>JANHMN010000002.1:228134420-228183497 GCA_030674055.1 Rhabdomys pumilio
TGTGTGTGTGTGTGTGTGTGTGTGTGTGTGTGTGTGTGTGTGTGTGTGAAAGAGAGAGAGGGAGAAAGAGAGATTTTGCTTTCTGTTATGTTGTGTCGTTTTGTTTTTGAGATGAGGTGGGTCTTACTATATATCCTTGTTTGGACTGGAACTTTCTATGTAGACCAAGCTGGCCTCAAACTTATAGAGATCTGCCTGCCTCTCTGTCTCCCAACTGTTGGGATTAAAAGCATGGTCCACCATACTAGCCTAAACTGGATTTGAATTCACACCTGCCTGACTCGAGAGCCAGGCTTCTTACTTCCCTGGAGACTTCTGGGTTCATCCACAATCACGTGCCCAGCCAGCAGTGAGCTCAGAGGTCTGGCTGCTGGTGCCTGGGAGCCCAATTCCTTCCCGCCAGGCTTGGGCAGTGTGAGCTCTGCCCTCCCTTCCAGCAGCCTGAACTGGGAAGACCAAGCCCATGGTCACTCTGGCCAGCGCTGATGGGAACAGGACGTCCTGGTCCTCCTGCCTGGCGGGCCCCAGTGAGCTATTTTGGGCACGTTTATGGATGAGACATGGTGCCCAGCTGGGCTCTCAAATCAAGAGGAGGGCCCGGAACTGGCCCAGGCTGCTGGTGTCTCCATGCCCTTCCTTCCTAATGAGTAGCCACTGTGAATGTCCTGTCTGCAGCCCATACAGAGGGCCATGAAGCCTAGACTGGATGATCTAGGATAGTTGAGGATTCCCCCGGTACATACAGATGCTGGAATTCACACAGATAACTGTACCACAAAATTCAGGAGCTTCACTCACCAACTAACCAGCAGAACATAAGATATAATGAGAATAGCTTTCAACTCGGGCAACTGTGTCTCCTCTTAGTAATCCACCATGGCATGTTAGATCAACTCCTAGAGACTCAGTTTCCCTGTCTGTATCTATTGGAAGCTTAGCATGGGCCAGCGCTGGCCAGCACCGATGGGTTTTCATCCTTCTTCACAGCTAGCCACCCAAGGGACAGCGACATGCATTCACGGGTGCCATTACTATTCTTTTGCACGGTGAGAAAGTTGAGGCTCAGGTTGGGAGTGTAGTTAATTGGCAGGGTGCTCACCTAGCGTGCGGAAGCCCAGGGTACTAGGTCCAAATCATGGAAACCAGAGGTGGTGGTACGTGCCTCTAATCCTAGCCATCTAATCCTGGGAGGTTGGGACTTCAAGATCAACGTCATGATTGACTACATAATGGCTTCGAGGCCAGCCTGGGTTATGTGAGACTCTGTCTCAGAACACAAGACAAAACCAAACAAACAAAAAAGAAAAAAATTAAGTCTTGAAGGGCCAGCAAGATGGCTCATTGAACAAGGGAGCTTGCTCCCATGCTTGATGGTCTGAGTTCAAACTCCAGAGCCTATATGGTAGAAGGAGAGAGCTGGCTTTCATGGTTGTATTCTGATGTTTATACACACACCACAGCGTTTGAGTGTACACTCGCGCAGATACACACACACACACACACACACACACACACACACACACACATTTTTTTAAATTAAGGCTTGGAGTGGAAGCAGCTTGCCCTCAATCAATCACATAGCAGGCATGGAGCAAGGAACTTGCTTGACTCGGGCTCACAGGAAGACTTGGGAGGTGGGGGCTCATTGCAGGGCCAGGTCACGGACCTTTAAACCTATGAGAACTGCCTGGCTGCTCCTGTGAGCACTAGAGTTCACGCTATGGTCACTCCTGGGTCCCAGGATGAGAGCCTTAGACCTATAGTCCTAAGGACAAAGCAGTGTGGCAGGGTACCCTACCACAGCTTTGTCTCCCTGGCTCATCCAACTGGTTAGTAACCATTTATATCTGACATTTGCCTAGCCTTCTCTTTTTCTAAACAAGAGATCTTCTCCAAATAGCCCACCTCTTCAGGCTGCTCATGACAAGTATCACTAGAAGAGCCTGTGCTTAGTGGGCTGGGGTTCCACATGCACCCTCAAAACACCCTCCTAAAAGACCACACTTTTGCTTTTCCTGGGCCTGTGCCCTCACAGTTCTCTCTGCTGATGCTTCTCTCTGCATTCCACGATCCCTTCCCACAGCAGCCTCTCTTAGCACCATTGCCCCATCAGTTGCCATGGCAACAGAGTCATGGCTTCCAGACCACCTTGTGCCCCCCATCCCACAGTGCACACCTGGCTAGCTGAAGCAGCTTCCACCCATGTCCCCAGACTCTCAGAATCCCAAGGTCTTCTCCTACTCGCAATGTCCAGGCAGGTGCTCAGGCTCCAGTGGGTGAAAAAAAAAAAAGCTATGCATGTGTGCATGCGTGCATGCGCGCACACACACCACCAACCACAAGTTCTCTTCAACTAACCCGGGATGGAAATATTCAGAAAAGAGTAGGGAATTCCAGCAACCTTCCTCTTTTGTTATTGAGTAAATTGACACAATGTAGCGGTGCCGTTGTAGTGGACGTCTCTAGAGTGTTCAGAGGAAGAGCCAGGTTCCCGTGAGGACTTGAGTATCTGAGCATTTGATGTCCACAGAGGCCCTGGAACCGACAGGAAGACTGAGCATAGTGCAGCTCACACCCACTGCTTCATTGTCACCTCCACAGCCACCACGGCCCAAATGCCATCTTCCTTATCCAAGCAGGATTGCAGCAGTCGGCGTCGCGCCTGGCATCCTGACCTCCAGCTCTGCTCCACTGTACGTACAGGGCATGGAAAGGCAAAGCAAACTGTCACTACTGGCCCAAGACCCTGCACGTGTTCCCAGCCCTCTTCAAACAAGAATCCTTCTCTCCCTGGCCTGTAAGTCCTTTGCGACCTGACCCTTGCCCACCCCCCACCTCAATGCTACTCAACTGTTACTCACTCTATCTCCCCGACACCCAAATCCTTCCAATTCTGGAGCCGACATGCTAGCTCCTCGATGTCCTTTGGCCTGAGCCTCCTCCTGCCACCGTTTGCCCAGTTCCCTTTCATCCCCCACTGGAGTCTCCAGTCACTTCCTATAATAGGCCTTCTGGGACCTTCCCAGGTGCTGCCTGAAGCCCCCCCCCCTTCCAACTCCCTTCCCCCAGCTTTGTTCTCCGCTGCAGTCAGCTTCTACTGGCAGGCAGGGTGCACGTTTCTCTGTGTTCTGTTTTTGTCTAGTTTGCTGCTAAACATTTAACAACTCGTCTTGGTGAAAGGGCACTCTGGGTTTTATGTTTACTGATTTCTGTGATGGAAATAATCTGTTGTTTCTACCTGATGGATCAAGACAGGAAGTGAGGATGACTCAAGGGTGTAGTGTAGGAAGGGTGAGACAAACAGCGGCTCGATCAACAAACACTGGAGAGAAAGAAGACAGATTGGAAAGGGAAAGAAGGAAGAGGCCTACACAGTGCAATCCCAGCACTTAAGAGACCGAATCGGCAGGGTTGTGTGTTCAATGCCAGCCAGGGCTAAATAACAAAACTACAACTTGAAGGAGCCAAAAGAAAAGAAAGTGATAGGTCTTTGGACTGGTGTCCATGTTTTTAACCGTGGTTTCTCTGATGTTAAGAGCAGAGAGCATTAAGTTTGCTAAGTGCTGTGTGTGACAATCAACTCACAGACCCCACAGGTTAGAAGCAGGGACTTAGGAACTCCCCAGACCTGAGGAATGGACTATTGTCTCTACTTTTTAAAAATCCATTTCCCAAGGCCCAGAACTGTGTAAAGCATACACAGAGTCTAGGTGTGGGACAAGGCTCTGGACTGAGCTCCCGCCATGCGTGAACTTTGCTTGGCTCTCAGAACATATCAAGAATTAAGAGCTGGGGCTATGCCTTGGTTGGCAGTGTTGCTGAGGCTATGCCTTGGTTGGCAGTGTTGCTGAGGCTATGCCTTGGTTGGCAGTGTTGCTGGGGCTATACCTTGGTTGGCAGTGTTGCTGGGGCTATACCTTGGTTGGCAGTGTAGCCTAGTGTCTTTAGCACCAGCCCAGTTAGGGGCGCCGGTGTATACAACAGTCAGATGGAGGCCTAAGGACCAAGAGGGAGTGCAAGGTCCTTACTTACACAGAGAAAATGAAGCAACCCGGTCCACATGAGACCATAGTGAGAACAAGACAGAGATACGGACACAGAGACAGAGACAGAGACAGAGACAGAGACAGAGACAGAGACAGAGACAGAGACAGAGACAGACAGAAAGAGGCAAAGACAAAAGAAACAGAGGCAGAGACAAGAGAGACAGAGATAGTCAGAGACACAGAGAGAGACAGAGCGAGCATTCACGCACACTCACTAGTTAGATGGCTCAGCAGGTAAAGACTTGTACAAGTCTAACAACTTGGGCTTCATCCCCAGTGGAAGGAGAGAACTGACTCCGCCAAGTTGCCCTTTGACCTACACCCCTCCCACACACATTTTAATTTAAATAATGTTTTGGCTTGTTTGTTTTTGTTTTTTGAGACAGGGTTTCTCTGTGTTTCCTTGATTATCCTAGAACTCACTCTGTAGACCAGGCCGACCTCGGACCCACAGAGATCTGCCTGCCTCTGCCTCCCAAGTGCTGAGATTAAAGACATACATTACCATGCCCGGCTCTTAAATAATGTTTTAAAAGACATATTTTCTTTATGCTGGATTTGCAGCCTTTAGACAGGTGACAGGGTAAAAATGGATGGGCAGGCTGAAAATGAGAGAAGTCTGAAGCCTCCGAAGCAGCAGGATCCTGGCGGAGAGGCACAAAGTGTCACAGCCCAAAGCTCTTCGGGATTTGGGGGTTCCAGCCCAGAGAAGATCCTTGCAGAGTAAGGCTGAGGGTCAGCAACAGGAGGAGGGTCCCGGAGTCACAGGTCTCTGGTGGCCAAGGCAGGAAAAGTCCCTCTGCCTGCAGCTACCGGTCCTGGGGCTGATTTAATCAAGTTCCTGTGTGGGCGGAAACCTTCAGCCTGGGATGCTGAGTGTCCATGAGCTCAGCAGCAGCTGGAACCTTAGGGGACAGTCCCCAGTGAGAGCAGCTACACTCTGAAGTCTTTCCATCTTTCTCCTCTGTTGCCCTCCCCTGAAATAATGTCTGCTTTTTACCATTTTAAAAGGAGGCTGGAAAGACGGCTCAGCAGTTAAGAGCGCTGGCTGCTCTTCCAGAGGACCTGGGTTCTGTTCCCAGCAACCACAGGACGGCTCACAACTGTCTCTGACCCAGTTCCAGGAGATCTAGCACCCTCTTGTGGCCTCCCTGGTTAACAGGCATGCATGTGGTACACAGACATTCAACAGCCAGTGATATGCGTCTGTAATCCCAGCACTGTGGAGGCTGCTGTAGGAGGACCATGGGTTCCAGGCTAGCCTAGCCGCTTGGCAAGGCACTGTCTCAAAATAAAAACAGTAACACCCCCACAACCTCCCCACCACCATGGCTAGGTTTGCAGAGTCTCTGAACTGTGGGCCCAGTACCTCCTAGCCCCAAGGCTACTACTGCCTGTCAGTCGGGGCAGGAGCTGGCAGTTGCCACAGTCCCTACCCTTCCCTGGAGTCTCAGGATGCCCTCTCAGTCACAAAAGTCAGAAGGCTGTGTGCACAGTTCAACTGTCACCTCAGCCCCTATCTCCAGGCTGGACTCTGTAACTGTCAGACAGTGAGTGCCTTGGGGTCATGCTCTGGGGGGGGGGGGGCCTTTCTCACATGTGAGGTCAGCACAGAGTAGGCCCACAGGTCCTGGAATTCTGTTAGATCCCTCTGCTCACCAGGCTGAGCTCCCTGGCTGTAATAACTGGTACAGCCCAACCCAGTCCAAAGGAATGTGGCAATAAGAATGGCCTAGGCCAGGGTTTAAAAATACTATGGAGTCAGGGAGGTGGACACTCAGGAACTAGGCTGCTAGGGACAGTGCCTGGGTGGCACTGTCTTGGATAGGCCAGTGTTCAGCATGGAAACAGCCATGGTGACATGGCCTGACTTCGAATAAAAGCCAGCAGTCAGACCTGGGTGCTAGGCAGCCTCCCTGAAGTCTTCACACCAGGGTCCCCTAGCACAGGGAGCCTGGGCTGCTGTAGCCTTAGCAGATGGAGTGTGGCCCAGCCCACCAGAGCCACAGTTAAAAATAACAGCAGATCTGCTACTGGACTTGGAAAGAGCCAGAGGTGACCTGCTTCCCACTGGATGCCATGCTCTCCAGTGGTGTGAGCTCATGGGACTGTCATGGCCTTAGGGGGAGGAGAGCCATCCCAAATGGGGACTCCTAGGCTCAGGAGCAGTGCTGCCTCTGTTCCTGGCCTTCTGTGCTCACCTTTGCCGGCGGGAACATCAACACCTATGGTAACGCACGAGTGAGCAGGTGAACTAGAGCCCTCCTGCTTCAGACAGCGATGCCTGCTGAGGGGAGGTAATCCAAGGACTGGGGTGAGAGAGGCTCAGCCCTGAGCCAGGGTGAGCGGTGAGGGGCAGGAGGAGGCTCACTGAGTCATTTGAGAGATGAAAAGGATGAAGTAGCAAGTGCAAAGGCCCTGGGGCTCGATCCTGCCCCAAATATGTAAAGAGTACAGAGGAGAGGTGGTGTGGCTGGGGCCGCGTGCATGAAGAAGGAAGCAAGGCAGGGGGTGTGCCTTCTCATGGGAGGGGCTTGCTTGGATCTGTCTCTGCAGTAGGCGGGAGGCATGGAGAGTTCTGAGCAGAGGGAGGTACAATTTGACATGGGTTCTGAAGGGAGCCCTCTGGTGCACGTGGAGAATCATGTCAGGACTGGAGTCGGCCAGGGCTGGAGGGAGGTTCTGTCAAGTGCTGCTGGGCCAAAGGTGAGAGAAACAAAGAAATCCAGGTGGCTCTACAGTTCTGAGCACTTTATCATCAGTGTGGGAAAATGTGTGTGTGTGTGTGTGTGTGTGTGCGCGCGCGCGCATGCATGTGCCCGTGTTCGTGTGTGTGTGTGTGTGTGTGTGTGCACGTTTGTGTGTGTGTGTATGTGGGGGGGTCTGTGTGTGTGCACGAGTAATGTCTGTGTGAATGATATGTAAGTGCATGGTATATGTGTATATGTATGTATGGTGTGTTTGTATATGTAATATGTGTGTATCACCGTATGTTGTGTGTGATGTGCGTGCACCGTGCCTGCGGGCATACGATGCATCCGTGCACGTGTTTCAATGCTCTCTTGTGGTAGTCACAGGGTAACTTTGACAACCAGTTCTCTCCTTTCACTGTGTCGCTTCCAAGGATTGAACTCAGCTTGGCAGACTTAGAGGCAAGCACCTTCAAACCCACTGAGCCATCTCGCCAGCCTGTGAGCCTCCATCTTGCCTGAGCAGATGGGGTGCCCCACAGTCTTCCCCCACCTCCCAGGACCTGTACAACCATGGGCCTCACTTCCTGACACTCCCTCCCCAGTTTTAGGTACAGATTCTGCTCCCCCTCCCCCATCTGGTCCCTGGCCTTGTAAATGTGTCTGTCTGTGACTGAGCCAGCAGTCCCTTCTCCGTTCCTAGAGAGAAGTACACTCATCCGTAGGCCTCACTTCAGTACCTGGAGAGATCCTGACCTTTGATATTCACAGAGTCACAGCAGTCACCAGGCAAGCCGGTGTGATCGGTCTGGACCCCGTCAAGAAACAAGAGAACAGTGCTGTGCAACCTAGGACTGTGTCCTACAAAGGTGGCACTGGTTTGCCTTGAAGCTCCTAGCCCCTCACTGCCTGCAAGGAATCCCTGTTGGCTTTGCAGAGGCTAGGTGGACTTGGGGATCTTGGATGGGAGGGACTTACACAGTCCTTTCCCCCATGGTGGCAGCCCCTCTGGACTCTGAGCATCTACCCAGACTTGGCCCTTGAGTTCTGTGTACCACCCAGGTGGACATTTTGATGATGGCATCTACTCTACAAGTGGAAATCAAAACTCAAGGAGGGAGATGGCATGGTTAGTGTCACACAGCCAGACAAAGCACTTGGGCTTTGGGGCCCAGGACACTTCTGTAGGTCCTCTCATACTTCCTGAGTTGTCTGTGGTCCATTCCTTCCATGAATGAGTGAGTGAATGAATGAGTGAGTGAATGAATGATGTCATCCACCATGGTGAGGACGGCCAAGACAAGGGCCATGTAGCCTTTTCCTCAGCTGCCTGGCCCCGAGGTGAGGAAGAAGTTTGTGACTTCAGTACCACGAGCTGCAGATCTGTGGAATGGAGAGTCTCTCTCAGGCCAACAGTAGGACAGGCACTCAGGAAACTAACGAAGGAGCCAGAGTCAAAAGTATCCAAAGGCCAGGGACGCAGTCGGTTCCTCTGGGGTAGAGAGTGATAAGGAGAACGTGTGTAAAGCCCTGGTGTCTTGGAGAGCCACCTTCTCTCCTTGGGCCTCAGTTTCCCCTCCAAGACAGTGGTCATAAGATAGAGGACTCACAGTGTCTCTGCAGGGTTCAATTCCAGACCAGAGTCACTTTCAAGCAAGGAAAAGGTGACACTCACTGAGGTGAGCAGTCCTAACCAAGGTCACAGCCAGGAGGAACTGAGTGCTGGGTGGCCCCAAGGTCTCCCACATCCTGGGCTCGCCCATCTCTGCTGTCAGTAGCCCAGGCTTGTGCTTTATTGACTACTTCCTGTGTGCTGGAATGATTCAAGCTCGTGCAAGCATTAAACATCATTAATCTTTACCAAAGTGGGGGAAGGGTGTGTTCCGCCCTCTCAGACATAAGGAGGCAGAGTCCTTGAACACGGCCAGGGAGCCAGTGGTCTGCAAAGCCAGCCTCACCTTGGGCAGACTGGCTGAATCCTTGGTTTTAAATCACAAATACTCCGTCAGGCATTCAGTAAGTGCATACTAGTTGGAGAGAGCATGGAGGAGCCCGGGGAGATAAGCAGGGGCTTCCTGTTCCGGCCACAGCCCACAGCGAGCTGTCCCACAGGCTTCCATCCCATTCCTCTGTTGCCCCCTCCCTTGCCTCTCCTGGGAAGATTCAACCGGGCTGGAGGGTGGAGGGCCAGAGCGGTGGCCAGCATAGAGCCTGCCAGGGTGTCAGGTTTCCTGGTCAGCCACCTTCGCCCCTGACCAGTCCCGTCTTTCCAAAACAGAACATTCAGTTACTGCCTGTCCCTGGGCTCTGCTGCCCTTGTGCCCTGACCTCGCTTCCTGCTGGCCGCCCCGGGTTTTCCCAGTACCTTGTCACTTGCTGACATCTTATGAAGGAGAAGGGATGTAGGAAACAACCAGGGAAGGAAAGGCTTAGACACTGACAGAAAGACAGACTGACAGAGAGAGAGAAAGATAGACACGCCCACCATACTCCCTGCACCCCACTCTTCCTCTGTAGCCTCGAGTCTTCTTCAGGGGACCCCTGACTTTCTTCCCAGGCATCAGTCTTTCCTCCCAACACTCCCTGATGTGTTGATCTTCACCCATGGCATTCATTTAACCAGCTCCTGGTGTTTCCTCATCCTCCAGGAAGCCCTCCCTGACTACCTGGGACCATGCTCCCCTCTCGGGGCCGTTATTCACCTGTGGCTCCATCTCCTCTCCCCAGTGTCCGCCTCTTAGGGGCAGACACCACACTACCCTGCTCATCCAGCACCTTCCCCGGCACACAGTAGGTACTCGGTAAATGCCAGAACTCACGGCTGTCTACATTCCGAGATGGGTAACTGTGTAAGGTAGGGTCTGTGTCCCTTCTGGTCCTGGGAAGGCTCAGTCAATCTGTTATGTCCCTGTTCCTTCAGTACCTGGCAGAGAATTGCCATAGGAAAGAATGAATGAATGAATGAATGAATGAATGGACAGTGAATGAATACATTAACATATTACCCCACCCATCTGCAGGGTCTGAATCCTATTTTCACCCGTCTACATGAAGTTCAAGTACTCACTGCTGTCCTTCAAATCTGAGTGCAGGCCCCTGCCAGGGCCCCTGCCAGGGCTCCTGCCGTGCCCAGGCGTCCTCAGCCAGGGTCACAAGTCATGTCACTGAGCTGTTTTTCATGGTGAGCAGCACTGTCAAGACAAATGGAACACAGTCACACAAACAACCTCAATGTCACCAGTGGACCTTGGTCACTGTGGGACCATCTCCAAGGCTGGCGGGCAGCGGTCCAGGCCTTGTCCTGGGTTCTGGTCTCAGCTGTCCTGTCCTTCCTTCTCAGTACTGGTAGGGCAGGACGGCCCCCTGACCCAGCACTGACCTGTTCTGCAGAGGTGGAGAAAGGGGCCTAGGGACCCTGGGGGGCTGGGATACAAAGCAGACCTAGCTCATCACTTGGCTCAAGCTGGGCTCCACCTCTAGAAGCCTTCTTGGTCAGTCTGCTGCTGATATGCTCAAGATTCAGCAGCTGGGATTGTCCCTCCATGGGCTTAGAGTCAGATAAAGCTGGCACTTATGAGCACCCCACACCCAGAGGCCTGAGTCCTCCTGGCCATCCTCTGAGGCAGGAACCAAATCCACTGCCCTTTTACAGAGCCCAGAGAGGTAAAGCCACTGAGCCAACATCACACAGCAAAGAAGGAGAAGCTAAGATTCCATCTAAGCTCCAAGCTTAGTTCAAGTTCAGAATCTGGGGTTCAGGGTGCCTGGCTCCCCAGTGACTCTGACTGGGTGCTGGGGACCAACTGATCAGACTCTGGTTAGCTCTAGGCCTGTCTCTCTTCACCTCGACCCAGGGGTGATAATGGCGCCATCACCAAATGTGTGGGCCCATATGGGCACTTAGTACAGTGCCTGCCATGAGGCCAGACTTCCTCCAGCTCCCTAGTGCAGACAGACACTGTCCCCACCTCTGACACAGAGCCACAGTGAGAAGGGGGTGGAGCCACGGGCCCGAGGTCTGTGCCAAGTCTGTAGGGGTGAGTTGGGGACACTAGTACTACCCTGAGGAAACACCCACATACATCCTCAGACATGGATGCCCAGCACCACCTTGATGGTGGGGCAGTGTACCGGGATTCCAGCATGTGTATCTGCAGGGTTCCACCTCACACACTGACCTGAGGGGTCCTGATCCACAGTGGT
Source organism: Rhabdomys pumilio (assembly GCA_030674055.1). NCBI lineage: Eukaryota > Metazoa > Chordata > Mammalia > Rodentia > Muridae > Rhabdomys > Rhabdomys pumilio. The sequence goes on from JANHMN010000002.1 coordinate 228,145,360, forward strand.
ACCTGTCCTGCCACTCAGGAGCTTCCCTGGTTCACGAAGTCAGGACTAGTTCAGCCTCCAAATGTTGATGAAGGTCCCTGGGGACAAAATGGCCTGGGCTCAGCCCAGAGTTTAAAGCTCACTGTTTGGGGGCGCAGAAGCTGGAAGGTGTGGGCCACCTTCACCAGCACAGCTCCCGGGAAGACGGGCTCCTTGGGCAACTGCCACAGCACGCATTTCTACACATTCATCTTCCTGGTGTCTGGGACTGTAGAATGGTCTGTTTCTTCCTTTCTCACATGGGCTGCCTCAGCTCACCGCAGGACAGAGCTCTCAGCATGAACCACACCAGAGTGGACAGGTCACCCCTGACTGTTTCTCCGCCCTACTCCTTTCCTTTCCCCTTCCCCTCTCCCTCCCCCTTTCCTTTCCCCTTTCCCTTCCCCTTCCATCTCTCCTTCTTTTTTGAAACAAGGAGTCCTTTCCTTTGGGAAATTAAGTTTACCCAATTAGTGAAAATTCACAAAATACATGAAATCACCAAAGAATAACAAATAAATCTTAAAAAGCAACTTTGTAAAATAAAGGGCAGAAAAAAAAAAAAACAAATCTTATTGTGTCACCTTAAAGGCCAATTTTTACCTGGAGTCACCTTCTCCAGTTTGAATTTTAAAACTGTTTAAAAATTCTCCCGTGTGTTTGTGTGTGTTTGCCTGCTTGTGTGTCTGTGTGCTGCATGTGTGCCTGATGTGTCCGGAGGCCAGAGAGAGCAGCAGGTCCCCTGGGACTGGAGTTACAGAAGGTCGTGAGCTGACACGTGGGTGCTGCAAGTGAACCTGGATCCTCTATCCGAGCAGCCAGTGTTCTTACACTGAGCTGTCCTTTCTCCAGACCCCATTCTGAAATTTTATTAGAAAGTTGCAACCATGTTTATATGGATCCCCAAAGCCCTTCTGTTCCCCAAACTGTACAGTGCTGCTATGTGACTGCAAACTCTTCTTAGATTGTTGTTTTCATTGTTACTAATTGTATCAAGGCCCCTGCTGCCCCTCCCTGCTGCTCTGATCTCTCTCTTCCTCTCTCTCTCTCTCTCTCTCTCTCTCTCTCTCTCTCTCTCTCTCTGTGTGTGTGTCTCCCTTCACAACTTTTGCTAGATTATGGGCCAGTCCAGGAAAACAAACAAACAAACAAACAAAAAACAAAACTACACTTTCCAGCCTCCCTTGCAGCTATACATTGTGGCCATGTGACTAAGTTACAGGCAATAGAATCTGAGTAACTGCCAAGTCCTGTCTGTAGAAAAGGGTGTCTCTTTCTTCCAACTTCCTTATGGCTGTTTGGAAGGCAGACGTGATGGCTAGAATCTGTGTGACTATCTTGGTCTAAGGAGGAGCAATAGAGAAAAGGGTGGTCGGTCTCTAATGAACTCGTGAAGCCGTTCTGCCAGCCCAGGTACCGCCTCTCCGTTTTATGTAAGAGAGGAGCAGGGTTCACTTCATCTGACGTCTGCTTATTGTGGGGTTTGGGGGCTGAGCAGTGACATGAGTCCTGTGATTTGCTGTTACACTGTGGTGGTTTGTCTTTAACACGACAGTTACCTGTGTGGGGTGTAATGAATTCCGTTGTGCACTCTTCATCACTGTGAGTGATTATTTTACCTGCAGGGGACCCCAAAAGAAGAACCCGGTAGTCAACAAACACAAACTGTCTCAAAGTTGCCCATGCCTGGCCCTCCAACAGCACCCACAGTCCGTTCACTTTGCACCCAAACTCCCCAGCACACGTGGACATAAGACCTAATTTTTAAAGCTGAGGCAAGGATTCCCATGTTCAAAACCATTGTCTCCTGGGCCCAAGTGAATGGTCACAGTCATGCATTTCTCAGTAGGTCTTGAATATAGAATCCTGCATGGGAAGTCACTGCCTAAGATGGCCCAGTGTCTGGCAGCGCCTCAGAGACAATAGAAGTCACCACCCAACTAGTTCACAGGGAGGGGTGTTGGGAAAGGTTGTTGTTGGCTCACAGAACTCGAAGAAGCCTCAGTTTCCAGCTGGATCCAGGGGAGGCCTCTCTGTGAACATCTCCATCCGCGGGGCACAGGGTCCTATCTTCTGCTCTTGTAAGTATGATCTTAGCAGGGATGCTGTGTAGCTCCCTGTAACTAGTCCTTGGTTACTTTGTGAGGTCTTCTTTCTTCCACCTTTTCAACCCCCTAACACTAAGTAATACAGGAAGAAGGCTAGAGGAGAAAAGGGGTGACGTTATTTTTAGATTGCTTCCTGCCAATGAGGGTCATTGAGTTCCTTAGGGGCAAGTTTGGTCTTTGGTGTCAGGCTATCTAATTTCTTCTTTCTTCTTTGTGCAGGACCACCTAACAAACCACGACCACCGGCGACCAACAACCCACCCTGCCTCTCGGGGACCTAACATTTATAGACCCTCTGAAAAGTTCACAGAATTTCAAACGTCACACAATCGCAGAAACATCACACTCTCCGCGTCTGGCACAATCACACCCCTGCCCTGTTAACACACACAATGAAAATACAGTCAGCCTCTGTGAGTGAGCAGCCCCATATCCCATACCTAAGATTAAAACCAAAATCAGTCCCATAATATCTCTGTGTTTTCCAAAAAACCAAACCCCTCACTACAGCTACCCTCCCAAGGCAGAGATCTCAGAGAAGCTTTAACTTCTAGGAACCCTGTGCACAGTGAAGAGAGAGGCCAGGCTGGCCCTGATGCCAGCCAGAGGGGAGCTTGACTCTGGGAAAGTTTGCCTAGTCCCCCAATCCTGACAATAGTCAGATAATTTCGCAGCAGAGACTGGAGTCAAACAATGGCAGCCAGAGTCCAGTGGAGCTGGGGTGTGGCTCAGCGTGGAGTCCTAGCTCTACAGAAGGTTATTCCAGCTGGGGAGGGGGCTGAGGACGTGGAGGAGCAGGAGCAGGACAATCAGGAGTTCAGGTTGTCTTCAGCTACAGACTGAGTTCAAGGCCAGCCTGAATTAGGGAAGACTCTGTCTTTTTGTTTGATTGGTTTTGTTTTATTTTGTTTTGTTTTTCGAGACAGGGCTTCTCTGTGTAACATCCCTATCTGTCCTGGAACTGGATTTGTAGACCAAGCTAGCCTCAAACTCACAGAGATCCGCCTGCCTCTGCCTCCTGGGTGCTGTGACTAAAGGCGTGAGCCAGCACCGCCAGACAGAACACCGAGTCTTAAAAGAAGAAATGAAACGGTCGCAGGGCCATCACCTGACTGAACTGCTTGGCTTTGCAGACCTCTTTCCCTCTGTTTAAACCTAAACCTCGTGTTGGGAACCCAAAGATGGATTAGAGGGTCACTGGGCCTGTTTGTGGTTCTTCGCACCGTGGCCATATCTGCTTTCTGTGTTCCTCTCCATGATTCTGTCCCTAATGATCTTTTTGGAGCAGGTAGCTGGGCCTGGAATGTCATTGTCTCCAGGTTCTGACCTGACAACTTCAGTGACACTTCTGTCCAGTGACCCCTCTACCCAGCCCTGGGACTTGGTGACCTCCCCTGGGCCTCTGCCACAGTCCCATAGCTAAATGTTTCTAGTGAGGATTCCAGGCTGGCAAAGCCTTTCAGCGCCCATATCCACGCCGCAAGGGAAGCTGGGAAAATAAGTCTTCTGGCATCTCTCAGGGCAGGGGAAACTCCCTTAGTGTGGGCCAGGCGCTGGAGGCCAGAAGTGGGGCAAAGGTCAGCTCTCCAGGTAAAGGCCTGGCTGGGCCTGCAGAGGAATGCAGGAAGATTCCAGCACCTTCCTGGACCTGGATGAACCTCCGAGTTTACTCCTCCTCCTCTGTAGACGGAGAACAGCACAGAGAGGCCTGACATGTTTATGCTACATTCATGGTTCACCTAGCTCTGCAAGGCTAAGGAATTGCCAGGGCCCAGACCACAGCAACAATGCCTTCAGTCACTGGGAGCCCAGGCTTGCACGGGTGTTCAGGAACTAGAGTGGGTGGATAGAGGCCATTTCTCTCCTGAAATAAAATTGTTTGTAATCTTCCTCAAGGCTCCAGGTCTGGCTTTGTCTGTTGGGTCTTCCATAGGAGAGAAAAGTTCTCAGGCCCTCACCAGAGCAACGTACAATAGAAAAGAAAGGCCCTGAATATTAACACACCACAGCACAGCATGCTAGAAGGACAGATGGGAGGGAACAGCAGCAACGGAGAAACGGAAGCCATGCAGCTGATGTCAAGATGCCGCTAAGTCCTCCCTGAGAAGGTGCCACGTGAACAGAGACCCAGAGAGAGTAAGGGTGTGAGCCCAGCAGATCTCCATGGGAAGCAGGCTCCAGCAGATGCATCAGCCAGCGCAAAGGCCCTAGGGTGGTGTCTTAGTCAGGGTTTTACTGCTGTGAACAGACACCATGACCAAGGCAACTCTTATAAAAGGCAACATTTAATTGGGGCTGGCTTACAGGTTCAGAGGTTCAGTCCATTATCATCAAGGCAGGAACATGGCAGCATCCAGGCAGGCATGGTGCAGGAGGAGCTGAGAGTTCTACATCTTCATCTGAAGGCTGCTAGCAGAATACTGGCTTCCAGGCAGCTAGGGTGAGGGTCTTAAAGCCCACGCCCACAGTGACACACCTACTCCAACAAGGCCACACCTACTCCAACAGGGTCACACCTCCAAATTGTGCTACTCCCTGGGCGGAGCAGATATAAACCATCACAGGTAGGATCAGGTGTGGCACAGGCCATCCTTTAGGAGGTGGCCAGAGAGGTCAGCATTACACCCAGGTTCCTGACTCCAGTGAACTGGGATTGGGGGTGGGGGTTGGGGAGAAGCAGCTCTTTATTCAAGCTTCTCTGGAAAAACATGATGTCAGGGTCCACAGTAAATCTTGACTTGTCCTACAAAACAATGGAGGAGATAGAAACAGGGAAAACTGTCAACTGGCCAGAGGGCTGGGGCACAGTCGATCATAAGGAATTTATTAACAATCTGTATTTGAAAGAGTGCTTCCCAGTATGCGGGCAAAAAGGCTTCTGGCTGACTTCAAAGAGATGATTATTGTGGTGTCCCCAACATAGGCATCAGAATGAGAAGCTAGAGGCAGCTCGCTGGGCAGAGATGCAGAAAGACACACCCTAGTCTGGCCACTGGACAGTTGTAGGTCGGGGGACTCTTCAGAAAACCGACACATTCATCCATTCATTTCTTCAGACCTATCATGTGTCTGCGGAGAGCGGCATGGCTGTCTCTGCCTCCCATGACAACGACTACACCACACACAAACATGTCACAGACTTGGTACTGGAATAGCACATCCACGTCAGGGAGGGAAAGGTGTTCCAGGGTGCTTTCCAGCGTGAGGGAGTAAGATGATAGTTGGGCCCCTGTTCCTTCTGCTCCCCCCTGGTTTTATATTGTCATAGGGAGGGACTCAAAAGCAGCAACAAAGTGGAGCAGAGATGGAATCAGGCCCTGGAGAGGAGAGGCAGTCTGGCCCTGGAGACCATGTGTCTGACTGACGTGGGGAAATAACTTGACAACTGTTCATTGGCAAGAAGGAAAAGCAGAGTCTGGGGCAGAAGGGAGGCTTGGTTCTCACAGGACACCTTCAGGCCCCTTAACGGGTCCAAACAATATTGGCAGACAAAAGCATATTAGGATAAAACTGCAGGAAGGCCCAGCTTTGCTTTCATAAAAAACGCAAATGAAACTCACAGGAAGATCGCATAGAAAAGTGTTAGCTGAGGGCTGAGTACATGGCTCAGTAGGAAAAGGGGTAGGCTGAGCAAGTACAAGGACCTGAGTTCAAATACCCAGAACCTACATTAAACAAAAGGTACCGTCACTCTCTTGCCTGTAATCCTGGCGCCATGGCAAGTGGGGACAGGAGGATCCCTGGGGCTTCCAGGGCACCAACCTAACTCTAGACTCAGTGAGCAGCCCTGTCTTAAGGAGATAAAGCAGTACACACAAGTCATCCTCCGGTCTCTGTGCAGGTGTGCACAGGCAAACCTGCACACAAATGTTCACATACAACACACACATACAATCACATACACAAACACCTGCCCAAATATATATATATATATATATATATATATATATATATATATATGTGTGTGTGTGTGTGTGTATATGTATATATATATACACATACATACATATATATATGTATATATATATACACACATATATATATCATACATTCACTCACACACATACATACATATATACTCACATATACACACACATATATACTCACATACAGACACTCACACACATATACACATATACATATGTACATACATACACACATATATACACAATACACAAACATATACATACACACATATACGCTCATATACACACATGTACAGATAGACACACATACACACATGTGCACGCGCACACACACACACACACACACACACACACACACACATACACGTTACTAAGCCATGTTGCCATGAAAGCCGGAGAGTGTGTTTCTGGGTTGCCCAGTTTTTCCTTTGGGACTTGCCTGTTTCTCTCATGCGTCAATGCGTCAAATAAGAACTAGACACAAGAAGGAAGTCTGCAGAATAGAATGGGTCATCACACCGAGACCTGGGCCCCTTGGAGAGCATGGCTCTGTCCATCCTCCCTTATCACTCCCCCCCCCCCACACCAAACACACACTGACAGCTTTGGGATACAAAGCTTCTGTCTGTGTGGCACCCAAGTCTGAACCTGATGCTACTTCACCACCAGGCTGTCTTAGCTTCCTGATGCCATCATCGGGGGCCTCAGCGCGCTTCAGCGGGACTACAGCTGCTTTGTGGGGATGTGAGCAAGAGACGCCGCATTTTCAAAGCACTTGTGTGGAGGCTGGAGAGATGGCTCGGCAGTTGAAAGTGCTTCCAGTTCTTTCAGGGGACCCAAGTACCATTCCCAGAACCCAGGTCAGGAGGCTCACAACTGCTTGTAACTCGATTTGGAGGGATCTGTACTCACACATGCACATGTTCACACACACACACACACACACAGAGACACACACACACACGCACACGCACACACATGCGCGAGCGTGCCTTAAAAATAAAGGATTTTATAAAAACCCCACTTACTCAGTCTGTGGCAGACTGAGACCAGAGACTGGGCTTGGGACTTCCCATTCAGCAGGACCTTGTTTGGAGTTTGGAAAGGGCTCTCTCCCTTCTGCCTGGGACCCCTGAGGCCTACACAGATGGCCAGCTGAACCTTGTCACTACAACTCCAGTTTCTCCTAGCTCAGCTGGCCCTCCTCTCCTGGAGAAGCAAGCTTTGACAGGGAAGGTTTGAACCCCTGCTTGCCAGGCCTTCAGGCACCAGCCAGCCACTTGATGAGCTGCCTTGCCCTGCAGGTGCCTTGCCTGCCTCATTTGACACAGAACAAAGGTTCAGAGAAGCTGAGTGTATGTCCGATGCCACACAACCAGGACCGAATGCTGTGCGACCCACTCTCTGGGCCTGGCAGCAGTGAGAGCTGAGGGTCCAAGGAAGAGAAAGAGAAAGCCAGCATCCTGCAGTTCCACTTACAGGCCAGGCAGCCTCAGAGCACTGTCCCTCCAGAGCTGGCTGAGGCTGAGATGGGGGACCAGAAGGCAGCCACTGCTGGGGGACCAGGAACCTAGCTCCTCTGCCTGCCCGGCAGCAGCAACAGCAGCAGCAGTGTCCATGGCTGCCAGCCAGGCCCTGCCTGACGTCAGGCGCTGACCAGACCAGGGACATAATGTGCTGGCGTGAGGACAAAGGCTGAGTGCAGAGGCAAGGTGGGGCCATCCAGAGAGCTGGGGATGGGGGTTGGGGGGAGAAGAAGAGACAGGCTGAGAGGAACATGGAAAGGGATGAGGGAATCAGAAAGACTGTGAATGATGGGGTGGGCGGGGAGACAGACCACGGGCAATATAGCGAAGAAAGCCAGGCGGCCACAGAGAGGAAAGCCGGGGGCCGAGTCAGGGACTCCAGTCCTCACACTCTGTCTAGCTGTGTCCCGCTGACCGGTGGCTTACCTCTGAAAGACTGGGAGCATTGCCCAGGCCTGGAGATGACAGTGTCAAAGCCTCTGTCATGGGGGCAAGGGAGAGAGCCTCTGTCATGATGGAGAAGAAGGCACTATGGAAAAGACTTTGGTGGGGCCCTGTATGCAGCAGGGGGTTAATAAATTACAGGCTGTGGGGAGAAAGAGAGGTGACAGTGGCCCCTTGGGAATGAGGTGCCTTCTGCAGCCTTGCTGCCCTGCAGTGGGGAGCCCTCTTCTGACCATGAGGCTTCAACATGAGGCCATGCTACAGACCTTGGCCTGGCTGGCCTGGCTTGGGGCACATACACCCCCGCTTATGGGCTCAAGAAGGCCACAGTCTCAGGGCCACCACATCACCAAAGCCAAGCAAGGCCAGGCCCAGTCACTTCTGGCCTTCCATTTATACAGCTTAATTATTTATATAATAACACATTTATACAGCTTCATTATTAAATCCAGGATGGCTGAGGGCTTGAGCTAGCTCCTCCTGAGTGGCCAAACCTGTGCTCTCTGTGGGGTGCGGGGACCCCCAGAGATCCCAGGGGCACTTACAAAAAATAAGATGCAAAGTTCCACCCCAATGCTTTCACCAATGTCCCAGAAGCCTTTGCCCTCTCCTCCTCCTCTTCTTCCTCTTCCTCCTCCACCTCCTCTACCTCCTCCACCTTCTCCTTCTCCTCCTCTTCTACCTCCTCCACCTTCACCTCCTTCTCCTCCTCCACCTCCTCCTCCTCTGCCTCCTCCACCTCCACCTCCTCCTCCTCCACCTCCTCCACCTCCACCTCCTCCTCCTCCACCTCCTCTTCCACCTCTTCCACCTCTTCCTCCTCCACTTCCTCCACCTCCTCCACCTGCTCTTCCTCCTCCTTCTCAGAATGCCCATTTATTGAGCACCTACTGTATTCTAAGTGAGCTGCTAGTATGTAGTTTAGCAGACAACTGCCCAGGGGGAAGCAGAGCCAGTGTCCCCTGAACAGTTAACATCTCTGCTCCCTAAATAGCTTGAGTGTCAGCTATGTCCCACTGTGCGCCATGACGATGTCACCACGTGGCCATAGTTTTGTCAAGGCTGATGCCCCTGCCCCCAGAAGACCTTTGACTGTCTCTGGAAACAGTCTGGAAACATCTCCACCACGGAGATGTTCTGGCAACTCAAGGGCACAGACCAAGCCACACACAATACCCTACTATGCACAGGATACCCTAGTGCAGAGAACCCTCCAACCCCCAACACTGGGGTGGCAAGGTTGAGAACTGGGCTGGGAGATAAGAGGCATGTGTATGCGCGCCCATGTGGAATGTGTTGCCTGAGTGCCCTTCCTCAGGTATCAGCCACATTGTTTTCTGAGACAGGGTCTCTCATCTGTCTGGGCTCTGTCAAGTAGGCTAAGTGGCTGCCACTAAGTACCAGGATCCTCTTGTCTCTGCCTCTCTAGTGCTCAGCTTCTCACAGAGGCTTGAAGCAAGCACCTCACCTCTGACTCGCCTCCTCAGCTGTTTCTTTGTCATCCGTTTTCAGGCGTTTCTGGATGCTAGGGACGTGGAGAATGGCCTGACCTGTTCCCAGGACAGGAACAACCTTATCATCCAGTGAGTCTCCAGCACCTAGAAACGCCCCTGACGTGAAGCAGAGCCCAGTGTGTGTCTATTTTTTGATGAAATAATGAGAAAATAATCAGAAATGGTGCTGAGGAACTGATGTGTCTGCGATCGCACAGATGCTAGCGTAGCATCAATATTTGGACCAGGAGCCAGCCCTACAGTCGGCACCTAACATGGGTGATGCTGGACAGCCCCACCCAGTGTAGCCGAATCCCATCCTCCATGAAGAGCCAGACATTTACCCCTCCTTACGGAGCCTGCAACCCCACTGACATGTCCAGAACACACTGGACATCTGGGAAAATAAAGTTCAGAGAGGGTGGGGATCTTCCTCAGGTTGCATGGTAGCCAACCGGAGGAACTGGGTGGGATTCAATCTTGCCAGGCAGCTGGTCCTCGTTATTTCCAACATTCTGGGCCCTGGGGAGTCAGAAGGGCTACTTACACAGAGTTATGCCACTTGTCACCCTCAGGCTGCCCCCAGCAAAGAATTCTGGGAAGTGAGCTGGGGTTAGGAACTGGGTCCCTGAAGTTTGAAACCAGCCTGGCCACTTCTCTGCTGTACAGCCTCAGGTAAGCGGCCCCTCCTCTCTGGTCTTCTGATATTTCCAGCTGAGATTCTGCAGAACCAGAAGGGTTATCTTCTTACACTGTGGGTCCTGAGCCCACAGGTACCTCCTAAATGAGTGTGGGGTTGTGAAAAATCCAGCAACTGTTAAATGTTTCTGAACATGCAACAACCAAAACTTAATTCAAAGTCAGGCTTGTAAGAAGTCTAAGCAGTTTCTGCTGCACTCTCCTATATCAGAATGCACGATTTCACCACAGCCTTGTCCTGGACCAAAGATGGCTTATGTACCCTGCATGCCACCCCGCCACTCAACACCACGAAACACAGCCTGAAACAGCACCATCAGGCAGAAGGAACAGGCATGCTGCTCAGAGGCCTAAGAAGTGGGAGGGCCCAGCTGGTAAGAAATCAGTCAAGGATCTGATGCTGGGGGACCCTGAAGCAACAGATGTCAGAGGTGGAGGCGGAAAAGGGAGCAGCCGGGAGGGAACCAGAGGTGGGCATAGCTCACAGTTGGTCGAGGTGCTCCTAGGGTTCATAGACGGTGTCAGCCAGGGTCACAGTTTCTGGTGGGGGTGACATTACCTTCTGCATGAATGTCAAGGAAGGACAAGGAAGCTGCACTGGGGCCTCTGAGAAAAGAACATTCCAGACACAGTGACTAGTCCTTGCAGAGACCTTTATCGGGCAGAGAACAAGGTCAGGAGCAGGAGTTTTCTGGGAGGAACAGCCCTGGCCAAGCTGAGGCTGAGGCTGGGTCCTGAGGTGGGAGATGTATTCAGAGTCTCACCCGGATCCTTGGTCAGGGCCTGCAGTGAATCCAGGCCGTGCAGGATCTGTGTTCGTTGTCCTGTTTACAGCTCACAGGGGACACGCACCTCCCTGTGGCTTGGAAATCCCTGGCACTGCATCCAGAGCTCCAACCAAACCGTCTCTCAGATGGGAAACTGAGGCCTAAGAGGAGAACACCTCTCTCCAGGGGCTCACCTCTAAAATGCAGTGGAAATGGAGCCCAGGCCCGGGTCTTTATCTCACTTAATTGGAGATGAGAAACAATGAAAGAAAGAAAAAGAGGAGGAGGAGGGGAGGAAGAAATGGGAGTGGGGGAGGGGGAGGAACACACAGCAGCCAGGCTGCACAGACGCTTCCTCTCACCCACAGGGCATCTCCATTCCATCTCAGCCTCTGTCATAGATTGAAGTATTTCCCATAGAAACTCCATTTCCACTTCCGTTTAAACACAGGGCCTAGTGCCAGGCCATTAAGGGTTGGATCTGAAGTGTCCCCGTGAGCTTTGTTTTGAATACTTGAGCGCCCCACGGGTGTTTTTTCCCAGCTGGTGGCACTGTTTTGGGGCTGGCTTAACTCAGAAAAACCCCTCCATATGACTGGCCCGTAGGCAAGTCTGTGGGGGCTTTAATTAGAGATTGCTGTGGGAGGGTCCAGCCCACTGTGGGTGGTGCCACTCCTGGGCAGGTGGTCCTGGGTTGGATTAAAAGGCAAACTGAGCAAGCTGTGAGGAGCAAAGCAGTAAGCAGTGGTCCTCCATGGCCTCTGCTCAGTTCCTGCCTCCAGGTTCCTGCCTTGTCGTCCCTCAGTGGCGGACTATGATCTGAGAGCTGAAATGAACCCTTTCCTCCTCAAGTTGCTTTTGCTTATGGTGTTTGTCACCGCAATAGAAACCTGACTGTACACAGACAGATTCCCAGAGCTCCCTGGCAGTCACCCCATAGCCAAGCGGGTTCAGTGAGAGTCGCTATCTCAAAAATTAAGGTGGAGAAAGATAGAGGAACACACCCACTGTTGACCTTTGGCCTCCACATGCACATGCACGCACACACACACACACACACACACACACACACACACACATACACATGGGGGGATACTCACCTGCCCACACACATGCACATATACACATGTACACATCTGTATACACACATGAACACAGACACACAAACCCACAGAATAACTCATAAAAAACAAGACAATTCCCTCTTTCCTCATAGATTAAGGGCCAGTCCTCGCCGTTTGTTACCCAGTGTGCTGGACCTCATGTCACACGAGGGGCCCTGCCTCTGAACCCCTGTGGAGCTGTCAACATCAGCAAATGACATGATAGGGTGCAGGGCCAGCTGCAACGGAGACTGAGAGAGAATCAAAAGTTTTTAAGGCTAGCCTGGTCAACTAATGAGACCCAACCTTTAAAAAGGAGGGACAAAACGACCTTCAAGTGGCAGATAATGGGGTGGGGACATCAGGGATAGGAGGTCTGAGAGGGCGTCCTGGCCAGGCTGAAGCTGGAAGGCTAGGTCCTAGGGTGGGAGACTTATGCAGTTTTAGAGGGCTTAGGTACAGCCACCAGTAAAGGGGAGGAGGGAGGGAGGGAAGGAAGGAGGGAGGGAGGGAGGGGGGAGGGAGGGGGGAGGAGAGGGGGAGGGAGAGGGAGAGAGGAGACTAGAAGGGAGGGGAGGGGAGGGGAGGGGAAAGCCAAGCAGGGGAGGAGAAGAAGAGGGAGACAGGATACAGCTGGATTTAAATTACAGATTAACAAGAAATGATTTCTTTGTCTATGCGCCTAAACAATGCTTGCAACTGACTCTCATCCTGTTTTCCCTGGGGACCTGGCCCTGTGCTGACAGGGACACACTAGAGCATGTAATTCTGTGCTTGGCAACCCCATCTAGGGGTGCTGCGTGTGAGTGCCCCAGGAACCAGCCCTGGAGTCCAGGTCTCCCACACCAGCTGTATCACCAGGGCTAGTGAACAAGCTTCTCTGGGCTTCACACTTAGATGTCCATCTTAGATGGTGACAAGCAGAGTGGCAGGCTTGAGCGGGGACTTGGGAAGCTCTGGGCAGAGCCTGGAGCTGTGTGTCTGATAAAGGACAGAGCTTGCTAGTCATCTCCTGTGACCTGGCTCTAGCCAGTGAGGTCACAACAAGCCCTTCTGGGATTCATGCTCTGAGGAGACCGCGTACTTAAGGACCGGGCAGTACTGTGCCCAACCTTCATTTTTGCCTTGGGCATTGTAAGAATGTAGTGTTAGACTCTAGTGTGAGAGTCCAGGTCAGGAGACACCTACAGTGTGCCCTCCCGTCTCACAGACACCCACTGAGGCACTGCCAGGGCCAGGACCTCCCACCTGGGAAGTGAGTTTACATCAGGGGTATTGGTGTCCACGCATGCAGCCTGTGTCCCATCCGTTGCTTTCTGTCTAAGAGTCAGAGAACTTGGCTGTGGGCTTGTGCTGGACACATGAATTTGACTGTCTCCCAATGACCATGGTGGGGAATGGTGTACCCAGATCTGACCATTGCAAAAGAATAAAGCAAATTCACCTTGGGCCCAATGCTCTGGTCTAGCCAGGCTGACACAGCCTCCTGGTAGTGGTGAAGATGTTCGGTGACTGTCCTATTTAGGAAAGGATACGGGATGAATATGCTTCTTCCTGTGCCCAGGACAGCAGAGAAAAATCTGGCCCTGTCTGTCAACATGATTGTGTCTGGCAGTGTCTGCGACCCCAGGGAGGCAGAGGGCCTGCTGGGCTCTAGGGGAAGTGTGGCTTCATTCCAGAAGTTTTTTCCTTGCCCTCTGTCCCCTCTGTCACATTTCTATCCAGGGACAGCCTACTTTGCCCATCTCTGAAGCAAACTGCCACAGCCTCCCCTCCTGAGGTGACAAAGGACGCACTCTCAGGGTGCCATATACCATCTGTCCCCCAGCCAGGCCCATTTCCACGTGGTGGGCACATTGCAGAGTACCATCCGCCCCCAGGCGGTTCCAGCTGGAAGCCAGACAGGCCTTTTGCTCCTGGAATGCGGGACCCACGCCAGGCTCTGGAGAGAGAGAGGACCCACTGATAAAGGAGTGCTGAGCACTGCAGACTCTGTTTCCTAGAGAAATGCCTTCACCTCTTCTGCCCAAGTTCCCAGGATGTGGCAAGCCCCAAGATTCTTGGGTCAGTGGAGCAAGTTTCCAGAATCTTCCATCCCGGCCTCACACATCCCAAGTAAGTATAGCAAAAGCTTCCTGGCTGACAAATTCTGGGAGCCGGTTAAAAGTACAAGAGGGTATGCTGGCCACACTGACGTGCTGTTTCTCTCTGGGTCCTCTTCTTGTGGGAAGGTTTACCTAGGAATGGTCATACTTACAGCCATGGCAGCTCTATTCCTCCACCCACCAGCCCTGTTCCAGCACCTAATGGCCTCCAGTCACCAGCACATCTGTCTCGGGGGTTGATGCAGCCACTACAGCTCCAAGGGACACACAGGAAGTGACTGAGTGTCTGTGTCCTCAACAGCCACCCCTCCCAGTGTTCTCACGCTGGGCAGGGGGCTCCCTGCATCTCTCTGCCCTTCTTCCCGATAGGGCCACACGGAACAGTCTTCTCTTCTATTTTCTACTTTAAACTGGTTGAGAGCGATGGCTGGATGTGAGTTGAGGCAAAGGCTGTGAGTCCCAAGTTCAATAAGAACTAGGGGGTTGATGGAGCATGGGCCTGCCCCATTCAGTCCCTGCTCCCTGGTAAGAATGCCCTGGAGGTTGTTCTGTGTTCTGTACAGGGCCCAGGAACTCTCTGTGGGATTCAGTGGTCACTGGGCAGTGGCCAGCTCAAGAATGGCCCTGTGTGGGCCGCCTTCCCCCATTAGCCTCATGTTCCCATTCTTTACTCTCTGATGACAACCTAAGCCCCGGCTTGAGACCCAGGATTTTGTAGATAGGATAGATGTGGCTGTCCCCACCCCATCCCCAAATGCCCAGGACTCAGAAGCTGGACAACACTAGACTATGGGGGGACACTGGCCCCTGTGTTAAAGCCTCCACTCTGCCCTCTGTTCTCAAGGACTGACATCAGTGGTTCTCAACCTTCCTAATGTCATGACCCTTTAACACAGTTGTGGTAACCCCCCCCCCCCCCGCTATAATGTTATTTTTGTTACTACTTCATAACTGTGATCTTGCTACTGGTATGAATTATAGTGCAAATATCTGTATTTTCTGATGGTCTTAGGTGACCCTTGTGAAAGAGTCATTCAGCCCTCAAAAGGGTCCTGGGACCACAGGGCAAGAACTCCTGCCCTATACGAGCTGTCTCCTGAGCTCCAGACCCCGCTCACAGCTTCCCCGGGCCTCTGTGTTTGCCCTTTTCTCTCCCTGAATCTGCTACCTGGGTCCCTATGTGTTCAGACATCACCTCCCTGAGTGCCTGCTGCCCCATCCTCACCCTAGCTGGGCACTCCCTCACTGTCCTTCCTTGTGCGTATTTAATAGCACAAACTAGTAGGAAGCCATGTGCTGCTGAATAATCTTGGGCTAAGAGCTAGGGCCGAGGGGTGAGCTTTATCTTTTGAACCCTGGACAAAACCTAGAACAATCCTGGCTTCTATGGACATCTGTTGGGAAGGCTATGAAATGTCTAAGCGACAGGAAAGGCAACGTGGCTGGAAACTGATTAGGATGCCTTACCAGACCCCAGCTGTGCCTGGGCACTCAGGGAAGGCTTCCCCCAAGGAGGTGAGGCTGCAGCCGAGGTATGAAGGGAAGTGGAGAGAGATGGGAGAAAGTGCTGGAGATGAAGGATCACGTGTGTCAATACCCAGAGGGGTTCTGAGAGGATACAGAAGGGGGTGATGGGGGGCAAGCCAGCTCTGACCCCAGGTCCTCCTCATTCGTTTGGACCTACTGTGTGCTGGACTCACAGGCAGCTTGCTGTTCCCTGGAGCCCTATCCAGAGGGTAGGACAGTTGCCAAGCATAGAGGGGACAGATGTTTATTCCCAAAGACTGAGGTACACCAGCACGAGTCTCTGCCAACTGGAACAGCAGACGCTGGCTTCCCAAGAACCAAGGTGAATGCTGTGTGAGGACACACATTTAACACACGTATACACACGCATCCATACACACATGCATGTGTGTACACACACAGCATAAGCATACATGCATGTGCGCATATATACATGTATACACGTGTGTACGCACATACAGGCACATGCACACAAAAAATGGATAATTCCTTGAATTGTAGACCACATGGGTATGAAGGAGCCAGATGCATCACCACAACACCCTGAAGGCTGAGGCAGAACGATTGTGAGTTCGAGGCCAGCCTGGGTCGGGCTTTACAAAATCAAGTCTCTCTGTCCTGTGACCCTGTTGGTCACCGTGCTGGGGCCACCTCCACGTAGGCAGAGTAGACTAGAATCCGTGTCACTTGCAGATACACCCCCACCCCTGTAACCTCTGTCTCCTTTGCCCAGAGGCACAGCCTGGCAGGCACAAGGCTCTGTGTAAAAGGTGAAAATGTGCCAACCCCTCGACCACCCAACCCTTCCTCCAGACTCTAGACCCCAGCTCATGCCTCTCCATCCCAACTCTCAGCAGTCAGAAAAAGATCCCAGCGGACACTGGGCCCCCTTCCCCATATAGCCTCTCCCATTGTCCGGCCCTGTCCCATCCAAGTGTCTGTGACCAACACCTCCTCAGGGACCGCTTCTTCCTACCCTCTTATTGCCAGAAGCTGGAGTCAGGGGCAGCGCAGCACCTAAGAGCCTGAGGTCTTCTTGGCTCCACAGAGAAGCCTTCTGCCTCCAGCTCTGATTCCTGGCCCCTTCTTAAATGCAACTGAGACCTTGCCACAGTCACAGAGGGGCTGAGAGGCAGTGGCTGCTGCTGTTGCTGCCAGGGCCACGGGGGACAGAGGGTGGCACCAAGTCCTAGAAGTCAGCTGATAATGAGGGCTGAAGGAAGGAGGGTCTGGGAAACAAGCAAGTCTGAGCAGGAGCCACACAGGAGCAGGGGCAATGGCTGCTCTGGCCAGGAGGAGACAGAGAACTGAAGAGAGCAGTTCCCACCACAGAGGTGCCTCCTGTGACCCTCCATGACACCCAGGGTCAGA
Organism: Rhabdomys pumilio; assembly: GCA_030674055.1. Lineage (NCBI taxonomy): Eukaryota > Metazoa > Chordata > Mammalia > Rodentia > Muridae > Rhabdomys > Rhabdomys pumilio. The sequence continues at coordinate 228,162,447 of JANHMN010000002.1, forward strand.
GCCATAGGTGGCTTTGGAAACTGGACAGGAAGGGTAGCTGTGTGGAGGGGCTGCAGGCCAGGGTTGCTCACAGGGCTGACAATGGGGAAGGTGGGGACTGGCACATAGCAGCTCCTGTCCAGGACAACTGGGATCCTGGGGTATCCAGACCTTTCTGTCCAGGACCCACAGCAATTTAACAAGTGTCATTTTAAAAATTTGCTCTTAGTCTTTTAAATTATCTTTTAAATTATTAGTCTGTGTGAGGGTGTGCACATGTGACCACAGGTGCGGGCGGATTTACTTTCTGTGTGTGTGGTTTTGTGTGTGTGTGTGTGTGTGTATGTATAAATAACTTTTGAAAAATCAATGCACGGGCTGGAGAGATGGCTCAGCGGTTAAGAGCACTGACTGCTCTTCCAGAGGTCCTGAGTTCAACTCCCAGCAACCACATGGTGACTCACAACCATCTGTAATGGGATCTGATGCCCTCTTCTGGTGTGTCTGAAGACAGCTATAGTGTACTCATATAAAATAAATAAATAAATAAATAAATCTTTAAAAAAGAAAGGAAGAAAGAAAGAAAGAAGAGAGAGAGAAAGAAAGAAAATTAATGTACACGTCAATGCACACGTCTGAACAGGGACTGCCAGTGTGTGACATTCACATCACAAAGGTTTGAGAATAAGGCAGCTCAGCCATAGCCTTCCAATCCTAATCTGGATTAGGATTTTGCCACCAATAAAAAAGAAATGCCGACTTACTGAATAACCACCAGTAGGCACACTGAAAATACACCAAACCCACTATCCACCCAACAATACCTGGCTCGTAATTTGACTCTCTTTGCCTTACCCTAGTCATGCAAGCTTCCCCAGCCACTCAAGGAAACAAACTGTTAAATTCATCAAGCACCTACTATGTGCTGGCCTCTGGGAAACAGTTGTTACTGAAGGTGAACTGGCCAAGGCCCTGTCTCCTGATTAAATTTTGAGGAACCATCCCCCCAGGAACTACATACAGATGCAGGGGCATGCTTGCTGTTCCCACTAAGTGTTATCCAAACCTAGAACAGGGTCTGCACACAGTAGGTGCACCACAGGTGCGAAATGCAGTGAGTGTTGCTTGAATTGGCTTTGTCAAAAGGGCCGACAATCATGGACACACAGGGTCCAGTGAGTCCTGCTTGGGCTACAGATGGAGTGGCCGTGGCATCAGTGCCCAGGTATCTTCACAACACAGATGAGCTGCCAAGCCTGAGGTTTACGTTGCAAATTAATCTGATCTTAGGGAAATTCTAAAGGCTAAAGTGTGGGAGAAGTCTGGGAAGCACTGTAGGATGAGGCATGTAGGAACACACAGTGGGGCTCTTAGTCAACCTGGGAAGTCAGTGCACCCTCTGGAGGAGGATGAACCTTGGGTAAGGAAAGCCAGCCGATGGGATGAGAACACCTTCTCTAGACAGGGCAGGTCCTAGCTGGTTTGGATTCCTGAATCTCTTGCAGCTTTGCAGCTTTGCAGCTCTGCTATCCTGAACAAAACAGACATGACCATGTCTCAATAAAACTTTATTTACAAACCCAGATAAAGGGCCACATCTGGACTCCCAGGCCACAGCTATGTTGGTCCCTGAACTAACCACAGAGTAAAGGTGTTGGACAGAAGGAGCTGCCGGTGTCTGTACAGATGCCTCTCGTACAAGCACAGGATCCAAAGACATTCTGTTTTCAAAGCACTTACTATATGCTGGCACTGTCCGTACCCTGAGCACCAGGAAGTAACCAAGATGAACGTTGCCATGGGGGAGACAGACTCTAACCACACAGACATGAGCAAATAAGTGGGATTCTCTCTGGGCTGTAGGAGGTGAGAATACATCCAGTACAGCCTAGTGACTGTACGTAAGTGGCTGTTATTTTAAATCAATGTCCAAACAAACACGATTTTTAAAACACACAAGTCAAACACCACACAGGAACAGAGCAGCGGCAAGCAAGGAAGGCGCCTTGGACCCTATGGAAATGTCAGCCAGGCCAAGGCAACCTGGGCCACATCCTGGGAGTGGGCAGCCTGGAATTAGCTGTGTCTGCAGCCTTCCTGGCCCTGCGGCTGGACGCAGTTAATTAAGAAGATACCCACCTCACTGTGGCCCAAGGTGTCTTCTCTAATTAGCCTGAGTGTAGAGAGCTTTGAAATAGAGGATGAAAGGGAAGCTGGGGTGAGTCTCTGGTCACGGGGCAATCAGTCGGGAACTGGGCCGTGAACCCCAAGAACTTGACTCTTGCTCACACCTGCAGCCCTGTGGGAACTAATCTGGCTCTGCTGCCCAGTGGAGTTTCGGGCGCCCACAGCAAAGGAGAGGGACGTGAGAGCTGGACTCCAAACTGCATGTGATTCCCACCTCCTCCCTCTCTCCCACCCTTTCCTCCTTCCTTTTTTGTCTGTCCCTACCCCCCACCCCTCACTCCCTTAAATTAGCTCAGGCTGGCCTAGAACTCCAGATTCTTCCACCTCAGCCTCCCAAGTGCAGGGCCACAGCAGTATGCCTGCACACCCTGCCAGGGTTTCACTTTCAGTGTTGCTGGTGTTCCTTCCCAGCCATTGCTAGCCCGGAGCCAGGGGAGTGACTAAGCCCCTCTGAGGCTCCCCGCTCTCTTGTTTGAAGTGGGTGACTCCTATGCTAAATGCCTGTAAGCACATGACTTGGGAAGAAATGATGGTCCCACTTTTCTTTGGGACACTTTGCTATTACCTGGTCAGTCTTCCAGACAAGGGCTGCACAGCGCCAAGAGGGCTCCCATCACACAGACCATGGCTGAAAAGGCAAGCCCTGAAGCTAAGGTATACAGAGAGGTTAAGTTACTCACCCAAGGTCACATGGCAGGACAAGGAAGCCAGATTCCTGGGTTAGCTTCAGTCTTTCGTGGGGACTAGGGAGGCTGAGAACTTGGTTTCCCTTTGTGTAGGCATGTGCCTCACTCTGCCCAGCTGTAACCTACTGGCCTGGGGATTTCTGGAGATTTCAATTTTTTATTTTATGTGTATGGGTGTTCTGTCTGCGTGCATGTCTGTGAACCGTGTGCATGCCTGGTGCCCACAGAGGCCAGAAGAGGATGCTGGATCCCCTAGAACTGGAGTTCCAGCCAGCTGTAAGCTGCCATGTAGATCCTGGAAGTGAACCTGGGTCCCTCGGAGGAGCAGCCGGTGCTCTGAATCACTGAGCCACCTCCCCGGCCTCATTTCTGGAGAATTTTGAAGGGTTACTGACCTTTTAGTTTGTGATACATGTGAAGGTCAGAGGTCAGTCTCATTGGTTTTTTTTTTTTTTTTTTTTTTTTTTTTTTTTTAAAGCAAGGTTTTTCTATGTAGCCTTAGCTGTCCTGGAACTCACTCTGTAGACCAGCCTGGCCTCGAACTCACAGAGATCCACCTGCCTCTGCCTCTTGAGTGCTGGGATTAAAAGTGTATAGCACTACCACCCACTAGTGGTGTTTCTTAGGAGCTACCTATTTGTTTTTTTTTAATTGGGGTGTGTGTGTATGTGTGTGTGTGGGGGGGTGTGATGTGTGATGTGTGATGTGTGTGTACGTGTGTGTGGTGTGTGGTGTGAGTGTGTGTATATGTGTGTGCGTGCATTCATGCAAGTGAATCACGGCTTGTTTGTGGAGGTCAGAAGGCAATTTGCAGGAATCAGTTCTTACACTACCATATGGGTCCAAAGGATTGAATAGGTCATCATGTTTGGTGACAGCTGCCTCCACCTGCTGAGTTATTTTGCTGGTCCAATGTTTTGTTTGTTTGTTTGTTTGTTTTTTCAGGTCTACAAATGTCCAGCCTCTATAGAGTGCTGGGACTAGAACTTGCTCTTCACACTTGTGTGACAGTCACTCTACCCACTGAGCCATCTCCCTGCCCAGCTTCTAGTTCTAAAGCTATGTGTGTGTGCTGCTTGTGCCTACCTACCACCATCCCGGGCTGCGTCTGAGCACACCAGGAACCTGACCGAGAGAGAGAGAGAGAGAGAGAGAGAGAGAGAGAGAGAGAGAGAGAGCACCTCTAACTTTCAGTTGAAGGCTAGCCTGTGCCACAGAATGAGGCCCTATCTCAACATTCCTAGGGCTGGGAGGTGGCTCAGTGGGCGCTCGCCCAGTGTGAGCAAGACCTGGTTTCATACTCAGCACTGCATATAAAGCAAACAAAACCCAGATGGGGCCTGGACTTGAGCGTCCTTCTGAGTGGACGCTGCAGGCTCGCCCCAGGTCAGGAATGGCAGGAAAAGGCAATTTTTAAATATCAGAAGGCCAACGGGAAAAGGGAAAATATGGATGGTGAAAGGGTTTACCAGAGCCTAAGGGGAGAGAGAGAGAGAGAGAGAGAGAGAGAGAGAGAGAGAGAGAAGAGACCACAGCCAGGGAGTTCTGGTGCTGTGCAAGAGCCCCAGGTGATGTGCACATAGGAATATGGGGGTGTCTCTGAGAAAAAAAGGAACTTTCTCAGCTTGAGAGGGGGGATAGAATCCTGGAAAATGCAATGGCCATCAAAGTGGCCCTGAATCTGTGGCTTTTAGGTTCTTGTCTCAAAAATTCGAAGAATGAAGTCCACAGAGCACAGAGCACTGGTTCGGGGATGTATCATAGATTCGTAGGTGGGAACCATTCGGCATGGAGGAGAGCCATGGTGGACAAGCACTCGCATAGCAGGGAGAGAGCTTCAGAAGAGGAACACAGAAGCCTAGGGTACCAAAGAGCAAGCTGGGCTCTGGTCAGCACCAAAGAAAGGCAGAAGAAGGCAAAGTTGTACCCAGTTCTGATTCAGGCCCTACAGAACATCACAGCTGTCAGGGCTGTGCTGGGGGCAGGGATTCTGGGAAGGAAGAACATTCACCTCATTAAAGGGCATTATCCATCTTGGCAGCAAGCTTGAAGAGGCCTCTTCTTCCCGGGGTGGTCCCTTGGCCAGGTGATGGACAGGCCCAGCTGGATTAACTCTTTCATCCCATTCTGTACTCTGGGAAAATGGGAGGGGGTGTGTCACCAGATGTTCCCTCAGCCATAGGACAGCACCTAGTGTGGGCCCACTTTTGACCACAAGCTATGGGGGACAGGATGGTGTAGGCAACTGGAGTTCTGACTGCTCAGGACAAAGTCAGTTGCTGGGGGCTGCTGGGGCTAGGGGTCGCCGAGCCTTCCTGTCCACTTTGCAGTGATCTTTAAACCAGTGTGTGTGTGTGTGTGTGTGTGTGTGTGTGTACAACAGATCATGTGTATGTATGTGTACATGTGTGTAGTATGTATATGTATATATGTGTGGTATATATGGTTTGCATGTGTACTATGTATGTCTATGTGTATGAATATATGTGTATATGCATGTGTGTATATGTCCATGCATGTGTATGTGCATGGTACATGTGAGTGTATGTGTGTATGCATGTGTCTGTCTATGTATGTGCACATGTATATGTGTATATACATGTAACTATGTGTCTGTACATGCGTATGTTAGTGTATATGCATGTGTTTTTATGTATGTGGATATCTCTGTATGAATGTGTGTATGTCTCTGTATATGTGTATATGTGTGTGTATATGTGTGTGAATGACTATGTATATATGTGTGTGTGTTCGTGTATGTATTTGTGCATGTATGTGTGCATGTGTGTGTTAACATCTGATTACGATGCCCACAAGGTGGACATTGGCTCAGTGACTCCCTCCACTTCCTTCCGCACCAGCTTCTCCAGGGAGTGCAGCCCAGAGGTTCAGGTTTAAGAAGCTTTCTAGAAGGTTCCCACAAGCAGACTGAAAGAGAGCTGGGCAGGCAGGAAGGGTTAGGATGATGACAACCACTGATGTCAGCAGAACTCCACCCTGTGGGCTGTCTGTAAACCTACTGGCAGCCTGTGAGATAAGAACCAAAGAGCCAACTCATCCTGAGGCTAAAATGCTTTGAATTTACCCCAGATTTCCCACCACAAGCCCACGAGCCCACGAGCCTACGGGACTATAAGCCCATGAGCCAATGAACTCACGAGCCTACAAGCCAACAAACTCACAAGTCCAGAGCCCATAAGCCTAGGAGTCCATGAGTCTCTGAGCCCACGATCCCATGGACCCACTAACCCACAAGCCTACGAACACCTGAATCCACAAGCCCATGAACCCATGAGCCCATGAACCTATAGGTCTATGAGCCCATGAGCCCACAAACCTACAAGCCCATGAGCCCACAAGCCTACGAGGCCATTAACCTTTAAGCATAGGAGCCCACGAGCCCATAGGCCCACTCTTTAGAGGCTGCAGGTGGGGCTGGGCTACATTGAAAACCTCTGGCTGTATACAAGGAGCAATCCACCTCCGGGGCTACAGTGACCCTCAAGAACACTGAGGTCCTGAGAACCACCAGCCAAGGCCCCGAATCTGTGCCTACTGGCCCATTGTGAAGCTCTGGGCTGAGCCACAGCCTACTGGCTCTTTGATTACTTGCACCCAAATGTACTATGGCCTGTCCTCCAACCTTGAGACCATTGGCTGCCTGGGTCACACCACACACAGGGACAGCCTGAGATCTGGAGCACGGAGACCTGTTCCTGGGGTCACACTGTAGAACCTTGTGTTCCCAAGCTCACCGGAGGCTCCTACCTATTGGTTTTGTCTCTTCCTTCAGGCTTCTGTGGCTCAGCCATCAGCTGCTCCACAACTCAGCCCTTCCCGGAGGAGGCAGTGCTGACCTTTCCCCTGGTCTCCCTGTCTGTGTGTCAATAGCCCAAGGCCACAGATGAAGCTTTGGAACCCAGAACAGCTCCCCACATCCTTTGATGGAGAAGACCCAGTGTATCTGGTGCTCCTGGAGAGGAGTGAGTCACGGTCACAGAGCTGGGGTCACTATCAGGAGTCTGCTATCTCTCTCGCTCCCTTACTCGGTGTCCAGCTCCCCTCTCCCCACCCCCGACTTCTGAAGGCTTTGACTCAGCAGCTGTGGTCAGCTCCAACACTCAGATCCTTCTCTGTTCATCTTGTACCCAGCTGGTGGCCTTTAATTAGGTGTAGTTAATTTCCTGTCTCTGTCCATGCTGTCGCCCCTATTTTTAGCATATTATGCTAAACACTGAGGATGCCATGATCCTGGCAGAAAAGTCTGTTAGCGTTTGCTATGTGCTGAGTACTTTAAAAAATTTTTCCTTGAAAAAGATGTCCATTTTTCAGGCAAAAAATTAAGGTCTCAGGCTGGGGATGTGGCTGGTAGAGTCATTGCTGTTGTACACAATGCTCCACGTACACAGGACCACATACGCAAGACCACGTGCACAAGACCACGTACGCAGGACCACGTACGCAGGACCACTTACGCAGGACCACGTAAAACTCGGAATAGCGGCACTTAAGAGGCTGAGGCAGGGGCATCCTTTGAGCACCATCTTCAACTGTGTCTGATTGAGGTCAGACTGGGCTCCATGGGACCCTGCCTCAAAACTAACCAACCAAAATCTAAGGCTGGGAAAAGTGAACTCGCCTGCCCAGCGCAGCCAAACAGAAGACCTGGTGCATTGAAGAATGACCCCCAAACTGGCCCTAGAGTAGCCCAAGAGTCTGTCTGTGAAGCAGAATACCCACACCAGGACGCTACCTGAGCCACGGCTGCCATGCTGGAGACTAGGCAGCTACTGTTTAAGAGCCATCTGGAGCTTGGAGCTGGAGAGTGTGTTTGGCGCCTGAAGGTTGCTGTTCGGGACCCCGGCTCATCAGCCACTGGTCCTCATGTCACAGATGGCTGCCGCCGCTCACACATCACCTCTTCATCCACCATGTCCAAAGCAGGAAGAGAAGAAAAAGGGCAGCCCAGCCTCTCCCCTTCTGCCTTTTTCTTATCAGAAAGGAAACACTTTCCCAGAAGTCTCCCACAGAGTATGTCTTTGGCCAGAAATGGGTCACAGAATCCTCCCCCCACATCCCGGACCAATCTTAGGCCGAGGAAGATGGGCTTGCTAGAGTGGACTTAAATCAATCACACTTTCTTCCGTGGGGCCTGGGCCCATGACCAGCTGGAGGAAGTCAGCATCAGGCAGCTGGCAGGAAGGAAGGGTAGCTGACAGGCTGGTCCCCAGGGCCCACTCCAGCACTTTCCAATGTTTAGCAAAGGTACCTGGTGTTGGGCAGGGTGTAGGGGGATGGGAGTGGAAGTGGGGGAGGAGTGTGGGGTTGAAGTGTGGGGGCACAGGGTAGAGGAGGAGACGGGGGTGGAGAGAGGGGTAGGGGAAATGTGGTGGAGGGGTGGGTGGGAGGGTGGCATGTGGGGGAAGTGGGGTAGTTTAGGAATAAGAAGCAAATGTTGGTACGTGGGAGGTTCCTTGTTGGGCTGGCAGCAGAGCACAGTCCCTCTGCCATGTCACCAGTGGCTTAGTGGTTTTTAGGGTTTCATGGCCTCTCCCCACTTCTCGTGAGTTACCACTACCATAGAGGCAGGGCACCCATCTAGGCTACTGGAGATTGAATCCCTGTAGGAATTTTCAAAGTTCCCCAAAATGTGAAATCTTTTCATTTTAACAAATGTTATGTATCTCATCCTAAGAATTTCTTTAGTTGGTAGTGGTGGAACATGCCTGTAATCCCAGCACTTGAGAAACTGAGGCAGGAGGATTGCTACAAGTTCCAGATCAGCTTAAACTACATAGAAAAATCCTGTCTCGGGGTGTGTGTGTGTGTGTGTGTGTGTGTGTGTGTGTGTGTGTGTAGCCTTGGATCCCAGCACTCAGGAGGTAGAGGCAGGCTGATCTCTGTGAGCTTGAGGCCAGCCTGGTCTACATATCGAGTTCCAGGCCAACCAGAGCTACAGAGAGAAACCCTGTCTCCAAGGGGGTGGGGCTGGAGACATGCTCAGCTGTTATGTGTCCAGAGGACACAAGTGTGGTTTTCAGCAGACATGTCTTTCAGCTTACAACTGCCTGAACTTCAGCTCTAGGGGATCTAACACTTCTGCCACTGATACACACACACACACACACACACACACTTGCATGCACACTTGCATGCATGCACGAACACACATATACACACACATACATATACACACACATACACATACACACACGTACACACACGTACACACACATACACACACACACATACATACACACACGTACACATAAGCACACTTACTCGCACGCATGCATGCACACATACACACACGCACACATACTTGCACACATGCACGCACACTTGCACGAATGCACGAACGCATACACGTACATACACGTGATTAAAACCAAAGGCCTTTTTAAAAATTATAAACAGTTGAGATGTCACTCAACTGGTTGAGGACCTGACTGGCATTTGTAAGGTCCTGGGTTCGGTCCCCACCATCACCTAGGAAATTAAGTAAACAGTGATCACTGAAGGGTCAGAGGGACTGGGGGGGGGAGGGCTGTGGGAGGCAGAACAATCTTGCCATTTCTGTCCCATGCTGTTCCTTGCCTCAGACCCAGGAGAAGCAAGGTCCTCTTGAATTCCCACCTCAGCTGCAGAGCACGGAAGCAGCCAGCCAGCCAGCCCCCTGGGGAGTAGTTCTGAAGACAGTTAGCAAACACCTTCGTGACCAAGTGCACCAAAGGCATGCACCACCATGCCTGACTTTTCAAATGATTTTTTTTAAAAAAAGAAAACCACGTCAGCAACTCAGACAAGTAATTTTAAAAATTAAACATTCTAACACATACCACTGAAGAAACATTGATTCATATAACACATACCACTGAAGAAACATTGATTCACGCCTGCCGGGGTTAATGGTAGGAAAATATTAAAAGCCCTTGCCTTCTGTAATTAGATTGTTGTTTCTACGGGAGCAGAAGCTTTGTCTGTGGAGTGAAAATGTGGCTGCCTGCCGCTCTCAGGGTTGGAGCTGAGTGCTCTGGGCAGTGTGAATGGCACTGTGTGGCATGATGGCAGGTGAAGTTCGACCAACCTGTAGAACCAAGGCTGCAGACAAGTCACGAGGTGCTACAGTGAGTGCCACTGGAAACACCCAACTCGGTAAGTCCCTGATTTTGAATTAAGTTTTGGTTTATGTGCTCAGAAACCCCTACAATTGCTGTCTCTACCCCTACATTATCCCATATATGCTACCCATTTAAACAGTGTGTGTATGTGTGTGTGTGTGTGTGTGTGTGTGTGTGTGTGTGTCTGTCTGTCTGTCTGTCTAGACCAGCATGCATCTCTTTCTGAGGATCCCAATGACCTAACCACCTTCTCCTAGGCCCCATCTCTTAAAGGTCCCACAACCTCCATCCTTTCTGGGGGGCAGGCTCCCAGCTGTGTCTTTGAGATCCCGCCTACCAGATGTATGTATAATCCTTGCTGTCTAGGTGTCTGCTGTCCCTTAACTGGGAGAAATGTGGGCTTCTGTCCTGCTTACTGCTGCTCCCAGAGTCTAGAATTCAGTCTGGAGCAAAGAAGGACTTCAGGAAAGCTTTTAGATCTGTGCGGCAGGTCTTACGCCTGACCAACTGAGTTCCACCCCCCAGGACTCATGCATCAAACAGGTGAGGTGGCGAGCTCTTGTGAACCCAGTGCAGGGGAAGGGGTGGAGGCAGGAGGATCCCTGAGGGTGACTGGACAACCATTTGTCTAACTGACAAATGAGAGACCCCTGTCTCAAAAATTAAAATGAAGATCCAGGCATGATGGCACATTGTTTAATCCCAGCAAGCAGGAGGTAGAGGCAGGAGGGTCTCTGTCTCTGTGAGCTTGAAGCCAGCTTATTCTATATAGCAGGTTCCAAGACAGCCACCGTGAAATTCTGTCTAAATTATTTGTTTGTTTGTTTTAAAGTAAAGAGCAATTGGGGATGACACCTGAAGTCAGTCGATATTAACATGAGCACACTTACAGGTACGAATGGGCAGGTACACATGCCACAAAAAACCAGGAGGTGGGAGGCATTCTTACACTTCCCAGGGACACCAGGGACATCTTGTCCATGTGGCTTATGTCTAGTGTGTTCCCTCTGTAAGCAATACTGACTCTATCACCATCCAGATCATCCCCTAGGTGCAGGTTGTCACAGCAAAGGACTATGAGCATCAGACTGAGCCTGTGGTAAGGCCTGGGACTGCTGGTGTGACCTGAAGAGCAAGAGGGACCTGGGTGGGCCTGGGAGCCACACATGCAGGAGGCAGAGGCAGAAGAATTGCTATAAGTTTGAGAATATCCTAGGTGACAGAGAAAGAGTGTGTGTGTGTGTGTGTGTGTGTGTGTGTGTGTGTGTGTGTGAGAGAGAGAGAGAGAGAGAGAGAGAGAGAGAGAGAGAGAGAGAGAGACCTTGTCTTTAAAAAGATGGCCACATGATTGTAACAGCATGGTGGTCACAGAGCCAAGGAGAGGTATTGAGAGTTCAATGTCAAAACTAAGCTGGAGTTCGGGATTTCCCTGCTGTGCAACCTGGGAGCCTCCTGGTTTGAACCTCTGCACTTTGGGATGTTGTACCCTCCATCTAGGGTGTCTGTCCTTCCTTCCACCTGCCCCTCACCCTCCTGGCCTTCCACCTCCCTTGACTCCCTTTCCTTCCTCCCCACAGCAGTTCTGCTGTCATCATGTTTGCTGTTGTGTGAACCCAGCTTCCCTGAAGGGTACCGAGTGACAGAAATGATACAGCAGCCCTCAGCACTCACTGTGCCCCAGACACTGTTCCCAGTTGTCATCCTTCAGAGGAGGAGGCACTGTGGCTCATTCCACTTAGCAGATAGTGACACTGAGACCCAGCAGATGAAGCTTTGGACAGGGCTCAGTACTGGAAGCTGCACCCACACGCGTGGCAGCAGTGGAACCTGGGGCCTCCTCTCTGAGGCTGTGCTGTGCCTCGGCTAATCTTGTCATTTAAGACAGCATGTCCTGAGCACTCCGTGTGGCAGTCACATGCACATGATTTGATCTCGAGTTTTTGTTTCTGTTTGGGTCTAGATTTGGGAGTTCTGAGATGGTATCTCACTAGGGGGCCCCGGTTAGCCTCAAAATTGGAACCTTGATGCCTCAGCTTTCCGAGTGGTGGCACGTCGTCAGGGGCGCCACCCGGCCTGGCTCACCTGGTGTTGCTGAAGCTACCTGCAGTATTTTCCCTCTCACCAGCCTGGGGCCAGCAAGATGGCTCAGCAAGGACTCACCCCTCCCCCACCCCCAATAATGACTTTAAAAAGTATTAAAACATAATAAATAGTATTGTTTACACAGAATCCAAAGAACAAAATCCACTTTCTAAATTGTGCAATTTAGGGTGTTCCGGCCTTCAGGAAGCTGTGCAGCTACCAGCACCCCTCCCCACACCACCTCCTTCCTCTTCCTGTAAAGGGATCCCACCGCACGGGGCCTCTTGTGCATGTATCATGGAAAGCGGTCCATGAGGCAACCAGTCCTTGGTTCCTTTTTGTGGCTGTATAGCACTCCCTCGTAGGAACTGATCGTGTTTCAGTTTTCCTTTCATTGTTTGATGGACATTTGTTTTTACATTAATATATAGTTTTCTCGAATATAGATCGCTAGGAATTCAATCATAGAATTTCAAGTGTAGTGTGTGTGTGTGTGTGTGTGTGTGTGTGTGTGTGTGTGTGTAAGGGGGATCTGGGGACAGAGCGCAGGGTCCTGTACATGCTAGGTGACCTAGTGATGGGCGACATCCCCAGCCCTCCTTGGTTTTTATTTTGAAACAGAGTGAGTGGACTTGAACTCACTCTAACTAAGCAGGCCTTGACCTTGTGATCCTCCTGTCTCAGCCTCCCCAACAGCCGGGATGACAGGCCTTAGGCAATAGCAGGGACTCCCATTTAACCCTTTGAGGAGCTGTGCAGCCAGTCTCCCTTAGAGACCCTGCTGCTGCACCCTGCTCACTGCTGTGAGCTCCCTCTGCTCTGGCTGCTTTTGCAGTCACCTCTGCTGAACCCCACAAACCTGGCTGCTCACTAAGAGCCCACCAGGGAAACACCCACGGTGGCTGCCATTTCTGCTGAGTTCTAACCAGCGCAAGGATCTTAGGGCTTGAGTTCAGAACTGTGGGTGGTAACCTTAGAGGACTTTCTAGGGAGCAAGACAGGGGTTCTGGAATGTTCTGTGTTCGTCTGAGGGTGGCTTGCACAAGTGTGTACACTTGATGAGGATTCATCTCCATCTGGAGGATATGTCTGAGGCCATTTTTAGTGTGCTACTCTCAGGGTGTAGTAGCTGTGCTGGTTGGGTCCATGACTCATGGGGGTACATGTGTAGACCTCAAGGACAGGAAGTAGCATCAAGAACCTTGTTTCGGAGCCTGGCTTCAGTCACTGCTGAGCATGGGATCTTGGGTCAGTCAGTCACGTCACCTCTTAAGCCTCAGTTTCCTGTCTCTGGTTCCTCACTTCACAGAATCCTCAGAAGTTTCAAAGAGACTGAGTCCAGAGGGATGGCCCACTGGGTGAGAAGACCTGAATTCAATCCCCAGAACCCACATAAAATATGAAAGCTAAGTGTGGGTTGTAGAAGTGTGTGAGCCCAGTGCTGGAAAGGTGGAGACAGTGAACCCCTGGGGCTCACTGGGCAGACAGCCTAGCCTACTCAGTAGTTCTGGACCCGGGAGAGACCCTGCCACACACACAAACAAGCAAACAAGGTAAGGACTGGAGAGGTGGCTTGGTGGTTAGGAGAGCACCCAGGTTCAGTTCCCAGCACTTGCATGGCTCACGGTCAGCTGTAACTCCAGCTCCAGGAGATCCACCCTCCTCTTCTGGCCTCTTAGACACCGCATATGTGTGTTACACACTCAGAGAGATACACAAAATGAAAAAAAAATCAGCTGGCGTGGTGGGGAATGCCTTTAGGCAGGTGATCTGTGTGAATTTGAGGCTAGCCTGGTCTATAAAGCAAGTTCCAGGCTAGCCAGGGCTACATCGTAAGATCTTGTCTGGGAAAAAAAAAAATCTAAAAATAAATAACTAAACAAAAATGATGGAAAGCGTTTAAGGCTGTCCTCTGGCCCATGCTACACACGCAAGTGCGCATACACAAAGCACGTTTTACACAGGGAGATGTATAAAACACGAGGGAACTCAGAAAGGCTTGCTAGCACACATCTCATATCCCCAGAAGGAGCTAGCCGGGGCCTAGAATTCCCCTTCAGTTAGACCTTCAATGGGAGATCAGGACCTTTGCGACCGAAGCCCCTCCCATCTTCTGCTCTATTGGTCAGTTACCTGGAACGCTCCCCCAGGTCCCATCGCCTCTTCCTATACGATCTCATTGGTGCAGTATTGAGTTGTTCAAAAGGCTCAAGAAAAAGGTTCATGAGAGTTTGTGTCCTTCTGACTCCTGCCCCTCCCACCCCCTCACCCCACCCCGATGTTTCAACACATCTCTATGCAAGCTGGAGGGGATGTGTCCCCGCTCTGTCCCTTTAACCAAGGGTCTGATGACAAAATTACTGCCTTTCCACCTGAGTCTGTCTTGGAGACTCTGCCTATCATTAACCGGCCTTTGCTTGGGGAGTGGGACCATTGCTGTTTACGTATCTGCCCCCTAGGATGGCTCAGAGCCACTTAGGTCAGCTGTGGATTCAGTCTACACCCTTTCCCAGGCTCCTCCCTTCACCAGGCTCCTCCCTTCACTAGGCTCCTCCCCTCACCAGCCCCGCCTTCCCGCTGGCTGTCTTTGGGCCTTTTATAGACTTTATTTTTTTTTTCAAATTGACTTTGGCTTCTTGGCCTGAACTCTGAAGTGCTTGCTGATAAGATACGGAGCGTGGCTGAGGCTGAGGGGCTGAGAGCGAGGGAAGGCAGAGAGTCCAGCTGGGCAGGATAGGCAGGGCTCGGAGATGAGGCTCTGGGGAGCAGTGGGCATTGGGCAGTGTATCCGTGGTGGTGGGTCACAGTCTGCCTTAGGAGGAAAAGAAGTTGGAGGTAGCCACACCCCGGGCCTTGTGCCGACAGTTTCTCACTAACTCCTAGGACAGCTAGAGCAGACACGTGGCTGTCTATGAAGCTTCCCAAGCTAAACCAGACCCTCTGGGCAAGTTATAGCAACGTCCCGCAGGCCTGAAGGCATAGCCCAAAGAGACTTTGCACCCTACAGCCAAAGAACCTGTTTCCACGGGTACCTGCATGGCACGGTAGGCCAAATGTCATCGTTTCAACTGCGTGGATGTGGTGCTTGCCTGCTAGGCAGTGATCTGGGCCAGAACAGGGGACAACCCCATCCAGGAAGGCTGAGAGACAAGGATACTGGGCTGGGGAGGGGCCTGGGGAGGGGGCTGTGTTGGCAGACCGATTGTCCAGCTCGCAAGATCCTGGATTTCGTTCCTGGCTTGGCTCAAACCAAGCATGGCGGTGCTGCCTGGATCTCAGCACTTCGCAAGTTAGAACGGGAGAGTTAAAACTTTAAGGTCGCCGGGCAGTGGTGGCGCACACCTTTAATCCCAGCACTTGGGAGGCAGAGGCAGGTGGATTTCTTAGTTCAAGGCCAGCCTGGTCTACAGAGTGAGTTCCAGAACAGCCCGGGCTATACAGAGAAACCCTGTCTCGAGGGAAAAAAAAGTCTGGTGTGCAGGGGGGACAGGTAGGTACCAGGTGAAAGCAGGGGACCGAAGGCCTCCCCAGCCATGTCAGGTCCTGCTTAAACTCTCTGGCTCCTCAGGAAATCTAAAACACTTACGGCCACCACCCAGTCCTGCCCCTCCCTAGCCGGAGTCCAGAGCACTGTTCCTTCTGCCTCCTGCCCTCACCTCCCACCCCCACTCGCATCAGCTCCTCCTCCCAGATGTTCTAAATGATCCAGGTCCCTCTTTCAAGAGCACCATCTGTGGCCATAGCCTTCCTGTCCAAGCTCTGGTCACTTGTTTGAGTGTGACCCAGCATGGCCAGAGCCCGGGCTCTGTGGCTGACCCAGTAGAATCCCATGCTACCTCAGTTTCTCCCATCTGGAAAGCAAGCAGTGATAATACATAAGTCCCATCAGGATGGGAGGAAGACGACAGTTAATACACATGCTTAGAGGTGCCGGGCATCCCAGGCTCAATCAGCGCCATTATTACACAAGGCTTCCCGCCTCACCCCAAGCCCAGTACAGCTCACTTTACATCTGGCAGACAAACCAAAGCAGCCTCCAAATATGTTTGTGAAGATGATTAGGAGAAGGGGGGGCCTGGGACAGAAAAACACCACAGGACTAACACATGCAACACACACACACACACACACACACACACACACACACACACACACTCGCGCGCGCCCCTCAGGAGCCTGGCTTGGGGGAAGAAAACAACAATGTCTTGTTTTACTGTGGTCGCAGGCAGCAGAAGGGATGAAACAAGAAATATTTTTTTCTTCTTTCGTGTTTGATGTGTTTTCCTAATGTCCTCCAAAAGCACAGTTTCTATTGAAATGGGAACTTAAATCACAGCAAATCCAGCGAAGAAGGGGCCACAGCCTTCCGCTCTGTGGCTTTTCCCACACAGAAGCCAGAAGTGGCGGATCCCTTCAGAGTAACGAGGGGGATGGGGAGGCAGTATTGGGGCGGGGGACTTAGCGCTAGACAGCCACAAACTGACCCCAGAGCTTGACTCAGAGTATGGGGCGTTCTGATACCACCCTCCCACAAAAGGCCACTGAGATCACTAGAGAGCAACGTCCTCAGCTGGCCCCCCTGGTCACCATCACCCCTACCCTTCCAATCCCCCACAGGTGTCCGGATGTCCTTTGGTCCCAGGCTGCCTGTTGGCTGTCGAAAGCGGGACATTATGAAGTACCCAGTGGTCTCAGGGTAGCTGAGTGGAGTCTGCAGGAGCTCCCAGTGACAGAGCCAGCCTCTGTCTCCACCAGTGTTCTCCACTTACGCCTTTGCCCTGTGACTTCTGCCGTGTTTTGAAGCAGCCAGATGGGACCTCATGACTTTGGACTTTCCTTCCTGTAGAACTGTGGGCCAAGATAACCCACGGTTATTTAACAACTACTGGGTCTCCAGTACTTTGTCACAGCAATATAAAATGGAAAAGACAGGCCGTGTCACAGAAAGAAAACAGGCTCCAACCTTTAAGAGTTCGCCCATGACAGCTGACAGACAGAACCCAAATGGAACACTGGTTCTATCTTTGTCTCTGGTTTTCCTCTCGTGTCCGAGGGACTGGGTGGTGAGCTTCAGGACAGGAACTGGATGTTGGCTTTCACTGTGACCCGAGGACTTGGCCTAGGGTTTGGTAGACGAAAAAAACCCATAAGGATGGTGTGGGAATTGAACTGATGGGCTGATGATGGGGGATGAGTGGATGAAGGATGGACTGACGAGTAGGTGGATAGATGAGGGAAGGACTGGTTGATGGGCAGACATGTGTGTGTGTATATGTGGATGGATGGTGGGTGAGTAGATGGTGTGTGGTTGCGAGAGGGTGAGTGAATGGTGGCTGATGGGTGGATGGTGTGTGGGTGGGGGGTAGATGCATGGGGGGTGTGGATGGTGGGTAGGTGCCTGGGTAGATGGAAGGACAGATTAGTCGACAATAGAAGGGTAGGACAAGCAAATCAAGATGAAGAAACCATTGCTGAGAGGTGGGGGGGAGAGCATGTCTGTCCCTGGAGACTGTTCCTGTGTCCTGGGGAAGTCTGTGGGCTGGCAGCTCTCTGCGGCAGCAGGCTCCAGTCGTGAGCTGTCTTCCCAGGGTTTTAATTTCTTAACGAAGTCCCATTAAGCATTAGGAAACTCACATTAAAGTGTTTATAGATTTTCTTGCAAAATTGAATCAGAAACAATGATATTGGCCCCAGGTGACCCCCACTCCCCATTTCCCAGGCACCAGTGTTTTCCTTATAACAAAACCATAGGGGAAACGAAATCTGCTTCTAAACCTGACTCTTCATCAAAAGTGGAGAGACTAAGTCAGGCATGTGGCTCACACCTGGAATCGCAATACTGGGGAAGCAGGAAGATTTTGAGGACAGCCTGGGCTACACACTGAGATTCTGACTCAAAACACCAAAATGATGACTGAGGAAATGACAGCAGGAGGCCTGCAAGTGTTAGGTAAGGAGCTTGCTGTCAAATCTGACTGCCTGAGTTCTATACCCAGAACCCGTGTGGGGAAGAAAGAGCCGATTCCACACAACTGTCCTCTGTCCTCTACATACGCACAATAGTATGTATGTGTGCCCACATACACGGTAAATAACATAAAAAGAAAACTAACAATCAGGGTGTATCTTGTATGAGTGAAGGATGTGAGTAAAGTCAGAGGCATGAACGACCACTGGGCATAGCGGTCAGGGGCGCAGACACTGAAGCTGAGTGGCCAGGTTCAGAACCTCTGTGAGCTTCCGCCCTCATTGTAAAAAGCAATGGTGCCTGGTGCCCAACCTTGCCTCACAGGCCACTGATCTGTCCCTGTGTGTAAAGCTCCCGGCCAGAGTTGACTTCTGTCCCCGATGCGACCTGCGCAAAACAAATCTCATCCGCGGGGGCACGTGCTGCCCTCCCACGGGCACACGGAAAAGTCGAGAGACAGCTTGAATTCTATTTCAGTGGGAAGAGCTATCGCTTCTGTTAAACTCCCTACTGGGTACAGAACGGCTCCGCCTCCAGTGAACGGTGATGGAGCCAAGAGCCCGGGCCTCAGGAAAGCACATCCTCAGCTGAGCTGGGCTGGAGTCACAGAGCTCTGCAATCCTGAAGTCCCTGTAGGGAAGTGGAGGCTGAAGGAACTGCCTACGTGTGACAGGAGACAGTCCCTCTGGCCCTGAGCCACCACAGCTAGCAGGATCTTCAAGCCCCTGAGACTGCTCCCAGGATGCCTGGAGGGAGGCTGTTCCTGGCACTACACACCACGCAAGGAACATGTCTCTAGCGCCTCACAGTGGCCGGGACCTTGAACTACATGGACTTCCGGCCGCGGGTAGCTAGTGGGAACCCTCTAGGTTCACCATGGCTACCCCTCAGGCAGAAGCTCGGCAATGAGGAGGCTTGGGGTCACAGAGGGTAATGGCAGAGCGAGCTCCTGCCTCAAAATAAACATTTAAGAAGTAATCCTGCCAAGCTGTAAGAAATATGACTGCTCAGTAGACATAGAAAAACAGGAAAAACAAACAAACAAACGAACAAAAAGAAAAAACCCTCCGCTTCTCTACAGAATGGATGTGGAGTTAAGCACTCTGTCACTCAGCAGCCATGAGACCTCGGGCAAAACCTGACTCTCATGGGCCTCTCAGCTTGCCCATCTGTAAAATGGGGCTGGAGCAGGTTGTCGGTCTTGTTGGCAGGGTCTTCTTAAGATTGCATGGAGGGTGGTGTGGATCAGATGCTGTGTTCATCAGAGCCACAGCTGTCCATCTTGGTATGTTCTCAAGGATGACCTTGGACTTCTGACTTTCCTATTACAGCTCCCAGGTACACGGATTACAGGCATGAGCCACCAGGGCCAGTGTATGCATTTCTGCGGGTCGAACCCAAGGCTTCGTGATCCCCTGAGCCACATCCCTAGCTCCAGACTGAAAATCCTTAAACAGACATCAATAAATAATTTTAGTGCAAAGGCACACGTTACATAAGAGAGGGTGAACCACCACGGCCCATGGATTCCATCTTTGTTTCTTCATCATGCTTAAACCATGTACACTGCTAATGCATGTGATACCAAAGTCTCCGCTCAGCCCTATAAAGACCCCCAACCCCAAGTAGGAGCACACAGCTGTCATTTCAGCCCTTGGGATACAGAGCGAGCTCCTGCCTCAAAATAAACATTTAAGAAGCAATCCTGCCAAGCTGTAAGAAATATGACTGCTCAGTAGACATAAAAAAAAAAAACAGGAAAAACAAACAAATAAACAAAAAACCCCTCAGCTTCTCTACAGAAAAACAAGGCAAGTGGTCCACACATGCATTTCTTAGAACATATGTTTTCAAATTTATTTGGCCAGAAAGGAGCATGTGCATGCCATGGCGTGTGTGTGTGTGTGTGTGTGTGTGTGTGTGTGTGTGTGTGTATGTCTGTGTGTGTTTATGCATGTGTGTGTGCATGTGTGTGTGTCTGTGTGTGTATGTGTGTCTGTGCGTGTGTGTATGTCTGTGTGTATGTGTGTGTCTATGCGTGTGTGTGTGTGCATGTGTGTCTGTGAGTCTGTGTGTGTGCGTGAGTGTGTGCGTGCGTGTGTGTGTGTGTGTGTGTGTGTGTGTGGTCAAATGACTCTTATGGAAGTCTGTTCTCTCCTTCCACCATACAGGTCCAGGGAATCGAACTCAAGTCATCAGATGGCTCCATGGCAAGTTCCTTCACCCACTGAGCCACCTCACTGGTCCTGGACATGCATTTTAAAACTCCAGCCCTAACATAAAATGAATAAATGCTCCAGGATAGACATTGGGGACATTATGTCCTCCACTAGCTAGGTGGAAATAGAGTCTGACTGTGGTGGTCCTGGGCTCCAGGCAGGAGAAACCAGGGCCTCCCTGGCGGCTGGGTTGAATGTGCCTGAGTAGGTTCAACCTTGAACATTTAGACAATCATTGTGGAAGTTTCGAAAGCCTGTGTCCTATGACACAGAGCGGAGTCGCTAGGAATGCATCAGAGGAAACAGACCAGTAGCTTGAATGCACGTGTGTACATTGCATGGTGTTTGTTACCTACAAAACCTGGAAACATGTCCTGCTGTGGCCAGGGACCCAGCGAGGCTTGAGTTTAGCTTCAGACTGTGGAATGTGTGAAGCGTGTTTTCCTGGTGTTGGTCTGGAGGGATCACCAAGGTGCATTGTGAAGAGGACATAAAGAAAACAGACGTGCTCAGAACAGGGTGTGGAGCCCGCGGGAGGACAGGAATCTGCTCACGTGCCTAGCACCTACCTCCTGGTTCTCTGAGCAACAATTCCTGAGACACAGTGACCATGAGCGTTTGCAAGACGGGAGCTGGAGGGGAGGCATGGGGTCTGGCGGTCAGCAGAAGCCGAGAACAACCCACTCTCTGTCTCTGGGCAGCCAAGTCCTAACCCTCTGACTCAGTCTAGGGTAGATTTGTGACTCCACACTTACAAGTCATGTACTACAAAGTCACCCTGCCCCCACCCTCTCTCCCTGTTTTCTATT
>JANHMN010000002.1:228183897-228200458 GCA_030674055.1 Rhabdomys pumilio
CCCGGCCATGGACCGGAGTTTTAAGTGTAACAATCTTACTCCAGGTTTTTGTGGTTCATGTTGGAATCTCCCAAACACTGTCGAAATCATTCTGTCTTTGCCTACCACCTTGTAGCTAGGATTTGCTATTAAATGCTGTTCAGGGCTCTCTCTTGTTATAACCTCCTGCATGGCTCCCTTGTGCCCCTGAGATCAAGTCCACTCTCCTCATCTTGGTCCACAAACCCTACCCTCATCTGGTACAAGCGTTGCCGAGAGAGTCAGAGTCTCCAGCCAAAAGCAATCTGATTCCTCACATGTGGCTTCTTACGTAATCAGCAAACTATTAATTAATGTCTACTCTGACCCTGATGACAATACCCCAGAGAAGAAAAATTAAAATAAGCCTTGTTGGCTCTAATCTATTACTGTTGATAATGCAAAGGCCCACGTGTGCTTATTGCGTTATCCAGCCATACGGCATAGCCCAAGCCAGAGACCAGCCAAGTGGGGCCTCCTGAAGTTGGCAGTCATGGTTAGATTTGATTCTGAAACCATATGGCACAGGGCTCCTCCAGGGGGTGAGGAATGTGTTGTGTCCCAGAGTCCCAACTTTCTGCTCTTCTGTAAAGCCTGGGGGCAGGAGCAGGGGAGATGGCTCAGACAGTCAGCTGCCTGTCATGAAAGCCTGAGATTGTGGGTTAAGTTTCTACAGCCCATTAAAGGCCAGGTGAGGTGGCAGGGTCTTGTAGTCCCAGGCCTGGGCAGGTGGGGACAATTGGGCCTCCAGGACTCCATGGCCAGGCAGCCTAGCAGAAGTAAGGATCTCCTTCAAGAGACCCTGCCTCCAAAAACAAGGTGGGGCAAGATGGCCCCGTGGATAAAGACACTTACCGTGCAAGCCTGGTACCTAAGTAAGTACCCCAGAACCCACATAAAGAGAGAATCAACGGGAGGCCCACCGCTCATTAAGATTTCCCAGCATCGCCGGGCAGTGGTGGCCCACGCCTTTAATCCCAGCACTTGGGAGGCAGAGGCAGTCGGATTTCTGAGTTCGAGGCCAGGCCTGGTCGACAGAGTGAGCTCCAGGACAGCCAGGGCTACACAGAGAAACCCTGTCTCAAAAAAACAAGACGAAACAAAAAAGATTTCCCAGCAGCTTTTTGCAGCAAGGATTTGCCCGACGGCTAAGGTACAGCTAACGGGATGTGTGTAGAACACAGGACCCCAAAGCATCATTATCAGCCTCCGAAACCTTTGAGATGCAGACCCCATCCTCTGCCTCCCGCCCCATCCCCCACGCATTCATCCTATCTATCCCAGCTCTGTGCTCTGGACTCTATGGATGAAGTTCTATTCTAATTACTCGGTTGCTAGAACGTTGGTGTACTTGGAAAATTCCATAACAGCATCCATGGAGATCTCTCTCTTCTCTCCTCTAAACAGGAAGTGGTAGGTGGGTTTGTTTTCCTTTGTCAGTTTAGTCCTGTGGAGAAAATTCTTATGGCCATCTAGAGAAAGCCGCCAGCCAGGGTCCCCCAAGTCTCAGCTGCTTTTCAGAATCACTGCCTGGCATTACAAGTCCCCGGGCCCTGATGCCCAAGCGTCAGTGAGTGGCCACATACGGGTGCCTTTTGGAAACAGCTCCTGGGAGTTTGGCCAGTTTTGCAGAACCAGATGGATTCTGGTGAACTGTCGTTCTAAAAGCCCTCCCACCAGGCCAGCTGTGCGGCTTTGAGTGGGTGACTTAACCTCTCGGTGCTCGGTAAAATGAGGACAACCCCAGCGCCTACGTCTGCTGGGAAACTAGCTCGTTTCCCACATGCTCAGGACAGAGATGTATGAATTTGGGTGACCATTTGAAAAAGTTGACAAGGACTTCCTGGAGGACCATTGATCCCATGTGTTGCGTGAGCCCATGTCAGAACAGGATCCGCAGAGGAGGACATCCGTGGTTCCTACGCATGCGCATAGCAACTGCACACACATGAGCATGCGCACAGCAGCCGGTCTGTACTCTGGGTTTTCAAGCAACTCTGGCTGCAGGCAGGATATAGTAACTGACAGTAAGGCCCAGCGGCAGAGCCTGCACGGGGCTCCGGGCTACTGGGGCCTCGTAGGAGGATGTGCCCGGACTACCTTTCCTGGTTCCATTTTTGTTGCCGAAATAAAGTATCTTGGTGAGAGCATCCTAAGGTTCCAAATTACAATCCATAATGTCAGATCAGTTCCAGGGCGGGAGCTTGAAGCAGCTAGTCACATCCACAGTCGAGAGCCGAGAGGGTGACCACATGCACGCTACTTGCTTGTGCTTGGGCTGGGTCTTTTCACATCAGCTAATGTAGTTAACGTAGTAAAGACAATCCTCCCGCAGACAGTCAACAGGCCAGCACCATATAGACAGTCCTTCATTGTGCTTCTCTTCCCAGATGATCCTAGGTTGTGACAAGCTGTCGCGGTACGCTGCTTCATGTGGTGGCTAAATCCTCTGGAGTATCCAAAGGGCCTGAAAATGGGCAAGCAAAGAAAATTTATAAGGAGGGGCTGCAGCCTTGCAGATGCTTGGGGGGAGCGACCCACGTTCCTGTAAGAACGTCTCACCTATGCTCTGTATAGTCACCCACATTCCTGTAAGGGTCCCTCACCCCTGCACCCGGAAGTTCACCAACACAAACTTGGATAGATTGGTTCTTGGTCTGCCGCCCGTACCCTATCAGGGTGGGCCCAATTGTCTTCTCCCCAGGGGCAGCTTTGCAGAAAGACACAATCTGAAAACAGAACAATCAAATTTTAAAAAAAGTTAAAAAGGAAAGAAAAAACTTCCAAAATGAGAAACATTTCACAAATAACAAAGGCGAGAGAATGCCACACCCTATCACTCTGATAGAGGAAATCCGCTGTGCGACCCTGCACCACTCAGGGTTGGGAGACCATGAGCAAGCTTAGAACTCCATGACAAAATGCCTCCCTTCCCCAAGGAGCATTTAGGGGGTGACATTAAACTGAGCATGTCCTTGGCTGAGACTTTGGCAGTCCTGCTTCTAAAATTTACCTTACGGCTTTATTCATATGCGTGACAATGACAAACTTGAAACTTGTCACTGCCATGGTTTTTTTTACATTTACATGTATGTATCTGGGGGTGAGGTGTGCATTCAATGGCGTGTGTGGTGAGGTCAGGGGACAACTTTCAGGAGTCAGCTCTCTCCTTCCACCCCGTGAGCCTCAGGAATCAAACCCAGGCTTGCGGACAAATCCCTTTACCCACTGAGCCGTCTCACTAGTCCTCACAGAGTTCTGAACAGCAAGGTCACGGGAACAGGTGGCCCTGAGTGGAGCGTTGCGTGCAGAACGGCAGCACTCCGTGATGTAGAGCAGTTCGGAGAGTGTAAAGGAGAGCTCTGGTGAGCGGTCAGCAGACCTGCGCAGTGCCAGAGCGCTCCATCAGCAGACCTGCGCAGTGCCCGGGCTCAGGAGTCAGGCACAGTGCCGCGCTGAGCACAGACCATCCACAGCCTCCTGAGTGGTAGGAAGACTGAGGTGTGTGCAGCAGGCATCCCTGTGGAGGACACCAGGCAGGGCCAGTGGGAGCAGCATGCACAGAGGCAATCCGAGGTAACTTAAGGGTATTGTATTTCAGGACCCCAGAGGGAGCCGGGGAGCGATGACAGGCAGCAGGTGGCTGCCAGATGCCTCAGAGCCCTGCAGACCACCATTGAGGAACCTGGTGTCCAAGCCAAGCGTGGGAAAGCATTCAAAAGAAGATGGCTGGTTCTCATTCCAGAAGCATCTTGCTGCCACGTGGAGCAGACAGGAGGAAGCTGGATGGCTTCAGGGGACAGGAGGAAGGATAGTCCCTGAGATCCGGCCAGGAAGGCAATCACGGAGGAACAAGTCTCTAAAGGGAGTGTTACAGCCACAGTGCCATCAGCCCTGGTACAGTGTGACACATGCACCTAGCTGTGGGCTGAAAGATCTGAGAAAAGATTGACCCATGCCTGGGCCATCTATCGGAGACTGACATCAATAAGTGCACGTGAAGGCAGCGAGGCAGGAGCAGGCAGGGGGACTGATAAGAACAGATTCTACTGCAGAAATAAGACACGTGGTGGGGGATCCCAGCCACAGTCCCTGCCTGTCCTAAAACACAGACCTGTGAACACCAAGGGCCAGGTAGAAATGCTCACAGCAGCACCCTCTAGTAGCCCCAGTCATCCCTGTGAGCCACCTCTGGCACAGCCTGTGAGTTCATCTTAGCACACACACACACACACACACACACACACACACACACATGCACGCACGCATGCACGCACGCACATGCATGTGCATACATCCTGTAATTCCTAAAACACTGTGTGCATCATGTCTTGCTCAGCTCTCATTACTTTATAGTGTGTATGTGTGTGTGTGTGTGTGTGTGTGTGTGTGTGTACACACATACAAATTAAGACAGTGGCAGCATGGTGCCAAACCTCCCACCCAACACATCCCTCAAGGATCTGTGAAGCACACACTGTGCTATTCCGAGAGGTTCTGGGAAAAACTGAAAATTTCACATTGGGTATTAGACAGCAGTCTGGGAGGCGTCCTCAGGTGGGACAGGACAGAAGGAGAACGTTCCCAGGGTCAGTACTGTTCTACTCACAGGTCTGGATGATGTCTTTATCTTGTAAGGTGTGTGTGTGCGTGTGCGCGCGCGCGTGTGTGTGTGTGTGTGTGTGTGTGTGTGTGTGTGTGTGTGTCCTCGGAGGTCAGAGGTAGCAGGCCCCCTGAAGCTAGAGTCACAGATTCTGAGAACTGAACATGGATCCTTCTGGAAAAGAAATACATAGTCTTTTTGTTGTTGTTGTTAAAATTTTATTTATTTTATGTATGTGAGTACACTGTCCCTGTCTTCAGACACACCAGAAGAGGGCATTGGATCTCATTACAGATGGTTGTGAGCCACCATGTGGTTGCTGGGAATTGAACTCAGGACCTCTGGAAGAGCAGTCAGTGCTCTTAACTGCTGAGCCATCTCTCCAGCCCAGAAATACATAGTCTTGACCATTGAAATGCTCCTCCTGCCTGTAAAGCTTTATATGCTCTACAACGGTGCTGTACTTTAAAACAAAACATGAGGTGGACATTGGTAGAACACCTACCTAGATCACATAAGGCTCTGTGTCTCATGTCTAGCAATGCATGTGCCTGCAGCGTGCACACAAACTAGCTGTGAGCCAGGTGTGGTGGCACACACTTCTAATCCCAACATGTGAAGGCAGAGGCAGGAGGATCTCTTCGAGTTTGAAGCCAGTCTGATTTAAAGAGCAAGCCCTGGGACAGGCAGGACTACCTAAAGACACCCTGTTTCAAAAAAACATAAACAAAAACAAAACAAGACAAAACAGAACAAACAAACAAAAATAAGATAAGATAAAGAAAGAAAATAACTTCCATCATTGTGCCCATTTCAAAGTAGGAAAAGTAAAGTCAGGAGAGGCGAGGCCATTTTCTCTAAGCCTCATTCAAGTTATTTTTAAAATGCTGACTTGAAACTGGAGAGCTGGCTCAGAGGTTTAAGCACTTGGTGCTCTAGTGGAATGGACCCACCCAGCACCCACACAGCAGTTAACAACCATCTGTAACTCTAGTTCCCGGGGAGCTGACACCCTCTTCTGACTCCTGCAGGCACTGAACACATTGTAAACACGTGTGTGCAGACAAAACACCCATGCACACACAATGATAATAACTAAATGATATTTTGGCAACCTGAGTCTACATGGGCTCTGTTCTCAAGATCACCAAGTCAAACCACTGAAGTGTGTGGCTGGCCCAATACAGTGATTGGAATGCCTGCTGTGCCAGCACCTGAGAGTTGGAGACAGGAAAATCTGAAGTTCAAGGTTAGGGCCAGCCTGGGCTACAAGACACCCTGTCTCAGAAGAAGAGTGGCCAGACCAAGAAATTGCACACTGTGACCTGAGGCCCAAGAGATAGAGTGGCCTCAGCCTGGTGTGAGGGGCGGAGTCAGGGCAAGCATCCTGGAAGAAACAGAACTTATCCCTGAGTTGGCCCCAGCTGCAGTGGCCTCACAGAGCCAAATGTGCCGGAGATAGACCCAGACACCTGCTTTGGTGGAGACGCACACCAGGACTGAGCGTGATGATTCCCAACCTCTGTGGCTGCCTTAGGTCGTAATGCTCTGCTTGGTATGGTCTCCTTGCATAAATAAAAATGGCCTCTCCTAGGCCTTCAGAATATTTTGCAAGTGCAGTTATCTTCAGGACTGCTGGCCACCAATCTCCATGGAGAAACAACAGGAAACAGAGCTTTCCTCTCCCCCAGCTCCAGGAAGGAGCTGACTTGATTGACAGACGGAGGCCTCTCTGGAAGAGAGTGGGGTGGGTGGGTGTGTCCACACATAGGCAGGTGCCCTGGAGGCCCGAGGTGTCAGATCCCCTGGGGCTGGAGTTACAGGTGGTTGGGAACCATTGACCCCGTCCTGGATCACACTCTCACCTGCTCTAGGCAGCTAGGCATCCCCACCGGCCCTCCCTCCAGCCCCCACTCCCAGCCCTCCCGCCAGCCCTTCACCTTCCTGAGAGACAGTCTTTCACTGACCTGGAGCTCACGGACTGCTGGACTGGCTGGGCAGCCGGTCCCACAGATCCATCCTTCTGTCTCTGCCTTTCGCGCTGCAGGACCACAGGCTCACACCACAGCTCCCATAGCTCACGGGTAAAGGAGAGTCAAAGGTCCTTGTGAGTGAGTGGCAAGTGCTTACAGATGGGGCCATTTCCCTAGCCCTGGATTTCTGTGTTGTACTGATGATAGAGGTGTTGGAAAGGGACCCCAAAGCCTTCCATGCTGGCTAGGGGAGTTCTCCTGCTAAGCCACACTTCTGCCTCCCTCCTCTGGGGATTCTATCGCTCTACTGCTCGGTCACACTCCCCACCCCCATCCCTCCCCGGGAATTCTCCATCCCAAGTTCTTGCCACCTTAACTTTGTAAACCTCAGCCTGCAGTTGTTATCCTGTCTGCTGAATAGTAGAAAAGAAACATTAAATAATTTTATTATTCACCCAAAGGCTAGCCAGATGTTGGGCAAATTCCTTTTACTTAGTTTCTTGGGAGAAACTAGGCTTCCTGGAAGTATAAAAGGCGGCAGAGAGCTCTCCAGAAACCAGCTGGGAGGGGCCCACAGAGCACCCTTTACACTGAACTTGACACTGAAAATAGCGTCTGTGTCCTGGGAGTTGGGGAGTGGCCTGGGAGGGGCCTGCAGAACCAGGGCAGGTTCGGGCATCTCACCTCAGATGGAGCACAGCGGGCCTTAACCCCAGCACCACCCAACCAGCTTGAGTGCCAGCAGCACCCGTGGTCCAGAGATAAAGGGAGCCCTCAGTGCCGGATGGCTCCCCACAGAGGAGCCAGCAGGCGGAGTCTAGGGACTGTGCTGCTGCAGCCCCAGGATAGGAAGCAGCCAGGCCTTCTTTGCCCCTCGCTGAAAGCCCCCCACACACCTTAGACTGGGAGGCAGAGTTCAGCGCATTGGCAACAAGACTTAAGAGATCTAATGGAGTTGGAATGCAGGAGACAGTAGACCCTCCCTTGTCCCACCGACTTGCCTGTTCCTCAGTACCTGTGAGGGAGTCAGAGGACAGCCTGAGGTCGGTTCTCCCTTCAGCCATGTTTAAGAGTCTCCTGTTCACTGCTGCGTGTGCCAGGCTATCTGGGCCAAGAGCCTCCCTGGGACTGGTCTGTTTGCCTGCCCTATGTCCACAGCAGAACAGACACACTCGCTTGCAACCATCTTTCCATTGGTTCAGGGGACTCGAACTCAGGGCCTCGCACCTGTGCAGCAAGCGCCTTACTAAGTCTTCTCCCCAGCCACCAGGTTAAGATTTGATTTGATTTTAGTTTCTCGTTTCTCTAGGCAAGGTTTCTCTGAATGTGGTCCTGGCTGTCCTGGAACTTGTTCTGGAGACCAGGATGGCTGGCCTCAAACTCAGGGATCCACCTGCCAGGCTGAGATTTTTAAAACAAGCAAAAAAGGATTGTAAAGGTAGATTTTTCGCAAAGCAACCAGTGTTTGGTGAGAAATAAATATACATGTACACATGTATATTCTTTGAAACAGTCTCGGGAACCTAGCTAGCCCTACCAGCCATATTGGTGATCCCTAAGAGGAGCTCTGATTGGACCAGTTTAATTCCACATGGCCACCCTAAGCCAATCACTGTAGTGATTGTGGTTGAACCCTCTGATTGGCTAGTGCTAAGTTACACGTGCTTTGTTGGAGCAAAGGCTTATGGGGAATTCTTTAAAAGAAGAAAAACTCCTGAAATAAATGTCTCCCTACCAGGAAATGGCAAGTTCTAGCAGGAGGCAGACAATATGAACTTACACGTTGGAAAGTGGAGAGAATCACAAGAGATAACAATTTTGGTCTTTTGCAACTTTTATTTGGGATTTATTTAATTTTAGGTGCGTGAATGTTTTTGCCAGCATGTCTGTGCACCGCATGGATGCAGTATTCACAGAGGCCACAAGAGGGCGTCGAATCCCCTGGAACTGAGTTACAGGTGCTGGGAGCTGAAGCCAGTTCTCTGAAAGAACAAGTGCTCTCTAGCCTGCTGAGCCAGCTCTCCAGCCCCAATTTTTGGTCTTTGTGTACATTTGTGTGTCTATAAATGCACAGACCTATGTTCAAGTTTGAGCATGTGTCCACAGTGTACATGTGGGGGTCAAGGACAACCTCTGGTGTCTGTCTTCACCGGTCTTGGTTGAGACGGGGTCTCCTGTTTGCTGCTTTGTGCACTAGAATTGAGCTGCTGGAGACCCTCCCGCCTCTACTCCCATCGCTATATAGGAATGCCGTGGTAATAGATTTATACTCCAGACAGGCTTTGTGTGGATTCTGGGGATCCAAACTCAGGTTCCCTTGCTCACACAGCAACTCTTTCCCCACTAACCGCCGCCCCGCCCTGTCCCCCACAACAGCTTCTAACGAAGTTTAGAACCAAGCTGATTTTCTCAGACCAACTTTTAACTCAAGTGACTTTTCCCAGAAAGCCTCCCTGCAGGAGTGAGAGGTGCCTCAGGCTAGAGACTCCAAAGACAACCCCAGCTGACTCTGTTCCAGTGAGAGTCACTTTCTACGAAATACAACAAAGGCGCCCCTGCTAGGGTGTGACTGATGCCTTCGGGGTGGGCACAGCCTGCCTAAGGATGTGGGAACACTGCCTGAGTCCCAAACGGAAAGCAGGAGCATGTTAACAGGAAAACACTCTGGCCTAGGAGTGCTCTCTCTCTCTCTCTCTCTCTATCTCTGTCTCTGTGTGTGTGTGTGTGTGTGTGTGTGTGTGTGTGTATGTGTGTGCGCGCGCGCGTGTGCGCAAGCGTAGGTGTGCTTGAACACATGCATGCTTGTGTGTGTCGTGGGGAGGGTGGTCTAGGGTGTGTGTGTGCATGTTCCTGGAGGCCAGAGAGGCCAGTGGTTCCCAACTTTACTTTTTAGACAGGATCTCTTGCTAACCCTGGAGCTCACCAATTGGACTACACCAGGTGCCTAGGGGACCCTCCTGCCTCTGCCCCTCCCCCCCCCAGCACTGGGATTATAAATATGCACCCATGCCTGGCTTTCTCCTGTGGGCACTGGCGATCCTGGGTTCGGGTCTCCTACTGTGGAACAAGCACTCTGTCACTGAGTGATCCCAGCCTTGTGCTATTCTTTCCGACAGAGCTATAGCAGGGTAAGAGAACACATACAGTCTCAAACACTGGAGCACTGAAGCAGGAGGATTGAGAGTTCAAAGCCAGCCTGGCTGCCAGTGAGACCCTGTCTCAAACACCCACAGAGTCTTTGTAGTTCCGTCTAGCTGACATCTGGCTTGGTTTAGACCTCCACACACCCCAGAACAGAATACCGTGGCTTGGTAGGGTTTCCCCATTCCCACCGTTCATTCAAGGGACAGGAAGAAAAACCTCCAGTGGGGAGGACAGCAAGCTGCAGAAGGCAAGTGCCTGGCTATTGGGCAAGTTATGGTGGTAAGCAGGCCTCAGCCTCCTGCCTTGGTGGTCAGGGCTGGGAGAACTTCCACACCGGATAGACCATCACCCCACAGCTGGAGGAGGCTGCACAGCTGGAGGAAGAAGAAAAGGCTTTTCTTCTGTGTTCTAGACCACTGCACCCCCACAGCCAAAAAAGAAAAAGCAAAACACCATTTAAATACATTTTAAACAAGAACAACAAAAAGACACTATGCAAAAAGGGGCCGGTGCCACCTGTTAGCTAGAAAGTGGCAGGAGCCAGGTGGTAGGCATCGATCCTAGCACTTGGGAGGCAGATGAACTTGGATCTGTCTGTGAGGTCGGAGCCAGCCTGGTCCACAGAGTGGGAAAAAGAGAAGAGGTAAGAACCCACCTTTGCAGAGTACAGGGTGCTTGGTGTTGAGGACACAGTGAATTTCATCGCGTGATTCCCATTTTGCTGATGAGAAAACTGAGGCACGGGAGAGTGGAGGGGCAGGAGGAGAATTTCCAGGCAGGAATCTGCCTTCTCTTCCTCCCTCTCCCTTCCCCCACACCTCATTCTTCTCTTTCTCCTCCCTTTCCTCCCTGCCCTCTCCTCCTTCTGCCTCCCTCCCTCCTCCTTTGTTTCTTTCACCCTTCTGTTTTCCTGCTTCTCCTCTATCTCTCTTCTAACACATCCCCCACCCACCCTATGATGTTTGAAAAGTCATGAAGACAGAAACTGAGAGCAGCTTTCAGTGTCCTCGGGTGAACGATCCTCTCTGGAGAGCACCCTCATTTAAGCGTATTCATTAAGCGCCTGTGATAGACACAGATGGAGAAACTGCTCAGACCCACCCACTCCGGCCCTCAGGCCTCACGCCAACCTCGAAGGGCAGTATCAGGCAACTAGATACGGGATGGAGGAGTCAGTGACTAGAGGGAGAGCGGGAGAGCGGGAGAGCAGGGAGGGGGGGTCAGAGGCAGAATCCAGATCACAGGTCTCTGTGGGTTTCTAAGCTCAGCTCTGCTGACCTCGTGACCTGCCTAAATCTTACTTCTTAGTGGCAGAAACTGACCTGTGAATGACAGGGTGTTCAGCAGTGTCTGAGGCCTTCACTCACTGGATACCAGTACCAAGTCCCTGACAACCACTATAAACAAAACGTCCCTCAGACATTGCCAAATGTTCTCTGGGAGGGAGAGCCTCCCCCGTCGAGAACAACTGTTCTAAGAGCCAAGCTAGAAAGGCGGAGGAGAGCATAAAAACAGGTGACAAGGACTCAGATCCCAGCCAGATCCCCAAGGAACTGTCTTTGGAATGAAGCCCACGTGACACCAGCACACAGAAGGCATGAAAGAGACCCTTGAGCGTAGACAGCACGTGCAAAGATCCTGTGGCAGGATCCAATGGACAGCTGCGGCCAGAGAGTGGGCTCAGTCACACAGGGAATGGAGTCTGGGTTGTAGATTTTAAATGTATCTGTGGTCACTTTTACCTGGTAAATTATTTTCTAGATGGTTGAAATGATACGCTAAACTCAGACAACATCAAACAGTGACAAAGATAAGAAGCCACACAGACTCCCAGACGGTGCTGGAGGAATGGCCAAGGTCACCTGTGATAGTTGTCATCTATCTAGAGCCACCTGGAAAGGGAGTCTCATCGAGGGGTTATCTAGATTTGGTGGGTCTACAGGTTTGTCTATGTGAGCCTGTCTTCATTAGGTATTTGGTGTGAGCAGACCACCCTGCTGCAGGAGGTGCCATTCCCTGGCCTTGGCGTCCCGGGCTGGACAAAAAGGAGACCACCAACTGCGCACTAGCCTGTGTCTATTAAGTCACTGGTCTCGGCCCTTTGACTGTGCATTTGATGTGATCAGTAACTTAAAGTTCCTGCTGCCTCAACCTCCCCTCAGGGATCCACGTGACCCAGAGCTGTGAGCCAGATAAACCTTTTCTCCCTTACACTGAAACGAAGACAGCTGGCCTCTTTGGAAGATACCTTGGCAGATTGGTATTGGTGTTGGTTTTTTGAGACAGTCTTGCTATGTAGCCCAGGCTGGCCTCATGCTTGCCTTGCTGTCTCTGCCTCTCGAGTGCTAGGGTCATACATGTGTACCACCACATCCAAATCTCTTTTCTTTTTAAGGAAGTTAAAACATGCAAGCCACGTGCCCCCCCCCCAATGCACATACAAACACTTTTTTAAATAAAGCATCCAAGCATGATAGTGCACGCCTTTAATCCTAGCACTTGGAGGCAGAGGCAGGCAGGTAGGCAGGCAGAACTCTGACTTGAGGCCAGCTTGGTCTACTTAGTGAGTCCCATGCCAGCCAGAGCTAGTGAGACCACATCTCAAAAAAAATGGAGATCAATACAGGAAGGCAGCCCACATTGACTTATGTACAGAGAAAATGAAGAAGCGACCTCAGAGTAGAAGTCTGCAGAAAAGGAGTGAAGCCTGGTAGTGCATGCATAAAACATCACCACTTGGGAAGCTGGGGCGGGAAGAACAAAAGTTCAAGACCACCCTTGGCTATATAGGGAGATCCTACCTCAAAAATAAATCAGGCAAGCTCTTTATAGGGTTTTATCAGTTGTGTACTGGAGAAGGGAGACCTATGAGGCAAATGCCAACCTTGGTGAGGGAGCTGGAGAGCCAGGCTATGGTCAAACCCAGCCTTTGGGATGGCACTCACCAGGGAGATGCAAGGGAGGACTGCAAGCTTAAGATGCATAGGTTTTGCCAAATACGGCAAGGCCAAAGCCCTCCAGGGAGACACTGGACCTCGAAGACCTTTCTGAGTTCAGATGACAGGCAGCCTGGCCAAGGGGAAGAATCCTGCTTGCTTCAGTCCTTGGTCCCCTCTCAGGTGGTCATATTTAATCCTGACTCTGTCTTCAAACCTTCAGAGATTTTCTGAAGCTGGAGTCAAGCAAACAGCTAAGGTCCAGGCAGGTCCTCCACAGGCCCCGGACCAGGTGGTCCCTGGAGCAAGCTAGGTGTCCTGTCTGTAGAGGGAAATCTTTAGTGGCATTAACAGCAGGGAGTGTTGGAGCCACCAGCACCGCGTGATTTCAACACTGTGGTTTTTGTCTTACGACCGTGGGGACTTCCATAGAAGTTCCAATGTTACTACCAAGAAACACGATGAAAGAGAACAGGCAGAAACCAGTGTCTCTTTGTTTCCAGGAGTCGCCAGGGTATTTCTCTGTAAAGCTGTGGATGGCAAGCCTTAGCCCTTAGCTGCTGTGTGCCCCCAGAAGACCCCGGGCACCTCTGAGCCTCAGCTTGTCAGTTCCTCACCTCTACCATGGAGGGGACTACCTGTCTGCCGGAAGGCGACAGACAGCTGCTGCCCAGGCAGATGGTCTCAGACACAGTGGCTTGATCTTACAATCTTGGGAGCTACAAATACCCAAGTGAGTGTTGGATCTGCCAGCAAGGTGGACAGAGCTGTACCCAGGACCATTCTCTTCAAAAGCCAAGCCCAGCCATCCTCTTGTCTCTAA
The DNA here is from genome assembly GCA_030674055.1 of Rhabdomys pumilio. Classification (NCBI taxonomy): domain Eukaryota; kingdom Metazoa; phylum Chordata; class Mammalia; order Rodentia; family Muridae; genus Rhabdomys; species Rhabdomys pumilio. The sequence goes on from JANHMN010000002.1 coordinate 228,197,395, forward strand.
CCTGCTTCCTTCCTCCTGTCACCTTCTTTGACCTTGACCTCCATCATTTTGGCCTCTGGCCATGTCTGTGAGAGTATCCTGATGGGTGATTGATGTGGGAAGGCCCAGCCCACTGTGGGCGGCGCCACCCCTAGGCAGGTAGGTCAGGGTTATATAAGAAACATAGCTGATGGGCTAAAGAGATGGATAAGCTGTTAAGAGCACTTGCTGCTCTTCCATGGGACACATGTTTGACTCCCAGGACATGAATGGCAACTCACAGTCACTCATAACTCCAGTTCCAGAGTGTCTAATGCCGTCTTTTAGATTCTGCAGGCACTAGACAGACAGTGCATAAACATACAGGTAGGCAAAACATTCAGACACATAATTAAAAAAAAAAAAAAAAGGTCTGAGTATGTACCAGTGAGCAAGCTAGGAAGCATGGCTCCTGCTTGAGTTTCTGCCCTGATATCTCTCAATGATGGGCTGTGACCCAGACGTGTAAGACAAAATTAACCCTTTCATCCCCGAGTGGCCTTTGCTCATGGTGTTTCTCACAACAACAGAAATGAAACCAACAGAACCAATAGAAAAGATTAAACCCCACAGCTTAGCAGAGGATGTCACTGGTCTATAGTCCCATCACTCAGAAGGCTGAGACAGGAGGGTCCAGTCAGTCCTGGAGTGCTAGACTGGCCTGTGTAACGGAAGAACCCATCTCTACAAAGAAAAAATGATTCTGTCGATACCACCCACAGTTCTGTGGGTCACCTGGGCTCATCTCAGAGACTCTCAGATTTGGAGATTCTTAGGCTGGTCTTAAACAGATAGTCAATAGAGATGACATCGTCATGACCAGTTGGATGTCCACAGTGAGGTGACCGAGAGCCCTCACATGGGGTTGGGGACTGGAGTTCAGAACAGACTTAACACCACCCCCACTGTATTCTGTTTGTCCTACTGAAGTCAAGGTCAAGGCTGGCCCAGTTTGAAGTTCTTGATAGGTTTTGTATATCCTGGAGAATGGGGCGTGCCTGTGGTAGAGATGACCAGGGGTGTGACGGATGTGACTCAGCAGGTGGAGTGCCTGCCTAGCACGCTCAAAGCTCTGGGTTCCAGCCTCAGCACCACGTACATGGGGTGTGGTGGCCCATGCCTGTAATCCAGCATTAGGAAGAGAGAAGAAAGAAGGTCAAGAGTTCAAGACCAGCCTCAGCTACGCTGGGAATTTAAAGCCAGTGTGGAATACACAAAAACGTGGTTTCTGTTAAAGGCTGGAGAGATTGTTCAGTGGTTAGGACCGTATATTATTCTTACAGAGGACCTGGCTTCAGTTCCCAGCGTCTACATCAGAAAACTTACAACTGCCTGTAATCGGAGCTCCAGGGGATCTGGCAACTTCTCTGGTCTGTGGCTACATGTATGCGTATATTATGTACACATAAATAATAATGTTAAAATATATTTTTAAAAATGTGACTGGATAGACGGGTTAGTGTTCAAAGCTCTCACAGAGGACCTGGGTTTGATCCCAAAATTCATACTGCATAGCCAATACCTGCAGGGTATATAATCAATTACATTGTAAACCTCGAGACTGTTATTTGCTGAAAGAAAAAAACTGTTTCTAGTTATGGCATGGCTCAGTCCTTAGCACACACCTTTAATCTCTCTGGCTGGAATAAGACATGCCCTTAGTTGCAGGTAGTGGTGGCGCATGCCTTTAATCCCAGCACTGGGGAGGCAGAGGCAGGCAGATTTCTGAGTTCGAGGCCAGCCTGGTCTACAGAGTGAGCAGAGTGAGTTCCAGGACAGCCAGGGCTACACAGAGAAACCCTGTCTTGGAAAAAAAAAAAAAAAAAAAAAAGACATGCCCTTAGTACACACACCTTTAATTCCCAACAAGGAAGGTAAAGTTAGTTTGTAGAGAAAGCACCCATGTTTCAAAGTGATGTCTAATTGAATAATAGACAAAGTGATAAATCAGAGAAAGATCTGACAGAATAGGATATGCCCAATTCTCACCAGAAGAGAGAGGAAAGGGAAGCTACTTAAGGGAGAGACAGACAGACAGACAGACAGACAGACAGACAGACAGACAGACTAGAGAGGGAAAAGGAAGCAGACTTAGCAGGAGAGTTTTACAGAAACAGGCTGCAGAGAGAACAAGCTAGACACAGGTGAAGACAGAATGAGCCAGAGAATGAGAAAGAGGCAGAAGATTAGGACAGATTATCAGAGTTAGTTTGAGGTCAAGAAGAGCAATTCAGGAGAAGCTGAGGGAAGCCAGGTTGAAGCAGTCAGCTTGGAGAGGAGTCTGAGCCAGGAAAACTGATTTGAACCAGCCAGCCAGAGTTCAGAAAGAGCTAGAAAAGGTGAGCGTATTCAACAGCAAGTCTCAGAGGCTGAAAACATCCTAGGCCTGGTTAGATCCTAGGCCTAGAGAGGCTAGAAGCTTCCAGGACTAGGCCTAGGTTGTCAGATTAGCGGACAGTAATTCCAACAGAAGAATAAATGCTTCTTTTACAGGTAACTCCAGATCTAGGGATCTGGCGCCCTCTTCTGGCTTCCACCAGCTCCTGCATGCACATGGTGCACACATACACACTGAGGTACACACACAAAGCAAATAAGTAGCTTTAAAGAAAAAGTCTTCATATACTAATATTAAAGTATCTAAAATCAAACCCAAGGAAGCAATCCCACAGCAACTACTAAAAGTCACAACAGCCACATCAAAATAACAAGAGATACGTTTAAGCACGTGTTTTGTTTTGCTTTCTGTTAGTGTGATACAGCACTGACCAAAAGCAACTTAAGGAGGAAAAGGTTTATTTTAAATCTAGGGAGCAGTTCATGATCAATGGAGCCAAGGCAGGAACCTGGAGACAGGACCTGAAGCACAGACCATGCAGGAACCCTGTTTGCTGGTTGGCTCTCACTCTGGCTCTGGTATAGATCCCAGGCCCACTATCTAGGGATGGTTCCACCCATGGTGATCTGGGCCTCCTACATCAGTCAGTCAACACAGTTCTTCACAGCCACGGCCACAGGCAAATCTGATGGAGGCAATTCTTGAATT
>JANHMN010000002.1:228200468-228286415 GCA_030674055.1 Rhabdomys pumilio
ATGGGAAGTGGTTTCTGGGTAAAGCAGACGGGTAGATGGCAGAGGAGCAGGAGGAGGCCTTGGCTTCTCCTTTCTTTCACTCCCAGATCCACTAGCCTGTGCCCTGCCCTTCCGATCAGCCTGGGCTGAGATTTCCCCTGCACACCTCAGTCTGTCCTGGGCAGCCAACCTCAGAGAACTCTATTTAATGGACAAAATCAAGATTCCTCGGGGTGCCAGGCCATGGTGGTACATGCCTTTAGGCAGTGGCAGGGGGATCTCTGTGAGTTCAAAGCCAACTTGGTCTACAGAGCAAGTTCCAGGGCAGCCAAGACTAAAAGGAGAAACTTTGTCTCAAACAAAACAAAACAAAACAAAACAAACAAACAAACACAAAACCAAACACACACCAAAAGATTCCCCAGGGCATGTCACAGGGACTATTTCTACTTCTTTCCAAGCTTGGTTCTAGAACATTCTCATGTGTACAAAGTTTATTCTAAAAACATTTCATCACTCTAAAATACTCCTTTTCATTCCTGTTATCCAGAACCAGAGAAAAGTATGGTGAAAAGCACCGGCGAATTCTTGTTGCTCTGTGGGTTAACTTCATCAGAAGATGCCAGACTTCCTAGCTGGGTCTCTACCACGGGCTTCAGTGAGACCTGTTTGCTGTGTCCAGAACCTATAACTTACCTGGTGCTGCTGCCAAGGCCCACAGGGAAGAACAAACCTCCCAGGCACAGACCAGGGAATAAATCAGCTTGGAACATATTCTAAATGTGTGTGTGTGTGTGTGTATGTGTGTGTGTGTGTGTGTGTGTGTGTGTGTGTGTGTGTTAGAGAGAGAGAGAGAGAGAGAGAGAGAAAGAGAGAGGGTTTTTTTTTTAATCTTAGGTTGGCGTTGTACTCACTATATAGCAAAGATAACCAGAAACTTCTGATCCTCCTGCCTCCACCTCCTCGGTGCTGGGATTACAGATGTGTATGTACCACCGTACCATTTTAGTTTTATGCAGAGTTGGAGATGGAACCCTGGGCTTCGGGCATGTACTCTACCATTGGTGCCACAATCTCAGCCCCATATTCTGCTAAGTTCCTAAGTAGCACTATGAAAGGACTATGTTATAGGCAGCTACATAGGGGTCACCCCCATCATCCCCAAGAACCATGAGACCCATGAGAATTAGGCAAATGGGCAAAACAGCCTGGTGCTGATGGGGTCCCCGTGTTCCTGACTGGACACATCCTTTGTGGCCCTTTGGAAGCCGTATCTCCCTCTGAGCCTCAGCTGCCTCATCCTTCCAAGGAAACTCATTTTAGGCTTCTGGGAGAACATGAATCTGGGCTGTAAAGACACAAGTCTGACCGGATTAGTCACGTGTTTCAACTCATTGAGGTATACCCATGAGATAATTTTATTTTAATAGTAATTGGTACCCAATATTCTCTGTTGAAACCTCTGTTTTCCCTCTGGGCAAAAGTAGAAATAGTAGGAGCCTGGGTGGCAGACACAGGCACAGAGCGGACAGTCAGCTCCTGCACAGCCCTCTGCTCTCACTGAGCCCGAGCTCAGGACTCAGGAGGAAAGACTCAGTATTTGTCTAGATCTTACAAACCCAGAGCCTGGAGTCCGTGAATGTGCTCCAAGACAGGCGACCCGGAAGGAATGAACTTCCATCACCTCCCTCAGATTCCACAGCCTGCCAGGTTCTCCAAACTCAAATCTGAAGTTTTAAAACCATGGAGGAACCAGAGAGATGGCTCAGTGGTTTACAGCGATTTGATTCCTGTGCTTCTAGAGGACCTGAGTTCAGTTCCCAGAACCCACACTGGGCAACTCACAGGTCCCTGTCACTCCAGCTCATGAGAGCCATCTGATGCCGTCTTCTGGCTTCTGAAGGCACTCCCACACATGTAGCGTACAGACCCACACAAAATGGTTACATTAGCAGACTCAGTGTGCAGAAAATTTCAAAATGTGTATTTATTAGTATGTGATATGCACACATATATATTAATATGTACATATATACATATTAATATGTGATACATATACAAACATATACATATATGTGCATGCATGTATATGTGATGTATATACATATACACACATGTAAACATGTATATACACTTTTCTATGTATGTTTTTTAATTCAAGAAAGTATTTCAAGGGCTGCAGAGATGGTTCAGTATCTGCCTCAAACAAGCCTAATGACCAAGCTCAGGTTCCAGAACTCATATAAAAGCTAAACTCAGTAGTACAAGCCCCTAGCATCCCAGTGTTCTTACAAGGAAGCAGAAGGCAGAAACAGAACAATCTCCTGGCACTTCCGGGCCAGCTAGCCTGGCTAATGCAGAGACACAAAGACCCTGTCTTGGAGAAGGCAGAGAGGCAATGATTGACACCTGAGGGTTGCCCTCTGACCTCCACAAGTACACCATCCTCGTGTGTACACAGTGGACGTGCACACATCTACACATACACCTATACATCACACACTTTACACAGGCAGAACATCAAGTTTGAAGCCATCCTTGGCTACATTGGATGTCTAGCCTGCTTCAGCTGCAGGACCAGTCCGTGTGTCAAAGGAGGAAATAAAATCATATGAACACGATTGTTATTCTTAAAATTTTCCTTTGAGAAGTGTTTGAGTCTCAGCTTTGGTTCAGAGATCCTCTGTGTGCTGCCCGGGTCCCCATCTCTATTCTCTGAAGCCACAGGAAAGGAGGAGCTGACAGTCTGCTTAATGACTTCTCTATGGGCCCTGCAGGGAGGTAGCTGGCCCCAGTGACCTTTACACTTAGCCTGGGGAACTCCAGGGACTCTTAACTTCATCTTACTCCATAGAACTCCAGAGACCTCTCCCAAAGCAGGCATAATGGGGTGGGCATCTGGGGCGGGGTGGGGGGTGAGGGAAGCTCAAATGTCATTTAGCTCCAGGTGCTAGGAGTGTTTGCGTTCTGAGTTCAAAAGAAGACACTTCCGTTGGACAACTCGGTTAGGGGAAAGGTGAACCTGTAACCCTCTGTCTCTTGCTGAGGTCTTTGGAGCTGCATCCTCTAAGGCAGAACTGGAGGATGGAAGGACCCTGCCTGAGGCCCCAGTGGTGGCGGTGGTGGGAGATATTGAGGCAAGGAGGGGACACCATGAGCAGCTTCTCATTGGTTAAATATAGCTCAGTCCCTCTAGGGGCCCTGGGAGACTGCCCTGGTCATCTGTCTGAGTTACTTTGTCTTTGCAGCAGGTTGGTGGGCTGGTGACCACACCATCTTGTGTCACCAGCACTGGACATTATGGGGTGTTCCTGAAGGCTGAGCCCCCACTCTCCTATCAGGGTCCTGGGGATGGAGCAGAGTCCACTCAAAAGCCTGAGCCAGTGCCCAGCCACATTACTATGGGGAGACTGCTGGGCAGAGAGCTGCGGTAGGCTCGGTGCAGGGTCCGTGTGCACCTGGTCCTGCATAGCTCATTCTTCTGGGAAGCTAAGCCCCAGGTTGTGGGAGCTGCTGTCAACCCAATACAGCCAAAAGTAAGCCCCTATCATTATCTTTCTCAAGACCAGGTCTCAGGTAGTCCAGGCTAGCCTCCAACTCTACCTATCCAAGGATGACCTTGAATTTCTGATCCTCCTGATTCTAGCTCCCAAGGGTTTGGATTACAGGCATGCCTTACCAGGCCTGGCTCACGTGGTGCTGGGGCCAGGACTCAGGGCTTTCCCAGTTGCTAGACAAGAGCTCTGCCAACCAAGCCACATCCTCAGGCCCCAAAACGCATTCCTGAGAAGGGCAGGGGGAGGCTGGGAGTGAATCAGCCATAACTCAGGGCAAGAACAGACAAGTGACAAGCAGGGACAACATATCCAGACTTCTCAGAAATGCCTGTGGGGAGAAGACTTGTTTTTTAGTTGTTTCCAAAGATGGGGATTGGACCACACAACGTGGCTGGTGAGGAGAGAGGGCGGGACAACCTCTGATGTCTGATGGAGACACACACTGGGGGGGGGGGGGGAGGGGCAGAGAGGGAGAGAGAGAGACGGACAGACAAAGGAAAAAATTCCAAGGTTAGGGATGCATCTTGGGATAGATGAGGAACCACGGAGCCAGGACAATGGTGAATGGGCTATCATCTCAGCACTTGGGAATCTGAGGCCGGAGGACTGCCTCAAGTTTAAGTCTACTCTGGGTTTCACAGTGAGACCCAGTGTCAATATATGCTCACCAAACCATCAGCATGGCCCTGTCAGAGGAGGTGAGCACACCAGGTGTCTCCCCTGACCAAGTTTCCAACTATCGTCATGTATGTCACACTGCAATCAGAAAGAAAAACAAATTAAGAAAATGAGAGCCGGGCAGTGGTGGCACACACCTTTAATCCCAGCACTTGGGAGGCAGAGGCAGGTGGATTTCTGAGTTCGAGGCCAGCCTGGTCTACAGAGTGAGTTCCAGGACAGCCAGGGCTACACAGAGAAACCCTGTCTCGAAAAACCAAAAAAAAAAAAAAAAGAAACCGAGAAATGCCTGGCCTCAAAGACTGGACGCTCGTCCATGGTTCCCGAGCTTCTTCCTGCTTGCTTGCCTGCTTCCTTTGCCCAGGATGTCCTGGGTCAGGGCTGGGTCAGTTGTGGAGGGCAAGGGAGGGGGAGTTCTGAAGAGATTGGGCCCTGGAGGTGCAGATGATGTCATTTCCCCACACACACACTACACACTACACACACACACACACACACACACACACACACACTCACACTCTGCAGGAGCCATCTTGTCCTGGATGATCAGAGAGGGCGGAGGGGCGGGAGACCGGCTGTGTTCAAGGAGTCATTAAACTGGGTCTGGATGACTCATTTCGTATGTTCGTTCAGCAAGAACTGGGGAGATGCCTCCTCTCACCAGACCCTTCTTGGGGCCCTAAGGTGAGTGTCCACAGAATTGATGTCTTCCAACAAGGCCGAGTCTTACCTCCAAGAAAATGGTCATGGGAACGACCGAGGTTCCCATGAAGACTGGAGTTCTGTTTTGAGGCCTCTCTACAGGGATCTTCTGAAAATGAAGAAGTCAGGGGTAATGAAGGAGATTCTGACTGAGAAAGGCGTGGTGACAGGATGACTCGGGTTCTTTCCAAATGAGTGTTCTTAACTTGTAGAGCCAGGGGTGCTGGGGGAAGATGGAGCGTCTGGAGGAAGGAAGGCACAGAGCAAAGACAAGAGTCACCGGGAACTTGGGCTGGGCCCTAGGTGTTTGAGAGCTTGCCGCGTGTGTACGAGGCCCTGGATTCCATCCCCAGCACTACGTAAACCAGGTGTGGTCGCACAGGCCTGTAATCCCGAGTACTCTACCGGAGGCGGGAGAGTCAGAAGTTCAAGGCCATTCTTGGCTACCTAGAACCCTGTCTCAAAAAAAAAAAAAAAGTCACAGGTCACTAGCATGTTGCCAGCCACAAGCAAGCAAAGAGCCAGCCCCATGCTGCAGGAATGTTGGTCTCAGCCAACAGGAGAGACACAGTGTTTTTGCTCTCTGGTGTTTTCTCCGCTGCAGATTCTTCCTCCCCTCTTCCTGTCATGCCAGCATCCCTCCTGTATGACTCTTTCACAAAAGGGTAAAACGTTCTCAAGAAAGCCCTCAGCAGACTGTGCCTCCGGCCCCCACCCAGGCATTGCCCAACACGTCCAGGCCCTGATGCCAAGAAGCCCTGGAAAGGGGCCACTTCCCTTCTCCAGCCTCTGCTAGGATGCTGCCGTGGGCGTGATAGAGAAAGGTGGAAAGAGAGCAGGGAGGGTGTAGGTAGCCAAGTGTGGGGGGGTAGCCTGTTCCAAGCCCAGCTGCCCCCTAAATCCTTTTAGTCCCTAATCCCGGGCTCTAAGATCCAGGTGCAGTCAGGGTCTTTCCCCAGATGCTCAGAATCTCAGGGAGGCTGACCATTCTAATTTGGTTGCTTGAGTACCACACACCATTGCTCCTAAGGTCCTTCTACCTTCGCCTCACATCTCTTCACCTTTCTCCAGGGAGTTCCTCGAATCCCCAGTACCATGTGGATCAGGTCACCTGGCTCTGGGAGTGGTACCCAGTTCTTCCTTGACCAGCCATCATCAACGAGGCTAGGGTAGGGGAATAACATGGATCTTACCACTCTGACGCAGGTCCCCACTGATAGGTGCCTAAGTTCATTGTCTATTTCTTTCTTTCCTTTTTTTTTTTCTTTTTTTTTTTAAAGATTTATTTAATGTATATGAATACACTGTAGCTATCTTCAGACACACCAGAAGAGGGCATTAGATCCCATGACAGATGGTTGTGAGCCACCATGTGGATGCTGGGAATTGAACTCAGAACCCCTGGAAGAGGAGTCGGTGCTCTTAACCACTGAGCCATCTCTCCACCCCCCTCACTGTCTATTTCTTTTGTTTGTTTATGTGTATAGATGTTTTGTTTATGTGTATGTCTGTATACTATGTGTGTGTCAGGTGCCCATGGAGGCCAGAGGAGAGCATCAGATCCCCTGGAACTGGAGCTATAGACCGTTGTAAACTGCCATGGGGGTGTGGTGAGTAGAACCGAGGTCCTTGGCAAGAACAGCAGGTACCCTTAACTACTGAGCCAGCTCTCCAGCTGCAGCAGAGTTCACTGTAACAATGAGGATATACCTGGAAGCCCTGCGGGGAGAGGAACTAGGCGCAGTGGCTGCGTATGGGTCCTTTGGACATCTCTCATCATCCAGCTGGGTGTGGTCAGTATGAGACTGAGAAAGGTCTTCCTGTCCATCCACCCACTAGATTGTTTTCCGCACAGTTCAAACTTGTGCCCAGTACATTATATACCAAGCAGAAGAATGGAGAGAAGGAGTAGAAGAGATGACTGTGTCCCCCACATCATCCCCCTGCCCTCCTGCACCATTACAGTCAGGATTTAGAAGTGGATCACATGAAGTTCTCTCAAAGCCTTTTGTACCAAAGTGTAACATTTAGCTGCAAAGGATGTTGGGAATGTAGTCCTTAACTGGATGGGCCAGCGTCCAGCTTCAAACCCATTTGTATGAAAGAGAGTTGATATTGGATCCAACTAGGATCTGACCCAATAGCTTGGATGAACTCATGGAGGCAAATGCAATTGTCTGGAGCTGTCCCGGTGACACAAAGTAGAAAGGGAGCCACACAGTAAAATTGTCCACAGTGTCATCCACAAGGCTACAATCCCCTTCTGGGGCCATGTTAAGTGTTTCCTGCTGGCCTCACGTTCTGAATGTTAGCTGCTAATTTGTGGTAGCCACTCTGTCTTAAAGAGGCTGCTCTAAGTCCCCTTCTTCCTCTCTGCCTCCCCATCCTCAATAAAACAAAAGGCCCTACCCTGCCTACTAAGAGTCTGGTATCCTTGCCTACCCCAGGTCATAGGCAGCAGGGACAGCCAAAGCCCTTAGCACAAAGCTCCTGTCTTACGTGGTTCTCTGCAGTCTGGGTGAGAACATCTGGAGAGTTGAAAATACATTTCCCAAGACCTGGTCCCATTTTCTTCACACACATCCCAAATGGGAATCTTCTCTGTGGCTCCCTCCATCACAAAAGAATCCATATTCTACTTGTTAGAGATCTCGGACAGGGGCCGTTTGCATCTCAAAATGCACAGAGTGAAGCTGGACACGGTGATACCCACCCGTGATCCCAGCGCCAAAGAGGCAGAAGCAGAAAAAAATCATTAAAAGCTGGAAGTCTGCCAGGCAGCGGTGGTGCACACCTTTAAACCCAGCACTTGGGAGGTAGAGGCAAGCGGATCTCTGAGTTTGAGGCCAACCTGGATTACAGAGTGAGTTCCAGGATAGCCAGGAAAACTCTGTCTCAAAAAAAAAAAAAAAAAAAAGACCAAACCAAAACCAACCAAACAACAAAACAAAGAGTTCAATGCCAGACCGAGAAGGGGGTGGGGGAGGGAGACACTGTCTCAGAATAAAAGGCTGAGAAGATGACTCAATGAAGTGCTGGTTATGCAAGCCTGAGAACCTGAGTTTAATCTTCAGGACTCAGGCGGTTGGGGGGTGGGGGGAGAGAAGTCCAGGTATAGAGGCAACCTTTTTTAATCCCAATGTTGGCGAGACAGAGTCAGGGCAATCCCTAAGGGGCTTGCTGACCTGCCAGCCCTGGCACTTTGATGCATTCCAGACCAGTGAGATGCCCTCCAAACAAGGTTGTCAGCATCTAAGGAATGACACCCAAAGTTTCCTCGCTTCCACACACATGTGCACACACCTGGACATGCACACAAACATGAGAACAGGGCTCAGCCAGACCACAGATCTGCTAGCCTATGGGTACCGTCCTCTCATTGCTACACAACAGATGACTGCTCACAAGGTCACTCCAGGCCCCAGCTTCTTCCCACCAGGTCATGCAGAACTGGAGAGATGCCCACTTAGCACTGAAGTTGGCCTGAGGTTCATGCCCAGTACAGATAGCTATTCCATGAATAATTCTTATTACTGGGACAACGAGACGTCTCTGTGGGTAAAAGGCACTTGCTGCCAAGCTCAGTGACCTAAGTTCAATCCCCCAGGACACACATAACAGAAGGAGAACACTGACTCCTGCAAGCTGCCCTGATCTCTCCCAGAATGGCAGGGCAAGACTATTCCATTTTCAAAGACAGAAATTGTTCCAACAGTGTTTGTGGTTTTAATAAGATGTTCCCCCAGAGCCTCATGTGTTTGGATACTTAGCTCCCAGCTCATGGAGTTATTTGGGTGTTGTGGAACCCGGGCGATATGGTCAGTCTGATGAATATCAGGTGTGCAGTGTGGGCACTGTGGGACATACATACATACATACATATGCATATATATGCACGCACGCACACACACACATATATATGTGTGTGTGTGTATATGTGTGTGTGTATATATATGTGTGTATATATATATATATATGTGTGTGCGTGTGTGTGTGTGTGTGTGTGTGTGTGTGTGTATGTGTATGTATATATCTTGGCCTTGTTTCAGGTCCTGTCTCTGTTTTCTGATTTGCTAAGAAATGAGAAGCTGCACTCCCACTGCCCAGGATGACGCCACTCCAGGATGCCTCTTCCACTGGGATAGACTGTGCTGTTTTCTTTCTTGGAATCATGTGCCACAAAAATAAATAAAATAAAATAAAATAAAATAAAATAAAATAAAATAACCACTGCCACCAAGAAAACCTCTCTTGCCATTTAAATCGCTTCTGTCTCAGAGACAAAAGAAAAGTCGCTAAGACTCTTAACCATGCCTTTTCAAAAGCATCATCATTAGACCACCCCTCTAAGACCAGCTATTTGAAGATGGCTGGCTACATAGTTCAGCAATATAGCACTTGTCTAATGTGCACAAGGCCCTGGGTTCGATTGCCCAACACCGAAGGAAAAAAAAAAAACAAGAAATAAAAAAAATATTTACAATTTCAAGACGACGAAAGTACAGCACACCAAGGCTAGAGGCGGGGCTGCGCAGTTGTGCATACACCCATCGAGCCGTCTAGCTCGCCCGCAGCGGCAGGATGTAAGGTACAGCATACATTAGGAGCTAGCTGACAACCTGCACGTTTGATATCCCAAGAACCCAATTAACGAAGCCCTTGCTGCTAACTCTAGAGAGCAGAGCACTAGACACGCCCGTTCATTTAACTAAATCTTCCTCTCTTGTGTAAGACAGAAAAGGGTGAGAAACTGGCTTGCCCAAGAGCACGCTTGCCAAAGGCAGCCAGGTCCCAGGATCCGGACCCAGAACCACTGTTTCTGGGTGGGGAAGTGTCCTGACCCTGCCAAGGAGGGTGAGGAAGTGCCCTGGCCTCTAGCAGCCCTCCCAGACTCCGCTTTTGCTGAAAGCGTGAGGCCAAACCTCATTTCCATCCCTGGGTTCCACTTCCCTCCTCGAGCCACCTCCCCCACCCCCCATGCCTCTCTGCAGCCTTTCTCAGCACACACGTGACTCCCCCAGTTCCCCTAAATGCCGCCTCCTCTCGTCTCTTCTTACGAGACGGCCAGCTTGGGATTATATTTGTGTGTTTATTTATAATGGCCTGGAATCAAGTCTGAAATGTTTTCCGGCAGCGGAGAGGTGGGAGAGTCTCTTTAAGGGTTTGAAGTGAGGACGTGGGTGGGGAGGAGCTTCGGGTAGCCCCGCCTCCCTTCCGGAAAGGGTGCAGAACTCAAAATCACAGAACTTCTGGACCAGAAGTTCAAGTCCTGTGCAATTGTGGGCAAATTGCTTAACATCTCTGTGATGCAGTTCAAATGCGATTGCTAATAGTATAGGCATTCACACTGTTTGGTTAAAAAAATAAAAATTTGAGGCAGGGTCTCATGTAGCTCAGACTGAATTTGAACCCTCTATATAGCCAAGGATGACACTGAATCTCTGGTTGTCTGCCTCCACTCCCTAGAGCTAGGATTACAGGCGTGCGCCACCACACCTGGTTTTTAAAGTAATAGATGCCATCATGATTGACGTTTTCAGCCATTTGTGCTATATTTAGAGCTCATGGGAATTTCTGAGGAGACTATACAAAGTCCTGGAGGAGGGTGCAGGTATGTCGGTCAGACGTCTGTCCACAATCAAATCCTATTTTACCCTTCCAGCTGCACAGTCTTTGTTAAGGGATTGAACCTGTGAGCCTCGATTGCTTCGTGTGTCAAGCTCTTCTCTGGACAGAGATGGACTTAGAGAAGGCAAGAGTTCTCCCTCCCTCCATGGGACTTAGAAGACTATACATCAGGGTGTACACTGGAAGAGAGGGCTGCTGGGTCATCCCTGTTATCTTCAGGAGAGAGCCCACCCAGGACAGAAGCCAGAACAGGGCAAGAGAGAAGGGGCTGAAGAGACACAGAGTCACTGACATTGCTCGAGCCCCTAGATCACGCTGTGCCTGAAGCAGGAAGCTTTTAGACTTCCTATTTTCATGAGCCAATACACTTCCCATTTTGCAAAGCCACTTTCAGTTGGGTTTTCTCAGAGGAAATTATCTAGGCCAACACTAAGAGGTTAAGCAACTTGGTCCAGGCACATGGGCTGTCAGAGACAGACTCTGGGCTTGGGACTCTCTCACCCAGGCCTGCTGTTGCACTGGGGATGTGCAGATTGTACCTTCTTACTCTCCCTGTGAATAGTGAAACCGTTTGGAAAACATAAAAGGACTTTGGAGTTTAATTGATGCCCAGGCAGCTGCAGGCTGAAGCCCATGTCTCCTGCTGCCAGCACACTGGTTTCCCTGGTCTGGTAACTCCATCTCAGGGACTGGCTAGCAAGCACTCCAGATGCCCAATGTGCTAAGAAATCTTGCGGAAGTCTTGAGGCTCAGGGAGGTGGGACCATGCCCTTCCCGCCTCTGGGCTCCAGCACCAGGTGGCTGAGCTGGACATTCCGAGGAACTCAGTGTATGAGAGGCAAAGAAGCCTTTGTCATCCTGACTTCTAAAACCTTTCCAAGGACTGGTGGGGGTTTGGGGAAAATGACTTGCAGACTTCCAGCTCAAGGGAGATGGTGTTGGGTAACACACCCAGCCCCACTTATTCACAGTGTTTACAGTTAGTGGCCAAGGGATGACAAACACTTCAAGCAGAGATGCAGTGTCGTGGCACGTAATAAAGGACAGGGTGTGGGGTGGGGGGAGTTATCAGGAGAGGAGCAGGGATGTCCTAGGTGAGGTGATATTAGAATCCCAGCTTGTCAGCTACCTTGGATCCTAAGCTCTGAGCTGTGCTACTCGTAGGCTGATGTCCCCGACTGGGCCACTTGCTGACCTTGTTCAGTCAGGGGTTAGCAACAGCCCCATGCTTTGAAAACAGCTGTCCTGCTCTACCTGAGGTCCTGAGATGATTAAAAAGTTGGCTGATGACTGACTTACAGAGTGGCCTTGCCCCTTAGTGCAGTGCTTCTCACCCTTCCCGATGCTGGGACCCTTTAATACAGTTCCTCATGCCATGGTGACCCCCAGCCAAAAAAATTATTTTTGTTGCTACTTTTTAACTATAATTTTGTTACCGTTATGAATCGTAATGTCAATATCTGTGTTTTCCTATGGTCTGAGGTGACCGACCCCTGCAAAGGGGTTTTGGCCACAGGTTGAGAACTGCTGTCTTAGAATCTACAAAGAGAAAGTCCGTAACCTGAATGAGGACACTGGAGCACTTCACAGGCTTGCCGGCCACACATGGCTGCCTGGTTTACTTTTTAATCAGCCACGGCCATAGCCAGGCTCGGGGGGAGCCTCCTGGGCAGGGCTGGTTTTGTCCATAGGGGCAGAGGGGAGCTGACACTTAGATCATAGAAATCTCTGTTCACAGCAAATGTCAGGTGTTTGGAACACAGGGAAGGAGAAGTTCTGCCCTAACGGAACAGGACTGCCAAGAGGCAAGCCAGCAAACAGACCTAGCTGAGGACATGGGGTGTTCCCTCTCCAGGAAGGTGACACTCAACATGAGACTTGGAGAGATGACACACAAGCAGAGGGCCCTGGTCAGGACTGGATGGCACAAAGATCCTCCAGTGAAAGCCAGCCACGAATACTGGGAAGGGGCCCAAAATGGAGGGAAGCAGACAATGGATTGAGAGGAAGGAGAGGGAGATGGCCCCTCACCAGGGTCATCTGGGTATGGGAGCCAGGGCTAGGAATGGATCTTTATTCTTTTTTACAAATATACACATTTATTTAAGTGTTTTGTGTGTGCATGTGGCATGTGTGTGCACCTACCTGAGCGTGCCTGTTTTATGTGTCCGCACCAATTTTGGGTGCACACGCACATGCGCGTGTATGTGTGCGAGTGCCCTGTGTGCACAAATGTATATGTGTGTGTATGTGAGAGAGAGTGTGTGTGTTCACATGTGTGCCTGAAGAGGCATTGATCCCCCAGAACTAGAATTACGATTGTGAGTCATTTTGTGGGTGCTAGGAACCAAACAGTGGTTCTCTGCAAGAGCAGTCATCGCTCCTAACCGCAGAGCCGTCTCTCTAGAACGAGAGAATGAAAAGCTAGCGTTTTCTTCTGGAAGGCATCAACATGTCTGGTGCTGATATACAGAGAGTGCATGTGAGATACTTGTGCTCGGCCTCTCCTTCAGGGTTAGTATTTCTCATGGGGTTCACTGTCTGCCACTTCAGTATGTTAAGTGGGACCCCTAAGAAGTTACGTCACCAATGTGACCTCATTTGGGAAAAAGAGTCTTTGCAAATGTCATTGACTTAGGGGCCTCAGGAGGAGATCTGGATCTGCTGGACTGGCCACTCACATCTGGAATACAATGACAAGTGTTCTTACAGAATAGAAAGCTTGTCAGACTGGGGGAGCTAGAGAGGCCATGTCAAAGTAAGGCAAGAGTGATGAGCTAGAGCCAAGGAAAGACAGGCTGTGGAGCTGGAAGAGGCAGAGAAGGGTCTTGTGCATCAGGAGTACCACCACCCAGTCAACTCTGGAGCCTTCGAACGTGACCAACTGGGCCTGGTGACACAAGCCTGTCATCCCAGCGATTCAGGAGGCTGAGGCAAGAGGACCAAAAGTTCAAGTCCTGCGGAGACATTTTAGTGAAACTGTGTCAAAGAACAAATAAAAAAGAGGGGTCAGGGTATGAAGCTCAGGGTTAGAGTGGCTGCCAAGCATCATGAAGGCCCCGAGCTCCACCCTGAGCATGGCAAGAAAGAAAAAGACACGAGGGGTTCCAATCACTGGGGGTGGAGGTGGGGGGGAGGGGCCCTGGACAAGCCTGAGTAACATCTGAGCTCAGGTGGGCACTCAGCTTGGTATACTGAGACCCCACCTGCCCAGAGTCGCTTACATAGGCAACTATTTCAATTAGGCAGCCTCCAAGTGTGGGGTCCTCACATTTTCACCAGGACGGTCAACTTTACTTTTCTTAGTGGAGTTACTCTATTTCTAAGGATGTTGTTTATGATCAGACCAGACAGCTCCCCGGGAAAGCTGCTTGCTGCCAGGTTTAAGGATTTGAGTTGGAATCCCTGGGTCTCACACAGTGGAAGGAGAAAAATTGACTCCAGCAAGTTGTCCTCCGACCTCAAAACGTGTCCTGTGGCACACATATAGTTAATTTTAATGGGAACAAATAAATCTACCTACCTTTTTGCTACTACTTGAAAAGTGACCAAGCCCCTCGATACAGTAAGCCCCTCTTATGAGGTAGGCAGTCTTATCTTTCTTTTACAGTGGAATAAACCAAGATGCAGAGCTTTAACAGGAATCTACCTAGGGTTGCATCTTGGGTCTTAGAACCCAAGTCTAGCGCCCCCAGCAGCTCCTATGCAGAAAATCCTCCACCAGTCAGGCTGGAACCCAGCCCCCTCTCCCACTGGCTTTGTTTGTGGCTTTTTGAGGCAGGGTTTCTTTTTACTCTGTACCAGGAACTTACCATGTAGACAAGGCTGGACTCGAATTCACCATGATCCTCCTGCCTCAGCTTCTCAAAGGCTAAGATTACAGACATGTTTACCTGCCAGCCCAGCTTGGGAATGCTGGCTTGTCCACAAGTGCTTTGTCTCTGTGCTTTGCTCTTGTCAGCCCTAAGACGGGAATCAAAATGCCTCTGTGAGGGTGGCTGTGGAGAATAAATGAACACAGGGCCCCAAGAGCAAGCTGGAAGTCACTCTGTCACACCAGGAGCTGGCACTGGGCACAGGACACTGATCCTGCCCAAGTCTCCCTTTCTAGTCATGTTGAGCCCAGAATGAATGTTTACAACCCCAAGTTCTAGTTACATTTCCCCAGGGAAGGCAACCCTGCCCTTCACATCCACCTCAAGGAGTCCATGCAGCAGAATCAACACTCAGTGCTCACCCTGGGCAGTCGGGACATACCACACAAACTGCACGCGGATGACTTCAGTGAGGAAGATTTCCTCTTCTTCTTCTTCTTTTTTTTTTTTTTTTTGTTGTTTTGTTTTTCGAGACAGGGTTTCTCTGTTAGCCCTGGCTGTCCTGGAACTCACTCTGTAGACCAGGCTGGCCTCGAAAGATTTCTTCTTTAAGACATGTTTTTAAATTTATTTGTATGATGGTTTTGTATGCATGTATATACAGTAGTATGCTATCACACGTATGCGCTGTGCCCCTGAAGATCAGAAGAGGGCCTGGAACTGGAGTTAGGATGGTTATAAGCCACCATCAAGCCCTAAGGAAGATTTTTTTTCCCTTTTTGTTGTTGTTTTTTGATTTGAGATAGGGTCTCACTGTGTAACTGGCTGTTTCAGATCTCACTATTTAGCCCAGGCTGGCCTGGAACTCAAGAGACCCTTTGCCTCTGCCTGGAGAGTAGAAAAGAGTTTAAAGGCAAGTGCCACCACACCTGGTTAGGATTTTCTTGATATTGCAGAAAGACAGAAAACTAGCACCACATGTCCCATCGGTTCATACTGCTAGGGTAAAAATTTCATAGACTTTCCCAGGTTTCAGGAAAGCAGAGTGGGCAGCTGGGTGTTAGCATTTGTCCAAAACTTGGGAGACTGAGGCAGGCAGATCCGGAGTTGGAGGTTGGCCTGGACTACGTAGTGAATTCCAGGCCAGCTCGAGCTACAGAGTGATTCATTTGTCTTAAACAAACACTGTTCGCTGGGATGTGGCCCGAGTGTGTCCTAGCACGCATGGAGGTCTGGTTTATCCCCCACAATGCATGACTGTGATTCCAAGACGTGGGAGGTGGAATCAAGAGGATCACCCTTCATCTGACAGCAAATAGGAGGTTATCCTTGGCCTGACAGCAAGTGGGAGGCCAGCCTGGAATAGCGTGACCCTGAGTTAAAAATAAAGAACGGAGCCCGAAGTGATGGCACACACCTTTAACCCAGAACTCAGGAAAAGAGGCAGCCGGAGTTCGAGGCCAGACTTAGACTACAGATCGAGTTTGAGGACATCCAGGGTTATGAAAAGAAACCTTGTCTCGAAAAACCAAGACAAAAAAAAAAAAAAAGAAAAAGAAGAAAAAAGAAAAACAGAAAGAATGGGACAGGAAACGCCGCTCCCACTCAACCGCCCAGCTCGAGGCCACGCCCTCGTCGCCTGACTCAACCGGCAGCCTTGAGGCTCGAACTCAAGATACTCCCCCAGTCCCGCCTTGCCCCACGAGCCGTGGGCGCGCCGCCGGGGGTCGCTTGAGCAACGGGCGCGCGCTCGCCGGAGCGCGGAACCCGGGAAGCGGCACGCGGCGCGCGCAGCCGGTCTTCTTCTTTGACTCAGGCCTCTCACACTAAGCCCCGCCCCGCCCCGCCCCCGCGGAAGTGCCGGCAAGCCTATTCGCTATCTGACTGGTCCTCCGGCAGAGAGGGCGGAGCTCGCGGTGAGGCGGGGGTGCGTACTTCCGGCTGCCGGCTTGACATGCAGAAGCCGCTGCTGGGGAGGTTGGGGCTGCGGTGGTGGCGGGCGACGGGCCTCGGGACGCGGAGCGACGCGGCCTAGCGCGGCGGACGGCCGAGGGAACTCGGGCAGCCGACCCGTCCCGCCATGGAAATGGAGAAGGAGTTCGAGCAGATCGACAAGGCTGGGAACTGGGCGGCTATTTACCAGGTGCGGAGCCGGGGGCCCCTAGGCCGCGCCGTCTCCCCGACCTTCCCGGCTCAGGGGATCCCTGTCGCGCGTCCTCGCCGCCCTAGAACCCGCGTGGGGCTCGCGGCCCTTGCGACACCCCCACTCGCCTATATCTCTCCGCGGTCCGTGTCTTCTCCGAGCCCCCTCAACCCGACCCCTACATGGCCCAGCCACCCTTTGTCCCCGCTTGTCCACACCCCTGCCGCTTCCTTGTCAGGACCGGACCACCCTCAGGCCCTCTTCCTTTGTCTCCTGGGGAGGAGGGTGGGCTCGCCGACACCCCCAGCCCCCGCACATTTCACTTCCTCAGACCTGGGTGTGCGGTCGTGGAGGCCCCAGGATGACAGTCCTCTTACTCCTTCCTGTCCATTCATTTGTTAGACGTGAGCTGGAGGGTCTGTTTGGTGCTAGGCGTTGGAGATGGTGTGTGTTCAACGCCACCGTAGACTCATCCTACCCCCAGAGAGGCTTGTAGTCACACAGACACTGAAATACAGATCATTGCAACTGGTGACAAGTGTGGAGACCAGAAAGACCTGTTCTGGTGGAGGGTGACTGTACGCAAAGGGTCTGCTGCCTTGTTGAGGGGGATCACGGCAGGGCTGCTAGGGACTTGTTCTTTGAATAGACCAAGGAGTGGCAAGCCATGAGGTTAGGTGACTAACTAGGGGGATACAGATAATCCATTCCTATAGTTGCCTGACCCTCTCTAAATGGCCTCTTTCCTTGTCTTTTATCCTTTGATCGTGGACTGAGATGGTTTCTGTTTTCTGAGATCCGGTCCACTTGAGGGGTTTTGGTGGTTCATAAATAAAGTAGCGCCCCCCCCCCCCCATGTATGAAACAGTGAATTGAAAAGGCAAAGATGTCTTTACAAGCAGCTAAGTCCTCTAAAGAAAATAAGTCTTCTGATTAAATGTCAGTGCGGGGGTTGCGAGGATTAACCAAAACCACACTCGCCAGGCATCTTAAATAAGCATGTGCAAAATAGATCCTGTTCCTTTTGTAAAGAGAGCAGGCCGTTTATTCTGCTTTCAGCTTATAGGTTCAAAAGACAGCGGGTGTGAGACCCATCAGCTGGAGAATTGAAATCTATTTTGAGCTCACTTAGGAAAGTAGAAAGCCCCAGACTGTTGTTCAGTGTTCTTGACTGACAAAAACCTTTTTTGGGATGGCCTTGATTTCCAGATTCCTTGACAGGGTTCTTTTTGCTTGGGCCGTGATGTACATCAGCTTTTTGGGGGCTGATATTTATAGCTAGTGTAATCTGTGTAAGTAGAGCGATCAATAGTAACATTTGTATTGCACATCTAGTCTCTGAATTGGCTGGACAGATTCCACTAAGGAGTCAGATCTGTGGGCAGATTTTCTATATCAGATTAAATGCAAGAGGATCCCAGCGTAACAGCAGCACATGAAGATTGTTTTGTAAGCCACTCTGAAGTGTGGAGGCTGTTGGCTAAAGAGACCATCCCAAGTGGAGACAGTTCAATCTTTAATACTGAAACAAACTGATTTGGTAGCAAATTTGCATCATAAATAAGTGATGGTAGAATGTGGTTTTTTACGTTTTTAGGTCAGAGTGGCCTGCCCCGACATCTAAGCCTTGTTAAAGTTGTGTTAAGAATGTTGTTGGCGCAGAGTGGGCTGGCTTTGAAATCTGTTTTTCTCATTCTTCTCCAATTTCTACTCCACACTTTGTAAGTTGTTAGTAAGCCCCACAAGTAAAATGTCAGGGTCTGTGCAGCCTTTCCACAAGTGCTTGCACCCCTGGGCTTTCCTAGAGTAAATATTTCGTATTCTTTCTTTCTTCTTCTTTTTTTGTTTTTTTTTTTTTTGTTTGTTTGTTTGGTTGGTTTTTTTTGTTTGTTTGTTTGTTTTTTGAGACAGGGTTTGTCTATGTAGTCCTGGCTGTCCTGGAACTTGCTCTGTAGACCAGGCTGGCCTTGTACTCATGGAGATCCTCCTGCCTCTGCTTCTGGAGTGCGGGGATTAAAGGAGTGTGCCACCTGCATATCTGTAGTTTCTAAGATGTTCTGGAAGTGCTTCCACCTTTTGTCTTAGAGTTGTGACCTTTTTGTTGTTGTTTTATTTTGTCTTTTTGTTTTTTCCTATGTACCAGTCCTTTTCTGTCCTAGAGCTCAATTTGTAGACCAGGTTGGCCTCGAACTCAGAAACCTGCCTGCCTCTGCCTCCAGAGTGCTGGGATCAAAGATGTGTGCCAGCATGCTGGCTTCAATTGTGCTGCTTTTTAAAACCAGCTTTTGAATGACCTTGAGTGGATCTAAGGCTAATTTTCTAAGATAAAGGGTAATTTATTCAAACCTTTTTCGTTTTGTTTTTTGAGTTCAAAGAAATATGTTTACACTTGGTGGGGGAAAAATTGAATAACTTTGATAATGTGTCATAGTGGGCAGCATTATCGAAAGTCCTGTTTGAGCTTGTCATAGTTGAGTGTGCAGTTTTGCTTACAGCTGTATAAGCAAAGCCGCAGCATCATTTCCTTATTCTAATTTAATTTGTTTTCTACTCAGACCAACAAGGTCTGCAAACTAAACAAATGGGCAAAGAACAAAAGGTGAAGCAGACCTCTGAGTGCTGGAGAAGGTGGCAGCTTAGGGGAAAATACCACCTCCGGGCAGCACAGCTTCTGGAAGGAAGGCAGCCTGGGTGCTTTTTAATCTTTACTGTTAACAGGTGGCTGAAGATACAGGGCTGTGGAGTCAGATTTGTTTGCATAAGGAAATGGCTGTAAAAATGGCTTTCTGTCATTTAGCAAAGGAATGGCAAGACTGAAGGAGCATGTAGAGGGCTGGTCAGAAAGGAGACTGGCTTAGCTAGCCCAGAGCGAGAACATGCTTGACCAGATGGAAGGAGTGCCTGAGGACACTGCCCTTCTTTCAGTAGTGGAAGTGGGTGCTTGCTGCTCAGGCTTTGCTCTTTTTCTAGTGTTCAGTTCTTTGATTCTGTGACTTTCAGTGAGTGATTTGTTTCAGGTAGTGAGCATCTCCCATCCCATAGCTCCTGCCTTGAAGGAAAGACAGCTCCACCATAGATGGCTTTTCTAACTGACATGTGTTAGAGCTGCCTTCATTCTGAAGTAAAACTCAGTACCTGATTGGGTTAAAGTCCTGTTACATCGGTAATCAGTTCCTAAAACTTCTTACTGGTATAGAGAGTTGATACTGCTATGCTCCAAGAGATGCTCTTAGAATATTTAGACACCACTGCTTCAAAGCGGGAAAACCACACTTTGAGCAGAAGACATCAAGACTCCATGACTCATTTTGATGGGTGGGGGTGGGAGTATATAACATGGAGATTGGGAAGTTCTCATCTTGAGTGACCCTTGAGATTTAAATGTTCTTGCTTGCCCTGGTTTGCATGAACTAAATTTAGGCTTTTGATGGACACTTTGAGGAGGTGTGAAGGCCTTTGAAATTTTCTGGGCGGGTAGGAAATTAACGGGGTTCCAGCAGAGCCAAGAAAGCTGCACCCCTTGTTTGCTGTCCCCAGCATACTTACAGTAGCTGGGCTTTCTGAGAGTAAGCTGGACAACCAATCAAGCAGCTGAGGGGGTGGGAAAACGGGGCTGGGGGAAGCAAAAGATTTTCTGGTTTTCAACTACCAGATCCCCTCATGGGTTCTGTCTGGGTCTGCTACCTTTGCATTTTAATAGGAACCCCAGGACCTGGTATTTATTGAGTAATGGAATAATTGCTGGTATATTAAGATTGAAGGCATTTTGGATGAGAGTCTACTGAGATGATTGCTTTCTCTCTGTCTTTCTCTTTTGGTGATACTGGGATGGTACCCTCGGCCGGGGCAAGCACTGTACTGGCCACCTCCCTGGCCCTTGGGAGTTTTTGTGTTTTTGTTTGTTTGCTTGCTAATTTTTGTTTTGTTTTGCAATGCCTCTTGCTGTGTGGCCCACTGTGGACACCATTCTCCTGCTATGCCTTACTCTCTTGCTCTCCCTTACTCACCCGAGCCTCCGAGCCCCACCCCCACCCTCCCCACCCCCACCCCCTGTCCCTTTTCCAGTCTCTTCCTTCAGAATTCTTTTGGCAGAGTCTTCCATGTTGGGCTTGTGTTCATAAGTGCTTTGAAGCCTACCTGAGTGTATGTGTATTTTGCCTCTCTTCCCTTCCCCCCTGCAGTGTTGATATGAACTCATTCCTAATATTGGCACAAAGGCTGGGCATGTTCTAGAAACCTAGAATCTTACCCAAGTCATTGCTTCCAGGATGACATCTGCACCTGCGGTGCCCCAGTGGGTTTTGAAAGTAGGTAGGAGTGTTTGTCTTTGCCCAGCTCTGAGAGTCCCTGCCCCTCCTTTCATTGCTTGGTCACCATATCACCCACCTCAGTGGCCCAAGAGCCCACTAAGCCTGTGCTTACTTGTTGATACTGCAGAGGTGCCAAGCTGCTTGCCTTTATTTTATTGTGTGTCCGGTCTGTGTGTGTGCATGTGCACCTGTGTGTATACCTGAAGGTGTGTCCGGTCTGTGTGTGTGCATGTGCCCCTGTGTGTATACCTGAAGGTGTGTCCGGTCTGTGTGTGTGCATGTGCACCTGTGTGTATACCTGAAGGTGTGTCCGGTCTGTGTGTGTGCATGTGCCCCTGTGCACGGGTGTTGGTTTTCCATCTCTCTCATTTTGTTCATAACAGGATGTCTGTGTCATTGCTACTTAGGCCAGAATGTCTGGCTCATGAGCACCCAGGGATTCTTCCGTCTCCTACCTCATACAGCAGGACTGGGTTATGGATAGGTCTTGGGTCCAGCCTTACTTGGTTCTAGGGGTCCTCACACTTGCATAACAAGCACTCACTGAGCCATCTTCCCGGGTCATGCAGCTTACTTCCTAACCAGGCAGCCTCCCACCCACCCTAGACCTTTCAGTTTATTGCTAATGTGCTTTTTTTTTTTGTTCAAGACAAGGTTTCTCTGTGTAGTCCTGGCTGCTTTTACTTCCCAAGAGTTGGGATTAAAGGTGTGTGCTGCCACTGCCACCACCACCGGCTTTGCTTGTTTTAACAATATCTCTGAGGTTTTCACTGCTGTGTGACTACTCCCCCACCCCCATCCTCAGACAGGGTTTCTTTGTGTATTTCTGGCTATCTTGGAACTAGCTCTGTAGACCAGGCTGGCCACTAACTCACAGAGATCCAGCTACCTCTGCCTCTTGAGTACTAGGATTAAAGGTGTTCTTTGACACCACCCATTTCATTGAGTCTGGGTTTTATGGGGTGTTATGAAAACATTAAAATAGTCATACAAGGTGATGGTACACACCTTTAATCTCAGCATCGGGTAGGCAGAGGCATCTCTAGCCATCATGGTTCGAGGCCATCCTGGTGTACAGAGGAGTTTCAGGATAACCTAGGCTACACAAAGAAACCCTGTCTCAATAAATAAAAAAGCTAATAAACAAACAAACACACCCCAAGATCTAGCCCCAGTGGCATCCAGGTTGCCTTCATTCCCTTGCAGTGCCTAGGAAGGTTTCTTCCTGCACTGTGGATCACACGTAAATCTAGTGTGCCTATCCAGCTTGCACCTTGCAGCTCAAAGGTGTGCCTCCTTTTGTGGAACTCGATCCTGGGTCTTGTGCGCTGTCTGATGTTGCCCTATGCATTTTAGAACTGCCACTTTATATCTTGGTCCATCTCAGAGCCCACATGTCCTGTGGTCACTGACTATGGCACCCACCTGGTGTACAGTACTTTATAATACAAAGTAAGTGTTCTCACCCCTATCCCAAGCTAATGATGGAGTCAGGAAGATCTGAGCACAGAGGACCCAACAGTAGAGTTCCTGTGGTTGGAAGCCCTGTATTTGAGCCCCGAGGCAAAGTAGCTCAGAGTTGTCTTCCTGTGGCTTCCCAGAGAAACTGCTGAGTGTGCTATAAGACTTGCTGCATCTGCCCACCTCACAGAAGCCTGAGGAGTGACAACATTCCTTCTGTGTGACAGGCTCCGTAGACAGCATAGTGGCACCACAGCTTTCTCTCCAGGCCTAGTGAGCTCCTCTGCTCTAGCCACTCTTGACCTGTTTAATTTGAGGAAATAAGATATGGTTCTCTGTCAGTGAACAACCTTGCCAAGCCTTGTATTTCTCGAACTCCAGTTAGCACAGGCACGACTGTTCAACCTTTAACTAGACCGTCTCACTGTCCAGAGAAGAGCGTAGCCTTCTGCTCTCACTGCTCATAGTGTCTGGCAGTGCACCACAGTCTCAGCGAGCGCTCGCGATGGGACTCAGCATCCTGGCTCACTTCTCCACTCCCCTTTCTCTCCCTTCCTTTTCTAAAGTAATCCTGAGCTGACTGTTAAGATTGCCTTAGTGATCAAAGTTCTGAATGTTCTAGAAGTAACCCTTGTGAACTGCAGGGGCTGCACAGATCAGATGCTTAGGCTCAAAAATTGGTAGCTCTGCCAGGGTGACTAGCAGCTTAAAGAGTTGGGTATTTTTTTTTTTCCTCAAGGGACATTCAAGGTTCTTACTAAGAGGCTTCCTGGAGTGAGTGACGTGGGAAAGTGAGTATCTTACAGTTAGGCGCCCCCTCTTCAAGACAGTGCTTGGGTGGTTTTCCTGTAAAAACAGAGGAACTGACTCTTGAGAGTTCACAAAAGCGGGATTCATGGCTGGGGCAGCTGCCCTTATGTTGTAATTTTAGAAGGAACCCACATCTGCTCTCAGCTTCATTTGAATAAGATGAGAGCATATACATCTGCCGGCCTTGGAGAAAAGTACCTAAGTCTCCATGGCTGGACAGAGCCATTCACTGTGGAGACACTCCCACTCCACAGCCTTCCTTCCCAGCAGCAGTAACTGAAGCTGCAGCAGCTTTTCTTTTCAGACAGACAGGGTCATAGGCATCCCAGGCTGGCTAAGTATCAAGGATGACCTGGAACCCTTACCATCAAGTCCACAGCGCTATGTTACAATTGTGAGCCGCTGTGCTGGGTTTATGTAGTGTGGCTGGCCCTCTAGGCAAGCACTCTGCCACCTGAGCTGCTTCCACCCTAACCCCCTTTTACTTTTTGACACAGGTTTCCACCTTGTGCTCAGGCTGCCCTAAGCTCACAATCCTCCTGCTTCCGTCTCTGAATTCTGAGACTGGAGTCATATTCCACCATGCTTCACACATCTCAGGCCTTTCCTGACAATCTGTAGATTCTGAATGTCTGAAAACTAGCAACAGGAACGTATCTCACTCAATAGCCAGTATCTAAGCCTGAATCTAATGCTCCTATGGCCTTGGCACAGGTCACACTGCAGACACTGTAGACAGTTCAGGCTTGTGAGTGAGGACTGCCTCAGCCTTGTGTGTGGTGGTTCACTCCACGTGCTCATGCTCAGGATGCTGTCTAGTCTGTGACTGGAGCTTCCTGGGTGCCAACCCTCAGCTAGCTAGCACAGGCTTTAAGACCTGAGCCCTGCTGCGTGTCCCAGGAGCCAGCATTAGCTTACTGGCAAAGTGGTGGCTCTAGGTTTTCTTTGGGAAAAATACGCATGTTTGTGTTCTTCTCATCCACTTCCAAGTCCCTGCCAGGAACGCCTACTGAGCCACCAGAGAAGGGGCCTTGGGGACCAAGTGGTCTCATGTCCTCAACTCCTCTCTCAGCCCAGAACTGCTTGCTTTTCTATATAGGGAGAAGCCTGGGCTGTGTCTGTGGCTTTTGTGGCTGAGTGGCACTGCTTGCAGAGACAATGAACTGGGTTCTCAGAGTCACATTCTGAAGATGCGATGGTTGATCAGAGAGAAGCTCTTTGCCGCATCTCTGAGAAGTAGTTGTCCTGTGCTTTTTTTTCTTTTTCATTGGATCTTATGGTCAAACCATTTTCTTTCAAGAGTGTTATGTTTGTTTGTTGTGTGTTCACCCATGTGTCAAGTCAGAGGACAGTCTGAATAAGTTGATTCTCTCCTGCCTTCTAGGCCCTGGGGATGGAATTGGGTCAGCAGCTTCAGCAGCCATGCCTTTACTCACCAGGCCATGTCCATCTCCCTGCCCAGCACACCTCTTCCCCAACAGGAGGTACTTACAAATGACAGAGTTCCAGGTACTAACTTGCTGCTGTTCATTTTGAGCAGACTGGCCACTCAAAAGACATGTGCTGCTGTAGAGATGCTTACAGGAAGGCACCTGTCAGTGACTATCCAGTAGCTCTCTTCAGAGGTGGGCTACCTAAGGGTGTCTTTCTGAATATAGCTTCATCCAGTTGAAAAATAACAGACTGTGCTGAGTGTGTGCCAGCTAACAGCACCCCAAGCCAAGCTTTGTTGGGGTGTATTCCTCCTGTAATGGTTGTGTGTGGCTGCACTATCCCAGTAGGGTGTCTTTACTCCTAGCAGGATAAAAGCAAAACAGACCCTCCCGGAGCTAAATGTATGCGGAGCTAAATGTATGCGGCTGGCTTTGCACTTACAGGAGGGCCTGGGAGAGAACAGCCAGTGGTGACTGCTGCTTTTTTTAAAAAGGCGTGTGTGTGTGTGTGTGTGTGTGTGTGTGTGTGTGTGTGTGTGTGTGTGCTGTATCTGTGTCTATGTCTATGTCTCTGTCTGTCTGGGTGTCTGAATACAGGTATACATATGTATTTGCAGGCTCACATATAGACCAGAAAAGGGCATAGAATTGCCTGCTGTCTGCATTACAGATATAAGGGAGCTGCTACTGGGCCTAGGCACTGTACAGCAGTCCTCTAGGAGAGCAGGCAGTGCTCAAGTGCTCCTGGTGCCTGTAAGGAGGGTAGAGTGATTATTTTGATTGTTCTGCCTTTTGTGTTTCCACTCTGAGTGAGCGAGACCCCTACTGGGATTGCCATCCTGTACCTGACTCTGCTTCCTGCCACCTTCAAGGTGGGGTGGAGCTGTTTGCCACTGAGGAGGAAGCTATCGATGTTCAGTCACATGAGACCACATCCCTGTGGCAGCCCTAGTTAGAGCAGGTGGTTTAGCCTCTCTGAGCAGGTTCACAGTTCTCTTGAACTTGAGAATCCACTGTCTCTTGAAACTGGCTTTCAGAGGGTTCTGTGTCCTAATCATGTACCATTTCTAGGCCTTCCAAGATTGCTGTCTTTACTAGCGTGTCCCCTGACAAGACAACAGTGCTGGTGGGTCTGTGAAGAGTGCAGAGATAAGCGGCTCTGGAGACAGCTTCAGGGACAGCATCCACTTTATTGCCCATGAGAACCACTTACATAGCAGAAACCTATTGGCTGTGATTGTAGTTCGTTACCTCAGATTAGATAGTGAGTGCTCATACAACCAGGGTCTCTATGCAGAAGAAGCATGTTAAAGTAGCTGTGGAGAGTGCAGAGTGGTCCACAGGCCAGCTGCCGCAACTCAGGCTACTTGAGAATTGAGTGTTCCGACCTCATGAGAAGTGCAGTGTGCAAGCAGACTGGCTGCCAGGTCATGCCTGCTCTGTGTCTCCCTGGGTTTTTCTTGGGTAACTCCTAGATGTGTCTGTGCCGTGGGCAGTTTGTTACTTTCTGTTCACAGCAGAGGGAACTGTCCATCTACGCTCCACTCCCTTGCTCTTCTCCCTGAAGTGACAGTGCTTGGACAGTTTGAGTGACAGCATTGACGCTGGCCAGGAGCAGATGGCAGATTCTGTTTTCTTGTTTCATCCTTTGTAAGCTTGAACCATCTCTCCTCACCCCAAAATAAACCCATCACAAAATTAATCAAAAGCAGCTACACTGCAGAGGGAGTCGCTGTGAGACCAAGGTTGACAGGCAAGTGTTTTCCGCAAAGGGCTGTTCTTCAGCCTGGCCTCCTTTGTGACTTGCCCCGCGCCTGGGTGGCATTACCGTGGTCTTTCCAGTGACACTGTTGGAAGCTGTTGCCTTGGAAAGGTGGCAGTGCTTGGTTTTAGTAGACAGAGGCCTGAGGAGGTAGGGGGCGTGGCAGCTCCCAGTTTCTGTTGCCATGCAGCTGGAGATGGGTGTGGGCCATCTTCCACAACTTCCTGTCTTCAGTGTGAGGGGGTGGTGGTTCTCTAACCGCTGAAGAACTGTGTGGAACACGCTGTTTATTTACAGGGCAAATAAGCCTCTAATGGCGGCTGCCTTTGGCTACTTTCGCATTCATTAGCTGATTGCCCCCTTTGTCGGTGTCCATTCAGTGTCCAGGAGTCGGGGCCTTCTGGGCAAAGGAGGGGCAGAGCTGAGCTTCCCTTCCAGCCTCCGCAGATGCCCTTCACACTGATGCTAGCTGTAGACTGATCATAAAGGAAATGACGAGTGTGTTCGTGGTCTGTGCTAATTTTAGTCTTCTGTTCACAGCTCATTTTATGTCCTTCAGCATTAAGGCTCCATTTCTAGAAAGACATGTTTTGAATATAGGGCACTGCCTGTGTTCTCCCCTTGGCTCCACTTCAGGATTGGCCTTCTCAGTGCTCTGAGGAAGCGGCCTGGACATTGTTTCCACACTCACTCCTTTGCTTAGTGACACTCTGCTGTCCCAGCAAGTAACTCTGCTTTGTCTGAAGTGGGCAGCTCTGGGCAAGGGTCAGGGTCAGTGTGCAGTGTGCCACACACGGGCCCTGCTGCCTGGCTGAGAGCCTTCCTTAGCCGCTTCACGTGTGGGCACTCTTCATCTTTGCTTCTGGTTGCGCTTAGCAGGCTTCTGCATGTCAAAGCTTTAGTCTCAGGCTGCATGGCTACCCTTCACTGTCCACCCTGAGCAGACACTTCCCAAGGAGGGAAGATACCAGGGTCAGGGGTCTTTATACCTGACTGCTCGTGGGTCTTTAAGGAGTGGCATAGGGTCCAGTCTGTGGCATGCAAAGTGAGAAGAACTGGCTTGTCAGCACAGCCTGCATCTGATGCCCTCAACTCCTTAGTCACTGGAAGAGTTAGAAGGGGTCTGGTATTTCTGAGAGAGTAGACGGAAGTTGTGTGCCCCTGCTAGGCTTCACTGTGTCTGTGTCGTGATCTTTTAGCTCTAAGAGGGACAAACCTTACATTTTTGCAATACCCCAGTTAAAACTTTAAGAACCTCTGTTCATCCTTAGAAATAGAAAATGTCCTCTGAGGTTGTAAATCAAATGTATTATAATTTACTAAGTATCAAATGGTGAATGAAATTGCTTTTGAGGTTCTTGTCTAAAATGGGGACTGTTGGGTTTTGCCATCAGACCCCAGTTTTAGTCTGCCACATTCTGTTTGTTCAGCACAGTGCCCCCCACTGTCTTGCGTTAGGTTTGAGCTCAAGTTCTATGCAGTACCTTCACACCCCTGAGATGCTCTGGGTGGTACCCCAATAGTAGGTCTGTAATAGGGAGTGTTTGCACAGTTGGGTCATAGAGCCTCAGTGTTCTTCACCAAGTGACTCCAGTCCACCTTCCCAGCTACCACTGGTGTGGCCACTGCCTGATCTTACACATGCAGACTCTCTGAGTCATCAGGGTGATTGGATTATAGAGTTGACCTTTGCCTGGCTTTGTAACCTCCTACCTAGAGGTCACAAATTGACCACCCACAGTCATTTGCTTTGTCTGTGTGCAATGTTTTGGTAAGACTTGATGAACTGGGAGGAAGCACCACACAGCTTAGAACCTGGGTCCTGCTGTGAGAACTGTCTTGGCCTTGGTCCTGGAGCCAAGGGTCACTGCTTCTTTGGATGGATGTGTCTGCATCTGTTACTTGCCTTTGTCCCATTGACTTTTGCTGTCCTGGGTCTATGTGTTGCTGATTCCTGGAGCCCTTAGCCATGGCAGACTGGGTTTTTTTCATTTTTGGTGTTAGTGCTGGGGTTGGAATGGTGTTTAGTTTGGAATGTGGTTGGTGTGGTGTCACTAACAAAATCTTAGCAGAGGGGTGAAGGCCAGTGGCCTGAGGGAGATATCCTGACCGAAAAGCACAAAGTAGGACCACCCTAGGCAGGCATGCTCTCCTGCTGCCTCATTCGTAGTCCTTTGTGCTTTAAAGGAAGTTGGAAGTCGCCATCACCATTTTTCCACCACAGGCAACTGAATGTGCTTATATTTTTGTCCCATGTTCAGCTATTTCCAAGAACCCTTTTTGTGTGCCTGTCATGGTGTGTTTTATAGTCTCCTTTTGTAATCCAGGCTGGCCTCACATATCCTTGTGCCTCGGTCTCCCCAGTGCTGAAGTTGTACTCCTGTGTACATGCTTGACCTCCAGGAATCATATTTGATGACCAGGCTGGCAGTTAAATCCAATGGGCCCCGTGGGAATAATGAAAAGAAAAGTCTGCCCAAGTTTGCTTATACCAAGAAGTGGTAGACGCTTGTTTTAATGCCTCACTCTGTGGCTTAGTTAGGAAGGGTGCTACGTGTCTGAGTGCGTGCTTAATGGTTCTCCAGTCTGCCACCACCCCACCACCCCCACCCGTCAAGGCATGACTTACAAGGAGAGTGTCAAAGGCACAGCAGTCCCTTTGCGGGCATCATGGGATGAGCTTTCTCTGGGACACCTGTACCTCATAGAGATGTGTGCACAAGAAAAACCGAGCCACAGTTTCTGGCTGTTCCTCACACTGAAACAGTTGGACTCTCTGTCCTGAGCTTTGTAACTTCCCCCACAAAGCTGAGTCCCTGAAGGCCACAACCAGTGAGCACTGGAACACTCCCTCCGCTGGGCGTGGTCACAGCTCAAGGCCAGGGCCAGCATGCTCTCACTGCTCCTCTCCTAGACCTCAGCCCTGCTGGCCAGCATTTGTCAGCTGTCCAGCACCTCTGTGCCAGGCAGTGGTGATCGAGGAGTTCCTTGCCGTAAGGAGCTTGTGCTTCAAGTGACAGACAGTCCCAGGTCACAGTGATAAGAGCTGTCCTCCCACAGGGAGCCAGGAACCCAGGTGGAAGATAACACCTGTCTGTCTCTCTCTCCCCATGTGTGTCCATGCACATCTCCCTTGTCTTCTTTTTATCTGTTCCTTCTGTCGGAGTGACATGATAGAGGTTGTAGCATTTAAAGATTGTGGACAACATAGATTATAGACAGGAGCGCCAGTGTTGATTGTGATAAAATAGCTTCTCTTGCAGAGAATAAAGCAAAGATGCCCATTAAGAAACAGGGCCTAGGGTTGAAGAGGTGGTTCATCGGTTATGAGCACTGACTGTTCTTTCAGAGGTCCTGAGTTCAATTCCCAGCAACCACATGGTGGCTCACAACCATCTGTTATGGGATCTGATGCACTCTTCTAGTGTGTCTGAAGACAGCTACAGTGTACTCATAAATAAAACAAATAAGTCTTTAAAAAAATGAAATAAGGCCTAAGGATGTAGCTGGCCCAGCATGCGTGAAGCCCTGGGTTTGATTCCCGTCACTGCATAAACCAAGCATGGTGGGTGGCACATGCCCAGGGTCCCAGCACTGAGAGGTAGAGGCAGGAGGAGCCTTGACTACAGAGTGAATTGAGGCCACCCTGGGATATGTAAGTTGCTATTCTAAAGAAATAATAAACACTAGCTGCCTTACTAAGAATAAGTTGAAGATACTTGGCCCGTCCCTACAGCAGGCACCCAGAATAAAGGCATTTTTTACTTGTGGATTGTAAGTGGTATTTTTAATGATGTTAACTAGTTTCTCACATCATATGCTCTGTTTATTAGTAGTTCTTGTTATCCAGATGGTTTTGTTTGAGTGCCTTTCAAGTCTAGTGCCTTGTAAGAGGATTTAAGATCAGTGATAACCAGGCAGTGGAGGTGGCACATGAGTTTGATCCTTAGCACTTAGGAGGCAGAGACAGGTGGATATCTGTGAGTTCAAGGCCAGCCTGGTCTACTTTTCAGGACAGTCGAGGCTATACAGAGAAATCCTGTCTCAGAAGATGAAACAAACAAAAGATCAGTGACAATCATTTTACTAATTTATTATTATTTTTATAGTGTCTTACATGCTAGGCTACACCCCAGCCCTGAGCTCCAGCCCTCTTCCTCCTTCCACTTCTGTATTTGTGTATGTGTGTCTGTGTCTGTAGATCAGAGCAGCTCGCAGGAGTTGGTTTTCTCTTTCCACCATGTAGAGCCTGGGGATCAGATTGAGGTTGTCAGGCTTGGTGGCAGAGTGCCTTGATGTGCTGAGCAGCCTCCCCACTGCCAACTGCTGTAGTTTAGACAGTCTCGTTATGTTGTCCGAGGTGGGCAGCTCATGTCTTTCCGCCTCAGCCTTTTCAGTGCTAGGATTCAAGTACCAGCCGCCTCCATGCCTGCCAGTTATCTCACTTTAAGTGGCTGAGTCACAGACTTGTTTTTAGGCATTTAACCCTTCATATATAGGATTACAACTTGTGAGACTTTTGTGGTTAAGTAAATTTAAAAACAAAAATTATCTCAAATAGCTGTGGATAGGGCACTGCTTACTGCCTGTTTTTCTAATTACATTCATCAAACCCCTGATCACATAGAAACACTCCAAACTAATTATCTGCAGACACCATCCTTGTGAAAACATTGGCTGTTTACTTTTGGGGTGGTGATAGTGCTAAAATTGAGCCCACAGCCTCACACGTGGGGGGTGCTCCAACACTGACTTCTGTCCTCAGCCCATCCTCCGTCTTTCATTCTGGTTCGGAAGCTCATGTTCAGCAGAAGCCCCAGCTACAAGCCCAGTACATCACACTGTGTGTGATTGTGAGTTTGGGGCCAGTCTGGGTTACACACCAAGATGCATTCTCAGAATGGCTCGAAGACTTCTGAGAGAAGGCTTTTTTCCTAGTGTGTATGACAGCCTAGAACAGCCAGTGCCTGGTTTGTCTTCATGGCTGATGAGTGACTTGGGTAGTGCTGTCCCATCTGGTTTTCTGTGCTATCCTTTGTATGCCCAAGTATGCATCCTGGGGTACACGTGGGAGCACAGTGCTCAAGCCTGTCTTGTCTCAAGCCCTGGACCTGGTTGTTGAGATACAGCTGTCTGTGGCCAAGCGCTGGCACTAGACAAGCACTTGTCGGAGAGCAGGGGAGATGAGCTTCCACAGCACCAGTTGCCTCACAGCTCAGTTCCTCGGATCTGCTCTGCCAGGAGAGGGAAACCCCTTGAGGTCGGGGAGGCGCAGGTGTGTGCACTTGCCCTCATGTGGGTTGGAGCTCTCTTAAGTTGCTGTGCTGGGGACTTCAGCACCAGGGCTTGTCTTAGTTTAAGCATATCATTCTCTGCTCCTTCACTTTACCTGGCTCGTGGCCAGTCCTGCCTCCCTCCCCTAGACTGCTGAGCCACCCTGGACCGTGTCAGACTGGCTAGTCCCCTGGTAACTTCATGTTCCACAGGTCCTGCTACACCTGTCCCAGCCTTTGACATCCTGTAAGCCCAGACTGCAGCTCCTCTGCGCACAGCTTCCATGATCCTTACTGGTCTACTTCCCTCTTCCGGCTTTCTCCTTCCTCCAGGTTTCCAGCTGTTCCTTCCTCCCCAAGACTATGGTCAGCCATCATTTTGTTTTATTTGCAGCGGCCTTTCTGTGTAATGTGCCTCAGACTGTCTCCAGTCTCACGTGTAGTGCAGGCCTTCCTGCCTCAGCTTCCCGAGTCCAGTAGCTGCAGGGGTACTTTTGCAGTCAATTAGCACTGTGCCCATTGTTCATCTTCCAGTTACTCCTTGGCACAGGGACTCTGGGTTTCATGTTCCCAAGCCGCTGACATAATGTCTGACGTGCAGCTCCCTTTGCTAGTTGGCTTCCTCTTTGATTCGTCTGAGGATACTTCACATCCTGAGTTGAGCAGTGTTTAGTGTGTTTGACCTGTCCATTCGCTTGCTTGCTTTTTTTGGTTTGTTTGTTTCTTTGTTTGGGACAAGGTCTTTTTATGTAGCTCTGGCTGTTCTGGAACTAGCTATGTAGACAAGGCTGATCTCGAACTCAGATTTCCTCCTGCCTCTGCCTCCAAGTGCTAGGATTAAAGTTGTGCTCCACTGTGCCCTGCTCTGTTATGTTCTTGACCATTGTCGCTGGTCTGTGCGCTCTTCCTGCGGTCTGCATTTTCTCTCTCATGTGCATGTTAGTTTAGCCCCTGTGAAGCCTGGAAACCCTTTCTGAGGGAGAAGTGTGTAAAACCTGCTGGTGACCCTTGCAGAACCTTGCATGTGCCTACACTTCTCCTCAGGGGGCCTGTCCAGGCCACGTTGATGTTTGGTGGAGCAGAGTCCTCCTTGCTGTTCCCACCTGACATATACACAACCTACCAATCTAGCTTTATAGAGCGCTGCCAGAGAGAGAGAGGGCAGTGGTGGGAGCCAGGCTGAGCTAAGAGGAAGTGGAGGGGCTGAGTCAGGCCGGCAGGCTGCAGGAAGTAGCTTCCTTAGCATATGAGTCTGTGGCTAGGGAGAAGGGAGTCGTGTGTTCTCAGCAGTTAGGTCATTCTGACCACCATCTCTCTGCGTTTTCATTTGTTTGGTATTTCCTGAGATTCTGATCTTGCCAGAAGTACCCCCCACAAACATTCTGGACAGGTGAGGCGTTCATCTGCATTGGTACCTCACCCTCTTTTTGAAGAGTTATCCTGGTCCAGCCCTGAAGACCATTCAGGGATTGGTTTCTTTTTCGACACCTCTTCCCCTTGGAGCTTATGAAATCAGTGGTGTGATTTGAATAGAGAAGGAAGGGCCCTAATCTGCCCGGGGAATTTGACTGTCTGTCCTGGCCCTGCCAACCTGCTGCTCCTGAGCAGAAAGTTGTTTGGGGAGCTTGAGCCCCAGTGCATTTAACAGAAGGGGTCTTACTCCTGTGTGAAGGTGATTGAGTTTAGAAGAACGGCATTTGTGGTCTTCTGTGGGATGAGCTGAACTCTGGTGAGTGACAGCATGAGACAGAGAAGGCCACTGTGATCTGAGGGCACAGCAGGCTTGTGGCCCAGGAAGAGGCTCTGCCCGGCCCAGCATCTTGTGTGCAGCTCTGCTACAAGTCTCCATTCTTAAGAGTTTGAAGGGGACAGGTACTATGCCCAGGCTGCTGATGTGCCCCGTCAGCAAGACCTGTGCATCCCCAGCGCTGTGTAAAACAGAGCTTTCAAGCATTAGGCCGCCTTTCTAAGGAGACAGGCTGAAGGTTAGAGGTAGAAGAGATGAAAACCGAGTGGTCAGAGGGTTGGCTTGGAGGCTGGTGGGGTTTTCAGTGTGTAGGGCTGGGCTATGCCTATGTTCCTATAGCCACTGTGGTGGCCGCTAGCAACTGCAGACATGGGGGGATCTTAGGGCTGTTTCCCCACAGGAAAACAAGCATGTGGCGTGGCCATGGACTTGGTAACCCAGCTCTGTGGCTTCTCCCTGAGCATACCTTGTGATGCCTCACAGGCTGCAGGCATTCTGGTCTGTCTTGGCTACTGCTTGCCTCTGTGTTTAGGGGCTTTCTGTACCTGCCAGTGCCCACTGAAGAAGGTGGCAAAGGCAAACACAAGCTTGTAGAGGTGAGTAAACACTGGAAAATGGACGACAGCAACTTCAGAAACACTTTTTAAATGTCCTTGTGTAATCAGTTCTAAACTGCTGTCCGGTTCTCAGTGTCCCAGGACACCTGGCTGGTGGAGCTTGGTGCTGTCCCACTGCACAGCACCTTCAGGTTGTACCTGGGTCACTTCACAGAACAGTGTTGACATGGACTTTCCTTAGCTGGCACAGGCTCCAGACGGTAACCATGCATGAAAGTACGGACAGTTCTCCTCCATGGATGGGTCACACCTCAGGAGCTTGGAGATTGCCTGGCATTCTGGTTGTTTTCCTGTAGAAGCAGTGCAGGGAGTGGAAGTTACATACACACCCTGCACATAGCTGGAACCCTTGGAGTATACCTGAGGTGTTCTGTTGCTATCACATGACTGCACTTGGCAATGGTTTTTATGAATGAGTAGGTTGGAGTTTGCCTGAGGCTTACGTCTGCCCACCCCTTTCCAGGCCCCTACACCATAGAGGTGGTCTAATCTTTTCTCTTCTCTTCTTTCTTTCCTTCTTTCTTTCTCTCTCTTTTTTTAAAGTCAGTTTGATGCTGAGGGATTCCATAGTACAGGGTGAATTTTGGGCTCAGAGTAAGTTTGAGCCCCCAGAACTATTAGGCTAGAGTCACAAGGTCTGGAGAGCAGTGATAGGCAGCTAAGGTGTCTTCGTGACTTCAGCACTTTGTGGATTCCCAGGTAAGAGCCCATTGGGTGTTTGCCTCTGGTCTACAGAGTCACCTACTTCTGAAGCGCATGGTCTTTGGTCATAGCCTGGTGCGGCTTTCAGTGCTTTGCAGGGTGCTCGTGAGTAATGCTGCCTGCCATGAGGGCTGTGGAACCCGGTGACTCATCACAGACATGCATGAACTCGGTGTCATTCACACAAGAGAGCAGCCTTTAGCTGCAGCTTCCCTGCCCTCCACAGTTTCTTACTTTAGTTTTCAGACAGAGCTCATCACGAGAGGCCATGAGACCTCATAGGCACTTTCTACCCACCAGTGCTTGAGAGCAGCCTGTGCCAGACAGAGTGCAGCCAGGACGGACAGGATAGATCTCTGAGCAGGAACTGTCCAGTGTCGGATGGCTCCATATAAGCTTCACTTGGTTCAGGAAGTTGGGGCTTTGGGACAAGGACTGGCAGGTAGCCTATGACAGTTTGATTTGTCACTTCAGTGTTCGTTGCCCCTTCCTGTACCCACAAATGGCCTGTATCCCAATTGGCCAAGGCGTCCATGGGAGCCGTGCTAATAGGTCATGAAATGCTAATTCATACAGGCATTTGGTCCCTGGATTGACATCTGCTTCACTTGTCAATAGATGAGGACACCTGTGTCCGCCTAGAGGGAAAGTTTGGTGGCCTGCTTCTGAAGAGGCCTGCCTGGGAGTGCTGCACCAAACAGGCCACTGAGGCTGGCTGTGGACTGGCTTCTTGGGAACATACATTGTTCCTAAGTATGTCTGACACAATGAGATGAAAGGTTCTGGGGCTTTTTTTTTTTTTTTTAAACTTAATAGTTATGATCTCAGCAGGGATTGATTTAGCTGTGGAATCTGTGGTATCAAACAGCTTTTAGCTAATGTTTCCCTGGGAACCTGAGTCTTTTTCAGCTCATACAAGTTTCTCTGTAAAAGGTCTACGGTCCTAAAAGTCACTCAACTACCAGGTCTTTAACCTGTGAAAACACTATGTTTCATAAAAATATACCAGAAGTCTCATGTCCATAAGATTTTTTGGTTTTTTCAAGATAAAGTTTCTCTTCTCTGTGTAACTCTGGCTGTCCTGGAACTTGCTCTGTAGACCAGGCTAGCCTCATCTCAGGGATCTGCTTGCCTCTGCCTCCCAAGTGCTGGAATTAAAGGTGTGTGCCACCACCACCCAGCTATTGTATTCTTTTTAAAGTA
Organism: Rhabdomys pumilio; assembly: GCA_030674055.1. Lineage (NCBI taxonomy): Eukaryota > Metazoa > Chordata > Mammalia > Rodentia > Muridae > Rhabdomys > Rhabdomys pumilio. The sequence goes on from JANHMN010000002.1 coordinate 228,236,289, forward strand.
TGGCTTCAACCCTTTTATTTGGAGAGTGTTTTTGTAACAGGATGGCTTCTTCTGTCTTGTCCCTTGATCTTTGTCCTGCATTGGGGAGACCCCAGGGATTTAGAACTCAGTGGACAATGTGGTGTTACTGTCTAGCCTTGGCTACATTAACTTGAGGTCATCATCTCTCCTGGTGTCCTCACTGCCAGTCACACCTCTCTCCCAGTGTCTTTTTGACACTGATGTCCTGGAGCTGTGCTGTGGCTCGTGCTTGTGATCTTACACTGAGGAGGCTGAGGCAGGAGAGTTGTCTCAAGTTTGGGTGGGAGTGGAGGGTCTTGCTCTCTGTTATCCATGCCAAACTCACCAGAACACTTTTCACCACCCGGAGCTTTATTCCTCCTTCTCCCTGGCTGTCATCAGGTTGTGCAGGAGTCAGGGTTGTCTTTTGCTTTGGTCTTATGTCCTTTGCACCTGGTGCCCCTGCTACCTGGCCTGGAATCCCCTGTGGACTTGTCACCACAGGTAGCCTTCAGGTGTTAACTGCACACCATCCCGCTCCATGTCAAAAGAAAACAAATTCTTTAATTACATAATTGCCAGTGCCACAGACAATATTTCTACCACAGAAAGGAGTGAGGCCATTTTCCTCCAAGACACTAAGTGGTCTGAGGCCTCTGGCTGGCAGCTAGCTTTAGGAAGGTCTTTTAGATTAATTTCATACAGTTTCCACCTTGTGACTCACTTTAAGAGTGCTGCATGTGAGACAGTTTCTGACTTTGTTTCTGGAGTCAGTCAGAGTATCAGGACTGGAAACTTGTAAGAATCCTGACAGTTACCCTGTATCCAGAGTTGGCCTCTCCCCTCTTAGCATTCTCCATGTCATCTGCAAATTCAAGTATATATGGTGAGCTCCCAAGTCATTCACACAGCTCCTGACTGCAGCGACTTGACAGTGTGCTAACCAGGGTCCTGTGTGAGCTCCCAGAGGTCACAGGAGAGCTGAGGTGGACAAGTGGCAGAGGTGGAGGAAGTGCTGGAGAGGAAAAGTAGGAGGTATGTGGAGCGGCTTGGGCTCTGTGCTGCTCTGGGGACCTCTAAGCACTTGCTCTGGGGCTGGGCCGTAGAGTAGTGCTTTTCTGTAGAAGTGCCTTCAGGTGGAGTCCAGGGAAGGAGGGCAGGCCTGTGAGCTGAGAATGTGTTTCCGAGCATTTGCCTCCTGACACACCACTCTGGGGAACTGAAGTTATTCCTTTGTTCATCCAGATTTTTTAAGTGTTTAAGGGTTTTTCTTAGACTATCTAATAGTTTGGGGTACAGTGTTTATATACCTCAAGTTCTATTGATAGCCTTTTACCCCTGTTAAAAATTTCTATTTTTCCAGTCAGTTGGAGATGGCATGTGCCTTTAATTCAGCACTTGAGAGGCAGAGACAGGCAGATAGCCTTCTTGAGTTTGAGGCCAGCCTGGGCTACAAAGCGAGTTACAGAACAGCCAGGGCTACACAGAGAAAGCCCTGTCTTGAAAACAAAGCAACCAACCTTGTTTTCTTACAGTAGACTTCACCTATCCTGACTGGCCACCTATCAGTACAGCTACTCACTAGAGATAGTTGGCGTTGGAATCTGTCACTCTTTTTCCATTTTCTTGAAGTTTCAATGAGGTCACTGCAGATTCCTGTACAGCTGTGAGATGACACAGACTCCTCATACCCTTTCTCCTCAGCCTGTGTGTCTGTGAAACTGCACAGGGTCAGCGGTGTGTGTAGCTGTTATATTGTGGTCTTCCTTTCAGTGCACTCTAGACTCTTCTATTATAATGCATTTGTGCTTGTATTTGAGATGGTCTTTACTGTAGCTCAGGCTGTCCTGGAACTCACGCTCTTCCCTAGCCTTCCAGGGCTGATAGTTCTGTACCTTCCCACCTGGGCCTGTGACACGTGTCTTTAATCCGTGTGGCACTCGGGAGAGAGGCCACAATTACAAACTCTCGGTGTGTCATATCTCTGTCTCTCTCTCTCTCTCTCTCTCTCTCTCTCTCTCTCTCTCTCTCTCTCTCTCTGTTGTTTGTCATCCTGTGCATCCCAGTCCCCTGCCATTCCTTGTCTCTTTGTGACATCATTTCCTAACTTGAGCTGTGCCCGTGACTACTAGCTCCTCTGGGTATGTCCCCTGCATAGGTAGCAGGTGAAAAGTCTAATAGTGTGTGCGCTGGTACAGACTGGTGTGAAGCTCGCTGGCCTGGGGCAAGAGCCCAGAGTAATGCTATGCAGTTCCTGACCATGCTCAGGGGAGGGCCAGTCCCTGGTCCCTTGGCCCTGTACTTGGAGTTTCTGTTGAACAGCTGGACCATAGCATTTAGTTGATTTCCTCCCACTGATGTGAGCCTTGGACTGGAAGGACAGAAGACCTGTCACTGGCCCTCTGCCTTATGGGGCTACCCAGCAGCCACTTTCAGAGATAGTACTTTTGATTTCACTAACCAACCTGGATGCCTTCCCTTTCCACATAGTGAACTTGTGGCCACAGATGACCAGTTACCCCCTTGCTGAGGACAGGGACCTAGGCCAAACCCCCTGTCCCTCAATGCTTGGCCCAACCTGAAGGCAGAGAAGGAAATTGGTGTCAAGTTTGTGATCCTCATACATGGTTGCTCTAGTGAGCACAGGGGCTGCAATTCACTGATCTCAGAAGAGGGCAGTACAGTCCAGCAGGAGGTCATAGCCCTCGTGTCGCCTTGCTATGGCATTGATGGTGTTCTGGAATTCTTTGTACACCCTGGGGTTTGATAACCTGTCTCTCTGTCTTCTTGGGCTTTGTAGGAAAAGTAGTGTGCACATGTTCAAAGGGTGTTCAAGCCAGAGTAGCTGAGAGGGTTGGAAGTGACTTGCTGGGGTCAAGCAGTTTGCATGTGGGTGTACATTCCTCTGGAGTTTGTGTTGTGGCATTGAAATGCAGACCAACTCCTTAAAGAAGGGTCTAGCATCCTCCAGCTCTCAGAAGCTTCTGCAGATGAGATCATATGTCACTAGGGGAGGCTTGCTGCCTGTCCCCATCGTAAAAAAAAAAGTATATGAGAATGTATACACTATACACACACACACATACACACATATCTATCTATCCATCCACATACACACACACACACATAATTTATATATTACATACACATTGTATAGTATATAATATGTATGTGTTCTATACATTGTGTACTATATATTATATAATATGTAATTATGTGTACTTCAAGTGTATTTTTTTGAGACAGGGTTTCTCTGTGTAGGCCTGGCTGTCCTGGAACTCAAACTGTAGACCAAGCTGGAGAAAAATGTTTTTTGATGTATTCAGCTTTAAAAGGCCTAAGGTAGCCGGGCGGTGGTGGCGCACGCCTTTAATCCCAGCACTTGGGAGGCAGAGGCAGGCGGATTTCTGAGTTCGAGGCCAGCCTGGTCTACAGAGTGAGTTCCAGGACAGCCAGGCCTACACAGAGAAACCCTGTCTCGAAAAAAAAAAAAAAAAAAAGGGGGGGGGGGGGGCCTAAGGTACATACTGAAGAGAGGACAGACCATTGATGAGTCCTTCGTTTTCCTACACAGTTAAGGATATGGAACACAGATAGGAGGCTTTGCTGTGTGTGCTGGTGTTGTGTGCAGTAATGCTCTGAGACTCCTTCTGTTAATGTGAGGCAGGGCCTTACAAGGCAGCCCAGGCTGAGCTTGGTACTGAAACTGAGATGTGAATGTAGGTTTTTGTTGTGGTGGTTGTGGTTGTTGTTTGTGTGTGTGTGCATGTGTCACGGCTGGGGAAGTCAGAAGATGACCTGTGGGAGTCCATTCTTACCTATACAACTTGGGTTCCAAGAGTCCCAACTCAGATCGTCAGTGCCTTTGCTGGCTAAGCCACCTCACCAGCCCTCTTAGTGTAGCTTTTTAATTAAAGGCACTTAATAAAATTGGTTTCCCTTGAGGTTAGAGGTAACTGTCATGGAAAGTGTGGGGCGGAGGGAGTGTGTGTGCCGTTATGTGCCCCTATGCGTGCACGCATGGAGACCAGTTGAGGACATTGGGTGACCTGCTTGATCACTACCCACCTATTCTCTTGAGGTGGGCCCCCAGGGTCATGCTGTCTCTTCCCAGGAAGGGCCCTGATATTACAGCACATGGCCACACCCCGCTCTTTGTGCAGGTGCTAGGCTCCAAGCTCAGGCAGGCCCTGTACTCACGCAGCAAACGCAGTTACCATTCATCTTTCTCATGCTGCTGCCCCACACCCTCTGACTTGTTTATCGAACTGGAACTGACTGGAACAATTCTTTTGGTGCATGGAGGTGTGTGCGCGTGTGCGTGCGTCCCTGGCTGGCCTGGAACTCAGAAATCTGCCTGTCTGTGCTGTAGTTAACACTCCTAGCCAGTTTAACATTTACTGTCTTCTTATAGTTTTCTATGAATTTCTACACAAAGAAACACAATTGAGGAGAAATTTGGGGTGGAGTCATTTCACTTCAAGGACAACCATTCTGCTCTGTAGGTCATGAAATTCTTTTTTCTTGTGTAGACTTTAATCCCAGCACTTGGGAGGCAGAGGCAGGCAGATGTTTGAGGCCAGCCTAGTTTACATAGTGGGTTTCAGGCCAGCCAGGGCTACACAGTGAGACCCTGTCTCAAAACGCTTCCAATTTTTTCTTTCCATTATTTTTTTTATGTACATGGGTATTTTTCTGCATTTGTGCATATGTGTATACACAGTGCCTCAGTAGCCAGAAGAGCGTATCAGACCCAGGGAACCAAACTGGCTCCACTGCAAGAGCGGTGTTTTAACCACTTAGCCATTACCCCAGGCCTGGCTCTGCCCCACCCAGACACACAAGAAGGGTCTCACTGATACCACTGGCAGTCCTGGAACTCACTGTGTAGACCAGGCTGGCCTCCACCTCACAGGGGTTCACCTGTCTTGCCTCCTGACTACTAGGATTAAAGGCTACACCATTTAAACTTTTTTGCATTTTAATATCCCTATTTTTTTTTAATTTTGGTTTGCTAAAATTTTGAAAAGAATGAATTTATTCCGTAACATAGCTTGTGGTTTGGTTTGCTTTTGACACAGGATCCTCCTGTGTAGATCATGAACTTGACATACTTCTGTCTCCTGGTCATGTTGGAAACCCAGGAGTGTATACACGCCTGACCTACAGTCCTATGTTCTACCTAGACATGAAAGGTCACTTGCACCTCTCCATGCAGGGTGAGGAGCTGATGTCTGAAGATTCTGCTCCTGGTCTGGGCACAGTGCCAGACTGGGTCTGAAGGAACTGAAGGAGCACCTATGTTGTCCCTCACGCCTGCCTCCTTGCTTAGGATGTCACAGCCTCTCAACCCCAGCTTGTGACTTTATTTTTAATCCACCCCTTCCAGTGCTAACATGCCTTCCTCTCTGTTCCTCCTTCCTCCTTGGTCTCTCTCACAACAGGTAGAAAAGCACGTGGTCTCTAGAAGGTACTATGCAAGCTCCTGTGGTCAGTGAGTAGTGCATATGCCTTTTCCTTGGTTCTGGTTAGCAGAGCCTCGCACAGCTTTCCAGGTACTTGGGAGCGTCTTAACCAAAGTCATTGTGTTTTAATGAGCTGTTTTCTGCTCATTCACGCTGCTAAGTGTGCAGGGAGCATCCTCCCATTGTGTAAGGAGAGCAGTGTCACTTCAGAGCAGGGATTGCACTGGAGTTCACTGCCTCTCCCTTGGGACCTTGGAAGGAGGAAACACAGTGGGCAGCCGGGTTCCTGCCAGGAAAATTGTAGATATTGCTCTTGCAGATGCCTGCCAATTCCTTGTTAGTCAACTGTCCCACTGTCCCCCGGCAGGCAGCCAGGAGCCGGGTGAAGTTCTTACTGGCCTGATAGAAAGCAGAAGGTAAACAAAACAGAAGTGAAAGTCGATTTTTTTAGCCAGTTCTCTTACGGGAACAGTTTTGTGGTTCTCAGCATTTCAGTAGATACTGGTTCCAATATGTTTGATTGACATCAATTACTGTAAGTCTGATTCATTTTCTCCCTATTGATTTCTGCCCAAGGTGGAATTCATGACATTTAACAGAAAACATAAGTGCTATAAAAATTAGGGTGAAAGCCAGAGACACTTAAGAGTCTAGCTGTGAGTGTGCCATCTTAATTCCTCGTGTAGTTTGTGTAAGGTAAGTGGCACCCCGGTAAGGTAAGGTGTGGCCTGCCGCACTGGACTCAGATTGCTGCTTCTAAATGCAGTGTGGGGCCAGGGTCACTTCACCAGCCTTGAGCCAGTTCATTCAGATCCACCCTGTGTGTCAGTCAGTCAGGACCTTGGGTTGTGCTCCTTACACCCCCAGCCAGTTCAGCCTGTCAAAAACTGTCATTCTCAGTGCTAAGACTACATCAGTCCTGAGGGACCCAGAAGTCATTGTTAACATGGTTATGGAAGTAGCTTGTTCTTGTAAGTGACTAGGTGTCATCAGTAGTGACAGAGTCACTTTTTAAGAGTTGGTGTTTTGTGCAGCTGTACATGCAGGACGACTGTTGCCCAGCACCATTCGAAAGCTCTGAAGTCCATTCTGGGAGCCACTCTGAAGCTGCTGCCGCTGCTCTGAGCTCTGTCACCACCCACACCCACCTCTGCTCCTCTGTGACTGCAATTGCAGCCTGGGAATGTGCCCTGTAGTCACTCAGCCTCCTGAGCCTTGCCTGTCTGGTGACTCTCCACTTCTGACTTCTTAGCCCACAGTTCCTTTGCTTTGGTCGTTAAGTCCTGGACTGTATGGCGCAGACTGTATTCTAGTTGAAGTGTTAGTTGTCTGCTGGAGCAGGTCATGCGACTTTAGCAGGCCGGTTCAGTGTGTAGGGGACTGAGGAGAGCTTGGGCTTTCATGTCTGCTGCTTCTCGTCTGAGTTGCAGCTTAGACTATCTGTAGTTTTTCTAAATATAATTGACTGGAGCTTCAGAGTAGAGGTACTTGTCAGCGTGAAATTGTCCTTCTGTCCCCAACAGAGGTTCCTTTCCAGCTTAGCAAGTAAGAGTGAGTTAGAATCAAGCCCAGGGCCTCATGCATACCAGGCAGGTGTCCAATAAACTACACCTCACCATTTCTTAAGGCTTTGCAGTAAGTTATATTGTTACCTTCTGTGTATGGAGAGTAACCAGCCTGGGGGTACAGCTTAATTAGCATTCACAGGCCTGGGTCCATCCTGGCTGCCCAATAAACCAGGTGTGCTTGTGTAGACTCCCGGGACTTGTCAGCTGGGATTATTACTCAAGGTGATCGATCCTCAGCTTCAGAGGGAGTTTGAGGCTAGCCTAGGCTATGTAAATACTTGTCTCATATACAAAGCATAAAGTACTGTTTTCCATTCAAAGGTGGCCTCTACTGACCTGGATATTTTGACTGCTCTTTACCCCACATAAGTGCTCTGTTCTCCTTTGTAAGGAGACTTAGTTAATACAGTCTACTCTGCACTCAGTATTTTGAGGTATACAGTGTCTTGGGTGAGCCAGAGACAAGTGCCTCTCTGTGTGCTCGTTAGCCATGGCTGTGCCTGGGTTCCAGGAAGTGCTTGTCTATCCGTCCCCACTGTCCAGCTGACTGTTCTGAGAACCAGTATCTTTCCACATCCTCCAGTAACACCCCAGCCCCTCTGCCATTAAGAGAGGAGTGGAGACTGACCAGTGACAAGGACTTGGTAGTCCCTGAGTTCTACTTACATGTGAGTTTTTTTGTTTGTTTGTTTGTTTTTAATTTATTGACAGTTTCACACGATGTATTACGTATTTTTGGCCACTTTCACTCTCGGTGCTGCCTGGAAGTCCCTCCCCCTCCTGCAGAACCACCTTCCTAGTAAGACCCCCCCCCTCCTATTTTTGTGGTTTGGGGGATTGTTTTGGATTTGATTTTTATGATCCCCTGAATTTAATCAGTGCTGCTTGCATGAGCCTGGGTGAGGACTAGTTACTGGGATGGACAGTGTGCCTGTAGCTACACACCAAAGAAAGTTCCTCTCCGTTCTTTGCTTTAATATCTGTTCTTAGTAACCAGTTTGGTATTATCTTGTCAGGAGGTTGTGTGTGACAATTGCAGAAGCCAAACCAAACCCCAGGAGCCTGCATTCTGCAGCAGTTAGGATGGGCTTGATGGGTGTTCTCGGATGCACGTTCCCTCCGGGGCATTTCCACCCTGTGCCGGGAAGCTTGCCGGTGTAGTCAGAAGCTATACACTTACCGTATTAGCGTCATCCTTTTCATCGGTCAGCAGGTTATGCTGAGGACCTACCCTGACCCGGGTCTGAGATTAGAGGTGATGGCTTCGCCCTTAAGGGACACCTGACTGCTTTCAGGAAGCTGTCCTGCTCTGCTCCTCCCTGTGGCAGAGAGTTTTAAACAGGTAATGTATTCTACCATGGAGCGAGAAGCAGTCACTCACTGCATGGGAATAAAGAAGTGTGTTAAAGCCAGCACTGCAGTCTGACTTAGCTAAGTATTCTGTGAAAACATGGAAACATTTCTGTGCTGCTGGACTTGATTTTATACCTCTTTACTTCCAAAAGAAATGGAGATCTCAAATTGAGGCAAGTCAGCTGGTCAGCCAAGTCGTCTTCCTGACTGCCTGTGAGAGACACTTGAGCAGTGGTAGGAATGAGCTTCCCTATAGACAAAATTATCGTTCTGCTTATTTTTGTTAGTTTGTTCTGTTTTGAGACAAGGTCTCATTATGTAGACCAGGCTGGCCTCAAACTCAGCAATTCACCTGCTCTGCCCCTAGAGTGCTGAGATGAAAGGTATGTATTCTGGTGCCTGGCATTGTTTTGATTCTTTGAGATGGGCTCTAGCTGTATAGCTCAGGCTGACCTCAGCCTCTGAGTACTGGCGTTACAGGCGTCCATGGCCAACATGACTGACACTTGGGCCCTTTTGTGACTCTCACCATGGTTTTATTTTAATAGCAGCTTTGTGATCAGTTCAGACTCTCTGAATTCAGGTTTCCGTGGAATCATCCAGCTGAAGGCCTCTCTTCTGCAGGTAGCTCTGGAGGCCTGCCATGCATAGCTCTCATGCAGATTCTAAAACCCTCCTTCCCCTCCCTCAATTGGAATCCTCTGTTGGCTATATTCCAGTCTAATTCCATTTCCCTGGGTAGTCTGATGCGGTAGTCACAGGGAGGGAGTGTGCTGCAGAAGGCAAGCTTGGTGCTGCTCTTGTCATGTTGGCGAGAGTCCTTCAGCCTCCAGTTTCCATGGAACTTCCCTTGCCATCATTTTCCATTGTGTTTCTTTCCCCGTCTTTCATGGTTTGCCCTTTTTTCCTCACTGGAGTGGAAAAACATGCTAAAAAGGGGATATGGATGGTGAGGTGTGAGGCCTGCATGGGTGGTGAGGAGTGTACATGTGCACAGGGGTGAGGTGTGAGGCCTGTGTGAGTGGAGAGTGTGTTCATGCACAGGGGTGAGGCGTGAGGCCTGCATGATAAGGGATGTTTTCATTGGCCCTTCTCACTTGACTGTTGGGCAGGTTATTGAATTCCAGAATGGAATGAGCATTCTTCAGAATGGAGGAGATTTGTTCCTTACTTGGTAGCTTACAGTTAGGCTCTGCTGCTCTCTTCCACAATGATCTAGCTACCTCTCAGGCTCTGGAGCTGCACAGTCCCTAGAATGGGTTATTTCTGTTGTTCACTGGGTACTTGACAGCCTGAGCAATGGATGGATTTTCTATGTTCTCGTTACCTGTGTTTTACCTCAGCTGATTTTATTGACTATCTTTGGCTGTCCTTTGGAGTGGCTGTTCTTTATCTTTCCAATTGAGCTTGTCATTTTTGCTATTTTGTTTTACATTACAAAAGACATTTTTGTTTAGTTTGTCATAGCATCCTGTTCCTACTTGCTAAATATGAGATCTTGCTGTCGTGAGCATATCAGAGGTATTTATTCTCAGTTTTTCTGAACTCTGTAGTTTGTCCTCTGAGGGCCTCTTCCCTGGCCCTTGTTTTCCTGCAGATACTTTATGAGTCTCTCTGCCATCAGTGGCATCTGTGTCTGTGAGGAGAATAGAGGCCCTCGGGCAGATCAAGCACTGAACAAGCGGGCACGCCCTGACCCTGGCCTTTGGTGCTTCCTGCTGTCTGGTCAGATCATCTGAAGACTTCCACCTAGGACAGAAGTGGTGCTACAGCACCGTGTGAGCTGAGGTGAAGGACAGACGGCAGGGCCTGAGCCTGGGCTCATGAAGCTCACCCACACCTTGGACGGCCATTCACCTTGCACTGTATATTTGAGCTATCTAGAGACTTGGCTGAGGCTTCCAGAAAGCCACCCTTTGAGTTCAACAGAAGTGCGAGCTGACACAGCAGCTCAGAGGGAAGGTGTTAGGGTGGGATGGCATCTGCTCCGCTCAGAGGGGTCCTCAACCCCACAACCCCACTGGGAGTCTCACCCTTCCTTCCAAGGTGACAGCTGCCCACACCCTGCATGCTTCTGGGGTCTGATTTGCAGCTTGCAGACTGCTGTCGCCATGGCCCTCCTTTCTGTCCCTTTTTACAACCAACCCCAAAGTCAGGAGTTTAAAGCACTTGTAGATACACAGTTTCATTGTATACTCATTCATATTCACAGTGTGCATGTGCCTGTCATTGCTAACAAAAGTGCAGGTTGCTCCCAGACAGCTTCCTGAGACTTGTATCCGAGCAAGAGCAGGGTGAGCCTGTGTGGTGCTTTTGTTCATGCAGGGATGGGGTGTTTGCCTTCAGGACAGCAGTTGGATGGTGGAGTGTTTATAGACATGTTCCTTTCCATGACTGTTCCAACTCCCAGGTCTGACATTCCGGCACTTCAAGCTCTGGCCTGCCTACCACATCCCACAGTCACCTGCCACCCTTCCCTGCTGCCCACTCTCACTGTTCCTGACATGAGTCCCCTGCTTCCACTAGTGGGTCTTCCTCCGTAGTCCTTGTGTGTACGTGTGCATGTCACCTTGGTGCTTGGCATCATCTCTGGTGCTCCACTGAGTATCTGGATAGGTTTCTGCTGTAGATTCCTAAAGAGAACTCTTTCTTCTTTTTTGTAGGATATTCGACATGAAGCCAGTGACTTCCCATGCAAAGTAGCAAAACTTCCTAAGAACAAAAACCGGAACAGGTACCGAGATGTCAGTCCTTGTAAGTACCCACTGTTCCCACTGCCCCGCTTACACTTCCCAGTGACAGCCTGTCGTTGACCAGGGTGGGGTTGAGGTTATGACCTCATGGTCTCCGTTATGAGCACAGGAGACACAGTGCATAGCTCACTTTCACTGTTGCAGAAGACACAAGAGCTCCAGTTTCTGGAAATGTTGGTGGCTCAGGGTCCTTCTTTTTAGCTTTGTGTTGTGGTGAGTCATTTTCCTCCCTTGAAGTGGTGTGACTTGGGCTTAGTGTGCGGCGTCTTCTGGATGATTCAGCAGCAATGCCATTGGCTGTCAGCCTAGTGATGAGCCACAAAGATGCTCACGGGTACTCTTTCTTGGCTTTTAGTGCTTAGGACTGGCAGTACCCACTGGTTGAAGCCTATGCCTTCTAACTGGCTTACAGTCTGGAAATACCTTCAAAGTATGTGAATGTGTAAGAAGTGTGGAAAGCAGAAACAAAACAAAACAAAACAAACAAAAAAAAAAAAACCTGAGCTGAGCCCCAGGACCTGGGTGTGTCATTAGTCCTGGTTTATTGACTTCCTTTAAGGTCTGCAGACATTATTCCTCAACAAGGATTGTGGCTACTCAGATCTATGTGGCTGCTGATCAGGATCCTGGGGAGACATAAAATGGCTCTAGGATTAGAACACAGCCTGTACCTCTTGGTCGGCCATGCTGCTGGCTCTGGTTGTCAGGATGTGGAAGTCACACTCCACTTGCAGGAGTGTGTGGAGGTGAGGCAGCAGTGTGAGCCACTAAGCCGAGTGTTCCTCAGGTATGCATTTAGTAGACAATGGCTAAGGTCTGAGACAGTTGTTCCTAGGCCATTTGAAGTATACTTGAAGGTCCTTAGGTGAAGGGTGACTGACCTCACCCGGCACCTGCTGCTTTAGCTCAGCTTGCCTTGGCTGAGGGACATCACATTGTGTATGAAAACAAAGTAGCACAATGAAAACCCCGTGTTGATTCTGCTCTGGAGTCCTGGCTGGAACTTAAGGACAGCAGTGTGACAGTATGGGACTCTGCCTCTTCCCCACTGCCAGGTGCCCTGGGACATCCACCAACTGTCCTAGATGTGGGCCAGCAGTTGCAGTGTCCCTTTGAGAAATAGGCTCCTGCAGCCCAGGCTGGACTCAGACTTACTAAGCCATCACAGTTGGCCCTGAACTCATGATTAGCCTGTCTCCCTCCCAAGTGCTGAGAATATAGGTGGGTGTTAAGCAGACGTGGTGGGCTCAGTAAGTACTTGCCTGTCTGCCTCCCCTACCCCTTTCTTTCTTTCCCACTTAAGAGTAACCCAGCAACCCCTGCCTCCCGAAGAGCTGGAGTCTTCAGCATAGAAAGTGCAGGTTGTTGGTCTTAGTGCCATTGTCTCCTTGGAGCTCAGGTGAAAACCAGGATTTGTCTTCCCAGTTTCCCCGTGCTATAGCAGGGAGAACAGATTACCCCTGTGACAGCTGCAGGGAAAGAATGATGGCCTTTGGGAGCCAACTCTTGTCACAGTAGTAAGTGAAACAGAGACAAAAGCCTGCTGCTCTATCAGAAGCTGTGGCAGCACTTTCCTGCTGACTTTGTCCCTTGAATTACATCTGTGTACTTCTACTGTGGGAGAGGGTTTTTACTTCATTAAATTGCACCCTACCCCCTCCCTTTGGCACAGTGTCTCACTATGCACCTCTGGCTGTCCACATGTAGACCAGGCTGCCCTTTTTACCTGACTCTGCCTCCCAAGTACCTGGACTAAAGGCTTGTGCAGTTTAAATTCCCTTAAATCTTGCTGATCATAACATCTAATCAGTCCTAAGTCACTTGATTGCACACGTATGCTGCTGTGCATAAGGCAGATGCTTGGCTGTGCAGAGACCTGGGCCACGCACGGAGCCTCATTGTCAGGCACACCCGAGACTCGTGTGTCTCAGGACCAGGACCACTCTTAGTGAAGTCCTTCCTTTACAGATGGGAGACTCTACTCTGGGAACCTGTGTTAGGCATTCAGGAAGTGGATCCTTTGACGTTCTCCTGTGATCTGTGGACTGGGGAAGGTGATGTCTGTCACTTGAAAGGACCAAGGACCTACCCTCCTCCAAGGAGGGGCGTGGTCTGGGGTTGATGCTGTTGCTGTAGATTGTGGTATTTCTGTATTCAGGGCTGACCTGAGAGTCAGTCACCTAAAGATGACGGACTAGTAACAGTATGGCCCCAGCAGTGTGCATGCCCCGTGGGTCCCTCTCTCTGCTTAGCTGTGGAGTGTAGGTCTTGGACCTCACAGTTAACCCAGCTCTTCTTTTCTTTCAGTTGACCACAGTCGGATTAAACTGCACCAGGAAGATAATGACTATATCAATGCCAGCTTGATAAGAATGGAGGAAGCCCAGAGGAGTTACATCCTCACCCAGGTAACAGGCTGTCTGCACTGTTCCCGTGTCACCTGAAGAGCTTCATGTCTGTGAAAAGTTTAGGCTTTTCATCAATCAAAACAGCAGCCAGAAAGGAACACCCTGCCTCAGACCCTGAGCACAGCACTGTGAGGTGACACACAGCACTGTGAGGTGACACACAGCCCTGTGAGGTGACACACTGAGCTGCCAGTGGGCATTTGATGGGCAGGAGAAGACTCTAGATATCGAATCCACAGAGGCATGAGCCTCAGCATTGAGTGCTTCTGGCAGCGACTACGAGGGCTAGAAAGCCCTTGGTTGGCTAGGCACTTCTGTCCCAAGGGCTCTTAGTGTTCCTCTGGGCCTCATTAGAAGATATGACATCACTTAAAAATCCCACAGCTCTGGGCTTGCTTCTGAGAAAGCATGATGAGCGTCCTGTAACACACTCCACTGTGTGTGACCAGAAGACCGGGAGTGTCTGGAAAGAGGATAAAAGCTGATTTTCAGTAATTCTCTAGTCTCAGCTTGTGACCTGCGAGGTAGTTTACATGGCCCTGCTTTGTGTGTCCTGGTCTCCCTTTGGTATTCCGTATAATATGGCCTGGCTGTAGGGTGTTTGAGTAGGATGATTCTGCCTGCTTCTGGAAATCAAGTCCTAATGAGGCCAGAGGTTCGGAGCCGGCACTCATCCACAGACCTTCTCTCTTTTGTCCCAAGCCACTTTGTATGACCAGAAGCAGCCCAGAAGGCCCCAGTCAGTGTGTGCAGTATCAGCAGCTGTTTGCAGTTCTGTGGGTACAGGGCCAACCTTCCTAGGTCTCAGCCAGGGTCCTCAGCCTCAGTGTTTGAGTGGGCAGCTGCAGAGATTCCTCAGGAAGGTGGGGCCTCCTGCTGAGAAGCTGAGGTACAGCAACCTTGAGAATTTGTGTAGAGAAGTTAACATTCTTGGCCTCAACTGTCCATCTGTAGTTGTGGTCAGAGAGACTTGGCTTGGCTATTGACCCATCATCGTAGGGATGTGATGGCAAATGAGCAGGTGAGCATTTAGTGTTTTCATTGAGGAGCTGGGGTTGGAGCTTGGTGATAGAGCACTTGCCTGTCATGCAAGCAAGGCTCTAGGTCCAGTTCCCAGTATTTAAAAACATACAAACAAACAAAAAACCAATCTCCTAACAACAGAAGAAGCACTCACTAGACCAGGTGTCATGATTCATACCTGTGATCCCCACACTTGAGAGGCTGAGGCAGGAGAACTGCCACATGATTGAGGCAGTAGTTTGGGATACGTGGTAAGCTCCACAGGCCGGCCTGGGTTAAAGTTAGACCCTGTGTAGAGAGATAGAGAATCTCAAGCCCTACTCTACCCACTGCCCTGCCCCTGGACCCTGGCCTGTGGCTCCTGTGATACCCTGCGCTGTAAGGCGGTGATAAGCCTTCCTAAGTGCCTTCTATAGCCGTGTTCAGATAGGAATCAAAGCAGTCTGACCCCAAAGGAGTGTTTCTGACAGGGAGACCCAAACCATTTCCAAGGCACAAATGAAGAACTCTTCCATTCCTTTCAGTACTATTCACTATGGAAACCACACTGCAGCCTCATCTTGTACAGGTTGGGAAGAGGGAGGATGTAGGGCTGTCCTTCATCTCCATCCCAGGCACAGCCAAGTCCTGAAAGCCACTGTGAGCTGGGTGGGGCTGGGAACACAGAGCTGCAGCCATGGTGGGGCTGGGGCTAGGGTCTTTTTGTAGCACAGAGGATGAAGGGCCCAGGTGGCCATCAGGTACCCTGGCATCCAAGTGCACAAAGCTAGCTGGTACTGAGGAAGAGTCGCCTCTGTGGTGCTTTTGTCAGAGCCCTTGCCTCACACTTGCAGACAAAAGTACTCAGGGACAAACAAGAAGATGCCAGTGCTGGCACAAGGGCAATGGCTTGGATGGAAATGGGGGAGAATGGAGACTTGTAGAAGAGGTTCCGACCCAAAGCTGTGAGCGGCCCTGGTGTGGATGCTCTCCTGTAGTGTCCTGGGCTCACAACTAAAGCAGACACCAGTAGCGCCCACCATCACTAGCTGGGCTCACTGCTCTGCAGGCACTGGTCATGCCCAGGTCTTAGGAGCCCCTTGGTTACCTCTGACACCATTTGTGGGCCACATCTCTTGCACATTCCGTGGTCCAGCTCCAAGGGCTGTCCATACTTAGACTCACCAGTACTAGTTGTAAGAAGAGAGGCTTGAGCTGGAGAATCTCTCCAGTTCAGTGGTTAGGAGCACTGACTCCAGAGGTCCTGAATTCAATTACCAGCAACCACATGGTGGCTCAAAACCATCTGTATTGGGACTTGGTGTCCTCTTCTGGCCTGCAGGTGTACAAGCAGATAGAGCACTCATTTACATAAATCTTTAAAAAAAAAAAAAAAAAGGAAAGAAAGAAGAGGAGAGGCTCACTCTGTACTGGGTGCTTGCTTCATTTTCAGTGCTATGCTGAGTCCGTCACATACAGCACCATGGTTATTTATGTAGCCTGAGAACGGGTGCTACTTTTAATCAAGTGGACTATACGGAGAAGAAGTCTCAGAGAGAGGGTCAGTGACTTGCCTGAAGTTAGAAGGTGACAGGTTTTTTTTTTTTTTTTGGTTTTTTGGTTTTTTGGTTTTTCGAGACAGGGTTTCTCTGTGTAGTCCTGGCTGTCCTGGAACTCACTCTGAAGACCAGGCTGGCCTCAAACTCAGAAATCCTGCCTTTGCCTCCCGAGTGCCGGGATTAAAGGCTTGCGCCACCACTGCCCGGCTAAGGTGACAGATTTTTAAAGCAGGGTCTAGAGCACAGTGGTGGCCCTACCTGGTGCTGCCTCTCACCCACATGGGAGCTTTGTCCTGACTCACCTGCTCATAGACAAGAGGCCCAGTAGAGCCCCTCAGCTGTCAGCTCAGACCCAGGAACAGCCTGCACCGAGGTGTGGAAATGACCCTTCAACACATGATGGGATGTGGGACTGGGTGACTGACCACAGGGCATGCAGCCTTGGTGGCTACTCTGCCTGCACCTATGAACATTGTCACTGACTGACTGCTTGGTGTGCTTGTGTGTCCAGTGTTGTACAGTGTGTATCTTGTGTGTTGCAGGGCCCTTTACCAAACACATGTGGACACTTCTGGGAGATGGTGTGGGAGCAGAAGAGCAGGGGCGTGGTCATGCTCAACCGCATCATGGAGAAAGGCTCGGTGAGTTCACACCAGAGGTCTTGGCTGCTGCTGCCTACATCACACGGTTCCTAAAGCTCCTGTGTCCCCTGAGCTTCTGCTGTCTAACTGCTTTACATGACACATTGTTTTTAAAACATTAAACATTACATAAATACACATGTATTCTAGACAGGACTAGGGAGAAACGCAGCCAGCCAGGCCCCGCAGAGCCTACGAGGCAGGCAGTTTGCCTGTTGCCTGTGCTTTCTTGGTACTGCCTGTGTTTGTGGAACTGGGTAAATGGTTGTTTCTAAAAGCAGCCTTTAGTGTTATCTTAACAAGCCCACCTTTGGCTGCTCAAACTGTGCCTCTTGATGGCAGAGGTGGTTCTGCAGAGCAGTGAGAGACATAGGCTTCTCGACTTGGTGTGCCACCATAACCTCTACTGGTGAGATGACATTGGGACTTGTGGCACTGTGAATTCTTGCAACTTAAAACACCACCCCTCAGGCGCTGTCCCTCCAGCCACCCTTGCTCCTCAGCCTGCTGTTTTCAGTCCCTTCTCTCCAGGATGGTCTGTGTCACTCGGGTCTTACCACAGCCTCACCGTTCCCGCACCCACATAGAGGCTTATAACTACCTCTAATTCAAGTTCCAAGGGATCCAACAACCTCTTTGACCTCGGTGGACACCAGCCATGCACGTGGCACACAGATATATGTGCAGACAAAAACACCCATACACATAAAAAAGTTTTTAAAAAGTCACTGGGTGTGGTATGATTTACTGTGCATATATATGTAAGGGTACACATGCATCTGTATATACTTAAATATGTAAGTATGTTGCCAGGGTCCTAATGACCCCTAGTAGTTAGCACAGTCTGGATTAGCAGGTATTGTCACACTATAAGGCATAGTGTCTGCTCTGTCGTTGCGTGAGTACCACCGGGTCTGGCTTCCAGTATCCGGGGCTGATCATAAGTGGATCTACTGTGACCGCCTTCCTGAAGATTCCTGTGCTAGCCATTGGAAGCACAGCTGGTTACCTTGATTACTGTTTCTCATGGCAGCATGGCAGTGGTCCTTTAGAAGTCTTCTTCTTGACTCAGGGCCATTGGAGCAAATGTGCTTTATGTGGAGTCCTCATCAGAAACCGTGGGTGTGGGGAGAGGACAGGGATGGGAGTTCTTACTGCTCTGCTCACCTAGTTCCAGCCGTCCTCAGCCCAGCAGCGCTGGCTCGCAGAGGCCCTGGGCTTCATGTGCACTCTCTGCCCTTCTTCCTCTCATGTAGGTGCTTACCTCCTACCTTTGGTACATGGTGTTTTCTATGTGTAATGGTAGGATTGTTGTTTATACAGTGGGAGGGAGCTAGATGAATATAGTTTGCATTCCAGAATGCAGCCTGTGTCTCTCCTAAAACCCTGTGAGAGTCAGAGTTGGAGGTCAGGCTCTTGGTAGCCCAAGGTCCTTATCTCTGGAACCTTTTCAATAGCCCATATTATCCTTTTGGGAGATGAAAACAAGCCACCTGAGAGAGAGAGAAAGAGAGAGAGAGAGAGAGAGAGAGCGAGAAGAGAGAGAGAGAGAGAGAAAAAACGAACACTGGCTGTCACAGGTTCTTCCTCAGACTGCCTGCCTCTTTGTTTTGGAAGGACTTGTGTGAGCATTAGGCTTCATGGTTGAAATGACTATTAGACCCAGGCCACCAGCACACTGGCATTGTCACCTTCCTGTCTGGGGCTGGCCAAAGGGCCTTGGTGTCAATCCCAGTGAGGGCCTGCTCGTATTCCAGTAAGAGTCAGACTTCACGCATGGCAGCACGTGGGTACCGTCAGCTAACCGGAAGGAGGCATTATGTACTCTCATTTGCTTTGTGGGTTTTTGTTTTGTTTTGGGTTGGTTTTTTTTTTTTTTTTTTTTTTTTTTTTGGTTTTTCGAGACAGGGTTTCTGTGAGTAGCCCTGGCTGTCCTGGAACTCACTCTGAAGACCAGGCTGGCCTCGAACTCAGAAATCCGCCTGCCTCTGCCTCCCAAGTGCTGGGATTAAAGGTGTGCGCCACCACCGCCCAGCTTTGCTTTGTGTTTAAAGCAGAAACTTTTACAGGAAATGACAGAGCCAAACATGGTCCCATAGACATCTAATTAAATGTTGTGTGATGGACATTTGGCTGTGTGCCAGAATGCCTCTGAAATTGTAGGTTTTGCCTAGATTAGAAATCTGTCAAACTTGTTCTGGGCTTCTGCTGTGGAAGTGAAGGTCAGAGCCTGTCCGCCCTGCCCTAGAGGTGAAGACACCCATTCCCTCTTCCATACTGACAGCCTTTTACCCTGGCATGGGTAGCCTGAAGTCTGACTGGGAACAAGTGACCCATTCAAGTCTCTACATGCACAGTTTGCTGGCACCTGGCCTCTGCATTCTGATGTGGAGGTCTGTCCCCATGCTGACAGACTGGCCCTGGTCCTCAAAGGTGGGAGGAGGCTTGGGTTAAGCAGGCCAGACCTTGAAATAGAGCTCTTGAGAAATCCCGCTAAGCTTCTGTCTTGGGATTGGAAGGTTTCTACTCCGTGGGTAGTGGAAGCCCTCACTTCCTTCGCTGCTTTCTCTGTCTCCTGCATTGGTTTTGTGGAGGGCAGCTTTGGAGCCCAGAAGGGTGACAGCAGTGGCCTCTGCAGTCCAATCTTCAGCCTCAGCTCCTCCCAGCCCCTCAGGAAGTGATATCTTGGGTTCCCGGTTGCTGCCGCTCCACTGTGCTCTGGCCGTCCTTGCCCTGTTTCCTGCATTCCTTTAAGACACTGTCATGTCAGCCATCAGAATCTTTGCTCCAGAGAGCTTCCTTTGGCCTCTTTCTTTGCTTGGTTAGCATGAACTCCCCCTCCTCTGACTCCCCAGGTCTTCTCAGTGTCTCCCTTCTGTGTTCTCCCCATCCACCCACACTAGAGGGAAGAAGCATCTCTCCAGCAGACTGGGCCAGCCCTAATACAGGTCAGGCATGTGAATTCTGTATTGGGTACCAGACAGCAGCTTGCTGTACTTCCTTGGGAGGATTGAGGAGGTCTCAGGTCTCTGCCTGGGCACCCTGTCAGTCCTGCCTTGGAGACACAGAGCAGCTGTCTACAGCAGGAATGACTGAGTACCTGAACTTAGATCACAGGGTCTGTGTGACTGAATTCCAGCCTGATCTTTTTTCCTCAATCCATCCTAGATTTTTTGGTTCATCAAAAGCTGTAATGAGCATTTGAATCCTGATCATCAAATGGTTTTTTAAGTTATCAAAACAGAATGTCAAGAGTACTTTTCTGAGCAGAACCAAATCAGAATGGATGGGTGACTGCACCTGCACGTTGTCTTCCACAGCCCTCAGCCTGGCAAGGCTCCAGCCTCTCGCCCCGTTGCTTGTGGGTTCCTCAAGGGGCTCTGGGCATACTGAGATACTACTGAAGGTGTCTGTGAGGGGCACAGCTTCTGTGTGGTATGGTTTTTACCTCATGGCAAGGACCAGAGCCCACTGTGACAGGTTGCTGGGTGAGAAGTGTGAGCCCTGCCACAAAGCTACTGGGTCAGTGTCTCAACCAGCTCTGGTTTTACTAGGTGAGAGCTGCACTGACTGGGAGACCCCAGCCAGAGTTGTCAGAAAGCTGGAGGACAGCCCTGCAAGTCTCCTGTCTCGTGTAGCAGGTACTCAAAGTAACAGTGCTGTTCTTCCCCCAGTTAAAATGCGCCCAGTATTGGCCACAGAAAGAAGAAAAGGAGATGATCTTTGATGACACAAATTTGAAGCTGACACTAATCTCTGAGGATGTCAAGTCATATTACACAGTACGACAGTTGGAGTTGGAAAACCTGGCTGTAAGTATCGCGTGTGTGAAGTCCTTCCAGAGACTGTAACTTGCTTCTGATCTCAGACCTAGGGTGCTAATTTCAACTGCGGCATTCCCAGGAGCTGTGAGCCCTGTGCACAGGATTGCTTCCTCCCATCGTGACCAGAGCTTGCTGTTCTAGGAGCCAGTGCCCAGGCACTAGTGAAGGCCAGGATACAAGCTCCTCCCAGTGCACTCACCCTTGACACCACTTAACAGGTCCAAGGGAAAGTCAGCTTCTTACCTGAGAGTGGTCTGCTCCACCTGTGGGATTTGGTGGCTGAAGTGGTATCTGCAAGAGAAACGACAGAGCTTGCACCTTCCCCACTGTCTGGACTGCTGCAAGGAGCAGGCTCCCCACACTACCCAGGTTTTCTACAGCTGAGAATTCCTAAGCCAGGCCTTGGGTAGACTTGCTGTGGGGACAGTCGTCTTGTCTGTTGTTTCCATCACTAAGAGAAGGTCCTGGGGCATGGAAAGACCCTCTGATAAGGAGCAGGGAGCTGCCCATGGCACAGAGCTGTGACTAAAGCCATGTGAGTCTCAGGCATGGTGGAAGCTACTGTTGGCTCACTCTACCTGCTGCTGGGGTCGGGCCAAGGGACAGCTCCCTGTGTCTTCGCTTGTTCTGCTTTCAGACTAGGGCTTGCAAGGCTTCTAGGAGGTCATAGGTGAGAGGTCAGGAGGTATGTGGGATCCTGAGAACAGAGGGGAGATAGGGTAATGGCTCCACCACTGGAGTGAGGCTTTCTAGGCCATAGGAAAGTGTTGGAATCTGCTGCAGGGACAGTCACATATCCTTGAACCTCCCTGTGGCTCCCTCCTTACTAATTGTAGAATTTAGCTCAGGCTGCTGGAGGTGGAGAAGGGTGTGGCCCTGGCAGGGCCTCCTAGAGGAGCCTGGAGCATGAGCTGTGGTCCCTGCAGCTCTGGGCTCCCTGTGACTGGCGTGGTGGGGTGTGGCAGACCCTTTCTGGTGCTTTCCAATGTTTGTCAGCCTGGCTTTAAAAGTGATGTCAGATAATCTATGGAAAACGTCTGCTTCTTGAGGAAGACAATTCAGAGCAGCAGCAGACGCTTGTTGTGAGTTTCATGGCCCAGTGAGGACAGCAGAACTTAGACTTTGTTTGGGGTTGGGACTTTTGGAAGGTGGTTGTTTGTGTAAGATAAGGTCTCACTAGTAGTCCAGGCTGGATTTACAATCCATCAGCCTCTGCCTCCAGAGTACTGAGATTATAGACACAAGGCTGGCTCAAGGTCTCAGCCT
The DNA here is from genome assembly GCA_030674055.1 of Rhabdomys pumilio. NCBI lineage: Eukaryota > Metazoa > Chordata > Mammalia > Rodentia > Muridae > Rhabdomys > Rhabdomys pumilio. The sequence goes on from JANHMN010000002.1 coordinate 228,258,128, forward strand.
GAGCACCTTTCTGGGCCCTAGAACAGAGTCCTGTGGAGGGACGGGAGGCAGGAGGAGTGTGGTAGAAGAACCCCATGTTCTTTAGGGCTTACACCAGTGTTCATGTTTGAGACACCCCCCGCCTTGCACACAGTACAAGTAGTGTTGGGTTTTGCAGCAAGGTGAGCAGAGCTACTGCAGGGTCCCCAAATGGTCCTTCAGCTGTGTACAACATCCTGGATCTAGGAGCCACTCTGAAGGGGTGGCCACGTCCATCTCCGACAAACACACGTTTGTCCTACAGCAGGGACCTACTGGACTTCGCAGAAAGATAGCAACTTTATCAGCAAGTCAAACCTTGGCGTCTGTGTCCCAATCTTTGCTTGGCACAGGCTGCTGGCCCTCGCTGCAGCCCTGGGGCCCTGCCCTCTGAGGTCTGCTGTGGCCACCTTTAATTAAATACTGGACTATGTTGCTGGTGAGGTGGCTCATGTATAAAGGTAAAATGCCAGACCATCTAGGAAAGAGCAAACCGGAACAGCACCAGAGGCTGTGCTTTTTGCTCGGCTCCAGGAACACTGAGACAGCTATGGAAGTGGGTGTGGTCCTTGAGGTAGTGATGGTGGGGACACTCCCCAGCAGTCTGGTACCGGAGTCACTGCTGGTGCTGCGTCTGTATGGCAGCTACTTTATTGGCAATCCTGTCTTTGGAGACTTCTTGAAAAGTAACACTTGTCTGACCCATCCAGTGTTCTCCCTGGGCCACCCAGACCTGGTGTACACCCAGCCCCCACACATACAGGAAGGCTTTCTGAGATTTAAGGTGCCAGTGACATCATGGCGACTTTCCAGCTGAAATGATTATGGCTACATGTGTGAGTGTAGAGGGAACAAAAGGGTAAGAAGACTGTCCACTGTTTAGGCTGTGGCCAGATCCAGCCATATGCACTGAGGAAGACTGGGCAGGAAGTAACTTGATGCACATGTGGGGTCTGTGTGGATAATGTACTCAGCCTAACAGCAAGTGTCTCTTTCAGACCCAGGAGGCTCGAGAGATCCTTCATTTCCACTACACCACATGGCCTGACTTTGGAGTCCCCGAGTCCCCTGCCTCTTTCCTCAACTTCCTATTCAAAGTCCGAGAGTCGGGCTCACTCAGCCCGGATCACGGCCCCATTGTGGTCCACTGCAGCGCCGGCATCGGCAGGTCGGGGACTTTCTGCTTGGCGGACACCTGCCTCTTACTGGTGAGGAGGGCTTTGCCAGCCTACAAAGAGAGGAAGCATACTTGAACCTACCCTGCTGGCTAGAGTTCCTGTCACTGTCCACAGGCCCCTTCCTTGGAAGACACCCTGCTGTGACCTTTGAGCTTAACAGTTTTCATTGGTGATGGTTGAGCCCCTTCTACCTATGTTCGTGGGGTTCTGCCAGTTGTACAGGAGTGGGGTACCCTAGAACACCATGGCTCTTTTCTAAGTTCTTTCAGCTCAAGCCCAAACAGTCCCAAAATTTGCTGCATTTTTCTCCCATTTCCTTGAGACCCTCCACCACCCACCCCTCTGTGTCTTTCTTCTGGCTGACCCGGTGTCCCTGGCTTGCAGATGGACAAGAGGAAGGACCCATCGTCCGTGGACATCAAGAAGGTGCTTCTGGAGATGCGTAGGTTCCGCATGGGCCTCATCCAGACGGCTGACCAGCTGCGCTTCTCCTACCTGGCTGTCATCGAGGGCGCCAAGTTCATCATGGGCGACTCATCTGTGCAGGTCAGTGCTACTCTGCTTCAAGAGTCCATGCTGGTGCTCGGCCGGCTCAGGTCCTAGCTGGGGATAGACCACAGAACCTGTGCGTGCTCACCCAGACTCTACTCTGAAAGAAGCTCCAGTTGTAAACGGCCCAATACTGTTGAGGTCACAGGACATGGCTCCCCTGTGTGTATGACATTGCTAGAGTCACTAAACCCCTGCTCTCTGCCTGCCTCGTGCTCTGCAGAGCCTTGATGGGAAGAGTAGGCCTGACCTTCCCAAGACCGTGCTGCACGGTCTGAGTCTTTAAAGGCAGAGCTGGGACACCTGCACTCCAAGGCCGACCTGGCTACCTGAGACCCTACTTCAAAAAGAACAAATTTACCTTCCAAATATTTGCCTGGAACCAAGGAGCCCAGAGCTGCTCTGAGCTGTCACCTGCTCACCAGGACAGACCCAGAGCAGGCACTAATGGGGCTTCTGTTGCTTTCTAAGGATCAGTGGAAGGAGCTCTCCCATGAAGACCTGGAACCTCCACCTGAGCACGTGCCGCCACCTCCCCGGCCACCCAAGCGCACACTGGAGCCTCACAATGGGAAGTGCAAGGAACTCTTCTCCAACCACCAGTGGGTGAGCGAGGAGACCTGTGAGGATGAAGACAGCCTGGCCAGAGAGGAAGGCAGAGCTCCCTCAAGCGCTGCACACATCGTGAGCAGGTGATGGAGGCCTGGCTGGTGGGGGTGGAGTGAGAGGAAGTGGCTTGCTGTCCAGAAAACTTTGAGGCTACAAGAGGTGCTTCTGCATGCATGAGAAATGGTGTTGCAGGGCTGGAGAGATAGATGGCTCAGTGACTGAGAAATGGTGTTGCCTCTGTCCAGCCAAGCTCCCATTGCCCCAGATTTTCCTGTGAAATGACAGGTTGTCGTGGGGTTCCAGTGCTCTTTGTGGTATTTGTCTGACTTGCTCTGGCTGACCAGAATACGGCAGGTAGGGCGTGCAGCTTGCTCGATCTCGCTGCGAGAAGCATTGTTGAACACCCACTGATATCTGTGGAGTCGTTGGGTAGTCTTAGAATGTGCCCAGCATCTGTGCTGCAGACCCTCCATCTGGGGAAGGGACAGCATTGTGTAGTAGAGCTGGGGTGATCAAGAAAAGTCTGTGCCTGCAGGAAGTGGCACTGTGGTGACCCCAGTGGGAGGGAGCCATTTCCTGTGTTAGCCGCCTCCTTCCTGGAGGGCAGTTTTGAGGTGTGGGCACACACATTCAGACTCTCAGCAGAACCCACCCAGAGCTTTGCACACAGCATGCAGAGGCATGGCCAAGTTGCCCTCATTCTAGCATGCGTGGACAGAGAAAGTACAGAGCTGGCAGTGTACAGGAAGCCATGTTTCTCCTGCAACTGGGATGTGGATTAGGTGCATGTTGGCCTAGAGCTGGGACTTCCCATTCCTGGTTAAGCATGTACACTGGTGGGCTGCGGGCTGACTGGAATTAAACCCAGCCCTGGCCGTGACTACTGCCCAGGGTCCTCCAGGGCTAGGAGACAAGCAGGCTGCCCTGTTCCCTGTTCTGGCTTCCCCACTGGGAGGGGAGGGTTCATTTCTCTAGATTTCCTCCATGGGGATGGTAGCCTTTTCTGCCTTCTCAGGGTAGATAACCTGTTTCCTCCTCTCTCCTCAGCGTGAGTCATGACACTGAAGTTAGGAAACGGATGGTGGGTGGAGGTCTTCAAAGTGCTCAGGCATCTGTCCCCACCAAGGAAGAGCTGTCCCCAACCGAGGAGGAACAAAAGGCACACTGGCCAACTCACTGGAAGCCCTTCCTGGTCAACGTGTGCATGGCCACAGTCCTGGCGACCGGTGCATACCTCTGCTACCGGGTATGTTTTCACTGACAGACTGGGAGGCGTGAACATGGGGCACTGCCACTGCCCAGCTTAGGATTCAGTCTGCGGCGTCTGACCTGGTGTAGAAGGAACAACAGCTCGTGAGCCTGCGCTGGAACTGGAAGGGCCAGCCCCAAGAGGGGCGTCAGTGCACTGGGCTTTGAAGGAGCCCCTGGTCCCAAGATCAGAGTCTAATCTCAGGGCCTTAACCTGTTCAGGAGAAGTAGAGGAAATGCCAAATACTCTTCTTGCCCTCACCTCACTCCTCCCCTTTCTCTGGTTCATTTGTTTTTGGAAAAAAAAGAATTACAACACATTGTTGTTTTTAACATTTATAAAGGCAGGTTTTTGTTATTTCTGGAGAAAAAAAAAGATGCTAGGCACTGGTGAGGCTCTCTCCTGCCCTTTGGCATGTGATCAGATTCATGATTTCCATTGATTTCCAGGGGAAGGATCACACCGGCTAGAGCTGTAAGGTTCCTGCTGGCTTGGGCAGCCCCCGCTGTGCACCCTGAGCTTGCAGGTGCCCTGGAGCCCCGCCCTGCTGAGAAGAGAGCACCGCACAGGCTGCCTCTGCACAGCAAGCCCGGTTCTGCTTTGCTCAGGTGTCCTCTGCGGTTTTATCCTCCTCCCTCTTTGTGACCGCCATCTTACAGGTGGCCCTGCCCTCACCACACCACCCCTGTAAATGAGTTTCCCTGAGGGCCTTGCCTCGGGGTCATCAGAGGTGGCTGCCAGCCCCAGTGCTGGGGTTTCCATTTCATTTGGAAAGTCATTACTTCTCTGTGTAGAAGACACTCCACTGAGGTGTGAGCAAGACTGATAAAGGAGGAAGGAGCCTTGGTGTCATGGAAGCCACTCCACAGGACCTGTACCAACCTCTGAAACACTCAGTCCTGTTCCAGTGAATGTCCTTAAAGGCAGCATAGATGATGTTTGCAGACTGCAAAGACTTCCTGAGTGGTGATTTTCAGAGTCTGGACTCATAAAACACCACCAAGCGCTTCCCAGGCTGCCTCTGAGGTGGGTGTGGCCGAGGCTGTGGGGAGGCCGCTGCGGGCGCCTCCAGGGCACTTGCTCCGTGCAGTTGCTGTCCAGCAGTGCAGCCTACACTCCATCCAGCCTCTGAGCCGCAGGCCACAGTGGCCATGGTGGCCTGCAGAGCCAGATGCGATGGATGCTTGTTCACTTGGAGCCACCTTCCCAGGCCATGCGTCTCCCTTCCTGCTTTACCTTCTGCTTCCTTCCTGGAGTAGCAAGCCCACGATCATGAGGAGTGCAAAGGAGCTGCGGGCCTTCCTGCAGCCTGTGGGTGAGGCTGCCCTCTGAGGAACTGTTCTTCTCTTATTTATCCCCTTTGCCCAGAGGCAGCCCCCGAGTGAGCACACCCCGAAACGGACATGTAAGGTGTCCGCCCGCACCCAGGACTGTCAGGTACAGTAACAGTCAGTGCTGGGGTCGAGCGAGGCGAGAGTGCAGGACTGACGGAGCCACTGTGGCCGGTGCTGGGGCCAGGAGCAGGAGCTGGAGAGTGTTAGGAGCAATCTTAGGGGCGTAGGACAGTAGTGATGCATAAAGTTCCTGTGACTACAGATGAGGTGTGCAGGCTCAGGGCTGGGCTGTCTCCCTCTAGATCCTTCTAGATCCCGTTCCTGCCCTCTGCTTGCCCTGTGAGTCAGAGAACACACAGGCTCCTGTCCTCCTGGTGCCATGTGCTTGACGTGAGAAACTTCAGTGCCTGCTCACTGGCAGGGACCTTTCATGCTCTGACCAGAAGTAGCCATCGCTGAGTCACCACTGCCACTTGAGTGACAACAGTGCTGTCCAATGCAGATGCCACCTGACTTCTGGCCTGCCCCGCCACGCCCCGCTGGATCTGACATTCCACACTCGCACCTCATTCCCTGGACACTAGGCAAGCAGGGCCCTTCCACCTCTGGGCACAGCCCCTCCATTCCAAGTTCATGCTGTTCTGGAACAGGCCAGGACTGGAAGCAAGGCAGCTCGTGAGAAGTACCCTCCTAGAAACAGGATGGGCGACAGTCCTTAGAGTCAGCCTGCTGTCATTGCTGGCCCAGGTCACCCTGCCCACCCAGGAGAGACTGATGATGGTGCTCATGACTCTTCTGTGAGGGGACTGAACCTCCACATGGGGTGGCTTTTTTTAAATAAGCGAAGGCAGCTGGAACTCCAAACTGCCTCTTGCCAGCATTTCACATTTTGCCTTTCACCCAGAGAGGCCAGCACAGAGCCACTGGGGAGCAGTGATGGCCTTGCCTGCAGAACCTGGGAGAGGGGGGAGGTGGCAGAGCCAGGGTCCAGGCTGGGAGCAGTTAGCAGTGGACTGTGTCTGGAGGAGCGTGGTGTGTACAGTAGCCTTAGAGGTGGGTATCCTGGAGAACAGGCGCTCTCTGCCCTATCGCCCCTGTTGGAGGTAGCAAGCTGCTGTATGCCTTAAGTCAATATTTACTCAGCAGGGCGTGTTTCTCTCTCTCTCTCTCTCTCTCTCTCTCTCTCTCTCTCTCTCTCTTTCTAAATGGCCATAGAATAAACCATTTTTACAAAAATAAAAACCAACAAAAAAAGCGTTCTGGAATAGCACCTTTGCAGGTGTGTGGGGTATCTCAGGGTCTTCTGTGACCTCACAGAACTGTCAGACTGCACCTTTCCAACTTGCTGTCTCACTAATGGGTCTGCATTCGTTGCAACAATAAATGTTTTTAAAGAACACAGATGTGAGGTGCTTTCATTTTCTTTATTGACAGACCTGGGCTGGAATGGGCAGGCATTTGTCTCGCCTGCCAGCAGGAGGAGGCAGACACTTGCCCTGCAGGGTTAGCAGGGTTAGTGCGCTGTAGGCTGTGTGTGCCACGTGACTGGCCAGCCTGCCTTTGCCGCAGAGATGTGGGTTCACTACACTGTCCTTTCAGGAACTCCCCTTTGGCAACCCAGTCTGACTTGAGACTTACAGGTCGTTGGAATCCCTATTCCAGCCTCCAGGCCGCCCTTGGCCAGCCGCTGTCAGATACCATGGTCATCTCATCTCAGGACATCCATAAATATCATCTGATGTCTATTTGACTTAGAAATGAAAATAAGACCCAAAAGTAACATGACCTCCCATCGTGTGCAAGATATATATGTAACGCCCCAAGGTGACTGACTACCAGTTTCAAAGTCACTTGAGACTTGTGCAGTGACAGGTGTCACTGCAGAACACACAGCCCCATACCCCTTGGGTTCACAATCAGCTTCTGCAGCTTGTGGTCCTGGCCACATAACTGTACAAGTGCTGTGTCCACTCCAAAGTGAAACGCTTCAGGTATGAAAATGAATCCTCACAAGAACATCCTTGGGAAAAGCTGGCTGGTATGTAACTTTGGGATAAGTGCAGTGGGATGAAGGCTTGACAAAAGCCTGAGGTGTCCCCAAATTGCCCCCAGAGGAGGGCAGCCTACCATGAGCCAGATATTAAGAATGTAAGGAGGGTCCTCCGTGGGTCCTGCAGAGACACCCATGTTATGGCTCTAGGGACACATCGTTATCTACTTAGGGCAGTAAGGTGGCCATATGCTACAGAGTTTTTAATTGAGATGTCAGGAAATGGACACGAACGAGCAAATAAATACCAAGTCAGCACACGTGGTCCACAGGACTCTTCAGTGGGGTGGTGACGAGGTCAGCCCTGAGAGTCCCTTGTGGGCATCTTTGACACCAGCTTGGAGTGCTTTTTCCATTTAGGTAGGAAACCCATCGTGGGTCCCCATAGCCACCGCAGTGAAAACCTCCCCTCACTTCTGGCACTGGAATGCATGCTATTCCATGCTATGCACTGGAATGGGCCCGCCCACTGGTTGGCTGTTGCAGCCCATGTTTATCAGACCAGTTCTGTCCCAGCTGAGGGTGTGCGGGGGCTCATACTCCATGCATGTCTGCATTGGAGCCTCACCTTGCCCTGGACTCTTGTTCCTCAGGCAGTGCCAGTTGCCAACTGCTCTGACACTGTACCCCAGGAAGACAAAAGCAGCATTTGGGGGAGGCCACAGTCTCAGAGGTCCCACCCACATACCACTTCCACCTGCTCTGTGAGTACACACCACTGTTAATTTATCCCTAGGCTGAGTACCGACCCCAACCTCAGGTAACTGTCCTGACCAGCTTGTGAGGGAGTGGCTAGGCTGCTCCATCCAAATCCTGAGCACGATGGAGTCTTGGCAGCATCAAAGAAGAAAGATGCCAGATTTGAGCTCATTGTTCACAGCCTCTTAAAAAATTGTGATTTCAACGTCTGCTTCCTGACAGTAGGCTTCTTGTTCTGAGTGGAGTTTGTCCATCTTCTCAAAAGCCAGGCGACCTTTCTCACCTGGAATGCAGAGGCGTTTGTCACTGGCTTGCCACCATCTTGGTGTCTCTAGAGGGGTAGGGCAGTAGTGCTTGTGAGTCCCCTGCCCCGGCTGATAGTTAAGCAGTAACAGCCTCCTATACAGATCTGGGCGCTAGCCTGGCTTCGCCCCTGCCCTTCATTTGCCAAGGGCCATAAAAAGTTACACCCTGGCTGCCAGCCTGCTGTGAAGGTAGTTGGCCCTGGCCAGGGGCTACTAAGCATAGCGTAGCCCGTAGCAGGGGCCCTGGCAGCCCGGTACTGACAGCTGAGGTGGTCTCACCCATCTCCATTAGAACCCTGGGACCCCACTGTGCCACGCAGGCCCTCTGGCTGTACTTTACCAAAGGACAATGCTGCTTCCCGAGCTGCGACTCGCACGGCCTCCAGGTCAGACTGACACAGCCTGACAATCTGCTCGATGCTTTCAATACCCTGTAAGGTCGGGAGGGAAGAGCTTCATGAGCAGCAGGCAGACCTCACTGTCATCCCTGTGGTGCCAGACCCAGCATGGTTCCCAGGGCCTCCTCTGGCCTTGAGAGGCTTAGGCCCCTCAGCGAGTTTGGAAGGCTCTTCCACACCCCAGTGCAGGCCTGCAAGCAAGGCCACCAGCAGCTTGTCTGTGGACGCCATCTAACAAACGCAGCTGCCTTCTGGGACTTGCTAACTGGAACTCTCCTCCACCTAGAGAACCAGGGCCTGATGGCCACACTTGGAGTTTCCACGAGGCCTCTGACTCCTTCACCCAGCACCGGAGCCTCAGCAGGTGCCTCTGAGGACCTTTTGGGACAGCTGTGAGTGAAGTCAGTGAGTGTCCTCTGCCCTGAGCCAGCTCCCATGTACAAGTGAGTAACAAGGTTATACGAGGCAGATTCCCAGCAAGGGAATGCAGGAGGAGGGAGTGGAGAAGGCGGGGCTCACAGGCCCAGAAGCCCTGTTTCATCCAGTCCATAAAGATGAGCTGGAACCCAGGATGGCTTCTTAGAAACCTCTTCACATAGTGAATTCTCAGAGTGGAACATAGGCTTTTTTGAGAGAGGGCCTCACCTTCTGCCTAGGCTAGCCTGGATTACAGCCCTGTGCCACAACACCTGGATTTTTTTTCAATGCATGAAAACTACATATTTTTGTGTATGTGACTCTGAAGACATTACACATGTGCACCCCACACACACCTCCACACACAAGAACAAAGCCAGAGTGAGCAGGTGTCATCTGTGCTGTTTTGAGACAGGGTCTTTCCTAGGCTGGAGCTCACAAATAAGACATGTCAGCTGGCCAGTGAGCCCCAAGGGTCCCCTGCTTCCGCCTCTACTGGAATTACAAGTGTGTGCCTTCACCCTTGGCTTTTTTTTTTTTTTTAATTGAGGTCAGGGGATTCTCCTCAGTCCCTTGTGCTTGTAGGCATGCAGTCCTTGGCTCCCTTTAAAGTCATGTTTAATACCAAAGTTCAGTAGGCACACGTCCCTGCAAGCAAGAAAATGTGCCAAAAGTGGCCAGTCACTTCTGCCAAAGACCAAGATGACAGGCCGCTTTTACCTTCCCATGATTTATCTTCTCACAAGAATTTGTCATAGTTTAAACATGTCCAACTGGGCAGGAAGTCCCGTGGTTGTAGGGACGTCTGCTGTTGGAGTCTGAGAGCTGGCTGTTACTAGTCTTCTTGCTGCTGGTGAACCGAGCCCCTTTGCCATCCCACCATCCCGTCCCTTGTCCTGGTGAAAGCATTTCAAGCCTTTGCCTCCTCTGCCGCCACCGCTGCTGCTGCTTTGGCTCTCACCACTGGTGGCCTCCTGTCACCCCTTGAGGACAAGGTACTCACCCCAAGCTGCTGCAGAGCCATGCACGCCGCCTGCTGGAGCTTGGAGTCACTGTCGTTTAAGGCGTTGGTGTAGTATAGCAGAGCCTAGGGAAAGAGACAGGATTGGACAGAGCTGGCAGGGCAGGAGTAGGTCCCCAGCTGGGTGGAACACACTGCAAACGCTCCAGTGACCCAGACCTGTCCGTCTGGCCAGCTGTACTTTCAGGTGGATTACCCCAAGATTGATCACCTTTTCCCGGAAGCGCTTGTTCCTGGCCGCGCTGGCCAAGCGCACTCTGGCAGCCCTGCAGAGCCTCGGGGGCCCGTCCAGCTGCAGCAGTGCCCAGACTTGCAGTGTCTGGGGCAGTGGCTGCAGCTGGCTTAGACGCTTCCCATGCAGCTTCCTCAAGGCCTTGGCTGGGCCTGCACAGCTCAGTTCCTCAATGAGAGTAACTGGAAGACAGGAAGGGGCAGGTGCCATCGGTCGAGGCTTAGCCATATTAGTCACAGAGGAAACTCCGAGATGAGGATATCACCACATCCCGGCAAACATTTCCTTCAAGTGGATCAGACACACCCTAAAAATGGGCAGAACCACAGGCCAGCCTTGGCACAGTGGTACACACCTGTAGCCCCAGCACTTGGGAGGCTGAGGCATGAGGATGAGCTTGAAGTCAGTCTAGGCTACACAGTGAGACCCAAACTTCTAGGCTGCCTCTATTCCCTGGAGCAAGCAGTCCTGGACCGCTCATCTCCCCCGCTGGACTTCCACCACAGCTGGCTGTGGCCTCATTCCATCTCAGTTTTGACAGCTAGAGGGAGAGTTACAGGGGCTCTGAATGGTGGCCCCAGCCAGAAGGGACAGGGTGTGCTGTAACTTCCCTTCCAGGCCGTTTGTCACCACTCGGCCCTACCTTCCTTAGTGAGCTGGGCGAGGTGCTTCTCCAGGTCAGAGACACTCTGCCGCTGCAGATAGCCATAGAACTGGAACCAGGTGACCACCTGCTCTTCCTGGAGCCCTGCTGTCACCAGTAGCCCGCCACAGCCCACCACTTGCTCCAGGAGCCTGCGACACACTGGCAGAGAAAAGGGCCATGAGCAGAGCCAAGGCCTCAGCTGGCCTCTCAGTAAAACAGGTCTGTGTCATCCGAAAGGGACTCTGGGAGAGGGGAGCCCAAGGGGGCCCCCTTAGAGTCAACAGACTCCTGGTTCTAGAACCTTCCCTACCCCAGAAGTTGGTAGCACTTGCCAATAAGGTTCAGTCTGACTCAACTCTAGCTCCTTCCCTGTCTTTTAGTTCTTTGTTTGACAGAGAAAAAGAGCATGCCAGCTAGCCAGTAACCAGGCAGTGGACTGAATCCCAGAGGCGGAGCCCTGGAAATACATATAGCAATAAGCTGCCCAGAGCGTGGAAGGACTTCCAGACTTCAGATGCCACCCTCCCACCCCGGCCCTCAGGAGCAACCTTCACTTGCCCCACAGAAAATGCTACAGCTGCCCTCAGGAAGTGTCCAGCCTGAGGTCAGGACACCTGGATGGCACATGCCTGCACACCTCCTTCTAAGAACCCTTGAGGGCTTGGGGGCAGGCACAGGAATTCACAGCCTGCTTTCCTAGAGGCAGGGCAGCGAAGACATGCACAGAGATAGGACCGCAGCTGCTGCACTGCCATTCCCCCAGGACAGGGCAAGCAAGGAGGACACTACCTATTTCCAGCTGGCCAGGGTACTTCCCTCGGACTCGATGTAGAAATGTCTTCTTGAGCTGGCTCAGGAGTGTGGAGGCAGGACAGGCCAGGACTCCGCCAGGCTGTGTGCACCCCTGCCACAGTGCCAGGCCACCCTTCCTGTGAGACGCCTGTGGGATGACTGAGAGCCAGCAGCTGTTCAGCAGCCTGGGCGGGAGCAACCAGGAGCCCCAGAAACCCCTCCACAAGGACCCAAGGTTGGAAATGAGGGCAGGAGACCCAATACAGGGACCTCCTCTCAGGCCCCTGTCACCCCAAAGGAACAGTCTTGGCTCTAAGCACCTTCCTAGTCCCTACTCACAAGATCAGTCACTCACTGCCATCCTGTCTAGGCAACTGGACTCCCCAGACAGGTCCACAGGGGGAGACAAAGAACCGAGGTGACAGCCATTCCTTGGAGGGGACACCAACACGTGGATGGGACTGGCTTCAGTGAACCAGCATTGGCCTTGCCAGTATACAGAGACATGCAAATGTGCTAGGCATGAAACCCACCCATCAGTGGAAGAGGGAGGGAGGGAGGGAGGCAGGGAGGGAGGGAGGGAGGGAGGCAAGGCCTTGGGGGTGTGGCTGGTGGCTACTTACTCTCTTCAACCGACCTGGCCTTGCTGACCTGCTCAAGGTCAAGGACTGAAAGCACTTCCAGAACCTGTCTTTGCTGCACCGCTTCCTCTAGGAGGCAGTCCCGGACCACCCTTGACAGATTAGGGGAGGCCAGTTTCTAGAATCATCGAGATACTCAGGTTACCTGCATGTACGTGTCTGCCCACAGCTGCCCCATTCCTAGAAGTAACTTCTAGAAGACCATGACGTAAGCTCCTCCTCTTCACCAAGCTGAGCCCCCGAGGTCAGCCCACCCAAGTCTAGCTAGACATCACAAAGCAGTGGGAAGACAGTCAGCATCTGACGGCATCAGGACCCCCGGGAGCAGCACAGCCTGAGGCCCACCTTGGACACTTTCTGAGGTTGAGCCAATGGACTGGCGCAGCACCTACACGTGTGCCTCAGAACCACCCTCTTGGTTCAGGGCTTGGCTCTCTGAGACTCATCTTCCTCACCTCCTGCCATGGAGCCTCCACGACTCTCAGGCCCAGGCTTTTCACTGCCTTTGAGCCCAGTCCCCACCCTGGCCAAGCCCCACCCAGACACCTGAAGCAAGGCTTTGCAGACTTGAAGGTGGACACTGAGCAGTGTGTCCAGCTCAGGGGCACCAGCTGTGAGCTCGCTGGGTGACACCTTCAGTGATGGCCGTGGAGGTGGGGGGCTGTCCCTCCTGAGAAGACATAAGAGCTGAGTAACTATTCTCGATTAGCAAAGGGATTCCTGACACACACACACACACACACACACACACAGCTCCAGACTGGGCTCCTCAATAGAGGAACGGGAGAGAAAATTGCCTGGACATTAAACAGATGTGCAGGGCAAGGCTTCCCAGGGGACCTGAGGCTGTGACTCCCTCTGGGTGGTTAGCAGAGCCTCATTTTGCTCTTCTGTGAAGTGGGCAGGAAGCCTAGACCTAGGGCTCACCACAGTCGGGAAAGTAGCAGACTTGGAATCTCCCTGTGGGACCACTGAATTAGAGGAAGAGATGGAGGAGGTCCCCTTCTGTAATAATGCTAAGGTTTGGAAATTAGAAGTGGCCCTGATCAGGGTAGGTGGTAAGACAGAGGTGGATGACAGTCCAGAGGGAGTGGTGGGCCAGGCAGTTACTATGGTGGTTGGTCGGTCAGCATGACAGCCACAGAGGTCAAGGTCAGAGTTTTGCTGTGTGCTGCTGTTGTTGCCTGAGAGACCCTCAGTGGCCATAAAGGCTTCCTGTGTGGAGAGAGTGCCGTGGAGAGGAGGCACCATGCACAAAACTACACATGATGGAGCCAAGGACTCAGAGACTAGCCTGGAGCTATAGCAGTCCAGAGGTGTGCCCATTTGGGGTGCACTCACTCAGGAGCCTGGGAGCCCCCAAACAAGGACAGTTCATCGCTGGCAAGGTCGGCATTCAGAAAGGCGAAACTCTCGAGGATACAATCCATCAGGCTCTGGGCTGACACTGGTTCTGGCTGCAGCCCTCGGGGCTGTGGACAAACACCAGGATGAGGGCTTTGCCTTCCCACACCCAACCAGGATGTGCCCCAGCCCCAGCACTCAGGCCTCAGCAGGATGAGCCCGGGATGTGGCACTTCCAGTGTCCCACCAACATGGCCTTAGACAAGGGAAGTTCACCAGGGAGATAGATCTGAAAGTCCCCAGGTGGGGAACAAGCAGGGCAGGGTTCCCCCACAAGGAGGCGCCACTCTATCGTGGCTGACACCTGCAGCTGCACTGCCGCCCAATGCCTCCCTCCTCAGCAAACCCAGAAACCTGCTGTGCACTCATGCTGACAGTCACTCTGAGGAGATTCAGATGCTGTGAGTGAGCCGTGAATGAGAAGGCATGCAGGAGCCACTGTGCCTACCACTAGTCAAGCATCCAGAGACCTCTGTCTCCAAACCGGGGCTGCCTGCAGGGCTGGGAATCCCACTGGTACCCAGTGCGCCAGACCTCAGTCCACACCAACCACACCCCAAGAAGGGCCCAACAAGACTGCAGACAGGAAGCAGGAGCTCTCAACTGAGCCCACAGGGGGACGGGAGTTGTGTGAGCAACAATAAAAATACTAACCCTGGGCACAAAGATTCCCTTCCATTAGAGTAAAACTCTGCAAGCACATGCGCGTGCGTGCGTGCGTATGGATGGGCACAGCAGATTCTTGTGACTTGAGGTAGTTATGTTAGCAAACCAGCAAACGCTGACCCACAGCCCACAGGGCCACAGTGCAAACTCCCAGCCAGTAAGTACAAGGCCCACATGTGCACTTCTGTTTAAAAACAGTTTTCCTGCCGGGCAGTGGTGGCACATGCCTTTAATCCCAGCACTTGGGAGGCAGAGGCAGGCAGATTTCTGAGTTCGAGGCCAGCCTGGTCTACAGAGTGAGTTCTAGGACAGCCAAAGCTATACAGAGAAACCCTGCCTCAAGTGCTGTGCACAAGGGCATGTGCTTGTGTGTCCCCAGAGGGGCCACATAAAATCAACCTTGGGTATTGTGCCAAGGTGTCTGCCTTGTTTTTGTTTTGTTTCTTTTGTTCTTGTTGCAGGGCCTCTCACTGGGGCTGGAGCTTGACAATTAGGCTACACTGGCTGTCCATGGAGCCCCAGGAATCTTGTTCTCTTTCTGCAGTGCTAACTCGCTTGCCATTGGCCTGCCTTCTCTTTATGTGGGTGCTGGAGGGTGAATTCAGGTCCTCATGTTTGCACAGCAAGCTCTGACTGAGCTGCCCTGAGGACAGCTTATTTAGTAGCCAGTGTTGCTGCTCCTGGCAGTTCACACCTCCTGCCTGAAGGATGCTCGCTTAACTCTCTGATTCTCACTACTAGATACGCTGGGGCTTGCACTTGGCATCGTGAGCCCAGAGCTACTCTGAGGCCATCTACACAGCAAAACTCCAGATAAACAGTACAGGTGGTCGAACATGTGACAATGACTGGGAAAAGGACAGCGGTCACAGGGACTCCTAACAGCCACTCGCTCACCCTCAGGGGGGAAGTTGTACACGGAGCAGAGGCTGTGCATTGATCCCAGTGTGTGTGTGTGTGTGTGTTCAAGGCCAGCCTGGGCCTCTTAGCAAGAATCAAAGTCTATGGACGCTCAGTAGATGACTCCCCGCTAGAAGTCAAGCTGAAAGCGGGACCTGTCATTTTTATTGTTCTTAGCAGTTTCTCAGAAGTGTCTCGTTGGTGTTTTGAATGACTGTGCCATTGCGGGGGTCATTCAAAGTGCTTGTGACTCTTCAGAATACAGGAGTGTGACAGAAGTGTGTACCTGTGACCCAAATGGTTTCTCACATAAATGCTGGAAAAGGACTAACAAAGGTGGCCGTCTTCCTCAAATTCTTGTTCCTAGCAATATGGACAGGGTCTTTTTAAGGTGGTAGGCAGTAGATTCCTTCAAGACACTAGACAGAATAAAAGAGGAGAAGCCTTCTCTCAGCTGTGCTGATGTGAGACTGTGAGTCCAAACAGAATTTAAAAAGAGAGGAAGGGGGAGAGAATATTTGAAGATGCCTGTGTCATATAGTCCTGGGGGGGGAGTGTCACACCCAAGAGTGGGCTCATCGGCACCTGTAGAAGTTGATGTGTGTGACCTACATTTTATTTTATGTATTTAAATATGTAAACAGAGGGAGCCATCCATCCAAGCCAGCAGCTCTGAGAGCCACTGAGAGAACTCCTTTGGCTGGGCAGCAGAAGGTTCTAGATGGCTATAGAGGCTGGCAGGCGACTGCAAGGCCTTCTATAAATCGCAGCCCCCAACCCACCCACCACATCCGAAGATTCTTGATGGAAACAGGTTCTGGCTGGACACAGAGCAAATTACTCACTGTGCGCTCCGGCCTCCCCTTGGGATTCTCCTCCGAGGCCTTGACATGTGGGGAAACTGAGGATGAGGGAGATGCGGCCCACCCAGGTCACACAGGGGTGAGGCTGGGAGTCTAACCTGGGCTGCCTGGTCCCCGCACCTGCTCCCTAGCCTCAGGCCCACAGCAAAGCTGCGCTGCTGTCCAGTGCGTGGTGGGCATACCTTCAGCCGCTCCCTGAGGCCAAGGACTTGATATTCAAGCTCCCTGAGCTGGGGCTGTGCAGGGTCTGCAGACCGCAACAGATCCAGGACCTCCTGCACAGGCCCCTCCACTCCGTCCCCCACGTCTCCATCCTCCTGGTCCTTCCGGCTCCGTGGCACCATAGGGCTGTGGGCAGGGGCATCCTGCAGCAGGGACAGCCTCTCTCCTCCCAAGTCCCTCCAGCCAGGCTGTTCTAGAAGCACACCCCTGGCTGGGTGAGCCAGGCCTGGCAGCAGGCCCAGAGGGGGAGGCTCCTCCCTGGTCTCCTCTTCTATGCAGGCTGAGGGACCCACAGTCATGGGCAGGAACCCCACATCTGAGGTGGATGCTGAGGTACTGGTCTCAGTGTCTCTGGGGTCCTCAGAGCTGAAGGAGTCCATCTCCAGTAGCTCCTGGCTCCGGCTCCGCAGGCGGGGACCCTGGAGCTCACTGTCAGACAGGTAGCCGAGGATGGAGGTGGCCCTTGGCCCACTTAGCAACAGGGCCTGCTGCATCGGCTGCTGGAGGACAGACTGGGAGGGGATGCGGGAGCAGCTTCAGCAGCCATGCCAGGGACTGTGCTGCGACCCCTGTGTGCCCAGGTGCTCAGGATGATGGAGGTCCACCGAGGCAATGGGCATCCAGGGGCGCTGATGCCCTGTCACTCTCTAGCTTGCCCTTCAGCCCTCAACTTCGTAGTTTCATCCTCACCATGCTCCTGCCTCAGGACCTTTGTGCTGACTGTGTTCTCTGCCAATACAGAGCCTGAGCATAGAGACCAAAGCAGATGGAGAGATGGGACCCAGAGCACTTAGGGTGTCTGGGAAGAGAGGTGGCACCTGAGCTAGGATCCTCAGTGTTGAGGACATGTGTGCAGGGCGGTTGGTTCCAGGGCCTGGGACGCTGGATGGGTGCAAGCTTGGGACAGATGTTCCCACTGAAGAGTGTGTATGGCCTGTGGACAGCTACAGCACCACACTAAAGTGACTGCCATCTCTGTTGAGTAAACACACAGTCGCCTGTGGGGTGGTGGTGGGGCCGTTAAGAAAGGTCCCTGCAAGGGACTATCCCAAGGGTGACACCAAGAGAAATAATGGGGTGCCCATGTGTACAGCGTTCAATTCCCTGACCCCCATGAAAGGAGAGGAGGGTGGCCCTGGCTCTAAGAGGACCTTACCCCCTGGAGGTCATAGTGAGAAAGTTGTGTTTTGTATAGGGCTCTGGGTCACAATCCTTTAAATTTTCCCAGCAAACTGAGGCCAAGGCCGTGGCTGGGTGGAGGATACATACACACACACATACATATACACACACATTCACACACACACATACACAGACATATACACACAGATACACACACAGAGATACATACACACACATACACACATATACATATACACACACATACACACACATATACATACACACACATATACATACACACACATACACACAGACACATACACAGATACACACACAGAGATACATACACACATATACATATACATATATATATATATATATACACACATACAAATATACATACACTCACATACATACACACACATACACACAAACACACAGACACATACACAGACATACACACAGATATACACACAGAGATACATACACACACATATACATATACACACACACATACACACACATATACATTCACATACATACATACACACACATATACGTACACACACATACACACACAAACACACACAGACACACAGAGAGACACACAGACACACACAGATATACACAGAGCACACACACATACACTTATACACACACACACATATATAGCACACCCACAGTACACACACATATACAGCGTGCACACACATATACACACAGCACACACACATAATACACACATACATACACAACACACACACCAGGTAGGTCCCAGATCCAGCTCAACTCCCATGGCCTCAAGCAGCGGAAGACAGAGGCACGGAAGGCCCTGAAGCCCCAAAATCTGAACCCCAAGCAGGCCATGTTCTTCACTGCCCAGCCCCAGAGCTTCCCATCCTCCTGGGAACAGACTCTCTTACCAGGTAGTATTTGTCCCGGAAGCTGGGGGTGCTGGGCGGTGTCCACGTGTATAGGGAGCCCTTCCTGCTGCCCATGGAGAACCTGCCCGTGGGGCTTGGTGACACCAGCCGGCACTCAGAATCCAAGGGGCTGCAGGGAAAGAGTAGAGACCAGCAGGGACTCAGGTAGGACCCAGGGCTCTGAAGTCACAGGCAGCTCCCTTGTGTCAGCAGAACTCTGCAGCTCCTTCCCACAAGCCCACGGGCTGGTGAGAGATCTGTGGCTGGGTTATTAACATAAGACGAAAAAGATGGCTCTGACAAGGAATTTGTATCCCGCCAATAAGCAGAGCCAGAACTGAATTCGCCCTAATTTTCTCTCATCCCAAAGCCTTCAAATCAGCTGGGACTAATATTCATGATACCCTCAGAACTTAGTGGACTGGGCTCAGGGAGGCCAGGGGACAGCATGGCCCTCAGCTGAGGATAGCACCAAACCCAGCATGAAGGCCTAAACCCCAGAGACCCGAGGTACCTCAACCCGAGGTCACCTGTGGCCAGCGGGACTCCAAACTTAAGAATGGCTGGCCTGGGGTGGCGTACACTTGAGGGGATCCTGAGTGACTGAGTTGGATAATGTTCTTAGTCTTTCCCACCCTGCTACACATGCTCTGGTGACAGGGAGGGGCACCCTGGAAATGCAAGATGGCTCCACTACTGACCACCCTAGAGACCACAGCTCCTAAAGGCGGTGCAGGGTGGAGCCCCAAACTCAACACAGACTGTTCTGAGCCTGGATCCCGTAGTGTGGGACCTAGTGGGAGGCCTCAAGGCGACAGTTCAGCCCGGGACTGGAAAGGATGGGACACTCAACAACAGGAGGCACGGGAAGAGGCCTGTGCAGGCAGAAGAGAGTCCCTCTGAGAAACTAGGCAAGAGGAAAAAAATGCCTGGCAAGTGCCAAGGCTCAGCTGGAGCGGCCATGTGTCCAAAAGCGAGTTGAATCCTAAGTCACAGGAGGCATGGTGGGGGAGGGGGACAGGGCTGCTGTAAAGGTCAGGCCAGCCTGCCTATGAGGACGGGGGTGGGCGGTAAGGACAGAGATGGCTATGCAGGAGCAGGTCTGGAGAGTCTGAGGCTCCAGGGGAGCAGGCAGGACCACTTGATTCCACTGCACCCAAAGCAGGGGTGGCCTTGGAGAGGGCTGGGGACACAGCCATTGAGGGCGGTTGACACTCACTTCCACAGCAGCTCCAGCTGCAGCTTGATGGTGCCCAACTCGGTGATGTCCACCACCACAAGCTGGGGCCGGGCTGTGAAGAAGTCTGTGACATCACATGTCACCGCACCCACCACCATCGAGCTCAGGCCACGAAGCTCCGTCACCTGGGCATGAGGGACAGGATGGTGGTGTCTGAGCCCAGCACCCAGGCTCCAGCCCCTCCCCCCCCCCACCGGGCCCTGCCCCACCTTAATCTCCAGGTTCTCATGCACTGTAGGCACAAAGACCTTCTCCTCCTCGTCCCAGGTCTGGCTGTCATCTGGCTCTATCCGGCCCTTCAGCCGCCATCGCTGACGGCCCAGGCGCATGAGCACCTGCAAGGGTAGCACAGAAAGAGGTGCAGAGGCAGCCCCAGGGGAATCCACTCACTGCCTGCCCCGGACCTCTCTCCCAGGCCTAAGGACTTGGACCTCCCAGGACCTCCCTGTCTGTACCTCATACTGGTCTCCAGGACAGAGGCGTGCATAGCCCACCAAGCCTGGAACATAGAAATGGGTTAGTCTCCTCTCCACCCCTGCCTAGGGACCATGGTGACCCAGGGGTACAGGCAACAGAAGGTTTCAGTGTTCAAAAAGGGATGGTACAATACCTCAGAGAACAGTGAGCCCACCTCCTGTCACAGGTGCTAGCCTCTAGACCCTGGGACTCTGGCCACACTGCCCGCCCTTGGCAGGCTCTCAGTGCTCCTAGGACAATCTGATACCCAGCACAGCCTGGCTTGGCGCTCACCTTTCATCTTGACATGGAACTCGCCCAAGTGACCTTCCAAGGTCCCCTCTATGAGGCACATGTCCTGCAAGGCCCACAGTCAGATCAGTCACTTGCCAGCTCCACCCCTCTCCCCAGCATCCCAGTGCAAGTGCAGAGAGAAATGGCCCACCTCCAGGCACTCCTGCAGGCTGCGGCCCAGCTCCTGCAGGCTCTCCCGGGAGGCGCGGCTCTGGGTGCTATTACTGAAGGCACGCTGCATGTTGGAGGCTCCGTCTCGCAGACGCCACTGGATGCAGTAGCCTTCATACAGTTCATCTACCTGTGGCAGACATGCAGGCTATGAGCCGCGCCGAGGGACAGCCCATGTCAACCTTCGGTTCCCCCTAGAACTGTCCCCTGGCCCAGCCTTGCCCTGTGCTCCTCATGGCTCTAAGTTCATCCACATAGCACCCCACAGCACCTAGGATCTCCCACACACATTTGAGCACAGTAGACACTAGTGACTATGTCACGCACTCTCCCTGCCTGAGTCCCACCCGTGGCACAGAAAGTAAGCTACAACAGCGGCCCACCCTGTGGGTCTGGGGAGGAAGGCGAGTTCGTGAAAGTGTTTGCAAACTATGTTTTTTAAAAAGCCTTAAAGAAGGTAAGACTGTATGTGTGCATGGCCTTAATCTCAGCACTCGAGGCAGAGGCAACTCAACTCTATGAGTTCAAGTCCAGCCTGGTCTATATAGTGAGTTCCAGAACAGCTAGGGTTACACTGTGAGACCCTGTCTCAAGAAGAAGGAGGAGAGTGAGGGAGGAGAAGCAAGAAGCCTAAGGGACTTGCTGGGGGACTGTGGGCACATCCCACCACCTTCATGGCTACACAGGGGCAGTTGGGGCCTTCCAAGGGTAAGCAGGAAGTCCTCAGTGCCAATCAGTGACAGAGCCCCAAAGGCCCAGGGGTGCTCCTCACCCTCACCCGGGGGCTGGGCCTGCTGCCAATCACCACAGCTCTGCAGCACTGTCCGCCCCAAGTCTCGGCAGCTATTCATGACCACCAAGTGTGATACCCACTACACCTACATGACACCTACATGACACCTACATGACACCTACATGACACCTACTATATCCACATAACACCCTCATGGTGCCCAGTGACACCTACCCATATGGTGCCTAGTGACACCCACTCCATGGTACCCAGTGACACCCATCCATATGCTGCCCAGGATAGCCCATGGTGCCCAATGACACCCTCATGGTGTCTAGTGACACCTGCATGGTGCTCAGTGACACCTGTATGGTGCCCAGGACACCCCATGATGCCCAGTGACACCTGTATGGTACCCAGGACACCCCCATGGCTCCCCTCCACTCATAAGAGATACCCACATGACTCCCTGTGACGTGTCCCCCCACCCCCCCACCCCCGCCCCCCCCCCCCACCCCCCCCCCCCCCCCGTGATACCCAAGCCACACACCTTGCTGATGTGGAATTCCAGCTTCCGGATGTGTCTCTCCACCAGGCGCACTTGCTGCTCCCGGAATAAGAAAAGCTGCTTTAGAAGTGGCCATGTTCCCAGCACCTCACCCTCTCCCCAGGATCAGGCTCAGACCGAGAAAGGATGGCCCTGGGACTCAGTTTCTCTGCCCGTAACATAAGAGGAAACAGGTGTTCTGCCCAAGTGCACCTGGGATGGAAGGCTACCCCAGACATCTTATCCACCCTGGAGACAACACGGGGACATGGGCTCACCTTGTCCAGGTCATAGTAGAAGGCCTGCAGAGAAAAGAAGAGTGTCAGTCTCTCACCGCAGGGGCACCTGAGCTTCAAGGACAAGGTCAATGCCTGCAGCCTGGCCATGCACCACTCATGGTCATGGACACCCAGGAAAAAATGAACTAAATGCATGCACTATGGGTAAGCCAGTTCTAGGTCTGGCACTATGTCCCTGTGTGTCCCAGGCAAGTTACTCAACCTCTCTGAACCTCCCTTTTTTCCTATGTAAAATAGACATCAGTCATTGTATTGGTCAATACCAACTGTCAACTTGACAGGCTGTATCTAGAACAGCCTTGAAGACGACCGTGCCTGGGAGGGAGTTTCTAGATTTCATCAATTGGGATGAAAAGATGGACCCTAAATGAGTGTGGTGGCGTCCCTGAGGCCTGGGGTCCTGGGCTACAGAGCAAGGAAAAGTCAGCTAAATACCAATGTCCAACTCGCTGTTTCCTAGCTGCAGCAGCAACAGGCTGCCTCACCTCGCATGTCTGGCCTTGAGCTGAAGCTTGTCACAACAAGGAGAGAAGCCATATAGGCACACAACGGAGATCACAGAACTCAAATTCAGCTAAGAAATGAAGCCTTGGACCAGCGGGATGGCTCCAGGCTTAAGGTGACTGCTGTCAAGTCTGATGACCTGAGTTCAAAGTCTGGGACCCACTGTTGCCTTCTAACCTCCACGGGAGCACTGTGGCAGGTGCATGCCTGCTTTGCCTCCTCTCCCTCACACTGAGTGAGTGAGTGAATGAATGAATGAGTGAATGAATGAATGAATGAATGAATGAAACACATTAAGAAATGAAGAACTAGGAAAGACCTGAGATTTTGAAGAGCTGCCTGATTCTGGCTTCTTGGAAACCCACGAAACCCTTTGTGTGGGGTTCAGGCATTCTGTCCCAGATGTGGGGTCCCCATCCTCTCCAGACACCAGTGTGATATAGCATCAGGCAGGGGAGACTTCTGAGACAGGCCTCTTTATACATTGTCTGCCCGAGAGAGACTTCTAGACCAAAAAGAATAGGGCATGGTGTGGGAACTGCTGCTCTCCCTTGGGGTTAGGTGGTACTAGGAGTGGGTGAGGTCTCCAAAGTGCCTCTTCCCTCCCTCTGTTCTGGCCCTCACTCAGTCGCCTACTGAGGGAAGCTCCAGCTCTACCTTCCCATGTGGCTGACACCCACGAGAGACTGAGCCTTCTACCCCGCCCAACACCCTAGTCTTCCGAGTCAGTGGGTGCTGAGACCCAGAGGGGACTGGGAGTTGCTTTGATATTCAATTCACTGTTTTCTCTTTCTGAGTTCAAATCCAGCCCATCATGAAGGCCCTACACAAGGCTGAATCTGGAGGAGGGACACGGGGACATAGGTGGGAAGAAGTCCAAAGCATGTGATAAGACATACTAGCTTTGCTCCCTGTGTGAGACCCAGGCAAGCTAGGTGACACCTTCCTCGAGGTAGCAGCTGGTGACTTAATCTGATTTGTAGAAATGAAGACAGTCTATGGAGACACGTGTGTCTCTGACTATCCAACGGTTGAAGCAACAGATACCAGAGGTGGGATCTTCTCAAGAGTTTCATACTGGGCTAAGGAAAGTTGCTGCAGCCTGACACAAGGACAGACGAGGACGTGGCTTCTTAAAAGATTTCACACACTTCTCCAGGATGACTGGAGCCCAGAGTGGTGGGCGGGAATACACCTCCAGCTGGAACTACTTAGGCCTCGATTTAAACTCTGATCTCACTTCAGGACCATCAGACTTTTAGGGTGTCCCCTGGATTCCCTTATTCCTGTTAACACGTTGGCTACGTCTCCCCTTTCTGATTTCCTCTTTTAATTTGGCTCAGTAGGGGCAGGAGGCTGGACTGATCCAGGACACAGGGTCTGACCCCTAAGTTAAAGAAGAGTGAGAGGGATCAGAGTAACTAGAGACAGGGACAAGAGGTCCCCTGCTGGAGTGGCTGTCCCTAAGCAGGGAAAGCACAGGGTGCCTACCGATGACCTGAGCTGTCATTGTGTTGTTTGGGTTGGTTGTTGATACACTGGGTGACAGATAACTCAGAGCCTGTGAGCCCTACACCGGCCAAGTCTAAGTCTGGCCTCAGACCACACCATGATGTCCATAGAAAACTGTCCCCTTGGACATCACAACATACAGGCTCAGTTTGGGGCAGGGGCAGGGCCAGTGACAGAGAAATGGCCACTTCCCTGAATAGCATGAACTGCCTGTTCCTGGTACGTCTGATGGGCACATTTGGGGATTGGGACCATCAAGACATATGTACCTCTGCACCACCTGTCTGACAACTCCTCCCAGAACCACAGAGAGGAAAGTTCACCATACCACAAACACCGCGGGCCTCTGGGTGGAGACCACTGACTGTCCTTTGGCTGCTGTGAGCCAAAGGCTGTCTTCCTCCCTGCCACTCACCAGCCTGGAGCCTCTCTGGATGTCCGTGTGGCGTCCACACAGGTAGTCCAGCTCTGCCTGCTGCTCACACAGGTGTTCCCTACAGGGGAGGGGGAGGGGTGGATTTGAGCAGAATGGGGGGGCCAGCCCTCTCAGCACAAGGGGATTCCTCTGTTACCCCAGAACCCCACAAATCAGTCTAGCTGTTACTAGCATGTGGTTAAGATGGCTATATGGATCTTTAAAGGCAGGGGAGTCAGGGGGAGGCTGAGGAAGGCATGGTGGATAGAAGACGGAGGGAGGCAGGGACCAGAGGCTGTGAGAACAGGCAGGAGGCTAACAGGGAAGAGAAGATGAGACCATGGAGCCAGGGGGAGGGAGGAGGGAGGACCCAGGAGGAGAGGGGAGAAAGGACCCATAGGAAAAATGTAGGGAGGACCCAGGGGGAGGAAGGAGGGAGAACCAGTGGGGAGGGAGAAGAGAGGACTCATAGAGGAGGGATGGCCTAAGGGGAAGGGAGAAAGAAGGGATGACCAGGGGAGGAAAGAGGGGAAGGGAGCACCCAGGAGAAGAGAGGAGGGAGCACCCAGGGAGAGGGAGGATCCAGGAGGAGAAAAGAGGGAGTAGCCAGGGGGAGGGAGGAGGGAGGTAGAATCCATGGGGGAAAAGTAGGGAGGATCCAGGGGGAGAGAGGACCCAGGGGAAGGAAGGAGGGAGGACTAGTGGGGAGGGAGAAGAGAGGACTCATAGAGGAGGGATGGCCTAAGGGGAGGGAGGAGGGGGATGGAGGACTCAGAGGGGGGGAGGAGGGAGGACTCAGTGAAATGCTGAGCAGCAGAAGCAATGGAGGCTGTAGCTGAGGTGAGAGTGGCCCCTGGGGAGGAAAAGTCCCTTCTAGTGACAACCCAGGGCTGGGCTCGCTCTGATGATGGGCTGTCAGGGCAGCTGACTATCTGACCACACTGGCAGGGCTCTGCCCCTCCTTCCTGATCCTGATAAGAGGGGACCCTCCAACCCAGATCCCAGTGTGCTGCAGAGGGCTTCTAGTGTCCTGGGTGGAAAACAAGGAAGCAGGGCCCAGCTCTGCTCTGCCAGGGCTCTCCTTCCCCGGGGTTCCATTTCTCCATCAGGCCTCCAGGCCTCCAGGCCAAGGCCACACAACTGTTTCAGGAGGGTCTCCAGCCCCCAGCACTGTCTCTGACAGAGCCTTAGCCTCTCCGACGCTGAGAACATTATCTAAGTTAGACTGAGTTTTGAAACCCGCTCCTTTCAGGGCACCTTCTATCCTCTCTCTTCTGGGGTCAGGGTGGTCTCTGCTCTGGCGAGGGTGGCAAAGCAGATGTACTCTCTGCTCTGACATCAGGGGACTTAGGTGCCACTGTATGTGGGTGATGGCTCCAGGCCATTCCCGTGCAGGGCCAAGGTGTGTCCTTCCTGCTATGACGGTTCCTGCCCAATCCACAGCAGCATGGTTCTATCTGTTTCTGTGTCTCTGCCTGTCTCTCTGTCTCTGTGTCTCTGTTTCTGTCTTTCTGTCTCTCTGTCTCTGTCTCTGTCTCCCTGCCTTCCTGTCTCTGTCTCTCTGTCTCTCTCTCTGTGTCTCTGTGTCTCTGTCCCCCGTCTCTTTGTCTGTCTCTGTCTCTGTCTCTCTCTGTCTCCCTGTCTCTTTGTCTCCCTATCTCTCCATCTCTGTCTCTCTGTCTCTCCCTGTCTCCCTGTCTCTCTGTCTCTCTGTCTCTGTATCTCTGTCTCTGTATCTCTCTCCTCTCTCTGGGTTAATCTTATCAAGATCAGCTTATTAAACAACATCGGCTCCCCCAGCAGGAGGAGGGACCCTGCTGAGCTTGTTCATTTTGGTTCAGACTCGTCCCGTCCCGTGGGAACCCGACTCTACTCTCTGAGCTGGAACACCAGTGCCCCCTCCAGGCTGCACAGCCCTCACCAGGCTGGAGCCCAGCAACATCTCTCCCTACTCAGAATGAAACCAAATCCCTTCCACTTCCACTACTGTTTCCAGGGTTCTCTCTCTCTCTCTCTCTCTCTCTCTCTCTCTCTCTCTCTCTCTCGTCTCCATGCCTGTTTCTCCCCAAGCCACTCCTGGCTCCCTCTCACCACCCCATCCCCCCACCACATGCAGCAAGTCCACATGAGTCTGAGGTCTGAGGCTGACAGAGGATCTCAAAGCCCAGGCCTGAAGGTCTGATCGCCTCTTTCCTCACCTTAGAACCTTCCATGGCTCCCACAGCTCACATGGCCCTGTCCCGTTGTCCCCTTTACCCGGCTTCTCTTGAGCTAGGGTCCCTGCACTCTGAGGCTTCTGGCCTTCCCATTGTCTTCCTCCCCTGTGGCTGTGCCGTGGTGTGGCTGTGCCGTGGTGTGGCTGCCCAGGGACATCTCTTTAAAAGTGTGTTAGATTCCTTCCTGCCTCACCTGATTCCCCCGAAGCACCTACACACCTGACATACTTCTCAGTACCTCTGTCTGTCTGTCTGTCTGCCTGCCTGCCTGTCTGTCTCTTGCCAGAGACAGTGCCACACAGAAAGGCTTTCTGACTGCTGTACTTCTTAAGCTCCAATAACTCACCATTTGTTCTCGTGTCTGCCCAGCCGATTGTCAGTCTCTGGTCCAGGTTCCCCTGACTGCCTGACCCTCACCTCACCCCATGCTGTGTGAGCTGAGATCTGAGATCAGAGCACAGGCTCCCACCCAGGGTCTCTGCATGTCACACACACACACACACACACACACACACTGTCCATAGGATGTCAGTCTCCAGAGGCCAGCACGGTGCCAACAGCTCTGTCTTTCACATCCTTCAAAGTCCCTGACCCTGTGTGATGACCCATCTACCGTGAGACCTGAGGCTGCCTCCCTGCCTCCCTGCTGCGGCTCAAGCGGCAGCAGCCAGATGCCCTGTGTCTCTCAGACAGACCCACCATCCCCAGGAAGAGGTGGGAAGGGCACAAGGGGAGGAGCTGCTCCCCACTCACCTGAGGCCTCTCTTCAAAGCATCGAAGATTTTCTTCACTTGCTGTGGCCGGGGGTCCAGGCATAGCGAACCCTTCCGCAGTGTTCCATAAGCCTTGGAGGACTTGGCTGGCAGCCGAGACCGCACAGAGTTCCGGTTGATGGACTTTCTGTGGGAGGGGACAGAGAGTCAGGACAGCTGCCTGGGTTCCACTTCATCACCTCCATGATACATGGTCTTCAGAGAGATGGGGTTCTCCGAGCCTCAGTTTCCTCATCTGGAAAATGGGAGGCCTGGGTTTGACAATGAAGAGAACAATAACAAAAGTTCAGCGTTTTAAGTTTTAAGTCTAAGTTTTAAAAATGAGTTTTAAGTGAGGATGCAGTGAAGCAGCCGGACCCCATGAGTGGCATGTTCTGTGCAGGTAAAGCTGCATCCATGGGGCTGAATCCTAGCCCCAGGTTCCTGCAGGATATAGAGAGAATCTCTGTGCATGGTATAAATGCATTTACCTGTCAACAAAGAAGCCTTTGCCCAATGAGCTCAGGCAGGAAATAGGAAGAGGAAGTTCAGAGAGAGAGAGAGAGAGAGAGAGAGAGAGAGAGAGAGAGAGACTGATTCTAGGAAAGAGTCAAGTGTGGGAGATTCACCTGAACTCTGAGGAGACAGACAAGATACATGAAGCTGAAAAGGTAACCAGTCATGTGGCACTCAGAATAGAAGAAATTGGATTATTGAGATATGAGTAGATGGGGAACAGAGCTAAGGTTCTAGCCTAGACATTTGTGTATGAAATATTAAATCTCAGAGTTGTTATTTCAGGGAACTTAAGGGCAGGTAGGAAAAAGCCGCGGTTACAGGTAGGAAAATACCTGCTCAGCTCCAGCTTCTCCTGTGGCCTCCCTCAGGCATGGACCCCCAGCTTCCCTCGT
>JANHMN010000002.1:228293468-228310008 GCA_030674055.1 Rhabdomys pumilio
CAGGCTGCTGGTTGGGCTCTGTGTTGCCCCCCCCCCCGCCCACCCTCTACCCCCCACCCCCATCCCCATGACACTTACGAGACCCTGCGGCTTTGTGCACTGCTGAAGCCAGCGAAGGAGGCGCTACGGCCCACAGTCCCCACCGCCCCGGCATCCCCCGGAGACAGGAAGCGCAACCGCACAGACATGGCTGTCACCTGAGAGGAGAGGACAGGGAAGTTAGCATGACTGGAGAGTCTGCAACAGCTCCTGAGCACACCAGTCCCCCTTCCACTCACACAGGAGCAGGCTGCAGCAGCATGAGGTGGGGGAACGTGCGGGCAGCCTGGGGCAAGCGGCAGTTGTGGGGTTCAAAGCCAGGCCTGTTTATCCTAAGGCAGAGCCCAGCTCCACAGCTGTCCTCCCCTCCCTTGCTGTACACACACCTACAGAGCCAGCATTGAGCACCTACTGTATACAAGCTGTGAATTACACACAGTACGCCAAATGCGACAGCATGGGCAAAGGCCCTGTGGCACCAGAGAATCTGCTCTAACCCAGAAACAGAGCAGGGCTGCAGCTCCTGGTAGAACCAGAGAAGCCACAGAACACAAGTCCCCAGAGAGTCAGGTCCCCTAGGAGGATTTTGGTCTTCCTGCTGGGCAGAAGTAGCTGGGAGCCACAGAAGACTTGAAGCAGCAGTGACAGACAGCTGACATCAGGGCTGCTGTGGCCCTGGGCCCGCTGCCTGTCTCGGATCCAGGCTGTAATGAGGCCAATCCACAGAACCCTGGCTGCCGTCTCTTTTTTCCAAACCGTCTCCAGGATGGAAAAATGTCCCTGCATCCCCGGGGATCACAGCACTTTGAGCTGGATCTTCTAGCACAGACAGTCGGAAACTTCTTCATATCTAACCTAAATCTCTGCTGCTTCATGCTTTGCTCCTTAGCCAGGGTGGTGCCAGTCTAAGGATTCCAGGGATCCTGCTGCCCACACACCAGCCACAGGCATCACCATCCACAGAGGCTCCTTCACTGTATTAGAACCCCACCCCCACCCCAGATCTCTTTTACTTTCAAGCCTCCATTCACACTGGAGCCTCTTTCCACAGCTCCCTCAGCTGACCAGTGTAGGTCTTGCTTCTCCTTTAGAGTCTGTCCCTCTCAGGGGTCCACAGGTCTATGCTGTACCTCTGCACCCCTACCCCATGGTCACCCCACAACACGTTGTTCAGGAAGGCATAGGAAGCACAGAGCTAACCTCAGCTCCAGTCAGAGCCTCGCCATGGGCCTCCATGGTCTCAACTGTAAAATGGGTTCAGTGGTTGTCAGAGGGACCAAGAACAAGATGTGCTAGGAGTCCCCCATATACAAGGATGTGCACTGTGCATGTGTGTGTACATGTTGTGTGTGTGTGGGGGGGGGTTGTTAAAGACTCACTGTGCAACTGACTGGGGAACCAGAGCCCTGAAAATTATAAGGTCTATAAAAGTAGCTTGTTCTGCTCGCTCTAATGAAGGCAACAGTCAGTGTCTACCGAGGCCTTGCTGCTGCCCAGCAGCCGCTGCCCTTCCTGCACACAGATAGGTAAACTGAGGCCATGTGAGCTATGAAGCCCTGTGATAAACGTAGCAGATATGTTTCCTTATCAGTCCACACTGTCTTCTAAGAAACAAGAGCAACTGGTGGCTAAACTCTACAGGTGGGGAAACTGAGGCTCGGAGATGCAGCTAGGACCCTCTGTGGATCCTAATAGAGAATCAACAAAGACAGCTTGGAACCTAGAAGTGTGCATCACACCAAGCATCCAAGTCTCACTATTGGGGACTCAGTGCGCGCGCGCGCGCGCACACACACACACACACACACACACCCCAGAGGAGAACCCCCGTCCCTGCCATCGGTTTGTGCCAGCTCAGAGAGGTATGTGAGCTGCTGGCATCCCCTTCCTGGCCTCAGTAAGCCACAGTGGGAATTATGAACACTCCAGCCTGGGCTGTACCCACTCTGCTAGGTGGCACCAACCCGCCAAGGCTCCTGCCCTTAGCCCAGCCCAGTATGGCTATCATCTTCCCCCACTGTTGGGCAGGGAAAAGAGGAAGCCAGGAGCAGAGCCACCCTGGGGTCTCCAAAGCCTTCATTCAGGAATAACAGATGCTGAGCGGGCCTGGTCTCTGAGAGTGACAGCCATTATCCCTTCGAGGGTTAGGGACAGGAGGCTGAGGCTCCCCACAGGCCAACACTTGAGACCCTATGACCCCACTGACCTCACAAGGAACGCTGCTCTGAGGAGACAGCAGTGAAGAGGCCTGCCATCTTACTCTGCAGTTGGCCCCATGACTTTCGTATCCAGTCCCACCCTCTGGTCCCAGCCGCCTCTCTGGGGCAGCCTTCCTGGGCATCTCCTGTTTGGGAGTCTCTAGCTCTGGGCTGGGGTCAGACCCATCTGTCCTCAGAATCCTTGGATCCTGCAGTCACCACAGACAGGCAGTGGGACTTGCTCTCTCCCTAGGCCCCACCTCATCATCAGAGAACTAAGACCCACAAGAGAGGCTGAGGCTACCTCTTATCACCTCAACAGCCCCCTAAAATAAAGACCAACCAGCAAAGTGGGCAAAAGGCAGACAGAGGGCTAGGTGGGACATCTGTGTTTTCAGGCCACAAGCATCTGTCACCATTGTCGGCTCAGCCACTTCAGAACTAAAGGACACATTATTGATTATATTCCTCTTGTAGACTGGATTTCACGTAGTCCAGGCTGGCCTTGGACTTTCTATGTAGTTAAGGCTGATCCTCCTGCCTCCACCTCCTGGGGTTACCAGCTTCCACATACATACCTGCTTGATGTGGTGCTGAGTCAGGCCCTGAGAGATGCTGGGTGAGCACTCTACCCACTGAGCCACATCCCAGTCCCACATCAATGTCTACAGTGGCAGTCTTAGGCCCTGCAGACACACTCCTGTGACTTCCACACCCCAAAGGCCTCCAGCCCACAGTCTGCTCCCTGCTTAAGGCTGGACCACTCACCTTGGTCTATAATCCCAAAACAAGTGCTGTTATCACTCTCTCAAATAAAGGAGCTGAGGCTGGGGTTGGGGAGATGGCCCAACAGTTAGGAGGACTTGTTGCTGCTCCTGCAGAGGACTTGGGTTCAGTTCCCAGCACCCACGTGGCAGCTCACAACCACCTGTAACTCCAGTCCCTGGGGATACAACACACTCTTCTCACTGATTCTCTCTCTCTCTCTCTCTCTCTCTCTCTCTCTCTCTCTCTCTCTCTCATACACACACACACACACACACACACACACACACACACACACACACACACAAA
Organism: Rhabdomys pumilio; assembly: GCA_030674055.1. Classification (NCBI taxonomy): domain Eukaryota; kingdom Metazoa; phylum Chordata; class Mammalia; order Rodentia; family Muridae; genus Rhabdomys; species Rhabdomys pumilio. The sequence goes on from JANHMN010000002.1 coordinate 228,296,780, forward strand.
TCCTTCGAAAGAAAAGAAACTAAGAAACTGAGGCTGCTGTTTTAGTACCTGGGAAGCTGAGGCAGAAGGATTGCTGTGACTTCCGGGCAAGCCAAAGCTACAGAGTCACTATCTCAAGCCAACAGTACAAAACAAAAGAAAAAGGCTAGAAGAGAGGACGGCTCCTCTGAGGTCACTGACAGGAAACTCCAGAGCTGGGACTCAAACCGGGCACTCTGGGTCCTGTGTCTGACACCGGGGCAGAGCTGTGCTCACCTCCCCAGATAAACTGACGAGCCCTCTTCCTATGGACCAGCAGTGAAGGGAAGGGAGGAGACAGGACTGAGGCAGGGCTGGGAAGGGCCCTGGCCACATAACTGAGCTGTGAGGCCAGCAGCACCCCATCCTGGCCGGCCAGGTAAAGCTAGCCCCCAATCTTCCAGCTCAGGAGTACACAGAGTGGCTTCTGATGAGCCCCGGAGAAATATTCTATCATTCCCGATGTTTGTATCGGGCTTGCACACAGAGGGCAGCAAAAACTCAAAGCAGGGTGAGCAACTGGGGCCCTTGGAGACCCCCTGGCTCATCTAATCACCTCTGCTGTGGCTGGCATTAACCCCAAAGCTTCTGGGTGGGAACAGGTCTAGGGGTCCCTGGGGAGGCCCTGGGGAGGGAGGTCCCAGGGAGATCCTTGGGTGGCCGCCCGCCGTCTGCAGGAAGCAAGGTGCACGGTCAGAATGCTCTGAGCCCTTAGGTGGAGGAGCAGACGTAACAGCTGCTGTTTCCAAACCTTTGGTGGCAGCCAGAGGAGCCAGCCAGCGTCTTCTCTCTGTGTCCCCCTGCAGCCTGGTTCTGGTTGGCACCTGGTACCGCTGGGACCCTGCAGACCAGTTGAAGGTGGCTTCTCATGGACCTGCTTCCCCGACTCTGAGGGACCCTGGGGACAATCCTGAGCCTCTGCCCCAGGTGAAGCCAGAATAAACAGAAGTCAGTCTGGCCACTGTCACCCCTGCATCGTCGTCCACCAGAAACCTACAATTTCACCTCATTTTGAGGTAAAGCGGCTAAATTTAGAATGGTGGGTTTGTGGGTCTGGGCTGCTTTTATGCCGGAGTCCCTCACTTATGGCTGTTTTTTTCTCTCCTAAATGCTAGCCAGTGCTTGAATTGCCTTTGGAAGTTTCTGAAATAGCTCCCTTGGTATAGCCTGAGAGGAACTGGGAGATCAGACCCGGATGGGAGTGAGCCTAAACAGGAGAGGCGGCTGACCCAGAGGGGCTTGAGGGAGGGAGCCAACCTCTCTGTGTACCGCATGCTCACGTGACTTGCCTGGAAGCTCCAGAAGAACTGAACTCTTCCCCAGCAGAGTGGATCCAGTGCTCCATCAAAAACCTTCACCGGGGCTGCCCCAGGGCTTTTGCACTGGCTGCCCTTCCACCAGCTCCCTCCTGTGCCCGGGTCCTTTTTTTTTTTTTCTTCAACTTCCTCTAAGCCTTCATGTTCCCTGGCTGAGGTCACTTCTTTGCAGAGACTATCCTTGACCAAGCCCTGGCTGGAGAACCCTCATCCCTGATTTTACTAACGCCCCTCTGAGGACTTGATAGCTGCATATCTGAAGGTCAGGGGTCCCTACATCCTTCATTAGAATTTCCACTCCCAGCCAGGCAGTGGTGGCACACACCTTTAATCCCAGCAATTGGGAGGCAGAGGCAGGCAGATTTCTGAGTTCAAGGCCAGCCTGGTCTACAGAGTGAGTTCCAAGACAGCCAGGACTACACAGAGAAACCCTGTCTCGGAAAAAAAAAAAAAATTCTGCTCCCAACCTGGACCATTTCTGTTCCTCTGGAGTGACCTACTTGTGACTGAATGAATGACATATGGATATGCCTGAGATTTCTCCCTCCACATACTTGTTCAGTGAGTATATACTGAGTGTCTACTGTACGCAGGCCCCGGGCACCCCAGGAATCCTCCTGTCTCTGCCTTCCCAGAGTTGGGGTTACAGCCACATGCTGGCATGCCTAGCTTCTAGAAGGTCAAGACCACAGAAAGCAAGCAAGCATTTGGTGGTTCTGTTGAGTTTGGGGGTGGCAGTGGTTTGGTGCCATTGGGTTTTTGAGCTGAGGTCCTGCTCTACAGCCCTGGCTGATCTGTAATGTACCATTCTCCTGCCTCTGGCTCCTAAGCACTGAAGTAGCAAGCATGGGCCACCACACCCGGCTGCTGAATTATTTTAAGGAAACCTCTGTTTAGAGCAGACTGTCTGTGTGTTTATGTCTAACAGGTGGTAAATACAGGTTTAGGCACGGCACAGAGTTCCTGGCCCAGCCTTGCCCCTGGCTGCCTTGCCATCCTGGTAGCCACGAGAACCAGGGATTCCTCTGGCCAGCACAGTCCGTGGCCCAGACACCTTCCTGCCCTGCTCAGCCTGTGTCCGACCCGTGACTCCCAAACTTCGCAGACTCACTCAGGGCCTGTACTGTGGGTGGACAGGTGGGCCCCTCAATGGCTACTACAGTACCTTGTCCACGTCACAGGGTGTGAACGCAGCCATCCATTGCTAAACAAGGGAAAGAGGGAAAGGCCAGCCCATGGTTGGCCCTAAGAGGAAAACCATGCGGCCCTTGGAATATATATGATATAGAGAGATGGCTGACACCAGAAGGAAGGGTTCAGATTAAAGACGATGAGTGGACTGGGGCTCTGTGGTGGCAGAGAGCTTGTCTCGCATGCACGAGACCCTGGGTTCAGTCCTCACTGCCAGTAAAGAGATATTGGGGAAAACTTCTAAGGTCGACCTCTGCATGCACCGGTGCACACACACACACACACACACCACACACACACACACCACACACACACATACACACACCACATATCACACACACACACATACACACACCACACCACACACACCACATACCACACACCACACACATCACACACACACACCACATATCACACACACACCACATATCACACATACACACACCACATACATCACACACATACCACACATACACACCTCACACCACACACATGCACATACCACATACACATGCACACACCACACACACATTTACACCGTACCACACACACCACACACACTACACACATGCATATACCACACATACACCATATGCACACACCACACACATACGTGCACATATCACACACACAAACACCACACATACATGCACATATCACACATACACACACACACACACACACACACACACACACGACATGTCTGTGTGCACGGGTGTAAAACATCCTTGTGAACACGCACACACCTATAAAAGATACGCACGACCAAGCTTCCCCTTGTTCCCACCGGTGTTTTAGAGTGGGCCTTGTCATCTGTGAAGCTTCTGAGTTGTGAACCTCAGACGCAGAGCGCCCTGGCAAAGCCTGTATCTCCCAGGTAACTTCTCAGTCAGTGGTGTCCACTCCCTTCTCCCTGCAAAAGCCCACATCCAGAGATTCTCTCAGTTCCCTCATCTTGGACACAGACACACCTCTTCCAGCCCTAGCCAGACGAGCTGTCGAGCTGTCACTTCAGAAACTCCTGTTGCTGGGGATGTAGCTCAGGGGCAGAGTGTTTGAGGAGCATAAGAAAGATCTTGGATTCCAGTCCCAGTACCACAAAAATAAACAGGAGAAAGTAATATAAAATAAAAAAACAAAATAATAAAAAATATAGATAAAACCATCCACCAGGCTGGGCAAGAGACTTCAGGCAGTCTCAACAGAAGTTCACCGCAGCTCCCTGGGAGTCTCCATGTTTGTAAATCCTGTCAGTGCTGGGAAACCAGTTTCCAGCAGGGCACCGCCCAAGGCAGAAATCCCAGGAACTGCCGCTAGGGGGCGCAATGGAGCAGCAGCGGGAGCCTGGCTTTCCACCCCTCATTACACTTCCTATCATTTTACATGTGAGTGCAAATATACTTATATGTTTGCATTATATATAAAAGTACATTTTCTCTGTGTATCCTGCATGCCTAGAGTCTACAGAGGTCAGAAGACAACATCTGATGCCTTTGAACCAAAGTTGCAGATGGCTGTAAGTCACTGTGTGGGTCCTGGAAATCAAACCTAGGTTCTCCCAAGGAGCAGCCAGTGTTCTTAACTGTGAGCCAGCTCTCTGGCCATTCCCCACCCACGCTACTTCATTTTGTTGCGTTTTGTTTTGGTTTTTTTTTTTGAGATAGGTTCTCTCCACGTCACCCTGGCTGACCTAGAGCTTGCTATATAGACCAGGCTGGCCTCCAACTCACAGAGATCTGTCTGCCTCTGCCTCAGGAGCGCTAGGATTGAAGGCACGCGCCACCGCATCTGACTATATCCCTTGTGCTTTGAATGTTGGGCCACAAACAGGAGCATAAAAATGATTATAAAAGCAACCACAACAGGGCTGGGATGTAGCGCAGGATACTGCCCGGCAGTGCAAGCTCCCGAGTCCCGTCTACAGCATCATAATGAGAAACGAACGAAACCCATGGATGAAGCCAGGCAGTAGGTTCAGGGAGAAAGGGGCTTAATGCCCAAGCCGGGCGGCCCCAATTTCATCCTGGGACAGACATAAGGATGGAAGGAAGGAACTGACACAAGGTCTCCACACACACACCATGCGTGCACGCCACTGATGCAATAATAATAATTGGGAAAAATTAAATACTAGGCTTGGGGGTTATCTTAGTGCAAATGACACGTGGCTACATTTGATTAAGCAAAATAAGATTCTGCTGTTTTCAAAAATTCCTCCAGAACATTTTTGACACTAAGAATGTGATATTTTACATCTGTTTTTATATTTTAAAAAAGTACAATTCTTCTGGTCTTTTCCTGTGCAAAGAATAAACAAATCACCGCCCTTGGTTTGGTCAAGGCACAAGGTGCTCATGGGAGGGGGGTATTAACTGGAATGTGTGTGTGTGTGTGTGTGTGTGTGTGTGTGTGTACGAGCACACGTGCACACGCACACACGTATAATGGTTTTATTGCCAAGTATCTCGACTAGGTATTTCTTTTCTTTTCTTTTTCTTTTTCTTTTTTTGGGACAGGGTCCCTCTACGTAGTCCTAGCTCTCCTGAAACTCACCATGTAGATCCATCTGGACTCAAACTCACAGAGATCTGTCTGCCTCTGCCTTTCAAGTGCTGAGATCCAAGGCGTGAGCCACCACTGCCAAGCCTTGGATTAGGTATTTCTTATAAGAATTTCTTAAGCCAGATGTGGTGATGCACACCTGCCTGTACTATCGAGGTAGGGGCAGGCAGAAACTTCTGGGCCAGCCTCAGCTACACAGAAAAATTTGAGAGTAGCCTGGGTTGCACACAACCTCATCTTGAAGAAGAAGAGGAGGAGGAAGAGGAGAAAGAGGGGGAGGAGGAAGAGGAAGAAAAGGAGGAGGAGGAGGAGGAGGAGGAGGAAACAGAAGGACCTCCCCCTTTCAAAATCAGTACTAGAAAGACCAGATTCTACAGTAACTCAGAACAGGAAAGTCAAGAACTCAGTGCCTACCTACCACCCTACATCCCTTTCTGCTTTGAGAAAAAAAAAACAAAAAAACAACAAACAAACAAACAAACAAGCAAAAACCCAAGTCATCAGCCCTGGGAGATGGCTCAGTGCATGTAGCTCTGCCAGTGTGAGGACTGAGCTCGGGTCCTCAGAAGCTACACAGATGCGGTCACAGCAGCACCCTCAACCCCAACGCTCTTACAGTGAGATGAAACACAGAGGTAGGAGAGTCCCTGGAAGTTCCTCACTCTCCTGCCCCACCCACCTCCTGTCTCTCCAAATCCAGTGCCCTGCTTCCCCAGGCTCTAGAGCCAGCCTGCTTGCTTGCTGACCAAAGCTGTTCACAGCCCAGGAAGTGGCTAAGGATCCAACCAGAGATGAGCCATCTGGTCCTTCCACAGTAAACAAGTCACAAGAATTGAGGCCAGCCTGCTCTGGTTTTCCTGTCCAGTGAGATGTTCTCTCTCATCATCCTGGGAGAGAGAGGCCAGTCCAGGACCTGGGCCCCAGCCCAAGAGCAGCCCTGGCCTAGAGCAATGTGCACAGGGAATCGAGGAGAGATGGGTCTTCCATCTCTCCATCTCTCTTTTCTTGTTCCCTTCTCAGAGACTATGCCAGGTGGTCAATTTACCATCCCATCCAACAGGGTCACTTCCTCCCAAAGGGACAGAATATGTTCTAGAACCTAGTGTTCTCATTGGTTCTCATTCTCTATCTCTCTCTGTCTCTGTCTGCCTCTGTCTGTCTCTGTCTCTCTCTCTCTGTGTGTGTGTGTGTGTGTTGGTTTTGGAGTGTGGAAGATGGAACCTAGAACCTTCCATCTGCTGGGCAAGAGTTCCCCCCTGATTCTCCAGCCAGCCCTTAGAATTCAAACCTCTATTTCCAACAAAGGAGACATCTACTGGCCACCTCCGGTATTGCATCCTTGCTCCACCCACGGAAGACAAATGCTCACCCAAAAGGAGGGTGAGGCCCTGTTCCCACGTTCAAGTGGGGTCAGTGGGTCCTAAGCACAGAACAGATGTGTGTGGCTGAACAGTTTGGGCTGAAACTATAGCCCTGGAATTTCCAAAGTATTGCAGAACACTCTAGGCTGACCCTAGAGTGTGGATCACGAGCTGCTTATTAATTAGTTCCCTGTTTGCCAAACATTCTTGCCTGGGTCTCCCAGGAGATGGTTTGGTTGGGAATGCATGGCAGCTGAGTGGAAATCAACAGAGGAAGAATGTTTGCTCACAGAGAGGATTGCAGAGAGGTAGATCTCATGAGGAGAGAGAGCGTGGTCAAAGTGTGTGCGTGTGCGCGCGTGTGTTTGTGCTGTGTGTGTGTGTGTGTGTGTGTTCCTGTGTTTGTGCTGTGTATGTGTAGGTCAAAGGGCAACCTCAGGCTCTGGTCTTCTCTTCCACCGCGTTTGACACAGGGTCTCAGCTCTGCAGTGTACTAGTTCACTCACCAGTTGCCACCCCCCTGCAGGAGCTCTGAGAAGACGGTGCTCACTAACTACCACAGCTGGCCTAACATGGAGTCTGCAGCTCCAGGCAGGGTCTTCACACCTGTATGGCAAGCGCTTAACCTGTCCGTGCCATCTCCTCAGCCCCGATACTGAACTTTGAGTTTCTGTGAAAAAGGATAAACTAGAATTTGGGGCTCTTTGAAGACAGCTGATAACTTGTGATACAGGTGTGTGCCTTGCTCACCCGCTGCGGGGCTGCCAGGAGACCCCCGGGTTACAGCAAAACCTTTCACACAATGCCCAGTGGACCCATGTGGGGGCCACTCTCCCTGCAGCCCTGAACCAGCTGAAGTGAAGAAAAAGGGGGAGGCAGAAGGGGATGGAGGGGTAGTGTTGGTGGGGGGGGGGGGGAGCAGTGGGATGGGGGGGAGGAGGGGGGGGGGGGCTTTTTGGGGTTGGTTGGGGGGGGGTTGGTTTTGTTTTGTTTTGGGTTTATCTTACTATGAAGTCGTGGCTGGTCTGGAACTCACCATGTAAACTAGGCAGCATGTTCATATACATGTTTCTACACACATCGTAACAATAAAATTATAATAAGCGGAATCCAGGGTGAACCAGATCACTCCTATGAGTCCCAAAGACTTTGGCATGAGAATTTTCATGAATTTGGGACCAGCCTGAGCTATAGAGGGAGAACTTATCTCAAATAACAGCAAATTAGCAAGTCAAACTGGGTCTGGTAGAGCTGTGTCTGCTGAGCCCAACCTGTCATCCAAGCTAATCCAGAGGCTGAGGCAGGAGGATCCCAAATTTAACACTTTGATAAACATAGGAAGACCCTGTCCCAGGATATAGTTTAAAAGTGAGTGGCTGGGAGTATCCATATCTTAGTGGCAGGATGCTTGCAGGAGACCCTGGACTCAATACTTAGTAGGGGCCTGGTGGTACAGGCCTGTAAAGAAGAATCAGGAGTTCAAGACTAGCCTGAGCTACAAGAGACCCATCTCAAAACAAACAACAAAAACCCTAATTAAAAGAAAAAGATACAAAAGAAAAGAAAGGAGAAAGGAACTCAAGGAATAGAGAGAGTGTGTTTCAGTGAGAAAACAGGGGCAGCCCGGAGCTAGGTGGCTTAATGCAGGCACAAATGCATGTGGCACAAATAGATGTGGGATAGCTGAGCTGCTTTAAAGGTCCCCTCTGACAAGTTCGAACCTTCGAACCTTCGCTTGGGCCAGCACCCAACCCAAAGTTCACACCCGCCCTAGCCCTGCCCACCACTCGAGGTTCTGACCTCATACACTGGAGTTGATTGCTTTTCCTGCCTAAGGAGAGGGATCTGCGTGGCCCAGTGAAAGCTCCTGCAAATGCTAAGCCAAGCTGGAGTCTGGCCACCTCATAGATGGGTTTCCAGGGATGCATGCCCTTGAGCCTCTGCTGGCTAGAAACGGATCCTTCCCTTCCAGGGAGAGCGAAGACAGCCTGGCTTGTAATGGGAGGCAGGGCTGCTATGGGTGCCAAGAGCCCTGGCCAGGGACCTGCAGATCTGGGCCCCAGTGGCTCATTCCAGCTGCCTGTCAGAACCATGCCTAGAAGGTGAAGTGGGGACAGAAAGTACTCCTCACCACAGGCTTGGGCTCAGTCACAGTCCTCTGAGGCTGGGCTCAGTCACAGTCTCCTGAGGCTGGAGCAACCCAGGCTGGATGGCTCTTGAGCTAAAGGCACATTTGTTTTATAGTCATGAAGGATAACCACGGACCAGACCCCAACACGGTGAGTTCTATGAGGGAAAGAGTGATGTTTGAGCCTGCACGGTAGGAAGATGTTAGAAGAGTTCTCCAGAGGAACCGGCGTGGTGGTGTGTACATGCAGTTCCAGCTAAGAGATGCCGTGAACTTGACGCCAGTCAGGGGCTACATAGTGTCTTGGGTGGGAGCCAGGGGGAGGGCTTGGAGAGGTGCTCCATGTGTTTAAGTACTCCCGAAGACCTGCATCTGATACCCAGAACTCACAGTTTTTGTTGTTATTGTTTGTCTGTTAAAGGCATGATGGCAGCGTGTGCCTATAATCCAGATACTAGAGACAGAGATTGGCTCGCTGGGGCTTTGTGGCCACCAAAAAGACACATAGTCTCTCTCTCTCTCTCTCTCTCTCACACACACACACACACACACACACACCCAGGCTTGTGCCTGCAATCCCAGCATTTTGTAAATGGGGCAGGATGATCAGAGTTCCGAGACCGTCTTCAGTCACATATTGAGTTCCTGGCTGGCCTGAGCACACACATATGCAGCCAAAACACTAATACACATAAGATAAAAGTAAATATTTAAGAAAAAACACAAAAGCAAAAAAGACCATTTGTAACATGTGAAAAAGGAAAGAGTTTTCCAATGTGCCCGCTCACATAATACGTATTGGCACTGGTCATGTGATAGGCCAGTCCTCCTGACCAAGAAACAAACAAACAAATAACCAGGTTGGGGGTATCTCTGAGGCCCCCTTTTCCTGACACTGGATCCATTCAGGGATACTGCAGCCCCAACCACCCCAAGAGCCCTGTCCCAGCACCATGACCCTGGAGGGTGAGGACATCGGTACATGAACTGGAATCTCAGAGTGACACAGACACTCAGGTGGTTCCAGGTCCCTGTGGCATCAGGTTCAAAGTTCATCCGATTCTACAAAGTTCTTAGCAAGAGTAAGAAGACCCCATTGCTGTCCTCAGCTCTCGGCCCAAAACCTCTTCCAGATACAACATGGAAACCACTCCCATGACTCGGCTCTCTGCAAGGGTTGTATTAGGCAGGGGGTCTCTGGAGTCACAGAACTGATGGGATGTCTGTCTACACTGAGGGAATTTATTGTGATAACTTACAGTCCAAGAGTCTAGTAGTTGCTCAGTCCCACGAGGCTGGTTGTCTCAGCTGGTCTTCTGTATACGCTGGGATCCAGAAGAGGCAGGTTCCAACAGACGTGCGGGCAATCAAGTGCAAGCAGGCGAAGAAAATCGAATCTTCCTTCTTCCAATGTCCTTCTGTAGGTCTCCAACAGAAGGTGTGGCCCAGATTAAAGGTGTGAACCACCACGCCTGGATCTGGGACTTGTTTCATCCCAGATGACCTTGAACTCAGAGACCTTTCCTCAGTTTCCTGGGAGTAAAGGAATGCACTACCTTGCCTGGCCCTAAGCATTTCATGGCCACTGTGCCTCAAGATCTCCATGCCACGATCCAGGTCAGAAACTTGTGTCTTCCAGCCTCAAGTCCTAGATCACAGGTGAGCCCTCCAATTCTGGATTGTAGTTCATTCCAGATAGAGTCCAGTTGACAACCAGGAATAGCCATTACACCTGTCCTTGGTGCCTCTGACGTTGTGACTCTTAAACCTCGCTACAGGGAAAGAACAAGCCAGACAGAACTGGTTCCACAGATGGAAAAGACCCCTCTCTATCAGTGGCCTTGGAAACCCAGGGGCAGCCACCAAGGATATGAGGGTCTCCAGCAGCTGAAACCAGCTATCATGGCAGTGGGGACTACCCCAGTTTCATCTCTGCTTCTGTAACAGGACACGCTGAGGAAAAGCAACGCAGGGAAGAAAGGGTTTGTTTGACTTATATTTCCAGGTTACAGTCCATCGGTGTGGGGGACACCGAGGCAAGAATGTCAAACTGCTAGTCATATCACATCCAGTCAGGAGCAGAGGGAAGTACACATGCACGCGGTTCTGCTTCTCCACGCATACACGTTAGGACTGCCTGCCTAGGGCATAGCGTAAGCCATAGTGGGCCAGCCAGGTCTTCCCACATCGACTAATATAATGAAGAAAATTCCTCACACACATACCTAAAGGCCAACGTATATATAATTCCTCAATTAAGATCTCTACAGAGGGGCTAGAGAGATGGCTCATCAGATAGAAGCACTCTCTGCTCTTTCAGAGGACCTGGGTTTGGTTTCCAGCACCCACATGGTGGCTTACAACCATCTGTAATTCCAGTTGCAAGGGATCTGACACGCTCTCTGGCCAGCCTCCAGAGGCAGAGGGCATGCACTTAGTATACATACAGGCAAAACAAAAACTCATACACATAAAATGAATAAAAGATTTTTAAAATATTTTTTTAAAACTGCCTGGGAAGTTCAGGTGGGGTCAGAGCCGGCCATGGCTGCACACACAGGGAGCCACAGCCTGATGAGGAAGCAGGGCAGCCCCCTCCTGTGGGAAACAGACATTGTGGGCTAGGGGTTCTGAGTGAGCACACAGGCCAGAGGTGAGCACCACTCAGAGTCCACAGCCAGTATCGTCCTCTTGTCTCGTGTCCAGTGTCCACATCTGGCCTCTTTGAACGGCCTTCCCTTGGAACAAGGAAATCTTAAAGCCTTCTGCAGTCAAAACTCCTTAGCCTGCTATGGCCTAAGTCTGAGGCCCCTTGAGGGAGAAGCTGACCCTGGGACACATGGCATGGTCCAGTCTCCCAGCTTTTTCCTGCATGTAGCTACTCCAGGCCCTTCCCACCCCAAAATTCTTCCAGGTGTCACACTTCAAGGTCCTCCTGAGTCCTCATCTCTTTCTCCTGCTGTGTGTGTGTGTGGGGGGGGGGTCCACTAGATCGTCCCACCCCTGTGCAGAGCCCAAACTCAAACACCAGGGTGTGGAATCAAATACAGGATGAGACGCTGTTTCATGCCTCAGGACAGCCATGTTTAAGATAGGCTATAGCAAGTTCTCCAAGGACACGGAGCCATGAGACTCCCAAGACACCTCCGGAAGAGACAAAACCAAGGCCAATGCTTTGGAGCCCAGACAACTCAGCACAGTTTGGCTTAGCGATATGCCAAAGAGAAACAGTGTCCACAAACAGCCAGACAACAGCCAGGAAGAAAGGGATTCCAATGCTGTAGATGGATAAGCCAGTGTAGACTGTCCGCACTCCCAGCCAAGGCTCAGCCATGGAAAGGCAAAAGTGCCAGCAGGTGCTTTGTTAAGGCAGCAGGACTGGGGACATAACTGGCAGTGAAGAATCTGTGCCCTAGCTTGGATCCCCGGTGCCCACATAAAATTCCGGGTCCTGCCACTCTGATGCCAGCGCTGGAGAGGAAGAGGCAGGTGGGTCCCTGAAGCTCACTGGCCAATCAGCTTGGCTGAATCTATGAGCACAGGGTCAATGAGAGACTGTTTGTGGTAGGGGGCACACAGTCAGTCCAATGTGGTGGCGGGGGCACACAGTCAGTCCAACGTGGCAGTGGCAACTTGCAGTACGGCTTGTTCACATGTTGGTGGATCAGGAAGCAAGGGCGGGCTGTAACCCTCAAGCCTTGCACTGAGTGAGCCACTGCGGACAGCCCAGCCCCATACCCCAAAGGCCCCACACCCTCCAGGGAACCCAGTGTTTAAACATGTGACCCAGAGGGTGGAGAATCTTGTCAACCCAGGGCACTTGAATCAGACACAAAAGACAACCAGTCATATGTTCATGTGACGGCCCCAGCATGGGCACATAAAAAGTGAGTGGTGCCTGAGGAGGAGGAGGGAAAAGACAGTGACTGTAAGAGTTTGTGGGGACAAGGGTATCACTGGGTGATGAAGACACTCTGGAGCTAGATGGTGACAATGGTGAGAGTACCCCTATTCAAGGGTAAACTGTAAAAGGGCAAAGGTCACATGAATTACATCTCCATTCTTTTTTTTTTTTTTTTTTGGTTTTTGGTTTTTGGTTTTGTTTTTTTGGTTTTTGGTTTTTGGTGTTTTTGGTTTTTCGAGACAGGGTTTCTCTGTGTGGCCCTGGCTGTCCTGGAACTCACTCTGTAGACCAGGCTGGCCTCGAACTCAGAAATCCGCCTGCCTCTGCCTCCCAAGTGCTGGGATTAAAGGCATGTGCCATCATGGTTGGCTTGGGCAATACTGCTCTCTATGTCAATTCACTTTTCCAAGCTAAGCGTGTCCTGGAAGGCTACCTGTCACTACTGCCACCTGTCACTGGTAACCCCTGTCTTTTCTGTTGCCTGTCACTGATGATGTCTGTCACCGTTGACACCTGTCCCTGCTGTCACCTGTCACTGCTGTCACCTGTCACTGCTGACCCCTGTCCCTGCTGTCATCTGTCCTTGCTGTCACCTGTCACTGCTGACACCTGTCCTTGCTGTCACCTGTCCCTGCTATCACCTGTCACTGCTGTCACCTGTCACTGCTGACACCTGTCCCTGCTGTCACTTGTCACTGCTGACACCTGTCCCTGCTGTCACCTGTCCCTGCTGACACCTGTCCCTGCTG
>JANHMN010000002.1:228310018-228326482 GCA_030674055.1 Rhabdomys pumilio
CACCTGTCCCTGCTGTCACCTGTCCCTGCTGTCACCTGTCCCTGCTGTCACCTGTCCCTGCTGACACCTGTCACTGCTGACGTCTGTCACTGCTGATGTCTGTCACTGTTGACACCTGTCCCTGCTGTCTGTCATCTGTCCCTGCTGACTCCTGTCCCTGCTGTCACCTGTCCCTGCTGACCCTGTCACTGCTGACCCCGTCACTGCTGACATGTCACTGCTGAGTCAGCATCTTCCCACCGACACCCTACAGCTCACATCAGGTGCCCACACTGAGTGTGTCCAGTGCACACCCAGCCACCAGGGCCTCTGTACTGTCAAAGAGGAGATGGGCATCTGAAGTCACAGTAACCACAAAGGGACTTTCTAACCCACACAATCAGGCCTGAAAGGGACTCAGGATGATGATTCACTGATAATTAATACTCTCTCATCTCTCTTGAAGGCTGTACCTGAGATACCACTTTCTCATGTTGTCCGTTATCTAAAAGTGTTATCACCCTGTCACAGCTGTCTTTCCTAATTTTTGGGTGTGCTTGTTTTGTTTTATGTAACAGAGTCTTACTTTGTGGCCCTGACTGGCCTTGAACTCAGGCAATGCAGGGGGTGGGGTGGGGGACCACAGGTATGCGCCAGACCTGTCTCTGTATCCCTAATTCAATTTCCATTTAGTGTTCAGTTCCATGGGACACAGGTCGTCGGGGCTGGCAGCTTTACCCACCAAGTCACCTCGCCAGCCCATCTCCATTTTAAATAGATGAGGGTCCAAGGTGTGGCTCAGTTGATAGAAGACCTGTCCAGCCAGCACAGGAACCTGGATTCTATCTCCTGCATTGCATGCTGGGTGTGGTGGCTCACACCTGCAATCCTAGCTTTCAGGAAGTGGAGACAGGGAGATTAGGAGTTCAGGGTTATCCTGGGCAACATAGCAATTTGGAGGCCAGCCTGGACCACATGAGATTTTATCTATCTTTTTTTTTTCTTTTTTTTTTTTTTTTTTTTGGTTTTTTGAGACAGGGTTTTTCTGTGTAGTCCTGGCTGTCCTGGAACTCACTCTGTAGACCAGGCTGGCCTCGAACTCAGAAATCCGCCTGCCTCTGACTCCCAAGTGCTGGGATTAAAGGTGTGTGCCACCGCCCAGCGAGATTCTATCTTAAAAGAAAAAGTTAATGTGGTTTTGCCGGGAAAAGATAGTCAGGGCCCCAAGAAGTGATGAGGAGCTTAAAAGGCTTAGAAACTGCTCCCTGGGTGCCTGTCCTGTCCCACCCAGCACCTCAAAACATGGTGGAGAGAGAGAAAGCAAGGAAACTGTGGTGGCCTGGGCACTTTAAGTACATCAAGATGGGCACACTGACGGCAGCCACTGGAAGCAAGTCTGGATTGAGTCTGAGTTGTTAGACTCGCAGACTTCAGGCTCTTCTCACAGGAAAAATATTTATTTCGCTGAGCCTGCTTTTGGAAAGCCGAGGCTGTAATAGCACACATCGATTTAGCAGAGTTTTGGCTACGGCTGGATTCTGTCTGCCTCCGGTCTCTGTCTGTGTGGGCCGTGTGTGTGTGTGTGTGTGTGTGTGTGTGTGTGTGTGTGTTTTCATCCACAGCACACATTCCCAGTAGTAAGCAATCAGCTAGAAGACAGACAGAGCAGAGAGCATGCTGTCCCCTGTTAGCCAGGGAGCAGTGCTGGGAACTGAGTGTGGTTTAGCCAGGGTCCTGCTGAGCTGTCCTCAGATGCCTGTAGACAAGCAGCTACTGTCACTTCTGCATTCTCTTTTGACCTAATACACTGCTTCCCACCCTTCTCTCCTAACTCCACCCCCACCCTGTTTGAGGGGAAAAGTATGGCTGGGCTTGGTGGCACATGCCTTTAATCCTAGCCTTTGTAAAGCAGAGTTAGGCGAGTCTGTGAGTTTGATGCCAGCCTGGTTTGTTTGCCACACAAACAAGTGTGGGGAAGTCAGGGAAAAGCAGAGCCAGATTCACAAATCTGTAACCTAGCACTCAGGGGCCTGAGACCAGAGGACGGGGAAGCCATGGCCAGCCTGCTCTGCTCTTAAAACTGTCTCAAAAGGAAAGGTCTCGGGGACTGGATGGCCCATTGGTTAAGAGCACTTGATCTTGCAGGGAACCTGGGTTCGATTCTCAGCCCCCAACACAATCATTCACAGTCATCCCTAACTCCAATTCCAGAGAGTCCGATGCCCTCTTCTGGCCTCTTTGGGTACTGCATGCACACAGTTCCGACATGCAGAGAAAACACCCATACACATAAAATAAATCTAAAAAAGAGAGAGAAAAGAGTCTGGGGCTAGCAAGATGATTCAGTGGGTAGAAGCACTTAACACCAAGCCTACTGACCTGATGGAAACAGAGAACTGATTCCTGTACATCCTCCCCTGACCTTCACAGGAGCCAGGACAGATACATACATATACAAACTAAACAAACAAATGCATTAAGTAAGAAAGTGTCTAACTGGATCAGCCAGCATCCTGTAAGTAGATCTTACTGGCCTTTCCATTCCTTGAAAGATAACAGAGCTAAGGGCTGGAGCCAAAGTCCCCAGCAGAACCCCCCTGCCCCCAGCTGCTGCCCCTCGCCCCCCTGGCCCCTGCCCCAGCAGCCAGGTAGAAAAGGCAAGGTCTTCTCTACATTGTGCTCAAGGACGCCAGGCCCTCACTGCCAAGTTCGTGTGGTAAGAGGAGCCTCGGAGGCTCAGAGTTCAGCCTTAATGTATCCACTCTGACCTTCTTGTGGGTTCTAAATTTAGCCAAACAAGTTCTTCCAGCCCAATTGATGACTCGGGTACATTGTTACAGGATCAAATCTTTTTCCTGGTGTGGAAATAATAAAAGAATCTGGCTGTTTGCAGAAGCTAGCCTGCTGACCGCCATCTGACATGGACCCTCGGGCCCCGGTGGTGATGGATATGTGGTTATTGACTGCCTTCTCAGGGACAGTGATTAAAACATTTCCCGAGCCAGAGTCTAAATGGCATTTGTGAGCGAGCCGGAAAATGAATCTCAGAGAGCTGGGCATGGTGGCTCATGCCTGTAATAACGCTTGGTGGGAGCTGAAGCAGGAGGATTGCCACAAGCTCTAGGCCAGTCGGGGCTATGTTGTAAGCTTACGACTAACCTGGACTAAAGAGTGAAATAGAGTCTCAGAACACTGAAAAGTAAAGAAACCTTGGGGTTATTTATCTAGGAATAAAAAAAAAAAAACAAGCTTAAACTTTTCCTACAAATAAGAAAGAAGATAATTCTATCCTGGTGGAGCACAAGGCAGGCAGGCATCTCAGGGTCCTTGGGGACTCACAGGCGAACTGCCTGCACCCTACACAAAGCCTCTACTGATCTGAAACAGCACTATGGCCCTCCCAGTCTGGTCACCAGCTCTGAGCATTCCTTAGTCATTGGACCCAGTAAAGGCCATGAACGGATGGGTCACAAACATGGCATGAGATGTCCGGTCCCAAAGGACCAGCTCAGACATGAGCTCCCCTCCCCCAGAAAGGTGACTCTGGAGTCAGGGAAGGGCATTCCATCTGAGTCCATTCCTGAGATGAAGGCCCAGGATTTTGGAGTTGGGGTGGTCACTCTGGCACCTAAAGAGGCATCTATAAAGAAAAGGAGAAAGTACAGTGGGACTCTGGGTTCCAACGAGCTACAGATGGCTTGGTCTAGCCTCCCCCAAAATCCACTGTTCCATTTCTGTTGCTGGGACAAACACCCAGAGGAAAAGTAGCATAGGAAAGAAAGGGTTTAGTTGGTTTAAATCCAGGGTATTGCAGGAAATCAAGACTGTGGAATCACAGCTACAGTCAAGAGTGGGGAGGGGTGGGGAAGGCAGAGAGAGAAAATAAGAGAGAGAGAGAGAGAGAGAGAGAGAGACAGAGAGAGACAGAGACAAAGAGAGACAGAGGGGGAGGGGGAGGGGAGAGGGAGAGGGAGAGGGAGAGGGAATTCAAACCACAGATCCTTGCTTTGTTTGCCCTCTCAGGTAGCTTTCTCCTCTTTTATAATGGATGCTCAGAACCCTGCCCAAAAGGTCTGGGTCTTCCTATATCAACTAACGATCAAGATAACCCCCCACAGACGAGCCCACAGGCCAACCTAATCTAGATAATTCACGGAGACTCTCTTCCCAGAGGACTCTAGATCATGCGAAGGTGACGGTTAAAACCAACCCTAGACCCCTCGGTTACAGAACCAGCTAGTTCTTCAGATGAACTCTGCTGGGTTTCTCAGTCCCAGAGGAATATCTATCTGCAGCTCCATGAAATGAACACAGCCCTTTTTAGTCTGAATTTAATTCTGGGTTTTGGGGGGGCTGGGGGTTGTTTTTAAGTTTTATTTATTTTTATTTTTGTGAACTTCCTTGTGTGTATAGATCACGTGCATGCAGTACCCATGGAGGCCTGAAGAGGGCATCAGACCCCCTGAAGCTAAAGTTACAGAGCTTCTAAGTGGGTGCTGGAAACCAAACCTGGGACCTCTGCCAAGAACAACCAGTGACCTGCTGAGCCATCTCTCTAGACCCTGGTTTTTTGTTTATTTTGTTTTCTCTATTTTGAGACAAGGTCTCACATAACCCAGCTGAGCTCCTGACCCTCCTGCCTTTTACTTCCCAAGTGCTGGATGGCCAACATGAATGAGAATGTTATCTAAGTGCATGTCTGACTCACGGGATGCAAACTGAATCCTCACTGAAGCCAGAAGATGTTACTGCCGGTCCCAAGTGACCAACACCCACCCTCCAGATGGGTGAGCTGTCGCCATTGTCTCTGGAAATCCAGGATGGAGGGTGAAGCAGAGCAGATTCATAGGGCAGTGGGGGTGTGGGATGGGGATGCTAGGAGAGAAGAGGGAGGCAGGGTCCAGGCAGAGGCGTGTCTACCCTTCCCCGGGCTCATGGAGCACAGCTGTGGTCCATTGTGAGTGTAGTAAAGTGAGGGAAAGGCAATGAGCTTGCACAGGTTTCCTGGACTGATGCTCAGGGCTGGGACTAAGTCCTGAGTCTGCTGGGCCCTGGTGTGGCCCCTTCAGTGCACACTACCCTAGTCTCCCGTCAGGTTCCCATGGAGACACATCTTTTCTTCTAACTGCTTCTCTCATCAATGGCCCCCGCAGGCTTGGAGTTAGGAGGCCCCTGGAGCTGACCAGGGAGGCAGGAAAGAATCAGCTACAAACTTGACCCTTTCCCCTGCCTCTTCTAGATCCCAGGGAAGCGTGGGTGGGTCCCAGACAACTCAAGAGCAGCTGCTTCGGTCATCAGAAGCCCCAACTAAGGAACTCTCAGGAAAGAAAGAGAAACCAAATAGATTTGCAAATAAACTTCCTGGACCTGGGGCCAAACCCCAGTAGAAGACACACTTCTTCCCACGATAGGGCCTCAGCTTCCATCCCCAGCCCCACAGAAAAGTAAATTTCCACATGCAATCAATAATAATCACCACTGGCCACACCAGTAAAATTGGGGTGAGTACCAGGCTGTGCTAGAATTCATTCCACCGTGGTTCAGCATGGCTCAGAGGGATGTGCCAAGGCTCAGAGGGGTCCTAGGTCACACTCAGGTCACCCCTGGGTTTCAGCCTGGGCATTATGCTTCACAGGTGGGTCTATAATCCTGTCCTGTTCTTGGGGCATGCCGTCTCTGGCTTCTGTTGCTGGCATCTCTGCTCACTGGGGCTGCTCTCCTAGACGCACCCCTGCTCTTCTCCCATGTTCCCGTGTCCCCCATCGGTTCCCAGGGGGTCTGCAGCACCCCTGCAGCTCCCTGCTGTGTGGTTTGAACATAGTTAATTCCCATCTGAACCCTGGAGTTGTCACTCATATCATGAGGAGACTTTCAGTTTAGTGCTACAGCTGAGGTGTGAGGGCAGAGACAGGACAGGTGTTCCTGTGTGACTTAGTCTCTGCTCCCTGGCTTCCCTTTCTGGGGATGCCCCATCGGCCCTTGAACCTCAGGACCTCCAACAGAGCTGCTATGAACCCAGGCGTCACCAATCGCCAGTGGCTGTCCTCTCCCTCTCTCGTGGCGATGCCCATGGAGTAGACACAAACCCAGACCCTTTCTGGACCGTCTTCCAGGCTTCTATTGTCTCCCTCTGGTTGGGGAGATCTGAGCAGGAGACTAGGGGTTCCATGGTCACTAGCAATTTGCTTTCTCTTCAAGAAAATTGACTTCTCTTCCATGGTATAGCTGCCATATTGCCCCATTTTAGAGTGGGGGTCTCCCAGGGCCGACTGCCATTGTTCCTGACCTCACAGTGAAAGGGAACCCCAAGTCCTCTGTGGACAGCAGGAGTCTGAACCCTTGTCCTACAGTGCATCAGCCAGAAGCACCAGGAGTCATAAAGCCCTGACTTTCTGTGACAAGGGCCAGGATTGTGTGAGTCCCCAGCCCTTGTATGCAGTCTTCCAGTTGCTATGCCAGCCAAAAGACACTGTCACTTGAGGTCTGCAGTACTAAACTGGCTTCTGAGGCTGGCTTTGTAGGGAGTTCTGTATTCTGAGTTTGATTTGTAATGCCTGCCATAAATTGAAGGAGCAGTTTTTTGTTGTTTTTTAAGACAGTTTCAGTCTATAGCCCAGACTGGGCAAGAGCTCACTGTGTATGTCAGCCTGGCCTCAACTCAGGCCAATCCTCCTGCCTCAGAGTGTGTTACTGTGCCTGGCTTAACCTTTCTTCAAACAGGTTCAGGGTGGAAAGACCCACTTTGCCCATTTTGTTCTCTCTCTCTCTCTCTTTCTCTCTCTCTCTCCTCCCTCCCTCTTTCCTCCCTCCCTCCTTCTCCCCCCTCCCTCCCAAGCCAGTATGAATCCAGGTTTCCTAGCTTGTAATAGCAACTCAGGCTCCAGGATAGCGACCAGGCAAGGGTTTGTCTAATCTCAGCTTTGTGGATTTCTTTTTTTGTTTGTTTGTTTGTTTTTTGTTTTTTGTTTTTTGTTTTTTGTTTTTCGAGACAGGGTTTCTCTGTGTAGCCCTGGCTGTCCCGGAACTCTGTAGACCAGGTTAGCCTTGAACTCAGAAATCCACCTGCCTCTGCCTCCCAAGTGCTGGGATTAAAGGCGTGTGCCACCACTGCCCGGCAGTGGATTTCTTTTTAATCCAGCCAAGCCCAGAGGCCTAGGATGCAGATTTGAAAGGGCACTGGTTTCTTCAGATGCAGGAAAGAACATTCTGGATGCCTTGTGGACTTTGTTTTTGTTTTTCCTCTAAACTTTAAATAGCTCATTGTGCAGCCCAGATTGATCTCAAACTCTCCATCCTCCTGCCTCTGCTCCCTCTCTAACGTTGAGATCACGTACCTGTTCCTCACACTTGAACATCTCTCAGTCGACTGTGGTCAAACCACCCTGCTCTGGTTAAGAGTCTAAGAAACATGGCATCTGGAATGTTCTATGCATCCATCCCACCTTTCCCCGGGACCCCCACCCCCACCCAGAGGTACAAACTGTCTTTCTGCACCAACTCCTCACACCTTTCTACAGCTACAGCATGTCTGACATCTGGCCCTGAGAGATGTCCTTTCCCTGGGAGCCAGGGCAGCAGAGGTTTCTGTGTCAGACAGACCTGGAGACCAGCCCAGCCCACCCCTTTCTTGCTTTGTGACTATAGACAAATCACTCAACCTCTCTGAGCTTCTTTTTCTCATCTGTGAAATGGGGATGCTGACGTTGCCCAGCGTGTTGACTGTCTGAGAATGCCAGGGTAGGTGCCAGCCACAGCACCTACCTGGTAGGCACACATTAGTGTCCTGGCCTTCTCTTTTAGGTGGTGGGGAGAGGAAGGGCTTGGGACCTGGGTTTTGTTCTGCCATGAAGTCCACGCCAGCTGCCACAGCCATCCTCAGTCTGGGACTCTCCCTGCCTGTCAGTCCCTGGAGAACTGTCTGCTCATCCATCCACAGGTGACCTATCTGTTTCTCCCCATGGCACAGGTAGGAAACTGAGCCTGAGCCTGAGCCCTGTTCCTATAGTCAGCTAACAGAGGGTTCTGGCCACACCATCCTGGACCTTAGCATTGAGGAAAAGGCATTCTAAGTGGTGGGTAGCAACTCTCCCACACCCAGCTCAGCCTTCCACAGAGTTGTCTTCCCCCCCCCATAGCCTACCCCCTGCCAGCCTCTCCCTGCTAGCCTACCCCTGCCAGTCTCCCTCTGTAAGACCCGCTCCTGTATAGCTCCGCCCATTCTGAGTCTTCAGGTCCAAGGTGGCCCTCTCTCAAAGGCTCCCCTGCTGTTGCTTCTTCCTCTGATCTGATTCCTCTTCACGGAGGGGCTCTCCAAACATGCTGAGGATGGGGTGTTTTGAACTTGGGCACCAATGAGGCTTTACATGCACACACATGAGACTCCCAGGATACAACACACACATTTGTTCACACAATGTGTACACAGGAACACGGGCGAATGCTCCAGGAGTTCAGGTACACAGGTTCACCCCTAGAAACACTCATGAGCACACATGCACATGTGTGAACACTCTCAGGGGGGCAGCAGACGTACACATGCCCTTGAACAGCCACAGGCAGGTAAACACGCCTGCCTCGTCAGCCATCCATTGCTCTTCCGGCCTCCGGCTCAAGTTCCCCTCTCTTGACCCCTGGACTCTGGTGGAGGGTCACCATCACACACATATGAGTCTGATGGTTCTGAGCACATATGTAACAGACTACGTACATGACAGCTTCTATAACAAGTAATAGTTTGGAAACCTGTTACCCTCCTTTTCTGGGAACTCAGACATCAACCTGCCTGACAGAGGTTTGCAGAGAGGACCCCAGGCATGCCAGTGCTGAATTTTGCTACCAGACAGTGAACTAAGCAATCACCTACCAAGCATGATCCTGACACCTCCCCAGCAGCCAGAGACCTGGAAAGCACTGTGTATTCAAAGAAAACCTGGCTTTGTTCTCCCTGGCTACACTGGTCCCTTGTGGTTAGGTTGAGGAGCAATCAGCTTCTACTTACAGAGGGAACGCCTTGCTGGGGCAAGGAGCTGAGTGGCTGCAGCCTGCTGCTAGTGGCTGGCTAGGCAGTGGCTCAGACGCAGTAGCCAGGATGTGAGTGTCAACCAAGGCGGAGAAGGAGCCAGCTGCACCCTGGGCCCAGAGAGTCCCCTCTCCCAGCTGCCATCTGCCACAAAGTGCCAATTCCCAACTTGAGACACACAACCACCTAAGGGAGGGCTATGAGGAACAGAGGGGGATTTGGGACAGAGCACCACATAAGCCCAAAGGATGAAACTGACCACACTGGATACAGGCCCACTTGTTCATGGGTGGTGTCTGAGAGGTGTCAGATGGATTACAGGGAAGAAGCCTAGGAGAAAGGGAGGAGGGCAGGACGAAGCTAGGAAGTGAAAGATGAGTAAGGTCAAAGCCTGTGCAGGTGGGTGCAGGTGGTCTTTGAAGCTCTGTGTTCAGCTGGACAATGTGACAGCAGAGAAAGGACCAGCCACTCTCAGCTTCCACATAGAGCAGGCTTTGAAGTCAAATGCTGGATTCAAGGCTGGGCTCTGTTCTTCAGTAGATGGCTTCTGCATAAGCAGCTGCTCAGCCTGCCTCCTGGTGTACATGGGCGACACCTAATGACTAGAACTTGGCAAAGGTGACATCAGGCAAGGTCAAGTCGGAAGAGGCAACAGCTTTCAAACAGGGTGCAGTAGCACATCCTATAAGCCACTTACTTTGGAGGCTGAGGCAGGAGGATTTCCAGCTAGAGGCCAGCATGAACTTCAAAGTAAGAAATAGGGCCGCAGATGGGCTTAGTGATAGAGCACCTGCCTAGGGCAAGGCCCTGAGCCTACTCAGTCCTGAGAGAAAGAGAAAAATGTGAGATTCCAATCTCTGTCTCCCGGCTGACCTCATAGCTCAGGAGAGGGCAGAGCATGTGTGCTGAGCCAACCATGCTCAAAGCCCTGGTTCCATTCCCAGCCCCGCAAACCAAAAATTAAACCAGATGTGACTTAAGCGATCCCTTTCGCTGTCCTTCTCCTCCCTCATCCCCTCTCCCATGCTTGCTCAACAGAACAAAGTCAGAAGCCAGGCTGAGATAGCCTCAAGGCCAGACACTAAGATAAGAACACCTGCAGCTTACAGAAAGCTGAGGCCCATGTGACAGTTAAGATTGTCACTTGATCTAAAACCTGTCCATGAGTCAAGCCCTCTGGCATGCCTGTGAGCGGTCATCTCAATCAGGTTAGCTGGTGGGAAGATCCACCTTAAATATTAGAAATACCATTCCAGGGACCAGGCCCAGCCAGCCAGACTGCATGAAAAGGAGACAAGGAACTGAGTACCCACACTTCTCTCTTTTCTCTCTCTCTCCTCTCTCTTCTCTCTCTTTTCTCTCTCTCTCCTCTCTCTTCTCTCTCTCTCCTCTCTCTCCTCTCTCTCTCTCTCTCTGCTTCCTGACTGTAGGTGACACTGTGACCAACCTCCTCCCATTTCCCATTCCTACCAGCAGGATGTCACAGCCATGATGAACTGACTGCACCAGGAACTGTGATCCAGACCCCTGGCCCTTCCCTCTTTAAGTTGCTTTTATCATAACAACATAAAAAGTAACCCCAATCCTCCCTCAAGAGAGCTGGGGAGCAGACTCCACCGACCCCTGGACACAGCCCCATGAGAGCCCCTGAAGTGGCTCACCCAGAACAGCCATGCTGGGTCCCTGTCCCACACAAAGCATGAGATAACAAATGTGACCAAAGCCACCAAAGTGTGGGGTCGTCTGGTATTCACCAGGAGACACACATATCCTCAGCCCCAGACTCCGGATCAGTTACCCAATCTCTGACTGAGTCACCTCATCTAAAATGGGGCAGGGGCTGTAGCTCAGCAGGAGAATATGTACCCAAGATGCTCAGAGCCCTGCAAAATAAAAAAATTGGAACCAGGCATGATGTAAGCCCCTTCCCACATCTTAGACTCACTGTTAGGATCAAAAATGTTCTCGGTCCAATGTTATTTACATGAACATTAAACAACACTTCGTGGTGTGGTGACACACCTGTCACCCCAGCGCTCAAGAGACGGAAGGGAGAGGATTGTGACTTTGAGGCCATCCTAGGCTACATGTGGAAAGCTTTTCTCAAAAATTAATTAATGGATTTTAAAAACAGCATTAACCAATGAGGGTGGAGGAGATGATTCCATAAGGAATAAGTGTGAGCCTGAGTTTGATTCCCAGCACCCCGGTGAAATCAAGGTGTAGCAGACACACTTGTAATCCCAAAGCCAGAGAGGCAGATGTGGGGAGACTCCGGGAGGGGGCGGGGCTCAGCTGGCCAGCCTGCCTAGCTTCATCAGTGAGAGAAAGAAAGGTCTCTCTCCAGGGAAGCCCTTCATCCTTGCTTCTCTCGAGCAGCCCTCAGCTTCAGGAGCCACGGATGAATCAGCCTGTGGCCAGGAGAAGCCTCAGAGACCTGTAAAAGTCATGGCCGGCGTGTGTCCAAGTACCCTTGGCCATGGCTTCCTGGGCTCTCTCTCTCTCTCTCTCTGCATGATGTGGTCTGAGGCCCACTGGGGGCCACAAGCCTGTACTTGGCATAGTTGAGCCAGACAAGCCAACAACAGCCAGTTGTACAGCCAAAACCTCACCCTCCTGGGGGTCTGTCTCCCCGACCAAGGCAACTTATAAAAGACATCACTTAGTTGGGGGCTGGCTTACAGTTTTAGAGTGTGTGTCCACGATCATCGTGGCAGAAATCTTGGCAACAGGCAATCAGGGAAGGTGTTAGAGCAGAAACTCAGAGCCCACATCTGATCCACAAATTGCAGAGAAGACAGACTGGTGTGTGCTTTTGAAACCTCCATCCCCCCCCAGTGACACACCTCCTCCAGCAAGGCCACACCTCCTAATACCTCCTAAACAGGCAACTAGAAACCAAAGTTTCATACATATAAGCCTTTAAGGACCATTCTTATTCAAACCACCTTGGGGTGTCAGCACTAACTGGCCTAGTTTCCAGGACACAGCTGGGACTCCATGAGTGTTTATGTAGGGGTGCCAAGAACAAAGACTATGTGATCTCCAAATCTGGGCTGAAACCACCAAACTGCCTGAGTACCAGAGGCCTCACTCAGCTCAGCACCTCTCCTGCCCATTGCCTACAGGACAGACCCCAGATTTGTTCATCTCTCTTCCTGTCTCCAGGTACCCCGTGGCATGCTTCTTCTAACCAGAGGTGGACATAGGCTGTGAATTCCAGATGTGATAGGCAGCTGCCCCCAGCAGCTTGCCTGCAGCTGCTTGGGGGTCACCAAGGGCTTCCTCACAGAGAGGCTCCTGGCCTTAGTACTTGGCTGCTGAGGGTCCCTGGGATGCCCTGTGAGACTTCCCATAGGCACATCCTTAGACACTGTCAACACAGTCCTTGCCATCACAACAGCGGTTAATGTTTAAGGAGACCTCGCTGGGAGCCTTTGGCTCATGGGATCCCATTAGCTCACAGTTCCCAAAGGCCTAGCTGTCTGGATTCCTGCGAGGCATGAGGCTGGCTCCTGACCCACTTGCCAGCCGCCTCCAGCAAAGTCTCCAAGAAAACCTCATCTCCTTAGAGGCCTCCAGCCCATCATCACTCCTCTTGCTGACACAGCAGCTATTTCCTGTCCCAAGAGCCCCAGCTGTTAGAGCCCTGCCCACCCCACACCCATCCCAGCTCCAACATCTCAGACCAGCAGCCCTGGGCTTCCATTTTCCAAGCTGGGGATTCATCCACTCGAAAATGTAAATTCCTACCTCATCTGGAGGCTCAGGCATTTATCTCTGTAAAGCCCTGTCTACTCCATATCAAAGCAATGGCCACATTCTTCCAGGGGCTTCTCCAGACCCCAGGGGCTCCTGCTGCTGATCTGCCAGAGGACATTGTTTCAGAGCATCTAAGAGCATTGTCCCCAGAACAAACAAGTTACTTTTTTTGTTTTGTTTTAGAACAAACTCACTACATAGACCAGGCCGGCCTCAAATACACAGAGATCCACCTGCTCCTGCATCCCAAGTGCTGGGATTAAAGGCGTGTGCCACCACACTCAGCCAATTTTTTTAAAGATTTATTTATTTATTTTGTGTATATGAGCACGAGGTAGCTGTCTTAGTCAAGGTTTCTAGTCCTGCACAAACATCATGACCAAGAAGCAAGTTGGGGAGTAAAGGGTTTATTCAGCTTACATTTCCACATTGCTGTTCATCACCAAAGGAAGTCAGGACTGGAACTCAAGTAGGTCAGGAAGCAGGGGCTCATGCAGAGGCCATGGAGGAATGCTGGCTTGCTTCCCTGGCTTGCTCAGCTTGCTCTCTTATAGAACCCAGGACTGCCAGCCTAGGGACGGCACCACCCACAATGGGCTGGGTCCTCTCCCCTTGATCACTAATTGAGAAAATGCTTTACAGCTGGATCTCATGGAGGCATTTCCTCAAGGAGAGCTTCTTTCTCTGTGATAACTCCAGCTTGTGTCAAACTGACACAAAACCAGCCAGTACAATTGATCCTTTGTCAACTTGACACACAAACACATCACTATTAAGCCTCAACCCTTACTTTCTTTTTCATCCCCAAGATCTAAATAACTTTAAAAGTCCCACAGTCTTTGCAAATTCTTACATATTAAAATCTCAATCCCTTTAAAATATCCAATCTCTTTTAAAATTCAAAGTCTTTTTACAATTAAAAGTCTCTTAACTGTGGGCTCCACTAAAATATCTTCTTCCTTCAAGAGGGAAAAATATCAGGGCACAGTCACAATCAAAAGCAAAATCAAACTCAAACTGTCTAATGTCTGGCATCCACTCACGATCTTCTGGGCTCCTCCAAGGACTTGGGTCATGTCTCCAGCCCTACCCTTTGCAGCACACAGCTTGTCTTCTAGGCTCCAGCTGCCTGTACTCCACTGCTGCTGCTGTTCTTGGTGGTCGTATCACAGTACTGACATCTCCAAAACACTGCTGTCTTCCTCTATAGCTGGGCTTCACCAATAGCCTCTCATAGGCTCTCTTCATGGTGCCAAGTGTCAACTCCTTTTCATGACCCCTTCAGTCCTGGGTCATCAATTGCAACTGAGGCTGCACCTTCTTCACCAATGGCCTTTCGAGGCTTGTCATAGTGCCAAGCCTCAGCTGCTCTCCATGACCCCTTCATGCCTTCAAAACCAGTACCACCTGGGTGACTCTTACACATTACCAAGTCCAGCCACAGCACAAGGTACAGCCTTGGCTATCTTCTGAGAGCCTCTGTGCTCTCAGAAAACACTTCCCAGATTTTACCTCAATTATGCTGGTCTCTTCTTAATCATCACTAATTCCTTAGCTCCAGCTAACCAGCATCAACAGTCCCAGTAATGCAAAGGTTTCACTTTAGTAGTTCTGGTATCTTGTTAATCACAGCTGATTCTTCCACCCCAGCTAACCCAAACCACAGAATCTTCACAATCAAAACAGCAACAGCTTTGATAAGTCTTTAACCTTCCTTCTGAAATTTCACAAGCCAGAACTCCATCTTCTGCACTGTTCTCAACATTATCTTCCAAGCTCCTACAGAACACCCCACAGAGCTCTTTACACCCAATGGCTCTTCTAGCAAAAAGTTCCAAAGTCCTTCCACAGTCCTCCCCAAAACATGGTCAGGTTCTCACAGAAATACCCCACTCCTGGTACCAATTTGTCTTAGTTAGGGTTCCTATTCCTGCACAAACATCATGACTAAGAAGCAAGTTGGGGAGGAAAGGGTTTATTCAGCTTACACTTCCACACTTCTGTTTGTCACCAAAGGAAGTCAGGAAGCAGGAGCTGATGCAGAGGCTATGGAGGGGTACTGCTTACTGGATTGCTTCCCCTGGTTTGCTCAGCCTGCTTTCTTATAGAACCCAAGACTACCAGCCCAGGATGGCACCACCCACAGTGGGCCCTCCCACCCTTGATCACTAATTGAGAAAATGCCTTACAGCTGGATCTCATGGAGGCATTTCCTCAAGGGAGGCTCCTTTCTCTGTGATAAGTCCAGCTTGTGTCAAATTGACACACAAAACCAGCCAGTACTGTAGCTGTCTTCAGTCGCACCAGAAGAGGGCATCAGATCCCATTACAGATGGTTGTGAGCCACCATGTGGTTGCTGGGAATTGAACTCAGGACCTCTGGAAGGGTAGTCAGTGCTCTGAACCGCTGACCCATCTCTTCATGGCTCACTCCAATGAGACACTTTGCAATCTGTAGCCCCAACACTGAGACTCCCCAGATGTTGCAGGGTTTCATGAATGTTCTGCACACCCTACATTCGGCTTCTTTCCTTATTTATTTATTTATTTATTTATTTATTTATTTATTTCGGCTTATGTTAGCCAGCCGTGAGACAGTGTCTTCTAGGCAAGACAGCAGCTGTTGTAGTCATGAAATCTCACCAATATGGTTGGCTGCACAATAACCACACCTGTCGTTATGCGGGTGAGGATGGGAGAAATTTCCCAAGGTCTCATCTCTAGATGGAGAGCTGCAGACAACCAATGGCCTTGAGAGACAGATTTCTACAGGAATGAGAGCCTCTGATAAGCTATCCAATCTCCCATACAGGCAACATCAAACGGACTCAGTCAGATATGTGTGTGTATGTGCCACACAGATAAATGTGGGTGCCCTTGGAGAGGGCATCGGATCCCCTGGAGCTGGAGTTATAGGCAGTTATGAGCTGCCTGTGTGGATTCTGGGAAGTGAATTCTGACTCTGCAGAAGCTCTTAACTGCAGAACAATATCCCCATCCCTCCACCAACCCCTCTCGACTTTCTCCCCAGCAGGATCAGCCTAAGGCTGGAAGATGCTTCTGCAGTGGGAGGCACGTCTGGAGGGCGGTACAAGCCAGGAAAGGAAGTGTGTATCTTACATGTATCCAGGCTCCCGGGATGTGGTGGGAGGGTCTCAAAACCCAGCCAGTTTCAGAATCAGAAAGAAAAGAGTCTCCCAGCTGTAGCATTTGGTGGCTGTGTGACCTCGGAAAACTGAGTTCACCTCTCTGTTCCTCAGAGATCATCATAGGCTCCTGAACAGCACAGACTGGTAGAAGGAACAGAAGGGACCCGGATGTGTGTGTGAGGTCACAGTGGAAAGGGGACCCCAGCAACAGTGCGAACTGCCAGGTGGTGAGATACGTCGTAAAAAATACTACAGACCTGTGAGTGGATTTGGAAATGGGTCTTTATAAATGTGTGGTGAAGGGAGGTGGTCCTGCCTTGGGGCCAGTCTGAATCCAGTGACCAGTGTCCTCACACAGGGACAAGACACACTGAGGAAGGCTATGCGACTCCTGAGGTGGAGTTTGAGGCTAGCAGTACAGGTCAATGGTAGAGCATGCAGCTAGCGTGTTCTTGATTCAGTTCCACAAAACAAAACAAAAACAAACAAACAACCCACTTAAGGCCAAGGTGGAGCTTGGAATGACAGGGTCAACAAACGAAGGAGCAACAGACC
>JANHMN010000002.1:228326882-228358228 GCA_030674055.1 Rhabdomys pumilio
GGTAAGTTTGAGGCTAGCCTGGGCCACTTGAGAAAGGGTCTCAAAACTAGGGAAAGATTTACCAGACTTGGTGGCCCATGCTTTTAATCTCAGCACTCTGGAGGCGGAGGCAGATGGATCTCAGTGAGTTAGAGGCTAGCCTGGTCTACAGAGCAAGTCCCACACCAGCTAGGACCAGACAAGGAGACAATGTCTCAAAACAAAATAAAAACCAGGGAGAGTGAGTCACAAGGACCCAACCCTCCCTGATGGTCTATTGGCAGATGATGGCTTCTCAGGAAGGAGAAGACTTGTCTTCACTGATGTTGCCAGGAGCCATGTTCACGTAATGTATACACTGAGTCAAAACAAAACACCCATGAAAGTATAAAGGAGGAGATGCTGGGAAAAGGACGAGTCAGTGAGAGCGGGAGGGACAACGAAAGGTAACAGGGTAAATATGATCGAAGTACATTATATACAGGAGCGAAATGTCATAATAAAGCCCATGATTACTATGTGATTAATATGCTGATAGACCTGTATACAGGTTACACCAGTGCCCAATCACAGAGGGCGTATGAGACTCGCAGTTGAAGCTAACTTTGTATTCAGGCTATCTAGTCATAAAAACCCCTAAGAGCCGGCTCTGTGAGCAGAAGGAGACTGATGTCACAGAGTGCCGGACATCATGAGACTCGGGAACAGGCAAAGCCAGCTCTGTCTGAGTTCCAGGCTTAGGCCAGGTCACTCAGGGCAGCATTGGTGGCTATGGAGGGACTGGCTATGGGATCCGGGTGGGGGGCACTGGCAGAACGCCCCACATGCTCGTGCACTGCAGGACTTCCGATGGAGAGGACAGGATGGCTAGCACGGATGGCCACTGGAGTCCCTGAGCTCCACGCCTGGATCCCCAAGCCCTGCGTTTTCGGTCTTCCCTCCAGCCAGGCAGTGGCAGGGACAGAGGGAGACAGGGCAGGCCAGCCCTGCTGCTGGAAGATCCCCACCAGGGTCCGGAGTGTTTTTCCACCAGGAAGCAGTACAGGTCATCTGAGTTTTTCACCCTTTGTCCCAAGATGCAAAAATGAGAGAAATGTACAAGAGCTCTGCCATGGAGGGACACAAGCTCACCCCGTGTCCACTTCCTGTGAGGAGTGGGGGCTCAGAAGCTGCCTCTAGGGACTGGGTCTGTCTTCGGGTCTGTCACATTCTTCCCCTGCAGTGGAGATGAGATGAAGCCCAATCCTAGACCCTGGCTTCCTCACTGTTGAAATGGAATGTCCATACCCTGACCCCTCGGAGACCACAAGACCTGTTCATCTCCCAGGCTTCCCCAGGCTCCTTTGTGTTCTCGTTCTCTCTCTCTCTCTCTCTGTCTCTCTCTCTCTCTCTCTCTCTCTCTCTCCCATTTTGTTTTGAGACAGGGTTTCTCTGTGTAGCCCTGTGTGTCCTAGAACTCCTCACTCTGTAGACCAGGCTGGCCTCGAACTCACAGAGATCTGCCTGCCTCTGGCCCCCAAGTGCTGGGATTAAAGGCTGTAGCACCTTTTTTTATTCTCTTAAAACTCAACAAAGCCTGGAGCAGTGGTGAGGCAGGAGGATTACCAAGAGCTCCAGGGCAGCTGGACTCCACAGTGAGTGGCAGGTTAGCTGGGCTCTGCGGTGTCAGTGAGATACTCAGCCGGTAAAGGTGGGGGCTATACAAGCCCAGGAACCTGAGCCCTCCAGAGCCCACACAGAGGTGAGAGAGACCAACTGCGAAATGTTGTCCTTTGGCCTCCACATGTCTGCTGGGGCATGAGCACACACATATATGCATATAAGAACAAGCACATAAGATATAACAAGGCCAGGCAATGGTGGTACATGTCTTTAATCCCAGCACTCAGGAGGCAGAGGCAGGTGGATCTCTGGGTTCAAGACTAGCCTGGTCTACAGAGCAAGCTCCAGGACAGCCAGGACTACACAGAGAAACCCTGTTTCAAAATAAAACAAAAATAAAAAACAACAACAGAACCAAATAATAATTACAATAATAATAACAACAAGAATAATAGTGACAACAAATTAAAAATGCGAGTGACCAACAGAGAAAGTAATCCATCCATCCTGGAGGCCCTGGCTTAATCCCAGTGCACTCAGCTCTGCCGGTCCTCCTTTGTATTCAGTCGGCACCAATTGCATGCATGCTAGAAGGATGCTAACAGCATGACCACTCTTCATCCATGTGCCAGCAACCCACAACTCGTTGGTGTTTACTAGGACTGAAGCAGTATAGATTCTGCCTCATTTAGTTTCATGCTTGCCCTGAGCTCTGTGCTATGAGCAGCCTGGTGTTGTGAATGCTCAACAGAGAAACGGAGGATTCTGCCAAGACCACAGAGCCACCAATCTCTGGCCACTCTGCCTCCTGCAGCCTGCAGGTCCCAGCAGCTCAGACATCCCCACAAGTGGGACGTTTCCTTTCCTAGCACTAGTTTGGATTTCTCGTGGTCCGTGAGTGCTATGCCTCTGAGGCTCCCAGAGCTTCCTGTGAGTCATCCCTGCTACAATGAACAGTTTCCAGGTTTTTTGGATGAGGACACACAGGCTGGGTCTTTGAGAGGCATCCAAACCTCGAATTTCAGGATCCTCCTCTACAGATACAAGTGTCTAAGTTGGTGGCAGGTCGGGCAGAGGACTCTGGGCTATGGGGGACATGTTCTGTAAGGAACAACATAGACTCACAGCGCCAGTTTTCTCTGTCCAGACCACACAAAGGCACCTGCCAGGAAACTGGGGGCTCTCGGGCCCCCACCCTTCTGAAATGCCCAGTGGCACCTCACTCACCAAGGGACTTGGGAAGAGTCTTTCCTGCTAGTCTCCTGTCCCACCCCACAGGCATATCTGCATGCCAGGCAGAGCTGCCCATGTTCTTCTGGGTCCTTGTCTCGCAGATCCAGGGCTAAGGTTACTGCAGGACTCACACAGCTGAGCAGAGCACACAAAGCCATGAGCACTGTTTGCAACCAGGAAAGATCTGAGCCACCCCCCCCCACACACACACACTGCCACATCACAACACCCCCACAGAGGACAGCACAGCCAACCTGGACCCACGGGAAGAGCCATGAGTCACCCCCAGACTCTGCCTTCTGCCCCTTCCGTGTACTTAGCTCCTTCCTCCCTGTGGGCAGAGGGACCCTTACCATTCTCTTAACACGCATCAGCTGAGGTACAAGGGGCCAAATCCTGGCTAACAGCTTGGATGTTAAAGTCTAATGTCTGCTTGAAATCATCTCCCAGCCGCTCTGTGTTGCCAATGTCCCCCGCCTCTGCCAAGAGCTCTCTGGATCCTGAATAGAAACACTCATCACCACTGTCTTGCCTTTAGCCAGTCCGGGGAGCAGATGAACTTAGTGCAGGCAACCAGGGCCTCCAGCTAAGGTGATAGGGACTGTCCATGCTCTCCTCAAGCCCTGATAACCCAGCAAGGACATGGGTTTCTTCCTAGTTTCCAGAAAACCAAACAATCTGTGGAATGCCGCGGTGAGCTTCCTGGCTAAGCTGCAGGAGAAAAGGACATTGTGTGTGTCCTGAGGTCTGACAGGGTCTCTCAAAGTGAAGAACAACGACTTTGCCTTTTTGGGTTTTGTTTTTTCTTCTTATACCAGGCTGGCCTTGAACTCACAGAGATCTGCCTGCCTCTGCCTCCTGAGTGCTGGGATCAAAGGCGTGTGACACCACCACCAGGCCCAGCAGCAATAATTTTTTTTTTTTAAGAAAACAGAGATGGAAAGTGATCTGCTCAGAGACAAACAGCACTGTGGCAGTCCCATGATTCAGGATTTGACTAAGGGCTTAGCTGTTAGACTGTTGGACACTAGCATGAATGGCTTGAACTCGGCGTGGGGAGAGCTGGATACACACCCAGTCTGTCACAAACCATATGACTGTCACTCTCTGTGCCTTAGTTTCCCCTCCATATTTGCACAAACTCATTAGGGCACCTCTGGTTTCATAGGAGGGACTGAGAAGTATGTGACCCTGTGCCCATCACAGAGAAAAAAAACATGTCCTGTCCCCACAGTGTCCCTCAAGGGCAGAACTAGACTCCATAGAGACAGAGAGAAGCAGGCAAGGCTGGTGGCATTGGGTCCTAAGTCCCTATTCTGACAGGTCCCCTGCACATTAACCAGCAGGCACTCATCCCTCTGGGAGCAGCCAGGGCACATGGACCCAGGACATGTGGTAACAGGGGGCTCTCAAGGGACAACACACTGGCAGTCACAGCCTCTGTGGAATCTGAGCCCATACACTCCCTGCCTTGGGTGTTTCTGGGTTAAGGAGGTATTGTTAGTTGGTTTTGCTAGAGACAGAACCCAAAGCCTTCTGCACAAGAGGTAAATGCCTACGACTGAGCCCCCTTTAAGAAGGTGGCATCTGCGCAAGGTCCTGGAGGGTCTAAAAGAGGTGCAACATGAGAGGAGTTGTGATGCAAAGGTCCTGGGGCAGAGCTGTCGATGGACTGAGAGAGGCAGGTATGAAGACGGTATGTTGACCTGGGCTTTGAGGGATTTGGATCCTGTGGGCCTTGTGTTCTGAGTGATGGGAGCCAAGCTGGGCAGAAAGAAGCAGAGCAGGAGGTGTGGCCTTGCTACTGGGAACCTACTGGCTGCGCAGAGGAAAAGAGACTGTCCGATGGCCAGCTGAAAAAACATAACAAAACAAACAAGCAGAAACAAGATAGTTTGGGACAACTATGACGGTTGAGAAGAAGACTGGCTGCCTGGGCTGGGTGGGTCAGTGGAGGTGGCCGCAGCAATGGACTTCTGTGTCCCTGTTGAGCATAAAGCCATTACAGTTTCTTCTTTTCTTAATTGAAACATAAGAAGCTGCTGGACTCTGCACAAGTTTGAGACCTAGTTAGAAAGTGTTTGTCAGGTTGGACAGATGGCTCAGTGGTTAAGGGCACTGACTGCTCTTCCAGAGGTCCTGAGTTCAATTCCCAGCAACTACATGGTGGTTCACAACCATCTGTAATGGGATCCGATGCCCTCTTCTGGTGTGTCTGAATACAGCAACAATGTACTCACATACATGAAATAAATAAATAAATCTTAAAAAAAAATTTTAAAAGAAAAAAAAGAAAGTGTCAAATGACTATTTGATCCCTGTAAACCCAGCTTGGAAGGCAAACAGGTGGCGCTGTGGCGCATGTGTGCACGCCTGTGTGGTGTGCATGTGTGCACGCGTGTGTGGTGTGCGTGAGTGCGTGCGTGTGCGCGCATGTGCGCGCGTGTGTGTGTGTGTGTGTGTGTGTGTGTGTGCCTATGTGCGTGTAGGGTGCTCACGTGTACACAAAAGTGGATGTGTGGAACTCACAGGACAACTCATGGGTGTTGATTCTCTTCTACCACGTGAGATTTGGTGGCAAGCACCTTTACTGAGCCATCTCACCAGGCCTGAATGTTCAAATCTTTTCCAGGACACACGGTCAGTGGGCGGAACACAACGGGTAGACCCATCTCAGGGCGCGCATGCCTGCGATGGATGGAGCATGTGGTGCTGGGAATGGAATCCAGAGCCCACACTGGTGAGGAGAGTGATCTGCCTGAGCCCCATCCTGCCCAACCTGCTCTTGTGAAGTTCCCAAAGAAAGGAAGGAGGGACCGAGTGGGGAGAGTGGGAAGAAGGGTGCAGAGACCGAGTCGGAAACAGAGACCCTGACTTCACAGGGGTTGCCAAGCTGCTCACAGGAGTCCTAAGGTTGCAATCAGGACTGAGGTCCCGCTGGGGAGCCACATGGACACCTGGGACGTCCCCTTGCTCAGAAAGTCACCCTCTCTGTACACTTCCTATGTACCAAATACACTCTTAACCCTTTTTTAAATCACCGAGGGCCTGGCCCCCTTCTTCCACCACAGCCGCACAGTTTAGCTAACACCCCCACCTGGGCCTCCTCCTTGGCCGAAGGAGGAGAGGCGGGACTTGGGCGTGAGAAAGATTTTCCTTGTGCTCGCCTGCTGGAAAGGGCCCACCTGGCCCCTAGGGTTTCTAAAAATAGAGCCGTCTTAACTCCTCTATAGGGCTGGCTTAGCTGTCCCTTTGAATTGTTCCAAGACATTGTTTCTATTAGCGCCATCATTCCCTGCACGGGGTGGGGGCGGGGGCGGGGGGACCGGGGGAAGGGAAACAGAGCTGGCAGGATCAAGGTCTGCAGGCCTGGAATTAACCAGAAGCTGCCACTGATCGGGGACCTACTACGGAATGCTGCTTGGATACAGAAACTACAGGACTAAAGATACAGGTGCAGAAGCCTGGATTCAAAGACCAAGCATCCAGTGTGCTGATGGCCCTGGCTGAGCAGAAGCCTGGATGTCCCTCCTGGGGATCTGTCCCCCAGGGTGGAGCCAGAGAGGTCAGATTTGATTGCTGATCCTTCCATGACAAGATCTCCGAGGCCCTGGTCAGTCAGTGGACATCAGGAATGTACATCAGGGAGCTAAAGATTTATCACCCAGCTCTGAGGGCTCCGTGTTCATACAAACATACATGGGTGCCTGTTCGTGAGCATGCAAACACATAGTAATGCGTGGCTAGGACGAATGTATACCATACACTTTACAAATGAAAATAAAATTTACAGAGGCTGGGGAGATGTTCAGGGATTAAGACCACTGGCTGCTCTTGCAGAGGACCCAGCTTTGGTTCCCAGCACCCACACGTTGGCTTACAACCAGTTCCAGAGACTCAATCCCTCTAGCGCCCTCTTCTGGCCTCCCTGAGCACTGCATACATGCAGCACACACATCACACAAAGAATGCAGACCCACAAAAATACAAATAAATGCTTATTCACTAGCTGGGCATGATAATGCATACCTTTAATCTCAGCACTTGGGAAGCGGATCTCTGTGAGTTTGAGGCCAGCCTGGTCTACAAAGCAAGTTCCAGAAGGGCCAAGGCTGTTACACAGAGAAACCCTGTCTTGAAAAATCAAAAATAAATAAATAATAAAACAAAATAATATGACAAAATTTACAAGGCCAAGCGTGGTGGTGTATTTCCTGTCTATCTCCCAGGAGGCTGAAGCAGGGGCATTGCATGCTATTTTTTTTTGAAGATTTCAAACACATGGGAACTTACTGGGTCACTTAGAAGTAGACAACCCCACCCTGTGCCAGTGGCAGCAGAAGGCAGAGACAGGAAATGACATCTGAGGGGGACTTTAACACGGGCTATTTTCCCAAACCCAACAGCACACAGAACAACAAAGCAAGCCAAGCAAGCCCCATGTTGGGCCTTTTGGCATTTTCCCACCAAAGCAAACTCCGAGCTTCAGAGATGAAATCTCTGAACGTGGAATCGGGAAGGACTGTGCAGTGACCTGCCACCCTTTGACGTCCCTGCCACTCAGATGCAACAGGACACAGCTTAGAGGAAATGGCACGGTGAGTTCTGAGAGGCCAGGACATGGCTCTGTGGCGGGCTACACACTTAGTACCGTTGAAGCCCTGAGTTTGTCCCTATCACAAAAAAATAGTTTAAAAAATGGGGGCCAGGGAGCCAGAGAGATGGCTCAATGGTTAAGAGCACTGAATGCTCTTCCAGAGGACAAGGGTTCAATTCCCAGCACCTCCATGGAGGCTCACAACTGTCTGTAGCTCCAGTTCCAGGGAATCTACTGTCCTCTTCTGACCTCTAAGGACACCAGGCATCCACGTAGTGCATATAATGTAACTACAGGCAAAACACTTATATACATAAAACCAAAAAGAGAGGGGGCTGGGGATGTAACTCAGTTGGCAGAGTGCTTGCCTAAACATGTGCAAAGCCCTGGGTTCACCCCAAAACTGTTCAAACCAGGGGAAGTGGCAGGTGCCTGTCGTCCCAGCAGTAGGCAGCTGGAATTGTGAGTCTGAGGTCATTCTATCACAAAACACCAAGAGCTGACAACCTAGCCCATCAGCAAAGCCTGCTATGTGTGAGGCCCTAGGTCTATCCCCAACCTCACAAGTAGAAAGCAGAAGTGATAAGCTCCGGGTACTCCCTTCCTAGTTTAAACAGAAGTTACTCTGAGTTTACATTATCCTGGATGTAGCAACCAATTCACCTAATTCCTAAGAATCTGAGGGTGGGCTTTCTCAGGAGCGAGATTCCTCCATCCCTTTGCAGGAGCCACAGGGCAACAAAGTCTCCTGTAGCAGGTAAGGGAGAACACTCAGTGGGTGGAGGCAGTTGCCCTCACCAGCTGGCAGGCCTCACAAGCCTCGGGACCCACAAGTAGCAGAGGCTCCAAGACCAGCACCTACCCAACAGCAAGGTTCACCAGGTCAACCCCTGGGTGGTCAGGCCTGCCCTGCTGATGGGTCCTGCAGCCATATCCCCACCTACATTCCTGGCATCCCATCCTCCCAATGTCCTGGAGCTCTTCCTCCTCCCTCCTCATCCTCATTCACAGATACCTCTGGAGCAGAAAGATGGACTGGAAGTACCACACACACACACACACACACACAGAGAGAGAGAGAGAGAGAGAGA
Organism: Rhabdomys pumilio; assembly: GCA_030674055.1. Classification (NCBI taxonomy): domain Eukaryota; kingdom Metazoa; phylum Chordata; class Mammalia; order Rodentia; family Muridae; genus Rhabdomys; species Rhabdomys pumilio. Next base: position 228,335,385 of record JANHMN010000002.1, read on the forward strand.
GAGAGAGAGAGAGAGAGAGAGAGAGAGAGAGAGAGAGAGAGACAAAGAGACAAAGAGAGAGAAACAGAGAGACACAGAGGCAGAGAGCCAGCCAGGGGAGCCAGCCCAGGGCCTTTGTGCATCTGAGGTAAGCACTTTGCCCTGACCTACAGTACCTCCACCTTGGTAATGTCCCTGCCCAGAGTCCCAGAATCCAGCCTACAGAACCTCAAGAGCGTTCCCTAAATAAACCCATTGCCCTGCAGATGAAGAAACTGAGGCTGAGAGAAGCGATTCGTTCAAGTCACAAAGAAAAACCACATTCCCTAGGATGGATGGGGGGTTTCTGGGACCACAGCTCAAGTCCCTATTTACCCTCGATGCAGGGAGTTCTGAACCCGCCCCGGAAAGTAAAGGAGGCGTGGGTCTACCCCAAGGCTGCTGCCCAGTGGAACATTCCAAAGGAAGTAAGACAGGCCACATCTGGGTGTTGAGACCTTCACCTCTGGCTGGGAGCCTGGCCCTGGGGGCTTCCCACCTGCCGACGAGCTGCTGGGGACTTCCTAGCCCTGGAATGTAACCAGGCCTCCTTCCGCGAGTGCCCGGGCTAACTCTGTCTGCAGCCCACTCCCTGCCCACGGCCAGCGCCACAGCAGGGATGGATATGCAAATAGCCGGCGTGGTATTAATCCGAGAGATTCCCCCCAGGGGAGGCGTGTGGAAAGTGCTGGTGTGTTTCACAATTCTGTTTTGTCCAGAGGAGCCGCGCGGGGGCCCGGAATGATTTAAAACAGATTTTTGAAAAGGCAAAATAAAATTGGAACAGAACCTATTCAAGACATGCGCCATGCTCCCCGCCCCCAGCCCCCCTCCGGCCCCCCACAACCCTCTTTCTCCCAAGTCCCTGGGGATCCCTTGCCCAGGCCAATGGCAGTGGGCGCTTGTCCTCCTAGCAGAGCGCTCCTGGTCCAACTCGTGCAAACCTTCCTGACAGCAGAAGGTGGCTTGGAGCTGAGGCTGGCCACCTCTGCTCCTTCCTGAAGCATCAGAAAGTCAATCTAGTCTATTTCTTCCACCCTCCCTCCCCTCACTCCATGCCTAGAATAAGCGCTTAGTTAGAAAGACCCCGCTCCTTGCTTGTCAATGCCACTGATGGGCTGTGTGACTCCAGACAAGTCGCTCCATCTTTCTGAGCCTTTCTGAGCGGAGAAGAGAGTCATACCCTCTACCAGGAAGGGAGAACCCCAGGGACTCCCTAAGAATGTCCTATACCAAGCCACTTCAAAAGTGCCCAGCACTCCGTCTGAGACATAGTGTCACGCAAGAGCCCCTTAAAGATCTTCCGGATAACCGCCCTATTTAAAGACGGACAAGGATACGCGGAGGCCCAGAGAGGGAAAAGAATTTGCCCAAGGCTACACAGCAGGGGTCTCTCTGCTCCAACCCAGACTCCCTCTCGTGGCCCTCGTGCTCTAGGTGAGTGTGAGGAAGTGGCCCCTCCTCTCTCCACCTGCACGTGCCGGCCTGCTGGGGACCGCAACGACACTCACCGTGGAGCCGGTCTGGAACTCCGGGACCGAGCTCCGCTGCTGCCCGGCGCCGGCTGGTTGTCACCGACCGCGGGCGGGCGGAGCTCCCTGCAGCTCTCTGACCACCGCGGATGCTGGTTCTGGGAATGCACTGGTGGCCCCTGTATCCGGCTGTTCCCGGCTCTGGCCGCTGCGATAGAGCTTATCTGGTGGGTGTCAGGGTTCAGCGGCCGAGGGACCCGGGTTCCCGGAAGCCTCCAGCCCCGGCCCTGCGCCCCCGGATGCCGCGCTGGCCCGTCGTGTCACCGAGCTGCGCGGACACTCCCCTGCCGTAGCTGCAGGAGGCCACCTCCTACTCCCATCTCGGCTGATTCCAAGTCCACGCAAGGCTTTTGGCCGCCAAAGACTCGGATTAATCACTCGGGATCCGACGCCTGCCTGGGATGGAGCGGAGGGGACGCCTGCAAGTTTCTGTTTACTGTGCTGCGCGGGGCTGCGGCTAATCACTCGCAGGCAGGGTCGGGCTCCCTCCCTCAACTTCTGCCTTTAGCCAGTTCCCCGCCCGAGCCCCCTTCCAGTTCTTGTCAGTCTGGTCGGAGCTGACCTGGATTCCCAGCAGGAGTCCCCCTCTGCACCTCTCGCTCTGCAGGGAGGGAACCCAGAGGGAGGGTCCAAGCTTCTGCAGACCCATTTGGGTTTTTTTTTTTTTTGTCTTGTCAGTTGCCATTTTGCATTCATTCGTTCATTCATTCATTCATTCCTTCAACCATTCACTCATCCATTCCTTCTCTCGTTTGTGGGGAGAGTGCACATACCAGGACACACTTGGGGGGCAGAATCAGCTTTCTCCTCCTAATTTATGGGTCCTAGGATCCAGTTGTCAGGCTTGACAGCAAATGATTCTGGGTTTTGAAAGGTTTGGGGTTTTTTTGAGACACAGCCTCATGTAGCCCAGGCTGGCCTCGAATTTACTATGTAGTTGAAGATGACAAGACTCAAGCCAACCATCATGCCCACCTTTGTAGGAACGTTGAACAGCAGGAATACATGCATGCATGCATACATACATACATACATACATGCAGATACATACACACATATACACATGTACACACATGCACACACTGTAAAAATGGGTTGGTACAGGAAATGAAGAGTCACTTAACTATCACTTACATAACAGCCAGTAAATAAAATGGAAGCAGGCTGGACTTCAGGGTGCAGGCTGCAGCTGTGGCCTGTGCCTGTAAACCCAGGACGCAGGAGGCTAAAGCAAGGTGGTGGTGAGCTGGAGGCTAGCCTGAACCACATAGCCAGGCATAAGCAACAATAGCAACTTCAAAAACCTGTACCCCCGGAATAAGCACAGCACAGGCCTGTAAGACACACTCCGGAGTGGGAACAGCCCCGGGAAGGGCTGCAGATCCGGCTCAGTGAGGAAAGAGCTCCTCTTGCGCACATCAGGACCTAACCGAATGGAGGTTTTCAAGTCACGTGGTTTAGTTCGTTAGTCTCTTCTTTGCGATATGGAGGCTTGAACCCAGAGCCTCCTTCACGACAGCCCCTGCTCCTGAGCCCCCACTCCTCTTATTTTCCCTCTGGGGCAGGTTCTCCACTGGCTGCTCAGACTAACCTCAAACCCTTAAACCTCAAGCTCACTCTGTGGTTCTGGCTTTGAACGTGTGCTTCTGCCTCGGCCTCTGGAGTAGCAAATGTCTGGAATTACAGGACTCTAGGGCCAAACCCTGACTTCCACTTTATGTTCTTAACACGGGGACCTTTAAGCCAGGCAAAGCAGCTCACACATCTAATCCCAGCACACACGATGCTAGGCAGAAAGACCAAGATTTCAAGGCCACCCTGGGCTACATGAGAGCCTATCTCTAAATCAGAAAAGCTAAGGGTGGCAGTGGGCTTCTGTAATTCCAAAACTTGAGTGGTAGGAACAGGAGGAACTTGAGAAGTGGGAACAGAAAGTTCAAGGACAGGGCTGGAGAGATAGCTCGGTGGTTAAGAGCACTAACTGATCTTCTAGAGGTCCTGAGTTCAATTCCCAGCAACCACATGGTGGCTCATAACCATCTGTAATGAGATCTGATGCCCTCTTCTTGTGTGTCTGAAAACAGCTACAGTGTACTCATAAATATAATAATAAATACATCTTTAAAAAGAAGTTCAAGGATAGCTTTAGCTACATAACAACTTTGAGGCTAGCCTGGGCTACATAGGACACTGTCTCTAAATCAGAAAAGCTAAGGGTGGCGGTGGGCTTCTGTAATTCCAGAACTTGGGTGGTGGCAACAGGAGGATCAGAAGTTCAAGGACATCTTTAGCTACATAGCAACTTTGAGGCTAGCCTAGGCTACATAAGACCCTGTGTCGAAAAGAAAACAAAGAAAAGACCAATGCTTTAAGATGTTGCGCAAGCTGGCCTTGAACTCCTGGACTCAAATGAGCCCCCCAAGAAGCTGGACTACATTGTGAGGCATGGCGCCCAACCAATAGAATCTTGACCCTGTAGCATGCCCCCAACACACATATGAAATTGAATATGATTGAAATAAATATATAAAACCAGAAAGAAGAGCCGAAAGGCTGTAAGGCAAGCTGAAAGGTGTCCTCTTGGTACAATTCATGCATACAGGCAAATACTCATACACATAAAATAAATAAACCTTTTTTTAAAAGGCAAGGCAACTTTAGGCTCCAACTTCTCTTTGAAATTCTGTGAACTCTGGCCACTGAGAGGATGTTCAGGAGCCTGAGCAAGAGTAAGCTTCCACCTACTGACAGCCCTCCAGGCTGGTCACCCCAAGAGGCTGAACCTCCTAGACTTCCCCCACCACAGGGTTCTGTGCTGGGCAGTAACTCAGTGTCAGCAAAGCCACCCTCTCAAACTCACAAACCGTAGGGCACATTTGAAGGGATGAGTGCAAGTTCAGAGGTCACAGGAAGGCTCTGGCGACACACAGTTTCAATGTGATATCCTTTCCCTCCCTCCCTTAATGCCCAGCGTCCCTGACAAGGCTTGGTCTGTGATATCATGGGACTCCTCCAGGGGGCGCTGTCCCATCCTGCACTGGGCAAATGTCTGCTGATGGTAGGAGCCCTCCCTGCAGGGCAGTCGCCATAGGAGACAAGTTGCCACAGGAGTCTGTGCTAGCTCTGACTTTGTCCTCCTGAACAGAGAGAGAGAGACTTCAGGTTCCCAGCATAACCAGATGCCCGGGTGTTTCCTGGGGGGAAGTCCCACCGGGGTGGGGTCCAGGCTGACGACAAAGATATCATCTGACATGGAAATGTCTTGTAAACTGGGCACTCAGCAGCCCTGGGTCTCCTGATGACAAAGGCATTTTATCCTCAGGCAAATAAATCTGTTTCAGTCACAGTGGACCTGGGAGAGTCTCCCTTCCTAACAGGGCCTGTCTTCCCTGTCTATGGGATTGGCTAACCTGTCTTCCTAACAGAGAGGCAACGGACGTAGAAACAACAGCCCTAGACTCGTGTTCCTTCTTGCACAGAATCTAGGAGAAATCAAGAGGGCCCCGGAGTGTGTGTGTGTGTGTGTGTGTGTGTGTGTGTGTGTGTGTGCACGCGTGCGCTTGAGTGTCACTGTGTGGATTCAGAAGTTAGAGTCAGTTCTCGCCTTCCACCACGTAGATCCTGGGGAGTAAACTCAGGTCATGGGGCTTGGTGACCAGTACTTTTATCCACTGAGTCATTTATGGGTCCCCGACTTTTAATATTTTAAAGCTTAAAAAAATGGATCCACCCGACAAGGGAAAATGAACACAACCCTAAGGACACATGGGATTTAGATAGTGACAATAGGTTAGTAATTGTCCCTTAGCAGTGATGAACATCTCAACAGAGACGGAAGTGCATCACAAGGGAACAATGAAAAATCTATGCAGAACCCTCCACACACACCAACCCTCCTATGAATAAAAAGGAAAAGCTGATGGGGCATAGTGGCCATTGCACCCAGAAAATAGAGAGACACAGGAAGAGTTCAAGACCATCCTTTGGTACATAGTGAGTTCAACACCAGCCTGGGCTACATAATGAGTTTAAGGCCAGCCCAGGCTACGGGAGGCCCAAATAAAGCAAAATAAATGATCATTTAAACTTTGAGGCTTTTCCCCACCATGGTTGTTTATTTGATATGTAACCTAGGTTGATTTTGAATTCACTTTCAGTTGCCCAGGCTGGCCTCAAACTAGAAAAAAATATTCTCCTGCCTCAGGCTTCAATGCTGGGATTAGGGGCATACACTAACATATCTGCCCAAGAGTGTTTCAAATAACGTTTAGTTTTCAGTGCTGGGATGAACCTAGGGCCTCGAACATGCTAGAAAAGGGCTCTCACTGCCCTCACCCCCAGCATCACAAAATATTCTTAATGGGCTCACAGTAGAGGGAAATGTCCTTTGTTGTTTGTTTGTTTGTTTATAGATGGGATCTCTCTACATAGTCCTGGGACTCACTATGTAGAGCAGGTTAGCCTCCTTGAACTCACAAAAATCCACCTGCCTCTGCCTACCCAGTGCGGGAATTAAAGGCGTGAGCCCTGCACATTCTTTAAAGTTTTATTTATAAAGATAAAATGGGGCCGGGCAGTGATGGTGCACGCCTTTAATCCCAGCACTTGGGAGGCAGGGTCATGCAGATTTCTGAGTTCAAGGCTAGCCTGGTCTACAGAGTGAGTTCCAGGACAGCCAGGGCTACACAGAGAAACCCTGCCTCGAAAAACAAACAAACAAACAAACAAAAACAAAAAAGTAACAAATTAACTAGAAAATGTAACTAATTAGTACATCACCATTATCATCTCCTAACACAACTCTTTTCTCAACTCCCTGAACCTGAGAAGAGAAACCTTTATTTCCAAGGACCCCAAGGCTCTGGGGGGAGGGGGGCGTCCCATGCCTAATTCACATGAAGAGCAGATAGAAGCCAGGGCTTGGGTTAACTGAGTTCTGCAGTTTATCCGTTTCCTGAAAATGACAGAGACAAGCCTGTGACAGGGACCCCTGCAGCGAGGAGCAGGAGACAGTAACCAGGATGGAAGCCCTTATCAACCTCAGAAACTTTCAGCTCCGACCAGGTCCCATTACTTGCTCCTCCCTTTAGATAAATGTTCTAATGTATCAGCCCCTGGCGACTCTGTGCTCTCAGTCTGACCCCTCTGGAGCCTCAGTCCAGGCCCTTCTGACACTCCCCTCCCCCATGACAAACTGTGGTCCTGTAGCCTGTAGGCTTTGTTGAGCTAAGAAAGCCTTTGGATTGACAAGGTCTGCCTCTGGCACGAACCAGAAACCTCAGTTTAGCTTGAGGGAAGCAGCCCTGAAATCTGGGATCCTTATCAGTCAGGGGACGATTAGTGGAGGTCTGACCCCAAAGAAAGCCCTTCCTCCCACCGCAGAAGTCCCACAACTCCCCCAGCTCTTGCCAGAGTTAAATCTTTGCAGAAACTCAGTCCAGTTAAGTAAACTGTTTCCACACACAAGCCGCCACGGGGCTTCTCTGGCGGCATCCGGAGGGCCTGTGTTTCTCCACGTGGTGACTGTCATCTCCGTAACATACCACTGAGAGCAAGCCCAGCATTCCAGAGATGACTCCACCAGCTGAGGAATTCTGCTGGCCCTGGTGCGCCTGACTTCTGTGAGATGTGTGAGTTTGCGACAAGACCCTCAGCTGCATCTTTCATGATCTGATATGACATTTCTGTTGTGTCGTTCCCCCCATTCCCTGCCCCCACCACCGTGCATGTGTGTCTTTGCCACGGATTTCTAGTAAACTGTTCAAACACGCACAGCCTAAATTGAACCCTGATGGTGGGGCGCTTGCTCCCGGGGCCCCTTCTGGCTCTGGAAACAACGAGCCAGTGCGCAGTTTATTTGGGTTGGCTGGTTTCATGCCGCTCAGAATCTGCTTTGGGGGTGGGGGTGGGACAAACCCTGCCAGTGTTTAGATTTATAATTTATATTCCAAGCACAAATACCTCATAATGGAGCTAGAAATGAGAGCCAGCCATGAGCAGGCCATTATGGGCTGGCATTGCAAGTGTGTGGTTACATTAAGGAACCCCAAACTGCTTTCTGTTAAGTCACCTTCTAACCGACACGTGCCCATGCAGCGGGCACACTGACAGCCTGGCCTCTGGACCCATGTCAGCTCTTCTCAATTGGAGATGCTCAGTGCTCAGTCCCCTTGTCCTCCCCGCCCCCTGCCCCATCCCAGCTCCCATGTGCACGAACACACATTAAACTGAAGAGGAAGCCGAGACCAGGAGCATAAAAGTCCACTCGTTTCCATAGACTTGAGGCGTTGTCTGTTTTGTGGTGCTGGAGACTGAACCCGTAGCCTTGCAGACGCTAGGCTACTGTTCTCCCACTAAATCACACCACCGACCCTGGGTTTGTTTCCTTGAGATAGAGTCTGATTATGTAGCTCAGGCTAGCCTTCTACCTTGTTCTCATTGCTCTAATTGTAAGTATTTGCTGCCACACCCAACCTCAAATAAGAGATTTCATTCAACTCTAGGCAAGACCAAGTGATTCCAGTACTCGGGAGGCAGAGGCAGGAGAATCACTGCGAGTTTGAGGCCAGCCTGATCTAGGTAGTGAGCTCTAGGGCAGACAGAGCTGCATAGAAAAACCCTGTCTCAAACAAACAAACAAACAGAAAAACAGGGCTGAAGACATAGCTCATCAGTTAAGAGCACTGACTGCTCTTCCAGAGGACCTGAGTTCAATTCCCAGCAACCACATGGTGGCTCATACCATCTGTACCTCTAGTTCCAGGGAATCCAATACCTCTACATAAACATACATGCAGGCAATATACATTAAAGCCCATAAAATGAAAATAAACCATAAAAAATTGGTTAAAAAAAAAAGAAAAGAAAATTAAGAAAAATAAACTAGCCAGGCAGTGGTGGTACACACTTTTAATCCCAGCACTTGGGAAGCAGGGGCAGGCAGATCGCTGAGTTCAAGGTCAGCCTGGTCTGCAGATCGAGTTCTAGGACAACCAGGGCTACACAGAGAAACCCTGTCTCAAAAGCAAAACAAAACAAAAAAGGAAAAAGAAAAACAAATAAACAAGGTATGGTAGCTCAACTAGGTATCGGAGACAGGAGGATTCAAGTTTGTGGTTTGAGGTTGGCTACATAATAAGACTGTGTTTAAAAAAAAAGAAAGAGAAGGAAAAGGAAGTAGGGAGGAGGGAGGAAGAGAAGGGGAGGAGGGACGGCACAGGGATCAAGTCTAATGTGTCCTCGGTTCACTCCCTAGGACACTGAATGTCCACCGTGATATGGCTACCATTCATTTATTCAGTATCAACCACTGTTCTCAGGACAGAGGAGTGAGCTCTCCAAAGTACTGGGGACTCAGTGACACAGTACCTTTGCAAGCAGTTCCTAAAACAACAGAGAGAGGTTGAGTGACATCTCTTTTATTAGGTAGGGCAGAGCTTGGCAGTAGGGCACTGTCCCCAGCACTGCAATAATAACAACAGAATTTCTGATATGATCATTCACTCAAGAAATATTTGAGTCGCTGGCACTGTGTTAAGGGTTGGAAAGAGAATGTCGGGAATGTCCCCAATCGAGACTGCCTGTGACCTGTGAGGGGTCAAAGACTCCTAGGACATCAGGAGAAGAAGCTGAGAGATTGCTAAAGGGGTCCAAGGTGGCCGCTGCCCTGCTGCTGTGTAGAATGCACCTGGCCAGGGAGTCAGGAAGGGCTACCCGGGCACCAAGGCCTTTAAAGTGGCAGGTACAGCAACCAGACCCAAACACGACAAGGGGAAAGGGCTGCCCCACCCACCCTGGGATCTCAGCAGAAACTGGGTTAAACTGGAGCAAGCGTCACAGAGAGAGGGTGGCTCAGTGGTTAGAATGCTTGCCACACACTTGCAAAGGCCTGAGTTTAGGTCCCCAGAAACCCCCATAAAAAAGCCAGCTGGGGGTGGAGGTGGGGGTGGGAGAGATGGCTCAGCAGTGTTCACTTACTGTTCTCAAAGAAACTCTGAGTTCAGGTCCCAGCACCCACAGGGAAGTTTGTAACTGCCAGTAATTCCAATTTCAGGAGATCCAATGCCCCTTTCTGACCTCCGAAGGCACCATTTGAAGACACCACAGTGTGAACATATGTACATTCAGGTAACACCCTAGTTTTTAAAAGAAAGAGAGAAAGATGGGAGCTGGAGAGATGGCTCAGTGGTTGAGAGAGCACACTGGCTGCTCTTCCAGAGGACATAGGTTCCGTTCCTAGGTTCTGTTCCCACACAGACAGGGGGCTCTCAAGTGTAACTCCAGTGCCTGGGGATCTGGCTCCCCTACTGGCCTCAGGGAACACTGCCTACACATGCTGAGCAGACATATATACAAGCAAAACATATACATATTGAGAGACAGACAGACAAACAGATAGACAGACAGACAGATCTGACCAATTAAGAGTGCTTCTTGTTCTTCTAAAATCCAAGTTCTGTTCCTGAAACGCCCTCTCCAAGAGATCTGACGCCCTCTTCTGGCCCCTGTGGGCATTGCACCCACATGACATAAATTCACATAGGCACATACACACAAACAGAAATAAAAAGCAGGGCAGGAACAATGGCTCGGTAGTTTAAGAGCACATTTTGTTTTTGCAGAGGACTAGAGTTCAATTTCCAGCACCCACATGGCAGGCTACAGCCATGCAGTTCCAAGGGATCTGATGCTCTCTTCTTGAGTCTGAGGGCAGCAGGCATGTACAAGGTATACAGACATACATGTATGGGCAAAATGCCTATACACATTAAACAAACAAACACACACACTAAGGAAAGAAGGAAGGAAAGAAAGAAAGAAGGAAGGAAGGAAGGAAGGGAGCAAATAGATAAGAAAATTAAAATAAATTTAGCCAGGTGTGATGTCGTGCTCCTTTAACCACAACACACAGGAGGCAGAGGCAGGTGGATCCCTGAGAGTTCAAGGCCAGCCTGGTCTACATGGAAAATGACAGCCAAGCTACACAGTGAGACTCTGCCTCAAATAAAATAAAACATAAAACTAAGATTCAGGGAGATTCAAGAAGACAGACATGAGCCTCTCCCTACACACTGACAGGAACACGCCAAGCACATGTGCACCTTCCCTACACTCTGACAGGAACATGCCAAGCACATGTCAAGCGCATGTAGGCAGCACAGAGAAGCCTCGGTGTGCTTTGCACTTAACTCTGCATTTCTTGGGAGCGCTAGAACCTGAAATCTGCATTTCCTGAGACTTAGGGAAGTTCATTCTTGTTCCATACTTACTTAAAAACTAGAACATCCTCAGGTGCCCTTTATAAACACTGCCCCCGCCCCCGTGCTCCCTGCACACGATGGTCCACCTCCCCCGACCTGCACCAGTCCCTACCACTGCTGGAACCTGTAAGCTGATGGCTGGACTGTTATCGTTACTTAGGTGTTACTATGCATGTGATTTGAAGCTTCTGTTCCAGCACTTGCAGGCTGGGGCAGGAAGATCACTTCAAGTTAGAGGCTAGTCTACCTACCCTACAGAGAGGTTTCCAACCTTCTCAAAGGCATCTGGAAAAGGGCTGCCTCAAAAACCAGACAAACAGACTAGCGAAATGGCTCCGCAGTTAAGACTGTGGCATGCACCTGAAATGCCTGCATAGGGGCCTCAAGAATTCAAGGCCAACTTGAACTGCACAGAACCCTGCCTCAAAAGTCCCGTGCATGCCCTTTCAATTCCAGCACTCAAAGGGCAGAGGCAGTCAGAGCACAGTGAGTTCAAAGCCAACCTGGTCTACATAGTGAGTTCCAGGCCAGTCAGGGATATATAGTGGACTCTGTCTGTAATAAATCAGTAGAATATATATATATATAAATTTTTTTTTTTTTGGTTTTTTGAGACAGGGTTTCTCTGTGTAACCCTGGGTTTACACAGGGTTTCTCTGTGTAACTCACTCTGTAGACCAGGCTACCCTCAAACTCAGAAATCCACCTGCCTCTGCCTCCCAAGTGCTGGGATTAAAGGTGTACGCCACCACTGCCCGGCAAAATATTTTCTTTTTTAAAAGCAAAAATCCTAGAGAGGGAGCCAGGCCTGGTGTGTGTTGACAGGTCAGTCCCTCCAGGGCTACTCTGAACAAAACAACGGGAGATTAAATCAAGCCCAAGGAAAAAATGGCCCACGCAGGTGGACGAGCTGCCGCCAGCCGGTGCCTTGACAGCACACTTGACTTTACAAGTAGGAGAACGCTCTAAGATAATGACAGGTACAGTACAGAAGCCACACAAAGAGGAACCTCACAGTTTGCCACAGCCAGGTGTTGCAACTGTGCTTAATTACATGGGCTGCGTGTTTACCCCACAGGGACATGGGTGTGAGTACCAACAGCAACACAAAACACGTGAGTAACCAACCTCTGGAGTTACGGAGTCACAGCAGCCTCGTCACTGGGAGAGAGGGGATGACGTTCCACTCCATCGCCTCAGATGCATGCTGACGGATGCTAACACAGACTTTGATTGACAGCCCTCAGCCCCTCCCTCATTAGCAGGCACATGATTGACAGCCCTCAGCCCCTCCCTCATTAGCAGGCACATGATTGACAGCCCTCAGCCCCTCCCTCATTAGCAGGGACTATGTGCCAGAATAGATCTGGATGCTGAAATAATTTTTTTTTCCTTGGTGTTTTGAGACAGGATCTCATGTAGGTAAGGCTAGCTTCGAATTCAAGCCTCTACCTCCTGTGTGTGGAAATAAAGTAGAAACTTTTTTTGTTTTGGTTTGGTTTGTTTTTTGTTTTTCGAGACAGGGTTTCTCTGTGTAGCCCTGGCTGTCCTGGAACTCACTCGGTAGACCAGGCTGGCCTCAAACTCAGAAATCCGCCTGCCTCTACTTCCCAAGTGCTGGCATTAAAGGCGTGCGCCACCACCGCCCAGAAGTAAAAACTTCCGTAGTCCTTCTCAGAGCTTACGTTCCTGGTGGTAGGCTGGGGTGAGAGATGATAAGCAGACAAAGCTGGTAGTCATGGCAGGGGGGAACCTGTCCAGAGCCTGAGAATTCTCAACAGCAGCAGCCAGCTTGAGACACAGAGGATGAGGTGAGTTAAGAAGGGGAGATCAAGGCTTGTCAGGCAGAGGCTGTTGGGACAGTTTAACACTGACTCAGGGAGACACAGCCCCAATAGAGGACGGGTGTCATCTGACTGGATTTTCCCAGAATGCTGCCTTCTCGTACTGAACCACAGAGGAGCGAAGGTAGAAGGAAGGAGATCTGAGAAAAGACAACCATCCTGGCGGGAGGCGATGGTTGCTGAGTCCAGGGTGGGAGACAGGTGGTAAGGACAGAGGAATCCTGAGTCACAGTGTGGGCAGATAGGGCCCAAAGATAGCGGGAGAGCACAGGCAGCTCCCACAACATCAACAAGGGCAGACTGGCTGCTGGGATCTGTGGGAAGGCGGCATGGTTGTTTGCTGTGATACCTCTAATACCTGAAGCGGCATTGCTGTGAGTTCGAGGCCAGCTTAGGCACCAACATAAGATCCTGTTTCAAAAGATAAAGACGGAAGGAAATAAGGAACAGGTGGCTCACGTCCTAAAACTTTGTAATCTTTGGATAGATTCCTTTCTTTGGAATACTTTAAAGATCTATCTTACTTTCAAGATTTGTTTTTATCTATACGTTTGTTGCCTGTTACGCGTGTGAATACTCGAGGAAGTCAGAAGACACCCTTGCATTCCCCGCCCCGCCCCCTGAGCTTCCAGTGGTTGTCAACTGCCTGTCACCGGGGCGCCAACTGAACATGGGTCTTCTGCAAGAGCGGGAGGTAATCAAAGCCAACTCTCCAGCCCCTGACTCTGCAGTGATGTGCGTGTGCCGGTATTGCCTGTATTATGTCTGTCTCTCCAGCCCGTTTCTGCCTTTTTATGCAAGGTTTTTTGGTTTAGTTTGGTTTTTGGTTTTTTAATTTAATTAATTAATTAATTTATGTTGAGACAGGGTTTCTCTGTGTAGCCCTAGCTGTCCTGGAACTCTCTATGTAGACCAGGCTTGCCCTCAAGCTAACAGAGATCCTCCTGTCTCTGTCTCCTGAGTGCTGTGATTAAAGGTCTGGGCCACTGCCCCAGCTTCCTCTTCCATTTTATAGGGCAGTCTTTAAGACAGGGTCTCGTTTAACCTAGACTAGTTCAAAATATGCTATGTAGCCGAGGCTATCCTCAAGCCCTTGGTCTTCCTGCACTCACCTCCTGAGTGCTGGGATAACAGGACTGCACAACAATGCTCAGCTCTTTAGGGGACATGGTGGCCAGCTTGGAATACAGTTGAGACCCACGAGACTCCAGATCTCTGTGTTGCCCCTTCCTGGCCAAGTGGGCTTGTGTCAGTCATTTACTCTGGCAGCTCTGGATTTCCTCGTCCTAAAATAGAGGGTAATTGTTCCTGTCTCCCAAGGTGTGGGAGGAGGGTGACGTCATGTCTATAAAGGTGTCCAACAGCCAGGACCGGAACAAAAATCAGATGACTGGGACCAGGCCTGGAGGCCACCAGGCAGTGCTAAGCAGCAAGTGGTGACACCCCTGAGCGGGGGTGTGGGGTGTGGGTGAGGACAGTCAGAGGCAGAGGGCACAAGGTTATTTGCTGCCGGTGGAGCTGAGGACACCGGGCTGTGCTGTTCAGTTCTAATAGAAGAAGGAAGGTCTAGCCTGCAACCTGCAGTCAGTCATAGAGCTAGGTGAGAGGGGGGGATACAAAATAAAGTCACTGTCTTTGAGACCAGAGAAGTCACTGTGCCATTCAAAGAATGCACAGCATGGGAGACCAAGAGGAGAGTTCTGGAGGGACTCTGGTATAGAGGCCATCATCAGAATGGGAAGCATGTACCTTTGCCTACAGAGCCATCTTCAGCCTGGCACAGAACTTGGTCTTTTGTAAGATTTATTTATTTATCTATTTTCAAAGATTTATAATTGTATTTATAGGAGCACATTGTAGCTGTCTTCAGTCACAGCAGAAGACGGCATCGGATCCCATTACAGATGGTTGTGAGCTACCATGTGGTTGCAGGGTATTGAACTCAGGACCTCTGGAAGAACAGTCAGTGCTTTTAACCACTGAACTATCTCTCCAGCCCCTGTAAGATTTATTTTTATGCCCAAGAATAACTAGAGTTTATGAATGAGGATGCTGGGAACCGGAAGCCTGTTCTAAGGATGAGGAGCAAGCGTTCTTAACCACTGAACCGCCATCTCCCTATGAGCCACTGCAAGAGGTTTTCAATGACAATTAAAGCCAAGTCACATGACTATAAACCCAGGAGGTTGTAGGGTTACTTCAAGTTCAAAGTCAGCCTGGGCTACAGACCAAGACGTTGTCTCAAATGAACAAAGATCCGAAAGGAGGAAGGAAGGCGAGGAAAGAGAGGCAAGAGCATGGTGCATGCCTCTAGTCACAACTTCAATCCCCTCACTCAGGAGGCAGAGGCAAGGAGATCTCTGTGAGTTTGAGGCCAGCCTGGTCTACAGAGCGAGTTCCAGGACAGCCAGGGCTACACAGAGAAACCCTGTCTCAAAAAAACAAATAAACAAAAAACAGAATAAAGGGTTGGAGAGATGGCTCAGCAGTTAAGAACACTGGCTGTTTTTCCAGAAGTTCTGAGTTCAATTTCCAGCAACCACATGGTGGCTCACAACCATCTGTAATGGGATCCGATGACCTCCTCTGGCATGTCTAAGAGAGAGACAGTGTACTTGTATGCATAAAATAAATAAATAAATAAATAAATAAATAAATAAATCTTAAAAAAAAAAAAAAAGAAAGAAAAAAGGAAGGAAGATAGGGGGGTTTAGAGGTGGCTCAGTGGTTAAGAGCACTGGCTGCTCTTCCAGAGGACCTGGGTTCGATTCCCAGCACCCACATGGTGGCTCACAACCATCGGTAATGGGATCCCACAAGATCTGATGCTCTCTTCTGGTATACACACATGTAAACAAAATGACCATATATATAAAATACATAAGTAACCCTTAGAAGAAGAAAGAAAACAGGCTGTGCACGGCTCAACTGGTAGAGAAAAAAGGAAACAGGCCAGAGGGGACTGTACTGGTAGTGTGTACACATGCACAGGAGGTCCTGGGTTGAATACCCAGTAGGGAAAAGCAAAACAGAAGCTAGCCACACAACATTCCAGCCTCGCCAGATTCAGAGAGCCGTACAGATATTTGTGGGTTTGTTTAGACAGGATCTCAACACTGTAGCCCAGGCTGGCCTCAAACTCTCAGCAATCCTCCTGCCTCAGCTGCTAGAAAGCCAAGCTTGGCCTGTTCGCTCTGAGACCTTGGTAAGGGCTTCCACCTCTCAGCCTCTTGACTGGCAGATGGGGGAAGGGAAGTTCAATGCAAACTGCCCCTCTGAGATCCATGAGAACTGGTTCTGTCCATCAGCACCATCCTTCACAGAACAGACACACCTAAACTGTACGTGACCTCTGACCTCCTGGAGTCTATCCTAGAGACATAGGCACATGAGCGGTGCACAGGGCAAGCACACGGGGCGTCCACTGCAGCTCTGAGTCATGGTGACCTTGATACCTAAGTAAATTATGATATGCCTGTGCCTTGAAAGGCTAGGCAGCCAGAAAACAGGAGGGCAGGTAACAGGAAGTATCGGGATGACACATTGCAGAGAGGGTGCCTAGCAAGTCAGAAAGCTATGTGTGCTATGTAAGTAATGGAAACTTTGGAAGGAAGGGGCGGGGCAGTCTCCCCTATAGAAGAACTTCCTTGTGTGGTACCAGGGAAGCATATTCACCTGGAGAATAAAACCATACAGACTCATCTAAGGAGTCTGAAGTGGGGAGTGTTGTTTGCTGGTTGGATTGAGACACAATTTCATGTATCACAGGGGAACCTCAAACTCACTATGTACCTGGGGATGGCCTCGAACTCCTGACCTCCTCTTCTGAATTAATAGTACAGGGTTAGAGGTGGAGTTAATCTGAGGCAAGGAGCAGAGCCCAGAGCTTTGCAAACGTTAGGCAACCCACAGCCCAGCCCAGAGGGAGAGTTCTTGACCCATCAGACATCTTGATGAGAGACTAGCCTACTGTCCTTCACCGCCATGGGTCTGATCCTGTGAACAGCGTGGACTCAGGAACCCCGTGGCATGGCTCCGTGATGACAAGGAAGCTGAGACCCCATGGCTTCCAAAGTTCTCTCTGCCCGCCAAGACAGAACCCACAGGGTACACTTGGCACTATGTCTCCGTCACCTGGGGTGTGGCGCTACATCCACTGCCATTCATCGTGGTGTCTGGCAGCTCTGTCCTCAGGCACCAGGCTATCCCAAATGAGGTCTCTGTAATCTGATTTATTTGTGGGTTTCTTTAAGACAGTCTAGAGTAGCCCAGGCTGCCCTCAAGCTTAAGGCAATTCTCCTGCCTCAACTCTCAGAGCACTGCAATTACAAACCTATTCAGGTCACCACGCCCAGCAGACTCCTAACTTTGAAGGTGATATCAGGAAAGATTTTTCCTTCACATTGTGGAACTGATCAGTTGAAAAAAAAAATACGGAAGTGGCCAAACACCGACAAATCAGCTGGTGAAGGTTGAAACATCAGGTGCGGCCCGCTTGTGGGGCAAACTTTCCCCTTAGCTTCCTAAGGCTCTAGCAGGAAACCTGGACTTCGCACAGGGTGTCCTGGTTTAAGCCCCGCTGTTAGTAGATGCTTTTGAACACACTCATCAGATTTCCAGATGCTAGCTCTGGGGGGAAATGGAGCTGGAACAGAATTCAGCCCTCAGGCCGTCTTCAGTTCTGCCTTGAAGCCCTTGGGCTGGGCAGGACACACCTTCCACCAGAAATGTTTGTCTGAACTTGAGGAGAAAATGCCTCAGTCAAGAAGAACTGCCAGGCATACCTGTCGGAGCTCTCCAGACACAAACAGGTCTGGAATTACGAAGGGGTCATCTGATTTAAAGTCAAAACAAAACAAAAGGCTGGTGACGGTACATGCCTGCAATTCCAGCACCCAGGAGGCTGACATAGAAAGATTTTGTAACTTTGAGGCTGGCTTGGGCTAATAGTAAGTTCTGGTATAGCTTGGGCTACAGTGTAAGACCCTGTCTCAAACAGAACAAAAGCAACCAAAAAAGCAAGCAAACACACCAACCCATAAAGCCTTTGTCCTCACAAACTGCTTGCAGAAAGCTGGGGTGTGTGTGTGGGGGTGGGTGGGATGCAGACCCTAGTAGTGGCCTGCCCTGCCTACTTGGGTGTACCTGTGTGCTTCTAGGCTCCTCGGTGGCTCCCTCCTGGAACTAACTGCCTTTGGCTGACTTTGTTGCTGTCCCCACGCTTCTCTCTCTGCTGGTGTAGTTTTACATAAGCTTGGCATTCCTTGAATTTCTTTTTTTTTAGTATGTTCACTTCTTAAATGACTGAGTGAAAAACAACTTCTCTAAAGTGTCCTGTCTCCTTCCTTCTGTCTCTACTCCATGGCTGACCCCCTCCTTCACCCTCAGGTGTGAGTCTGTGAGGCAAAAGCTGGAGTGAGGGTGTCAGGCTTCTAGATGGTTCTGGAAGGTTCTGGAAGGCAATGTGGCTCACAATCTGAGTCTCGCCTTACACTTACCTGCAGGGTTGTTTCAGAGCAGGGGGAAAGACTTGGATACTCTTTCTGCCCTCAAACAATTCAGGCCAGAAGATGGTACAACATTCAGGAGGCAGAGACAGGTGGATCTCTCTGAGTTCAAGGCCAGCTTGGTTTACATAGAGTTCCAGGGCAGCCAGAGTTACATTTCAAGACCCTTTCTGAAAAATAAATAAATCTTTTTACTTTTTTAAATGATTTATTTATTTATTTTAAGTATATGAGTACACCACTGCTGTCTTCAGACACACCAGAAGAGGACAACGGATCCCATCACAGATGGTTGTGAGCCATCATGTGGTTGCTGGGAATTGAACTCAGGACCTCTGGAAGAACTGTCAGTGTTCTTAACCACTGAACCAATGAGACATTTTAAGCCAACCATGGACATTTAAATGCCCTATGAAGAACAGTGGAGAACAGTAAGGACTGTCCTTCAGAGCAGGTCAAGGACTTAACTTTTCTGTGATTACATTTGCGAATTTACAGGGTTCCCAGTGACGCTGGACATGGTATACATACTTGAAATCACAACACTTGGGAGATGAAGGCAGGAGGATCTGAAATTTAAGGTCAGCCTTGGCTAAATACCAAGTTTGAGGCTAGCCTGAGCTATATGCCACAAACAAACAACAAACCTCCAAATTTACAAGCTGGGGGTAATAATACCGGCATACGAATTCTGTAAAGATTTTGTGTAGTTTGCTGGGAACTTAAGAGGTTTTCTCGGAGTCTCAGGACAAAGAAAGGAAATCAAGAAGGGAAAACCTGTAAGCAGCCACGCCCTGGGGGAGGAGCCAAAGGAGATGCCAGGGGAGTGTCTAGATCAGAGGAAAACTTTTGGGAAAAAGTGTTCTCATTCCATCATGCAGGTCTGGGATCAAACTCGGGTCACCAGGTTTGGTGACAAAAGCCTTTCCCCACTGAGCCACCTCTCTGCCTCTTAAGGGTTGTATAGAATGAACTATAGTGACAATATTTTTCAATGCTAAGGTCCAAAGGCATGGTCTCACCTGTGCTAGTGAGACCAGTCCCCTGCAGAACCCCGTCCCCAGGTCAGAGGCAGGTTTGTTGTTGTTGTTTTTTGTTTTGTTTTGTTTTTTAGCTTCTCGTACTCTGGGCACTGTGTCAAACGTGTTAGGAGCATTGCATCAGGGTCATGAGACAGACCTGAGGAGCAGAGCAGGTATATTACTAACCGTCACATAAATAAGGAAGCTGGGCCCTCACAGCATCTCAGATCATAATGACAGCCCAGAAGAGCTGAGGAAGAAGCCCTGTGAGTCTGAGGCCAGCTTGGGCTACATAGTGAGGCCCTGGCCTCTTCAAGTCTTGGCTGGCTCCTTTGAGGAGAAGAGGTCTCATGTGTTAACACCAGGCTTCTGTTGGGAATCCTGGGAAGTACTTCCCACAAAGCCAGCAGCTGTCTTGATGTCGAAGACTCCATCCCATCAGAATGCCCCTCCTCTAGATTAAATCGTCCCTTCATAAAGGTTATGCCGAAGTCTTAAGACCTGACTGTAATACCAGCTACAGGAGAGGCAGAAACAGGAAGTCCCAAGTTCAAAGCCTGCCTGGGGTTTTAATTATCATTTTCTTTCTTTCTTTCATGGTTTATTTATTTATTTTGAGACAAAGTCTTACTGTGTGGTCCTGGCTGTACTAGAGCTCCCTGTTGTAGACGAGGCTAGGCTAAACTTTCATAGATCCACCTGCATCTGCCTCTCTAATGCTGGAATTAAAGTCCTGTCCCACCATGCCTGGCTGTAACACGTGCATGTTGGTCATGAAGGCCAAAAGAAGATGTCGAATCTGCTAGAACCAGACTTACAGACAGCTGTGAGCCACCATGTAGATCCTTTAGAAGAACAGTCACTGCCATCTCTCCAGTCCCTTTCTTAGGGTTTCTATTGCTGTGATAAAACATCACAACCAAGCAGAGTGTGGCGGTGCTTGGAGCACACATCAAGTTCCGGCATGCACTTGAGAGGCAGAGGCAGGCAGATCTCTGTGAGCAAACCAGCCTGTTCTACACAGTGAGCCTGAGTTTCAGGACAGCAGCCAGGGCTACATAGTGAGACCCTGTCTCAAACAAGCAAGCAAACTAACAAACCAACTCAAAACTTTACCGTGACCAAAAGCCACTTGGGGGAGAGTTTATTTCTTTGTACAACTCTCCTGTCACACTATGTCCCTGAGGGAAGTCAGGGCCGGAGCTCAGGAAGGAATCTGGAAGCAGGAGCTGAAGAGGAGGCCATGGAGGGACATAGCTCACTGTCCTGCTCATTTCTTGCTCGGCTGCTTTCAGCCAGGACCATCTGCCCCCCGGTGGCACTGCCCACAGCTAGCTGGGCTCTCCCATATTAATGAAGAAAATGTCTAACAGGCTTGCCCACAGGCCAGTCTATGGAGACATTTTCTCAACTAGGCTTCCTCCCTCTTCCCAAATGATTTTACTTATGTCAGGTTGTAACACTAACAAACGCATTGGACCATGGAGTGTGTTCAAGGCTTAGGCAAATCAGTAAGATGTTGTCTCAAAATAAAAAGACACATGCGTAGTGGGATCCTGTCCCCAAAATAAAAAATACAAAAAAGACTAGGAATATAGCTCTGCAGGAGTAGAGCCTGGCTCTGGGAAGGGAGGGAGGCTGGGCAAGGGAGGTGAGGGAAGAAGGAAGGAAGGGAAGAGAAGGGGGTTGGGGAGGGGATGGGAACAAAGAGGGGGTCCTAAAGCAACCCAGGGTCTTTTAGACACTTATCACTTTAAGATAAGCTTCTTTGGGTAGGTCCTAAATCCAATCATGGGTACCCCTTATCGACACAGACTGCAGACACACAAACTGCAAACCGACCTGGAAAAGGCCAAGGATGGTGGGAGAGAGACAGCGGTGATTCATCTGGAAGCCCAGGAATCCCATGGTGACTGGCAGCTATGGGAGGTTGGGAGTCGGGGCCTGGAACAGCCTGTCCCCAGAGCCTCTTGAAGAGGCCAAGCCTGATCACACCTTGCTCTCACACTTCTGGCTTCTAGGCTTTGAAAGTGAGTGGCTGCTGTTGTTATCTGACTAGTGGAAGACTCAGTTAGAAGCCAGGAAAGCTACATTTCTCTTCACTGCATGTCTTCCCCAGACTGTCAACTGGTAAGATACTCTAGTTAGCTGGAGAGATGGCTAGGGGCTAAAGTTCCTACTGCTCTTCCAGAGGCCCTGAGTTCAGACTCAAGCCCCCAAGCAGACTGGCTACAACCACCTGGAACCTGGGCTCCAGCAAATCCAGTGCCTCTCCTGACCTCCTCGGCGTTTGGGCACACACACGCAGACACATGTATACAAACTTTGTTTTTACTTGTTTAAAGGTGGAGTGCTGGAGAGATTGTTGAGTAGTTGAAGGCACTTGTTGATCTTTTGGCTGACTTTTGGCTGACCTACAGGGTGTCTCACCACTGCCTGTGACCGGACCCTCTTCTGACTTCTGCAACCCCAGGCACACATGTGTTACACATACAGGCACAATTATCATACATAGAAAGAAAATAAATCTTTTTTAACAAGTTGTTTTGATTGTATTTTTGAGATGGGGTTTCACTGTGTAGACCAGGCTAACCTTGAACTCACAGAGAACGCCTGCTTCTGCTTCCCAAGTGCTGGGATTAACGGTTTATATCACCACGCCTGGCATATACATATGTGTGCGTGTGTGTATGCTTTTAATATATATTTACATATGTGTATATTTATATTAAATATATAATATATAATGTAAATATATATTATAAATATATAATCAAATAAATATATAACACACATATAATTTATAATTTTATGAAATATATTTATAATGTTTATATTATAATATTTATTATAATTTATAATATATTGTGTTATAATATAAAATATAAAACAGTGAATATATAATATAAAATGTATATTTACATGTCAAATATATTTTTATATAAAACATATATTTTATGTTATTATATAAGATATAATGTATAAAATGTTATAGATATATAATTTAGTATAATAATATAATATTAAAAAATATTTTTTGGAGACAGGATCTCATGTATCATAAGCTGACCCTGAACTTGTGACATTTTCAAGGATGACCAAGAGATGCCAGTCCTCCTGCATCTGCTTCCAAGTGCTGAGATGAGAGTTTGAGAACCAGATAATTTCTGTCATGCTGGGAATGGAGCCCTGTGTCTGGTGCATGCTAGACTAGCGCTCCACCAATTAGCCATGTCCCCCGCTCCTCAGAATGATTTCCAATTACACCAAGAGGGCCTCAGAATAAATTCATTTTAGCCTGTGAAATGAGCCACACACGTGGTAAGGCATTCTCCTTCACTCCAAGCTCCAGCCAGGGGCACGAGCCCTCCTGACCTCAGCAAGGTTATGGCCATAAAGAAGTCACCTTTGAGCCTCTCAGTGGTGGCATACACCTTTAATGCCAGAGGCAGAGGCAGGAGGATCTTTGTGAATTTGAAGTCAGCCTGGTCTACAGAGCAAGTTCCTGAACAGTCAGAGCTACACGGAGAAACCATCTGGAAAAACAAACGGAAACAAAAGTCTCCTTGGCAGAAATTCTCCTACATGTTCCATCTAAGTAGTCTCTCTCTCTCTCTCTCTCTCTCTCTCTCTCTCTCTCTCTCTCTCTCTCTCTCTCTCT
>JANHMN010000002.1:228358238-228375112 GCA_030674055.1 Rhabdomys pumilio
CACACACACACACACACTCATATCTATGCACTTACACTCATACATATACTTCTCACACAAGCTTAATAGCTGAAGAAATGCCCTTCCCCCGACGGCCACCCCACTCATCTGGACATTTAATCACGCACAGCCTGCCAGACTCATTAACTCCCGGCCCGCCCCCGCCCCAGTCCCTGCCTCCCTAGGTAGATCATACGGAAAGGAAACACAAATCCGATTCTTCCAACCCCCAGATTTAAGCATCTTAGGAGCCTCTGAGGCTTCCCCCATCTGCTTTCCACCTACTTTCCAACAGAGATCTCCTCAGGCCCCTGCCCAGGCCCCAGGCTGGCTCGCTCAGCTCCCTGCCCCCCTCCCCAGCTCTCTGTCCCTGGAATGCTCCCACCCCCTCCCCAGCAGACTCCCACTCATTCCTGCCCGGGCCACTTCACCCAGGAAACAGTTCACCCTCCAGCTGACTTAGTCATTCTCTGTTCTGCCTCTCCGATCCCTGGCCCTCGCTGAGTAATACCTCAAAATAGCAGCTGGTGTCTTCCATGCCAGCCCTGAGTGCCAGGCACCGAGCAAGCACCTTTAGCTATTGCGTTGGCCTGGATAAGCTGCCCTGCCCCCAGCCACAGACTTCGAGCCCATTCACAAACCTGACTCCCTAGAGGCAGCCCAGCCACACTAATTAATTAACCTACAGGGTCTTGCTCTGCTGCCCCAACCCCTGGGTTCAAGTGATCCCCTGCCCCAGCCTCCTTACTGGCTGGAACTACAGGTGTGGCCCACAGTTCCCTCTCTTCCCTCAGGCCTCACTCAGACCCAAGCCTCCCCAGCCTCTGCTCCGCTTTATTTCCTGTGGCTCATTGAGTCAGTTCACTTATTTTAAATATTATACCAATTTCTTTATTCCTTATTCCTCTCTCATAGACCTGAAGATTAAGTTGAATCGCACCCACATGCTAGACAAGTAATCCACTTGTCTCTATCTCCAGGGTGTGTGTGTGTGTGTGTGTGTGTGTGTGTGTGATGTACATGAGTGTGAAACAACTTGCACAAGTTGGTTCTCCTCTTCCATCACATGGATCTGAGGGACCGAACTTGGAGCATCAGGCTTGGCTGCAAGCACCTTTACCCACTGAGCCATCTCTAGCGCCAAACTAGTTTATCTAGGCTTGGTCTCCTTGCAGTGCCAGCATTAGAAGGACAGATATTTTTGTGATGTTTTTCTTGACTCCTGGGAACAGACCAGGCATTGGAAAATATTATTACATAAGGAATTATTAATACATGTATGAATGACATGTAGGGATATCAATACATGTAGGCTTCTTTCTCCCACTTCTTCCCTAAGGAGAGCTAGCCCTGCTGTCTGGGTTCTCTGACGGATGTCCACTCTCATGGTCCCCTCCATTCATGATCCTGGGCCACTGCCCCCAAGGGACAGTCCATGGTTATTTCTCAAGGGTTTAATGGAGCAGCGACTCTATTAGAATCTCCTGCGGATTACTCATCTGACCCTTAACTGACTGTCAGGCTATGAATCATGAAGGGGTGTGTGTGTGTGTGTGTGTGTGTGTGTGTGTGTGTGTGTATCATTTCTGTTGTTATTTGAGTTTGGTTTTGAGACCAGGTCTCTGTGGCCCTGGCAGGCCTGGGAGGTTCTGCCTTCCTCCTGCCTCTAACCTTCCCAGTGCTGAGATTACGGGGGTGTCCCAGCAACTTTCTTGTTAGTACACTTTTATCTCTGCCTGTGTTCCATGCACATGTGGGGTGTGGTGACAGTTACCACCCTGATGAAGCCTATTAAGACAATGGGCAATAAAAATAATTAAATACGAGTATTGAGAGTAGAGGTGCCCTGCACACGGAGATCTCACTCCTGTGATCTGGCCTAAGTGTGCCACACCTGAATTAAGACCATCAGACAATTAGCTCTTGTTATCCTAATTTCATAGGCATGTTCACGGAGTCTTAGAGAACTTGACTGCGGTCCTACCGTGACAGCAGCAGACACAGACCTTACCTGTAGCTTAAGTTTATTTGTTTCATTGATTGATTTCTTTTTTTTTTTTTTTTAAAAAAAAAAAAAACAGTCTCATTAGCTTAGGATAGCCTGGAAGTAACTGTAGTCTAGGCTAGCTTGACACAAGCTATAGCCGTTTGAGAGAAGGGAACTTCAGTTGAGAAAATGCCTCCAGAAGACTGGGCTGTAAACAGGCAAGCTTTTAAGGCATTTTCTTAATTAGTGATTGATGGGGAAGGGTCCAGTTCATTGTGGGTGGTGCCATCCCTGGCCTGGTTGTTCTGGGTTCTCTCAGAAAGCAGGCTGAGCAAACCATGGGAGCAAGCCAAGTAGCATCCTCCATGGCCTCTACACCAGCTCCTGCATCCAGGTTCCTGCCCTGTTTGATGTCCATTACTGATGAACTGTGATGTGGAAGCATAAGCCAAACAAACCCTTTCCTCCCCAAGTTGCTTTTGGTCGTGGTGTTTTAATCACAGCAGTAGAACAGTAACTAATACAATTCCCAGAGTCCTCCTGCCTCAGCTTCCTGAGGGCAGGCATTAACCATCAAACCCCACTGTTTGCTTTTCTATTCTAATTTTTTTTTTTTTTTTTTGGTTTTTCGAGACAGGGTTTCTCTGTGTAGCCCTGGCTGTCCTGGAACTCACTCTGTAGACCAGGCTGGCCTCAAACACTGAAATCCGCCTGCCTCTGCCTCCCAAGTGCTGGGATTAAAGGCGTGCGCCACCACCTCCCAGCTATTCTAAATATTTTAAAAACTATTTTTTGTCGTACTGAGACTCGAACCCAGGACCATGTATATGCTGGCAGGTACCCAT
Organism: Rhabdomys pumilio; assembly: GCA_030674055.1. Classification (NCBI taxonomy): domain Eukaryota; kingdom Metazoa; phylum Chordata; class Mammalia; order Rodentia; family Muridae; genus Rhabdomys; species Rhabdomys pumilio. The sequence goes on from JANHMN010000002.1 coordinate 228,361,071, forward strand.
CCCACCTAAGGTCTGCCCCTTCCTGTCCCTAAGCCATGTTCTCACCCTTTGTAAGGGCTGAGGAAATGGCTCAGTCAATAAAGTGCTTGCTTTGAAAGCATGAGGGGCCTGACGAGACGCTGAACACTATCATAAAAAGGTAGGCACAGCTGCAAAGGGTGGAGGGAAGCAGAGACAGGGGCCTAAAGATCATGGTCCAGCCCAGGCAAATCACTGAGCTCCAGGCTCTGTCTCAAAATATAAGGTGTAAGTGATAGAAGACAGATGTCAACTTGTGGCCTTCGTGTTCAGGACATAATAACAGAGATATAATAATATACAAATAATAACATACATATAATAATGCGCATACACAAAGACCATTCTAAGCTTGGCGTGGCAGCTCACACCTGTAATTACCACACTTTGGGTGCCTGAGGATCACTGTAAGTTGGGGGATGGCCTGGGCTACAGAGTCAGTTTCAGGCCAGCCCGAGCTACACAACTATGAAAGACCCTATCTGAGAAACAAATACCCCACCATTCAGGGCTGGAGGGACAGCTCATCCAACAAGTACACTGGCTGCTCTTCCAGAGAACCCAGGTTTGATTCTCAGCACCCACACGTAGCACATAGGGAACCAGGGGGTCTTTAGTACAGAGATACACGTAGGCTAAAACACACACACACACACACACACACACACACACACACACACACACACTCTGTAGCCCCTTTGAAAACAAATACAAGTTTTGCCAGATTCCCACTTCATCTCTAGGAGGCTTGTTCAGAGCTGTTGGTAGGCACCATTAATAAATACACAGTAATAGTCACACATGACTGCCACCAACTCAGTGGTTTGCAAGGCAGTCTTGTGTCATTCCTCATCTGCAAGAAATGACATCTCAATTGCCATGGCCACCACTATTGTCCCATTTCACAGATAGGAGTGTTGAGTGCTTGAGAGAACAGGGTCAACACGACCCAGCCAGTGAGGAACAGAGCAAGAACGACAGTGAACTTGAGAGCCTGGAAAACAAGCCTCCTGATACTACACTCTTTCCTGCAATTTAAGATTTTAAGGTTAAATCAGTTAATCCATGGGAAAGTGCCTGTTGGGTTTCATATAAATGCAAATGCAATCATCACTTTTACCAACTCCTCCTGGCAAGAGTATCTTGGCCGATGACTGCAATCTGGCTATGGAGCATGCTGGGAAGACTAGTCTTGCTATCCCAGTCCACCCTGATAATGTTGAGATACCCATCACTCTCAGAGATCCCTAAGGAGCCAGACAGCGTTGAGTTGGGATAGTAAAGACAACCTCATCCTGGCCCAGTTTACAGACACAGAAACTGGGACCCAGAGCGGGTTAAGGTCAGAACACAAACCCAGGGCATAGCCAGAGCAAGGGCAAGGAAGCGGCGGTAGCCTGGTCCAGATGCGTCCGGAAAACATAGTTTTCTTAACTAAAGGGGGAGCGAGCCTCTAAAAGGCTACAGGGAATAATGGGCACTTAGCCCCTACCAACCCAGCAAAGCGTTATAAGCCGTTAACCAGAAAAGAGCATGTGACAGAATTCCACCTTGGCTTAGAACGCTCGGGTGAGTCGCCAGAGACTCACAAATAGACATTTCAGCTCTTTCTCAAAAAATCATTAACTAGCTACTTCAAGACTTCGCCTTGAGCAACCCAAGAGAAAGAGCTCAGGGGAGACATTCCTTGAAGAGATTTTCCCAGCCCACCTCTGGGGTTTCTACACACCCGTTCGTTCTCTGAGCGCTGGAGGAAGAAGATCACTATGTCAAATATTAATTCAAATAAAGATTAATTGTGGAAATTTACAAATCGTTTTCCATCATGCAAGGTACATTTCTAAAGAATTTAACAGGGTGGAGTCTGTAGTGTTGGTGCGTGCAGGTGCACATGTGTGTGCTAATGGGTGTGTGCACATGTGCAGGCCATGGGAAAGCCTCGGGGGCCATTCCTCAAATGCCGCTCACCTTTTTTCCCCTTTGGATCTGTGAATAGGCTAGGCTGGCTGGCCAGTGCGCAGGATGCAGGGATCCTCCCTTCGCTATCTCCCTACTGCTAGAATTACAAATGGATACCACCAGGACCTGATTTTTTTTTCCCCCCCATGGGTTCTGAAAATGGAGCTCAGATCCCTATGCTTCTTCAACCACCATTTGACCACCTAAGCCATGCCTGGCCTGGTGTGTGTGTGTGTGTGTGTGTGTGTGTGTGTGTGTGTGTGTGTGTGTATATGTTTATATTTAATCTTGTGGGTGTGCACATACCCAAGGCATTTGTGTGGAGGTCAGAGGATAACTTGTGGGAGTCTGTTTCTGAGTGCCAGGGACAGGACTCAGGTTGCCAGACTTTGTAGTGTCAGATGAGCCATTTGGCTGGCCTTGAACTCACACACCTACCTATCTCTACCTCCCCAGGGGCTGCAAGTACGGTGTGCACTACCAAATGATGTCCAGCCCTTATTTTTAATGACAGAGTCTCTGTAGCCCAGATCCCCCTGAATTTAGGCAATCCACCTGCCTCACCCTCCTGAGAGCTGGGATTACAAGTGTTGAGCCACCAAGCCAGGCTGACTGTTTATAACTCAAAAGACCACGTTGGGAGAGGATAAAGTGAAACTATAACCCTTGCCAAGGAGTCTAGGGGGGTGGGATGGCGGTGTGTGGGTGTGGAGCTCCGGTGACCCACTCCAGACTCACAATCTGAGGAGCCTGTAATTTATGGAGCCGAGTCAGGTTGTTACCTTACTTATCTCTCAACCCACAGAGCACAGCTTCTCACAGTTTCTCAGGCCCCTTGTCAGTTCGGATCAGCTCTGGCTTGAGGATTTGGGGGCAGGGAGAGGAGGTGGGGAAAAGGAGGTTACCGGTCAGTCTCTAAACCAAAGAGGCAGGAGTCAAGAGTTAATCCACACTGTTTCTCTGGTCTTCAGGCTTCTTAAGCAAAGCTGACATCAAGGCTCCCCTCCCCCACGCCACCTTTATCAAACACAAACTATTTTCTACACTCCCTCCTTACACAGCCCTGGCTCGCAGCAGATCTGCCTGAGAGATCCAGGAAGCTCTGGCCTGGCCCTCCCTTAGAGAAAGGAAAGTTCAGGTACCGAGGGATGCCACACCCTGGGGGTGGGAGGGAGGGGAGGGCGGATGTGACGGCAGCTCCAGGAATGCAGGGCCCACGCAGGTGCATTGGCACCCATGAGTTTCCTCCTCAAAGCAGCTGATAAAGTAGTCTTGATAACAGTAATAGCAGCCACCCAACCATCATCCACATAGACCTGGGGCCACAGGTCCACAGTTCTTGAGGTGTGACCTGTTCAGGGCAGAGGCAGGAGAAAGCTGAGATTGGAAGTCCTATGCTTCCCGACACATCAGTTTTAAGAGTGGCCCACGGGGTCACTGGTACCTGGAAACCTCACTAGGGGAATTTCCAAAGTCGCACTGTTCTCATGAAGGTGTCCACTTCTCATCTTCCTTGTCTCAGAAACAAGTGATGGAGTCTTCCAACAAAAGACGTGACCAATGATGACATCATCTTTAACTGCTTGGAATACATATTGTGTATTGTTTTAAATGCGCTTCTGTTTTAGTTCCAATACAATAAATACCCGTAGGCATTCACAAACTTAGAGGTTCCCTGTAATGCTTAGCTAAAGGAGTCCTGGGACCCCAAGAGCTGCAACTGCTGGATGCTGCCATTGAACAGGGTTCCAGGCCTGTGGCTAGCCCCTCACAACCGTGCCTCTTCTTTCCCCCACACAGGTACAGGTCGGGAAGGCAGCCTTGTAATTCAGCTTGGGGGGTAGTCTTTCTCCCTCCAGTGCTTTCACCCCAAAGTGGCCAGAGAAACCTTAAATCATCTACCCACACCTGGTGAACTGACTCATTTAAGGGGAAAGGAGCTTCTCATCTTTGAAGGTATAGGGTGTAGCTGGAAAAGCCATAGACTGGACTCCTCTGTCCCCAAATACACACATGAGAGCATGCCATGCCAAGAGACTGGCTCTCCCAACGTGAACTGAGCAAAGCAGGTGTATCCCACCACTGGGTAGCTTCATGTACATGCATGAAGAAAAATAGAAAAACTGGGCCCCATCATAGAGGAAAAGGTGGAAGCACAGATGTTAGATTCTGTGGTACAAGGGTAGAGGGTGGACAGGAGTGAAGCCCCCTGATCAGCTAGCTCTTCAGTCCTCAGCCCTCCGTGGGGTAAGAAGGGACGGGGTAAGGAGGAACAAAGAGGGTTCCTTTCTCCAAGCATCAGCAAGGCCAACGGGCAAACAAGAGAGAGGCAGCAGCCCCAGTGTGGGCGCTCAGAGATTAGGAATTGGTGTTGTGTTACCCTGGGACACAGCTCTGTCACTGGGGGAACAGAACACAACCCAGAGTCTGGCGTTGGTACAAACAACAAACGGCCAGGAAATTGTTCCACGGAGAGACGACTTCAGCCCTGGAGGGTGGATAGTGAGGCCTGCAGGGAGCCAGGGCCTGTGGGGACCAAGGCAAGCCTCAGCTCCCTGGTCCTCTCCTGATACCCAGGGTACCCTCGGGACAGGGAAGATTTAGAGCAGTGGTTCTCAATCTTCCTGATGCTGTGACCTCACATTGTGATGACCTCCAATCATAAAATTATTTCCTAGCTACATAACTGTAAGTTTGCTCCTGTTATGAATCGTAATGTAAAATATCTGTGTTTTCCAACGGTCTTAGGTGACCCCTGCGAAAGGATCGTCCTGGAGGTCGGAGCCTACAGGTTGAGACGCGCTAATCTAGACGAAAAGTGCAGTTTCCTCGCATGAAATCAGGCTGAGAGCCCCTTCCAACCAGCCTCTCCCTCTAGTGACTGTCGCAGAGGCGGGAAAACTTTAATCTTTCAACAGGAGTTTCAGGGGGACGCCTAGAAGCCACAGCATAGGGGCCCAGGCCGAAGAGGGGCCCCGGAAGCCCAGTCACCCTATATCATCACGGCAAGGGAATGGCCGTGCACACATTCCAAGCCGGTGACTAGGGCGCACTAAAGATATGGGTGCTCCTGACCGGACCCAGCAGGCGAAAACGCTCGTGCGCATGCGCAAAAACATCTCCTCCTGAACTGCAGTCCAGGTGCGCTCGCGCTTCCGGCCGGCCTTCCCCTTCGCCTTCTTGGGGCGGAAACTCTACAGCTGGCGCATGCGTTCTGCTGCACCCCAGCTCAATCCAGAGAGGCCCCAGAGCTTCAGGTGATCCCGCCCCTCCCTCGCAACGCAGAACCAATCGCGAGTCTGTGGGCGGGGCTTCCCAGACACGAGGCCCGCCCACGGGCCGCGCGAGCCCCGCAGGCTGCGTGCGGATTGGCTGTCGCCGCAGGCGCAGGTGCGCGCTTCCTATTGGGTGTGGGCGGAGCGCGAGCCTCCGCCGAGGCTGCAGGTGAGCGCGCTCACGTGCCGCGGCTGCGGCCCTGCGCGGTGCACGAGCACCGGGCCGCGCGCGTGCCCGCGGGGAGGCAGCGGAGGAGAGAGGCTGCGGCGGCTGTGGGATTGTGCTCCGCCCTCTCCTCACCGCGGCCGCCGCCGCCGCCGCCGCCGCCGCCGCCGCCGCCCCCGAGCCTCGCTGGGAGGGACCCGTGTCCCCGCCTGCTGCACTGGCAGTCCGACCCTCAGGCCGCCACGGAGCAGCCGGCACAGCGCTACGCGGACCTCAGCAGGTGCCGTGACGAGGCGCCGTGCGGCGCTTCGAGCCCCGAGCCCGCGCTCCGCGGCCCCGCTGCCCGCGCTCCCGAGGGCCGGCCCCCGACGAGGCCGCCGCTGGCCGGGCGCTCAGCATGAACCGCGGCCACCGGCACGGGGTGAGCAGCGGCTGCCTGGGCACCATGGAGGTGAAGAGCAAGGTGCGCGGCCGGGCGGGGCGACGGGGACGAGGGCTGGTGGAATGGTAGGGGCGGGCTGCCCGGTGAGGACGCTGGGTGGCGGGATGGTGGACCTCGGCTGCCCCTGTGGGGGATCTGCTGGCCGAAGCACGTAGGAGAGAAACTTGGTGGAGCGCAGCGACGGGAAGCGTTTGCGTCTGCTCCGCAGCAAAGCCCCTGTTTTCTATCCTTCGTATTCCCGCCTTGCTTTAAGGGTGGGATGGGGACCGCTCCAATGCAAGGTGATGGGATAGCTTTGGGGGACCCCTTCACCCTGAGCACGAGTCAGAGGCTTTCGGAGCACCTTGTTGTCTTCTCGTGTAACCTTTTCTTGGGGTCCGGGGAACCTCGAATGGAGGAGAGCTCTTTTTCCAGCTCTAACTTTGGTATGCGTCTAATCTATGAAATTAGCACTATCGGCTTACTCTGGTGCTGCGCTTGACAATTTAAGACGCTGCTACCCTTTTCATTCCGACTCTATTCCGAGTACTTTCACCCTTGGCGGGTTCTGCCAGTCTTCTGTTAGTGATTTCAGGATTTCAGTGTCCGTGGAATTCCTCAGTCCCAAGGCCGGGTGAGCAGAGTAGCCCGTGGGGATTAGCTAGAGAATGCCTTCTTCCAAAAAGGGGCTTTTCAGATGGAATTTGAAGGCAATCTGCAGCCACAGGAACAAGCTTCTCCTGACGTTGAAAAGCCAAGAGGAACAGGATTATATAGCCTGGTTCTCTCAGAGTTCTAAGATGACAAGAAGACTAGCTCCTAAAGGGTGTGACTTCCCCCAACCCTGCTCTAGGATCAGGTCTTGCCGATGGCTTTTTACTGAGCAACTTGTAAAACAGGGGCATTGCTGACGATGAAAATTTAGGACAAAATTGTGTAGAGACACACAGAAGGAGCGGTGTATGGAACACTGCTGTAAAAATAAGAAGTGTGGTAGTTAAGGGATTCCTTGGGGGAATGTGGGTCTTGGGAATGGGGTGAGTGGGGAAAACTGCCTGGAGCCTTTGTGTGTGGTTCCTGGGCGTGAGAGCAAAGTTTGTAACCAAGAATCACAGATCTACATTTGCCTTTAATGTTTTGGGGTGTTTTGTTTTGTTTATAATCTCTAATTATTGAGGCTGGAACTAGAGAGTTCCAGACCAGCCTGGCTTATACAGTGAGACCCAGTCTTAATGAAGGGGCGGGAGGAATTTATATATCAGAATAGCTACTAGATTGAAACACACAGAGATCTGTTTAGTGATAACAGGAGTGTTGGCCTTGGAGGGATGCACTGCATTTCTGAGTGTGCACTGCCCTTGCAGGACACACACGTTCAGTTCTCAGCACCTCGTGTCAAGCAACACACACCTGTAACTTACTGTAAACTTACTGTGTTATGTGTATGTGTGCCTGCATGTATGTCTGTGTACCACCTGTATGCCTGGTGCTCTAGGAGGCCAGAATCCTAGAGGGAGTCTGATCCTCTGGATCTGGAGTTAAAATATTGAACCACCTCGTGGGTGCTGGGACCCAAACCCAGAGCCTCCGGACGAGCCTTCTCTCTAGCTCCAGAGGATCTGATGTTCTGGCTTCCCAGGGCAGAACACATAACATACCTATACAGAGACACAGGTGTACACATAATTGTTTTAGAATAAAACCGTATGATAGTTTAAGGAGCACACCCTTCCTGCCTGGGTTCTGCACAACAGCAAATAAAGTGACGTGTTAGTGTAGGGAAATGACTTCAGAAATGTCTGTCTTTTTCTCTGGCCGTTTGTAGCTGTCAGCACACGAACTTTCTCCTGGCATCTCTTTGTAGTTTGGCTTGTGGGACTTGAGGTGAGAAAAGAAAGCCACTTGTGATGTTGCATAATACCAACACTCAGTTATGGTCCCGATGTTAGTAGTGAGTCTTAAAATTTTTTTATCATTAAAAAAAAAAAAATGAGTAGAGACTCTAGGTGTGCCGTTAAGTCAGACAGGAGTGGGTCTCCGGTGGGAGGAGACCGAGCTCTTGTGGACTGGAATTTCAAGCTTTTTGTTTTCCTTCTCCATCTACTGATTTTTGAATATTTTACATAGTTCTGTCCAAAGTGTGTGGTGTTTATTTCAGCTGCCATACCTTACTTCTGTGTGCGCCCTCCCCTAAGCAGAAGCAGGGCGGTCAGAAGATATGCTCAGGAAATGCTGTCATGCAGTCTTGTCTGTTAATTAATGACAGCATAGGCCAGAGTATGTGGATCCTGCTTTGTGGGGCTTTGAGATTTTTTCTTTTTTCTGTGTGGCCCTGACTGTACTAAAATAAAATATGTATATGTGTATGCCTGAGTACAGGTGCCTACAGAGTCCAGAAGTCCTGGACTCAATGGAATAAAGTTACATGTGCTTATAAGCCACCAGACGTGGGTGAGAACTAATCTGGGGTCCTCTGGAAGAGCAGTGCATGTTCTTTTGTTGTGGTTGTGGTTGTGGTTGTGGTTGTTGTTTTTAAGACAGTGGCTCTCTACATAGCCCTGGCTGTTCTAGAACTCATTATATAGACCAGGCTAGTCTTGAACTCAGAGATCTGACAGCCTCTGCTGGGAGTAAAGGCATGTGTTGCTAGTCCTATCTTAGCTCAGGTTTGTAAAAATACATTCATTTTATGCTATGTGAATGATAAAAATTCATTTACATTTTCATTACATTCTGATCATTTACTTGGTGTGCATGAGTGTATGGGGATCACAGGTACCGCAGTGTGAGTGCAGAGGTCAGACGACAACTTTGGGAAGTTGGTTCTCACCACCATGTGGGTCTTGGGTATTGGATTCAGGTTATAAGGCTTGGCTGCAAGTACTTTTACCTACTGAACCATCTTCTTGTCTAGTTTATTTCTATAATGTCACAGTTAAGCGATCCTAACCAGAACTGGATAGTGTGCAGGTCGTGGGTAGGAGGTCCTTCATAGTAACAGTAGTGTCAGCCAGGGATGTACACGCCTTTAACACAAGCATGTGGACACAGGCAGGAGGATCTCTGAGTTCGAGGCTAGCTTTGTCTATAGAGCCAGTTCCAGGTTTGCCAGGACTACACAGAAAACCCTGTCTGTCTTAAAAAAAGAAAAAAGAAAGAAAGAAACAATAGTGTCAACTTTATTATCTTTGGTCTGGGAAGGGAGACAGGGTACAGATAGTAAGAATAATGGGCAGTGTAAATAAGGACCTAGTTAGAAGTGTGATGCCAGCAGCTGGCTGATTTCTTTGGTAACTGATTTATCTTCCTGATTGTTTCTCCAGAAAGTTCTCTGTAATCATTTTGATGTCCTTGGGTAACCTTGGTTTCAAGGGCAGGGGCTATAGCTGCTACAGTGGAGCTTGACCAGCATACGGTGCATCTCCACCATTGCCAAGACACCTGCCCCCCAGCCTGGGAACAGTCCTGAGGTGTTCCTAATTGCTACTCTCGGGCAAATGCAGTGCGAACAGTTCTGCAGGTTCTGAAGAGCAGCTGAAGGGGCGGGGGGGTAGCCAAACAAAAATTAGGAGTGGAGAGATGCCTCCATGGTTAAGAGCACAGACTGCTCTTCCGGAGGACCAGGGTCCATTCCCCTCCCCTCCAACAAACTAAGTTCTAGAATATGCCAACAGATGCTGGGAAACACTCGTGGACATCTGGGTTCTAAGCCAGAAAAGCCACATGGTGGATAATTGTCGATTGGGTTCGTTTGGTCTCTGTCTAATTTTTCTTCATGTCTTAAAAAGTTCTTATACTTTGTTGCAAGAGGTAACCCATGCTCACCTCTTCTTTTGCCAGCATTTGGGGCTGTGGGGGCCGCAGTTGGCACAGTCTACTGTTAATATCTAAATATTTAAGCCGGAGAAGAAAGTGTTGACAAAGAATGTGCATGCAGACGCTTTAGAGAAACCTAAAGGGTTAAATAAGTCATTAGGTGTATTCCCATTCAGACTCCAGGGGAGGGGGTTGATAGCCTGGGGTGAGTCAGCCCTCACCATGTGGACTGGCTGTGCTGTGAGACCAGCCTGCCAAAAATGGAGGAGAAGCTGCCTCTGATAACATCACCATAAGACCGATATGAAGGGTGTTCCCTGGGTTTTATTTACTCTGAAATGTGTAGGTGTGACTAACTTTTTGAGAACTTTAAATATGAGTCACCTGATTTTCCTGACAAAATGTTAGTGTTTATGTCTCAGGTATGTGTTTTGGAAACTTTGAATTTGTTAAGAGTTAGACCAGTGAAATTTGTTCTTATGTCCAGCCATGGGTAGTGGAAGAGTGCGTGCAAGAAGAAGGTCAGCCACAGGTTAGGGAGATGGCTGGGTGCACTGGGTGCTGTTGGTTGTCACTGCTGCTTGGGATAAGGGCCTTTCTCTGCCTGGCACCTGCTCTGCTGTTCTGTGGAACGTTCGTGTTTCCTGGCTATCCTTGGAATTTATACAGAAAAGGAGTCTGGCAGGCAAACGTGTTTGGCGAACATTTACTTTTTTTTTTTTTTTTTTTTTTGTGGTTCTGGACCAAGAGTCTTGCAAATGCGAAGTTTATTCTCCACCACTAAACTCTGTCTCTAGCCTCAAATAAAAAAGTTAACTAAAGAAGGATTTTAACTACCACACCCCCACCCCTTGGATGAGCAAATGCCCCTCCCTCCCGTCTTTCTGTATTTGTATTTACTGTGTGTTAGTGTTTTGCCTACATGCATATATGTGTACCATGTGTTCTGCTTGGTGCCCTTGGAGGTCAGAAGAGAGCGTCAGATCCCCGCACCTGGAGCACTGTGAACCACTCTGTGAGTGCTGAGAACTGAACCCAGTAGGAGCAACACATGCTCCTGACTGCTGAGCCACCAGCCCAGCTCCTGGCCTTTAACTGAGCATTTACTGTGCTGTTACCAGTGACTGTGAGGAGGCACTTTTTGAAGAAGACAGATGACCCTTCTTAGGGTCCCTGTTTGAGAATGTGCCACCCAGTCCCACAGGGAGTTAGGAGGCACTTTAATAGTGTGGCCTTGAGGGACCTGGGAGGTAAACGGGAATGACAGAGGGTGCTTCCTGCCTGTCTGTGATCTGCCTGAGGCCTTTATTCTCCTCACCCACTAATTGCTGAGCTTTTGAAGCAGGCGAGCCTCCTGGTCCCAGAACACAACTCCTTAACCAGATCAGGCAGGATTTAAAAGCTGATGTGTTAATACACTTTATTTCCCCCACATGAACTTGGGGCAAGACACACTTCTTTAAGCATATTCCTTACATGATGATGTCACTCATTTCATGACAAAAAGCTCAAAGTCTTTTTGATACAGTTAGCTGTGACTCTTACAGCCCATGAAAAGATAATTCATTTTATGGGGGTATTACTGCCGTGATAGGAAGTTAGGTCTGTGAATGCCTCTGGTGTCTGGTTGGAGCTGAATTGATGGTGGGCTGTCATGTGAGACCAGGGCATTTGCCTTCAGCTTCTGGCGGTGAAGTTCACAACAGGGCTTTCTGTGGCCTCAGATTCACAGAGATCCTCTCACCTCTTCCCTGTACCTCCCAAGCAGGACTAAAGGCATGCGCCACCACACCCGGGCTAACTTTCTACCTTCTATGTGTTTGTTATATTTATAGTTTGGAGCTGAGTTTCGTCGGTTTTCACTGGAGAGATCCAAACCTGGAAAATTTGAGGAGTTTTACGGACTGCTGCAGCATGTTCACAAGATCCCCAATGTTGACGTGCTGGTGGGCTACGCAGACATCCACGGGGACCTGCTGCCCATCAACAATGACGACAACTACCACAAGGCGGTTTCCACCGCCAACCCACTGCTCAGGATTTTTATACAGAAGAAGGGTGAGTGCCTTTGTCAGACACGCACTTCGGGGAGTTGGAGGGCTTGTCTGTGACATAGTGCACCTGCCTCTTGTTCAAGACTTACACCAGATAGTACGGGAATCTAAAGCATCATGTCGCCAGCTTAATTAATGCCCCAGCTTTCTGAATGCATGGGAGAAAAATCTGTGTTTTTAACAACTGTCGAGACAGAGACAGTCTTGTGGGGCTTAGAGGACAGCTTGCGGGAGGTTCGGCAGCAGGCACTGGGTTCTGCAGGACCTTGCCACTGGCTTTCCTTTTTAGAGTTTTATTTTTAAATTGTGTGTGTGTACGAGTGTGAGTGTGTATATGAGAGAGTAGGGATGTGTGTGGGTACAAGTTTATGTGTATGTGAGTGTGTGTGTGTGAGAGAGAATGGAGGGGCAGGTGCAAGTGTGTTGTGTGTGTGTGTGTGTGTGTGAAAGAGTGAGTGTGTGTTTGGTTCTGCACACGTGTGTATAGTTGTTCTCAGAAGCTGAAGATGTCAGATCCCCTGGAACTGGTACAGGCATTTGTGAGCTTTCCTGTGGGTGCTGGGAATCAGTTCTGTAAGCTTGGAAAGAGCAAGCCAGTGCCACTGGGCCATCTTGCCAGCTTCGTCTTCTTAAGGTTTTTTAAAAGTCAAAATTAGGATATTACCCTTCATTGTTGGGCTGATGGGAAAGAATGAACCTGGTGACCTGGAGCACCTCAGAGTTGGCGGAAGCCGGCTGCTCACTCCCTGGTCTGTTCTCTCTTGAAGAGCTCTACTGCCTGGGGCATCACTGGGCGAACTGAGGAGGACAGCACCAGCTCTGAGAGCTCTGAGTGGTACTCAGCAAAATCTTATTTCTTCTCCATTTTAGAATAGTTTGTAATTCACAAAAGTAGTCTAAATATAAAGCTAGCTGGGAAATGAGAAGGGAAGGATGACTCTGGGAGCTGGAAATACTGTCTCTCGGAAAGTGTCTTGAGTCTTAAAACCTAAGACTGCCCCTGCCCTGTGTGTGAGACAGAGATGGGTGGAGATGCAGAGACTGCAGGTGGAGGATGGACAGTCCTGTCCTGGTGGTTATTCCTTCTTTCTGTTTGGTAATGGGAAGGCTTGAGAAGTCCGCTCGCTTTAGCTTTGAGCAGAGTGTAACAAAAACCTTGCGGTTTTCTGACCAGCCAAGGAAGCAGCTTGAAGGGAAGGAGGGTGGGCATTAGCCACTCCCAAGACCCTCACATACCAGACCCTGGTTTCTTTGGTTTTCTGGGTTTGGAGAAGCTGAAGACCACCAGTCTCATCTGCCACTGGGCTGCAGTCTGTTCTGAGGGAGTTAGTGCTAATGATTGCACGTGCCCATAGGTGGGTGGTGGCCTCCACAGCAGACACATACACTGTGGGCAGAGACTGAGTGCAGGAGGCCCTGTGGTCTGCTCACAAGAATCCCTGTGTGGAGAGCCAGTACAGGTGGCAGAGAGGAGAGACTGGAACTGACTGACAGTGAGGGGACAGCAGAACACAGCTGTATCTTCAGCACCATAACCTTATAGATCAGAGTCCAGCAGAGGGTTGCGCTTGCTGGGGAATGACACACTCCATCCTAGGCTTAACACATTGTCTCAGTAGTCTTCAGAAGTGACCACCCTTGTGGATTAGAAATGGTAGCCTGGGGGGCTGGTAAGATGGCTCAGCAGCTGGCTGCTCTTCCAGAGGTCCTGAGTTTAATTCCCAGCAACCACATGGTGGCTCACAACCATTTGTAGTGAGATCTGATGCCCTCTTCTGGTGTGTCTGAAGACAGCAACGATGTACTTAATAAATAAAAATCTTTGGACTGGAGCAAGTGAGGTTGGAGCAAGAGGGAGAAAGGAAGGGGAAAACTTTTTTTTAAAAAAAGAGAAAGAAATGGTAGCCTGGGGTTGAGGGTGGGACTCTGGAGATCTGGGCACTGGAAACGTGACAGCTGTACTCAGAGGCTCACATCTGTGATCTCAGCCCAGGAGCCCAAGGCAGGCAGAGTACTGTGAGTTCAAGGCTAGTCTGGGCTCTATAACAAGATCCTATTTCAAAAAGACAGCAAAGCAACATAAAAGCTGGAAGAACAGCAGGACTGGAGAGCAGGTCAAACCCGGGGAATGGTGAGGACTAGAGAGCAGGTCACACCTGGGGGATGGTGAGGACTAGAGAGCAGGTCACACCTGGGGAATGGTGAGAACTGGAGAGCAGGTCATACCTGGGGAATGGTGAGGACTAAAGAGCAGGTCACACCTGAGGAATGGTGAGAACTGAAGAGCAGATCCACCTGGGAAATGGTGAGAACTGGAGAGCAGGTCACACCTG
>JANHMN010000002.1:228375122-228399120 GCA_030674055.1 Rhabdomys pumilio
ACTGGAGAGCAGGTCACACCTGGGGAATGGTGAGGACTGGAGAACAGGTCCTCTTGGGGAATGGTGAGAACTGAAGAGCAGTTCACACCTGGGGAATGGTGAGAACTGAAGAGCAGTTCACACCTGGGGAATGGTGAGAACTGGATAGCAGGTCACACCTGGGGATTGGTGGTGCATGACTCGTGGTCTGGGAGAGGAGGACAGGACATTCAATGGGAACGACCCTTTCTTATTAACAGTTATACGTGTGTAAGTATTTTACTTTTGTTTTGTGAGGGGAGAAGGGCATACGTGCCGTGACACACTTACGGAGGTAAAAGGATGTGGGTTCTGGGAATGGGCAAAGACACAGAGAGAAGCAGGCGTGGCAGCAAACACCGTCACCAGTTGAACCGCGTTCCCTGGCCTTGTTGCATGTCCTTAAGTCGGGGTCTTACCTGTATCCTAGACTGGCCTGAAGCTTACATCATTTCTCCTGCCCCACCCTCCCGAGTTCAGGGTTTACACATGAACCACGATACTGGCTGAGAAAAGCTTCTTAAGCTGCATCCCCTATAGTGTGTTGTTGGGGTCCTCCCTTGTCGTCTCTCACGGTCTTGCTGCCAGTGTTACCCAAATTTCATTTCATTATGTTACAGCTGTCTTTTTTCATTTGCTTTTTGCATCTCATGCTGTAGCTCAAGGTTTCTTCCGACATGGCCTGGTCCTACTCCAGGCTTCTGAGTCCCGAGGTCCAGGCTGGTGCCACCACAGCCAGCTTTGTAGGCGTCAAGGTTTAGAAGCTAGTTACTATATGGACAAAGGCTCTCTCTGTGATAAAAATTGAATGTCCAGTAAAATGACCAGTCCTTAGAATTTGATATAGAGTGCCAGCAAGGTGCCTCAGAAGGAAAAGGTGACTGCCACCAAAGATGATGACCTGAATTCAGTCCCTGGGACCCACAGGATAGAAGGAAAGAACCAAGCCCTCTGACTTCCACTTGTGTGACATTACTCACAAGCTCCCTCTACACACAACTAAATACAGAATTTAAAATTATTTTATTGTTTTATTGTTTTATTTATTTTGTTTTTAAACTGGGATTTCATGTAGCCCTGGCTGTCCTGGAACTCACTGTAAACCAAGCTGGCCTCAAACTCAGAGATTCACTTTGTTGACAGTTATATATGTGTTAGTGTATACATCTTGCTGACAGTTATATATGTGTTAGTGTATACAGTTTTACACTTATTTGTTTTGTGCGGGGATGGGGCTTGTGTGTCATGGCACCGTCTCCCAGGTGCTGAGACTAAGCCTTGCATCACCATGCCTGGCAGATTTTTAGTGTCTAAAAATAAGACGTTGGGGCTGGGAGATGGCTTAGCAGATACGAGATCTTGCTACCAAGCCTGACAACCTGGGCTCTTCTTTCCCCAGGATACATGTGATAGAAGGAAAGAACTGATATCTGAAGTTTCCTCTCTTACCTCCTCAGTGTGCTGCTGCATGTGTGTACACACATAGATAAATAAATGTAATAGAAATATATGGTATGCATATCTCTGTGTGTGTGTGTGTGTGTGTGTGTGTGTGTGTGTGTGTGTGTACTCGAATGCACCCCTTGTAATCATAGCACTCAGTAGCTGGTGTGAGGAGGATGGAGAGATAAGTGGTGGGTACCCTGGTCTACGTGGTTCCAGGTCAGCCTCAAGTCCACGTGAGTCCTAGTGAGCTAGCTCAGTGGGTCACGGTGCATACCACCAAGACTGGTGACCTCAGTGTGATCCCCAGGGCCCAACAAGGTGAGAGAAGGAAACCAGCTCCTGTAAGTTGTCTTCTGGCCTCCACACCACATGCTCCATGGCACGCACTGACACAAAGTGTGCGTGACTGTAGCACGCATACTTATCTGGAATGTATTATGGCTTTAGTGAGAATTACAAAGAGGCCATCCCATCAGCTGTTGCTTGAAACTTGGTGTGATGGCTTCTGCCAAACTAATAGAGCCCTGGTGTGGACAGATTGGCCATACCTTCCAGTACCAAGCACCCCACCCCTCACAGTCCGTCTGCTTCAGTGCCTCATTCTGCCCTGTAAACTAGGGGCTCCCTGTTCTCTGCCTCTGGCTTTGCCAGAGGTTCTCTTAGGACCTTCCTGACCAGTTTTCTTTGCAGATCTAGTCATATCTTGCGTGGGCCTAGGCTATCTGGTTTGTTTATGTGCTAAGACCACCAGGTCTTAGCATCAAAGTCAGAGATAGCGCACACCATTCTAATTCAGTTTGAACATTTTTTTTTAAAGCAAACAGAGGCTCAGGCAGAGGCTGGATTTTTTTTTTTTTTTTAATTTGGCAGCCCTGCAGAAACCAGCAGAGAATCTAATTAAGGCCAGAGGCATCTCCGTGCGGAACCACAGCAGTCTTAGTCTGGTTTCTGATTGGTTTTGTTTTTGTTTGGAAACAGGGTCTTCACTGTGCAGCTCTGGCTGGCCTGGAACTTGCTAACTTGCTACATAGACCAGGCTGGCCTTGAACTCAGAGACATGCCTACCTCTGCTTCCTGTGTGCTCTGATTAAATCAAGGCCTCAGTCTGTGTTTTTAGCTGTTAGTTTTGCCTTTTCTGTTTTGTGGTGCTCCTTGGGTTTGAAACTACGGCCTCAGGGTGCCAGGCAAACACCGAGCTCTGAGCTGTATCCTCATCCCCTCAAACTTTTTTCAAACACTAAACCAAAGCCATTAAAGTTTAAAAACAGTGGTCTTTTAGAATCTGATATGTTTCTGAATGGATTGTCTGTGGTAAGAGCTGGTGCTTGCATGTGGACACTCATAGCTGATGCCTAGACAACCGTGTCTCACACTCTGCATGCTTTGAAAGGTTCTCTTTTAGAGCATTTTCTGTTAGGAGAAAAATGCCATACTGTTTCTTGGGCTGTTATCATAGAAGCCAAAACAAAACAAAAACCTGATATATGAAAACTTATTTTCACAGAGGTTTTCAGCTCCTTTCTGGGGGTGGAATGTCTCCTGCTGTGGCCTGGCCAGGGTGAGACATGCAACATCCTCTGCTGTCTGTCTCATGACTGTACCAGACAGGTTAGAGACGCTGAAGATTGCCTTTAAAACCTGCCCAGGTCAGGACATCGGCATGGGGAGTTAGCGCCAGCACCAGTATTTCCCAGTGAGCCAGCAACATGGCTCAGTGGGTAAAACCTGAGTCTGATTCTGGGAACCCACGTGGTAGAAGGAGAGAACTGACTCCCACAAGTTGTCCCCAGACCTCCACATCCATGCCGTGGCACACACGTGCATACCTCCACATAGTCACATACAATAAATGAATGTGTTGGTTATGGTGGCACTAGTCACACACTTTAATCCCAGCACTCAGGAGACAGAGGCAGGGCAGATCTCTGAATTCCAGGCCAGCCTGGTCCAAATAGAGAGTTCCGGTTCAGCCAGGGCTACACATAGCGAGACTCTGTCCCAAAACAACTTAAACCCACTAGGTCATTCCTGTAGAGTGTTTTGTAGAACAGAGTCGGGGTGATGTGTTTCCACACAGATCTGCTTAGTCTGGGATCCAGCACATGTTAGCACACAGACCCTCTCCCCCAGCTAATCATATCTGTACTGTACTGGTGGTCTGTGTGTCAGACAAATTGTTTGTGTACTCGGGTGTGTGAGCAGTGCGGCAGGGCCTCCTGCTCTGCTGGGTCTCGTTCAGGACATGGCTCTGTGACTCACACCTGTAACTAGCAGAAAATCAGCTCTTAGACCTTGACCTGGCACTGGACATGACTTTGTAGCTACCTTTTAAGGTTACATTTTACTGAGCCAGGGTTTAATTTTAATACAGTCCAAGGGATACACAGCAGTTCCTTCTTGCAGGAGGCAGTAGTGAGTGGTCCAAGCCTGTAATCCCGGTTGGAAGTGAGTTCAGGGCCAGCCTCTAAATAAAAACAGAAATATAGACACTGCCACAAAGACTTTACTTCGGAAACTGTCAAGGTGTGGTTCATAAAATGATCCCAGTTGATGCTGACAGAAGCCTTGATCCTACCTCTGAGCCAGCCTGTTCTCAGTCACCAAGCTGTAGCACACGCTGAGCTGTTCTCCACGCGTGTCCTGCATGCTGCATCCGCCTGCCCCAGGCTGGTTACCATTCTCAATGCCTACAGAGTCTTTCTGGGCTGCACCAGGGCGCTTTCTGTAAAACCCAGATAAGATTACCATGTCTGGGTTCACAGCCCAAGGCTGAAGTCCTTAGACCACAGCACTTCCCAGGAGCCCTGTCTGCACCTCCCTTATGGCCCCTTCCTTACCTGTGGGTCAGACCTCTGCACCTACTCCCTTCCCCAAACACAACACTCTCTCTGCATCTGGAACCTTCTTCCCCTTCCTACCTGGTCCCCTGCTACTGTGCCTCTCATCCCTGGAGACACCTCATTTCCACAGAGAAGTCCTGCCTCCCCCTGCCAGCCCCGCTGGGTCCCCTATGCTCCTGGCACTGGCTGTCTGACTGAGATTCCTTATGCTGTCCTTGTAGGGCTGAGCTCTGTGAACAGGTGACCACCTGTTGCACACTGGCACACTGCAGAGCACAGTACCAGGCATGGTTTGAAACGTAGTGGGTGGTTGCTTCTTCCGTGGGGAGGTGAAGGGGTCCGAGTCATTTGAACATTGACTAAAGTGATATATTTAGTCCTTTGCTGGCTAGCTTTTGACTCATCGTTGTACATTAGAAAGAGACTGGCAAACAGGCCTGGTGTTTTGTAACTTTTTCTTAAAGACATTTCTTACTCCTCTACGTAGCCCAAGGTTGGTTGTAGCTGTGACACTGAGTCCTTAGCAAAAAACCAGAGACAGCTTGCTGTGTAGCCCAGGCTGGTCTTGAACTTGAAGCCATCTGTGTCCACTCCCAACGCCTCAGCTATAAGTGTTGTGACTACCACTACACTCTTGTTACTAGGGGTTGAACCTAGTGCTTCATGCTCCCTAGGTCGGCGTCCTACCATTGAATTCTCTATGCTTTTCTCACTCCACCCTGCTTTATTTATTTTTTTTTTTTTTAAAGACAGGAAGTATCGGCCGGGCGGTGGTGGCACACGCCTTTAATCCCAGCACTTGGGAGGCAGAGGCAGGCGGATTTCTGAGTTCAAGGCCAGCCTGGTCAACAGAGTGAGTTCCAAGACAGCCAGGGCTACACAGAGAAACCCTGTCTCAGAAAAAAAAAAGAAAGAAAAAAAAGACAGGAACTAGCCTTAACCTTGCCGTGCAACAAGCCCCTGGCCCTCTTACGTCTGCCCCCAGTGCTGGGTTATAGGTGAGCATGTCCAGCCTGGCCTGGAGCCAGTCTTCCTGCCTCAGCCTCCCAGTAGTTGCCCTTACAAGCCCATGCCACCAGGCCTAGCTACCCAGTCTGCCTCTGGACTTGCAATGGGACAAGCTCTCGAGCCTGCTGAGGACTGTACATGGTGGCTAGGTTTTCCTGTCAGGGACTGCTTAGTGCTGTTCTGAAGTTTTTGTTTACCAAGGTTACTTTTTTCACTGTAGGCATTACTTCTGTGTGCTCACCATCACAATGGGCCCTGGCTTACCCTCATCCCAGTGTGTCGTTAGGAAAACTGGGAGCCTGTGTGTAAGATAGACATTTGGCTTCTTAGAAGTGTAGAAGTTTCTGGGTGGATTCTTGTCAAGGGCAGTGAACAGAGATCGTTGGCCCAGGGACAGAGTTCTCCGAGGGGTGTTCCTGTATGGCTTTGGTCAGCTCTGCTGTGGGTCTCTGGGACTCCCATGGCCTCTGGGAGTGACCTTGGCCTCCAGCTGGGCCCTCCTGGACGGTCACCTTTACACTTTACGCTCACACCCTGCACCCTGGCCTGCTGCCAGCGCGTTTCTTTCCCAGTGGCTGGAAACTGATTAGCTGGGTGGGAGGACAGAGGTGCCTTTGTGCCTCGTAGTGCTTCTGAGAATTTAGAGCGAGCATTCAGAGGGAGTCTTAAACCAAGCCAAATTATGCAGATTTGGGTTTTCTCAGTAGGGTTTTCCATGAGCAGGCATGTAGGCAGCTTGCTGGCCTTCTCGGCTTTGTGGTCTGGAATTCCCCTGGACGTGTTACGAAGGCCTCCCCTATTGGTTGTTCTGAAATAAACAGTTCGGTGTAAGACTAATCCTAACGGCTTCTATCGAGATTTTTGCCAAATCCTCCTGCTTCAATGGATTTATTTCTCAAACCAAACTATAAAGCAACTTTCTGCCTAAGGACACTCTTTGTGTGGAGATCTGGGTGGAGGGATGGCAAGACAGGGTGTCCCTAGGGCTCCCTCATGTGGCCTGAGGAGCCACACACCCCGAGGTGCGGAGAGGAACCTGGTAGTTGCTAGTGAAGTCTAGTGAAGACCTAGGTTCTCCCTGTCTCAGGTTCTCTTGTATTCTAATTCCTTGGGCTGGGATCTGAAGATAATGATGGATGCCCCTGTCTGGGGGCAGGTCCACTGAGAGGCAGCAGGGTTTCTGTAGTCCTGGGCTGTCTGTAAGGGAATCTCCAGCTGCTTGTTTTGGAGATGAAGGTGCGCATGAGAGGCTTAGTTTTTTGGAGACAAGGTCTGTGTCATCCTGGCTGGGTTTACTGTGTAGCTGAGGATGGATGGGTGGCCTTGGGTTCCTGATTCTGCCTCTGTGTCCCAAGCCATGTACTCTTATTACTGAAGTATTGTTTGTCTTTGTTCATCGACTGTTTCCCAGGTAGTTTTGGTTTGGGGTTTAGCTTGCTTGGTTGGCTTATGTTTTTGCTTTGTTCTCTGAGATAAGGTCTGCTGTAGCCCAACCTGGGCTCTGACTCAGATGTCCTGTGAGAGCCTCTGGACCTTCGGACTCTAAGCCTGAAAACCAGCCCAGCCTGAGGTGGCTTCTGCTCTTCTCCACTGCTCAGTCTGTTCCTAGCCCTTCTTTCCCAGTGTTCCATTTGTGTTTTCTGCCTTCACCTTGTGACAGTGGTGTCTGGGGCTGTGTCTCCAGCATGTGACAGACTCAGCTGGCTCAAGGAATTAGCAACTTCCAGTTGCAGGTGCAGAGTTAGCACTTGTGTTTGTATGTGTTTGTTGTGACTTACTAGGTATCAGCACTGCTCTTTCTTGTTTGTGGGGTGTGTGTGTGTGTGTGTGTGTGTGTGTGTGTGTGTGTGCATAGAGGTTGGAGGACAGCTTGAAGGCGTTGGCTCTGCTCTGCTATATGGGTGGTCAAACTCCAGTCACCAGACTTGGCAGCGAGCACCCTGGCCACTGAGCCATTTCACCAGCAGCAAAGGAAGTAGAACTGAAAACAAGGCCGCCTTCCACCATGGAGGGAAGTCTGCTGGGAATGAAGAGACAGACGCAACCTAGATGGGGCAGGAGCTCCAAGTTTGCTAGAGTCCTTGCCACCAGTCTGTCACAGCACTGATGTCACACCTGGTTGAAAACATGAAAGATCCCACACGTCTACCTCTGCCAAAGTGGGAGCGAGAGATTCAGAGCCCATGGGGCAGAAGGGAGTTTATTTGTTGAGAGACAAACGTTCTAAGCGTTTGCTGCACCCTGGCTCCACGCAACTAAGCTGTGAATGCTGCTGTGTGGTTAGGTTTGTCCCTCTTCCCTCCCACCCTTCTGCTGCTGGTGCTAAAACTGAACCCAGGGCTTCTCTAGTTCAAGGCAAGTACCCCCTCCCCGCCCCACCGCTACACCCCAGCCATCTTCTCTCCTGAGTTCCTTGGAATGAGTGTCCCTCCCCTGTCCTTGTTTTGGATGTGATAAATATGCAAAGTGGAAGTGTTCTGATTAAATGCAGGAAAACATGCATTTAAAGAAGCTGTTTTAATCAGGCAGGTTGGGATAACTCTAATCCTAGCACAGCAAAAGCAGAGGCAGGAGGATTGCTCCTGCATGGCCTACATGGTGAGCACTAGGCCAGCCTAGGCTGCAGTGTGAGACTGTGTCTCCTTTGTTTTCTTTCCCTTTCAAGACAGGGTTTCTCTGTGCAGCCTAGGCTGTCCTGGAACTCACTCTACATGTAGACCAGGCTAGCCTCAAACTCAAGAGATCCTACCCCTGCCTCCGAGTGCTGCGATTAAAGGTGTGCACCATCACCCTGCTAAGAGATACTTTATTTTTAGGTAGCTGATGTAAAGTAATTTTTAGTCTGGCTGGAGAAGTGGTTTAGCTGTTAAGAGCACTGGCTGCTCCCCAGAGGACCCAGGTTCTATCCTGAACGTTCATATAGTAGCTCACAACTGGTGTTACTCCAGGGGAACCACCACCCACTTCTTACCTCTGAGGGCACCAAGCAGACATGTGGTACACAGACATACATGCAGGTAAAACTCCCATACATGGAAATATATTTTAAAAATTTTTTTAAATTCTGAGGAGATTTCATGTGGTTTAGACTGGTGTTGAACTCAATATGTAGGTGAGGCTGCCTTTGGACACTTCCTGCCTCTGTTCACAAGAGGAGGGATTTTAAGTGTGAGGCAGTAAATGTGTGTACATGTGTGCCAACAGTGTGTACATAGAGGTCTGAGAGTTGGGTCTTTATTCTACCATGTGCGTCCTGGGAACCAAACTCAGGTCCTCAGTCTTGGCAGCAAGCACCACTAACCCATCCTGCAAGCCCACGCTTGATTTCTTAAAATGAGTTTGTAAACTGAACATTGGAAGTACATCCTGTAATCCAAGCCCTTCAGAGGCTGAGGCAGGAGGATTGCCTTGAGTACCAGGTAAAACCCTGGGGACAGGAAGGTGAGAAGAGATGAGGTAGTAGCCAGGAGTGGTGACATCTACACGCATAGTCCCAGTATCTCAGCTGCCTGGGTGACTGAGGCCAGCCTAGCAGTGTGAGACTCCACCTGAGAAAAGGAGGAAGGAAATGCGAGCCTGTAAGGTCTGCCACAGCTTATTTTGTTGGTTTGGTTTTTAGATTTTGAGACAGGGTTTCAGGATGTAGTTCAAGGGGACCTCAAACTTGCTGTGATAGAATATAGCCCAGGTTGGCCTTGAACGTAACATTCTCTACCTTCTGCCTTAGGCTTCTGAGCACCAGGGTGACAACAGGTGTGTGGGCCATGCTTGACTGCATCACAGTTGACTGGCCAGTTAATGTGTTCAGTAGTTGCTAACATTTGAGACGTGTGAGAGGGCCCTCTAGTGTCTTTTTGTGGCATGGCAATCACCAGTGCAGTTCTCGTGGTCTGGCTGAGTAAGCTGACACTCAGAAGCTGATCTTGAGGTGCTGTGTGCATTGCCTGGCGTTGTCCCCTGCCAGGTCAGGTCAGTGTGGGCAGGAGTGTTTCTTAGTGGGTCTGTAACCGTCCTGTGTTTGCTCTCTCCAAGCAGAAGAAGCTGACTACAGTGCCTTCGGCACCGACACCCTCATCAGGAAGAAGAACGTGCTGAGCAGCGTGCTGCGTCCCGACAACCACAGGAAGAAGCCTCACATCGTCATCAGCATGCCGCAGGACTTCCGGCCTGTGTCGTCCATCATCGATGTGGACATCCTCCCGGAGACGCACCGAAGGGTCCGTCTGTACAAGTATGGCACAGAGAAACCCCTGGGCTTTTACATCCGGGACGGCTCCAGCGTCCGGGTGACACCGCATGGCTTAGAGAAAGTCCCTGGGATCTTCATATCTCGGCTGGTCCCCGGGGGTCTGGCCCAGAGCACGGGCCTGCTGGCTGTCAACGATGAGGTTTTAGAAGTGAACGGAATAGAGGTGTCTGGGAAGAGCCTGGACCAGGTGACGGATATGATGATAGCCAACAGCCGCAACCTCATCATCACCGTGCGGCCGGCGAACCAGAGGAACAACGTGGTGCGCAACAGTCGGACTTCTGGCAGCTCCAGCCAGTCCACTGACAACAGCCTCCCGGGCTACCCACAGCAGGTGGAGGCCAGCTTCGAGCCAGAGGACCAGGACAGCGACGAGGATGACATCGTCATTGAAGACGGTGGCGAGCCCCAGCAGATCCCGAAGGCCACCCCTGACGCCCAGAGCCTGGAGTCCCTGACGCAGATCGAGCTCAGCTTTGAGTCGGGACAGAACGGGTTCTCTCCTCCTCAGGACACAAGCCTGGACACAGAGCTGGAAAGCCGAGCTTCGGACCAGAAACTCTTAGAGGAAGATGGAACCATCATAACGTTGTGAGCCACCACGGTGTTTTCTGAGTGAGGATGTGAGGAACGGTGTAAGCGTGGCACGTGATGATGCTATGGACCTCGGGGCCATGATGTTCCATGACAGGCCTCAAGTGTGGCTGGGGTGGGAAGGGTGTCTGCTGGGCCAGGCGGCCATGACACGAGCTTGAGGCCTTCGCCACGGAGCAGGTGCTGCTTCTCTGACTGAGACCTGCCTGGAGCTGTGCTGCGGCCAGTGTCCTCCCCGTGCTGCAGTCGATGTCCTCCTTCCTGGAGCCATGCTGCAGCAGGTGTCCTCCTGCCTGCAGAGCCTGCTTTTTGCCCTCTTGTGAAGTCTGATGTCTCTGTTAGCCACTGGGAACCTCGGTTCTTAGATTCCCAGCGTTGATGTTTTCTGACTTTAAAGTGTTCCTCTGTTAACTGTGACAAATTATTTTTTCATGTGCAGTTTTTGTTCTGTCTTCCGTTTTCTAAGATTTTAGCTGGCCATGTTTAGGGGCACCTCTCCCCCAGCCCTGCCTGGAGCAACTTCTGTTGTCCCCACCCTGGAGCTTTACAGTTGCAGGCAGGGTGCTGTAGTCCTTCATCCCCAGTTCATTGGAGATTGTTTCAGTGTGCGTGCACGCCTGTGCGCTTGTGTGTGTGTGTGTGTGTGTCTGTGTGTGTGAGAGAGACTTGCAGCACAGTTAGTTGGCTCCCACACTCTTCCAGTGTCCAGGCAGTGTGGATCATTAGATAAAAAGGCCCCCAGGTTCAGAGACTTACCCACAATACATATGTGCACTTTGTATTCAGAAGATGGAGTTTTCTTCCTGGGGATCTAGGGTGCTGCCTGCATTTGGGGAAGCCTGTGTAGGTTCACCACTCTCAGCGGTGGTGATCGTTTGAGTCTATTTATTCTTTCCTGTGCGTCCATTCAGGAGAAGGGAACCGCAGGTATCTTCCCTTACCTGGCTCCCTTGTGTTACATGCACAGCCACCGAGAGCCACACGTGTGGGCTCAGGCTGCCCTGAGGCCTGAGGTGGACAGTTATTTATTTCTTACCCTTACGGTGACCAAGTGTGGACACCTCACAGCTGTGTACTGACTCCGCGTTGAAGGTCTTTCCTCCATATTAAGAGCCGGCAGAAATGAAGTCTTGATCCAGTGAAGGGCACCGGACTCCATCGCTACCGAGCGTGTTATCCGCAAGCACCTGGCTCAGGCAGGGTGCAGCGACCCCGCGACTGATGGGCTCACTGAGTTCCTCCTCTCACGAGGCACTGCTTGCTAATAGCGTCCTCCCTCTGACACTATGCGCCAGCCACGCAGTGTGGCTCTCGGGTGGAAGGCAGCCATAGGCACAGAAGGCTCAGTTGCATACATGAATTAGGGGTGCATGGGCTCAATGTTGTAAGTAAAGATATTTCACATACTACCTCTCTCTTTCTCTCTCTCTCTCTCTCTCTTTTTTTTTTTTTTTTTAACAGAGTTTTAACATTAGAACTTTTCTCTTGGGGAAGAAATACTTCAGGGCTGGACTTTTGTACAAATTTTAACTAAACACAGATTTCTCTTCTGTTTGAAAATGGGGCTCAAAGCTGCTGACACTGGTTTTAATGTAAAGGACAATCGTGTTAGCAGTGAGGTCGTACCAGGGAAGTGAGTGGTTAGCAGACCTTCTGTGAGGCCAGCTGGTCTTGGCCACGGGGGTCCCGTCCCATTGGCTCAGGAGCGGACGTGGCGGTGGCGTAGCGCGCAGTTCTGTTGCCCGGAACGTTGAGCCTCACTGTGAATTCTGTTCTGTCCTCCGTCAACCATGTCAACCAGATGCTGTGCTGTTGTGAACCATGGATTTTCTAATTAAATTTTACATGCTATAACATGATTTTTACATGAATGATACTTTGTTTAAACTATTAAATGTCAGTATTTTACTACAATTTTATTATAAAATGTACATTATCACTAAATGAACTTTGATTTAAAAAAAAAATCAAGTTAGCTTTAGTTACATATTATTTTTTACAAATAAAAACGGACTTGTATAAAGGCTACTTTCTTGTTTGAAATTGTATGAAAAGAGTACGTAAGGATAGTTACCAAGCATCTTTAGTTACTGTCTAGGGAGGGAAACTGAGGCACAGCTCATCCCTTGACCCTTTTCCAGGGTTAAGTGCTGAGCACCCAGCCTCAGTCACCACGTTCCATACCCTGAGCTACACACCAAGCCTGTTTTACTCTTGTAGTTTGAGTAGTCCAGGCTGGACTCCAACTCCTGGCACTCGGCGTCTCTGAACTAAGATAACAGGCACAGGCCGTGTGGCCGTTCCCTGGTGGTTTGGTCTGGTTTTAATTTTAGGCCAGGTGCAGTGACATGCCTTTGAGGTCCAGCATTCGAGAGGCAGAGGCAGTCAGATCTCTGAGTCCTGGGCTAGCCTAGGCTACACATTGAGGACATGTGTTATTGAGATAAAGTATTTTGTGTGTGCAAACACAAGTATATTTGTGTATGTGTGGGTATTGGGCCACAGCTTGCTTGTGGAGGTCAGAGGACAGCTTGTAGGAGTTGGTTCTCACCCACTGTGTCAGGGAGGGTCTCCTCATGTAGCCTGGGTTAGCCTGAGACTCCTACTCCTGCCCCTGCTTGCTGTGTACTGGGTTCTCAGAGGCCTATGCTCAGGTGTCTGTGACTTGCTTTTCTCTTTTGGATTTTTGTTATTTGACTTCAGTTTTTTGGGGTTTTTGGGTTTTTTTTTTTTTTTTTTTTTTTTTATCTGAGCACAGTTATTTTAGAAAGTCTTCTGTAGCCTCAGGCTAGCCTTGAACTGAAACTAGCTTTTTCTGCCTCTACTCCCAGGTACCAGCATTACAGACATGTGCCACCAGCCTTGTCTTGTGTTTGGTTTCTGGTTTTGGAACTTGATAGGTGACCAGACTGGCCTCAAACTCACCTGCCTCTGCTTCCTGAGTGCTGGGATTAAAGGCCACACCGCCTATTGGGTTTTTTGAGTGCTCACTGTGTGGCTCAGGTTAACCTTGAACTTGGCTTTGTTCTGACTTGGGGTCGGGTCCCAAGTATACGTATCCTTTATTTTGTGGGCCCCGGTGGGTGGGCCACAGCAAGTGCGTAGAGATCAAAGAACAGCTCTCAAGAATTAAGTCCACAGGGTTTCTGGGAATCCACAGTCTATAAACAGCAAGCACCTTTAGCACCAGGCCATCTTGCTAGAGGCTGGTATGAATGTACCAGCTTGTATGGCTGCGTTTCTACATTCAGTGGTTATTTCCTCTGGCCTCGGGCTGAATCATACCCTGTACCACCCAAGTGTGTGAGCAGAGTGGTGCTCGTGAGCCTGCACCAGGAGGCTCTAGGTGGTTTGGCCCAGTGAGATTTCCTGGCCTGTGGAACTGAACAGCTGAGTCTTGCTGAGAAACAGGCAGAAAGACTCTGTCTCAAAAAAGAAAAGAAAAAGAAATGTAGACAGTTCACCCAAGAGATGACATCCGCCACTGTGTTACTGATTTAAAACCATGCTTGCGCTGGGCAGTGGTGGCACATGCCTTTAGTCCCAGCACTTGGGAGGCAGAGGCAGGCGGATTTCTGAGTTGGAGGCCAGCCTGGTCTACAGAGTGAGTTCCAGGACAGCCAGGGCTACACAGAGAAACCCTGTCTCAAAAAAAAACAAAAAACAAACAAACAAATAAAACAATGCTTGCCAGACCTGGTAGCACAAGCCTGTCATTCCAGCTACTGGAGAGGCTGAGGCAGGAGGATGGCAGGTTCAAGGCCAACCTGGACAACGTTCCATGTCGGAAGTAAATGGCTGGGATGTCAGTGGTGGACAGATAGCCTAACGTGCATGAGCTTATAGGTTTGGCCCCAGTACCAAAAAAGAAATGGGGCACCGAGGCTGTGGCTCGTTCAGTAAGGAGTTGTACAAGGATGAGGGTTTGAGTTAGAACCAGGTACTGTACAGCCCTGGCTGCGACTGGCTGACCTGGAATTTTAGTGGGATGAGTTCCTGATTCAGTAGGAGACCTTGTCTCAGAAAAATAAGATGGAGGGCCAGCAAGATGGCTCGGTGAGTAGAGGTGATTGCTGCCCAATCTTAACAATCCGGGTTCAGTCCCCAGAACCCACGTAATGGAGAGAATCAACTCCTTCAAGTTCTCTAACCACAAACACAAGTGCTTTTCTTGGTTGGTTGGGTTTGGTTTTTCACGACAGGGTTTTTTTGTGTCACCTTGGCTGACCTGGAACTTGCTCTGTGCTGGAATTAAAGGTGTACGCTACCACACCCAGCACACATTCTTTACATCAGTAAGGTGCAGGGCAGTTGAGAAGACATCCAGTGTTAACCTCAGACCTCTGCATATAAGTTTGCATACGTACATGAGCGCTGTCATGAACATGTGCGTGCCACGTGTATACATGAACATGTGCATGCCACAGACATGCACACAACCGTTAGTGGCTGGTGACTACAGACTAGACAGGGCCCTCCCTGTTCCCTTCTTACTCCTCTCAGGCAGGTTTCCTCCTTGTGGAGAATGTGGCCTACAGAGACCCATTCCATCACATCACTCAGTGTCTTTGACCCACCCTGTGTCTGAACCAAGCAAACCCAGTGATGTCTTCCGCCCCAGCCTGGAAGAGCTGGGGAGATTTTCCCCCACATTGGGGTCCTAGCCTCTCAGGAAGAAGATTCAAGTACAGATACCCTGTCTCAATACAACAAAAATAAGCAATGTGCCAGACACATGACTGGAGAGATGGCTCAGTGGTTAAGAATACTGGCTGCTTATCTAGAGGACCCAGGTTCAATTCCCAGCACCCATGTCTGGCGGCTCAGAACAGCCTGTAACTCCAGCTCCAGGGGATCCTGCATTCCCTTCCAGCCTCTGTGGGCTCCCACACATGTGACATTCTCTTACGGACACAAACCTCATGTGTAAAATAGATACATGTCCCTCTGCAGTGTATGAGACATATAGTGCTAAATTTTCTTGCTGGTTCTAATGTCCTGGGGCTGGAGTGGAACAGGGTGGATAGGGCTGACAAATGGGGGCCCTGAACCCCTGAAGCAGAGGGTTCTGGGTAACACTGCCTGGTCTGGAGCATACAGTGTAGATCAGGCTGGTTCCATTATGAATGCTAGAACTGTAGGTTTGGGTTACCGTGTCTTGTCCTTTAATCGTAGGACAGGGTCTCCTGTAATCTAGACTGGCCTCAAACTCACTCAATACGCTAGGATGACTTTGAACTCCTAATCTACCTGCCTCTCAAATGCTGACAGTTATAAAACATGAGCCACCACAGCTGGCTTTTTTCTTCCTATCTTCCTGAGAATTGAACTCAGAAACTTGAGCAGGCTGGGCAATACTAAAGCTCCGACTGGCAGCCTCAGCTCTATATGGTTTCCAGCTTTAATAAGCCCTCAGGAGTCGTGTCTTCTACACCCATCAGCTTCTATGCTGCATCAAGGGGGCTACCCATTCTTGGAGCCTGGAATTCATTTCCACTTGTGTCATTGGCTGGCTCTGTAGACAAGGCTAACCCCTGGTATGACTGGAGTTCTCAGGGCAGCAATTTAAATCAGTCTGGAGCAGTCCTGCCCTGCTTATCAGCAAGGTGAAGGAATGCGGCCCTTCAGAAACAGTTCTGATGGCTCTGATAAGTCCTCATAACAGGGCAGGAATCGCCAAAGGCATGCAGTGAGCCCCAAGGAACCCCAGGCGGCATGGCTGTGTTATGTCATCTGCTAGGAGACACGCCAGCATCTGACCCACTACAACCCACTGATGCCTGTCAGCACAGACTTCTCTGTCCAGACTCCCAGGATGCTCAAGGACCTGAGTAAAGAACACTCATACCGTCCTCATACCGCAGGAGGCTGCTCTCAACTCCGGCATGCAGCCTGTACCGGAGTCCTAAAACATAACTTGTTCCCAGGCTACCTGGCCAGGAGGGACAGAGATGCAAGGGAGGCTATTTCCAGCCCTCCGCTGTTTGTCTCAGGTATGTGCCCTAACGGACTGTCCAAGTGTGTGCTTAGTGACTCAGAAACTAAATCATTAACTCAGCTGCTAGCTGGAGAGCCACAGACTGCCTGCCTTCCAGGGATGCCAGGACAATACTGAATGAGGGTAACAGTGCCAGGCGGGCTTCTCGGAGAGATGTAAGCAACCTTCCCCGAGATTGGGATCAGAGAGCAGCTATAACTCAACGGTCCACACAGGGAGCCAGACAAAGCGTGATTATTTTTTTGGGTGAATCATGGGGGAAGCTGATTTCAAAACACACAGTGGGGGGCTGGGGGTGGCTCAGCAGGTAAAGGCACTGCCAGCAGCCTGATGACCTGAGTTTGATCTCCCAGGAGTCAAACTGGGGAATCCTGAAACTTGTCCTCTGACCTGCAGATCCATGCCATGGCACACACACAGCTACATACGCATATGTAAATAGATGAGAAAAATAAGAAAAAGCACAGGAGGTCTGGGGGCGCAGCTCAGTTAGTAGAGCTTGTCTCGTGTCCACATGGTCCTGGGTCCCATCTCCAGCACAGAATAAATAACCAAGCATTTTGATACATGCCAGCATTCTGGAGGTTAAGACCAAAGGGTCAGGAGTTCAAAGGTCATCCTCAGCTATGTAGCAAATTTGAGGGCAGCTTGAGCTATGTGAGACCTTATCAGTAAACAGAGTAACAAATATGCCTAGTCACCGCCTTTAATCCCAGCACTTGGGAGGCAGAGGCAGGTGGATTTCTGAGTTGGAGGCCAGCCTG
This sequence comes from Rhabdomys pumilio, assembly GCA_030674055.1. Lineage (NCBI taxonomy): Eukaryota > Metazoa > Chordata > Mammalia > Rodentia > Muridae > Rhabdomys > Rhabdomys pumilio. The sequence goes on from JANHMN010000002.1 coordinate 228,392,040, forward strand.
GTCTACAGAGTGAGTTCCAGGACAGCCAAGGCTATACAGAGAAACCCTGTCTCAAAAAAACAAAAAAAAAACAAAACAAAAAAAAAATGCCTAGTCAGGAATAAGGGTCCACACTTGTAATCCTGACACATAGGAAGCTGAGGCAGGAGGATTGAGAGGTGGAGGTCACATTGTACTCCATGAGGAATCTGTACTGTCTCAAAACCACATATATGCTTTTCTTTATTAATTTATTTCTGATTTCTCTTTTTTTTTTTTTTTCTTTTTTAATTGGGGAAGGGAGAGTGTGCACGCCATGGTGTGTGAAGTTAGCCTCTCCGCCATCTTTTGTGTTTTGTTTTTTGAGATGGGGTTTCTCTGTGTAGCCCTGGCTGTCCTGGAACTTGCTCTGTAGACCAGGCTGGCCCCGAATTCACAGAGATCAGCCTGCCTCTGCCTCCTGAGTCCTGGGCTTGAAGCGTTCTCCACCAGCAGCCGGTCTATCCTTTCACCTTTAAGTGGGCTCTGGGTTGAACTCAGTCCACAGAGCCATCTCTCCACAATGAGCCTTCTCACAATGAGATTGTATTCCATTGTCTTTTATTTGTTTGTGAATGTATGTGTTGTTGCCACCGTACCACACATGTGACAATCTATGGGGTCTGTTCTGTCTTCCATTATGTAGATCCAGGAGATGGGACTTGGGTGATAAGGCGTGGTAGAAATACCTTTAACCACTAAGCTGGCCCAATTGAATTGGGTGCGCGTGTGTGCCCACACACACACACACACACACACACACACACACACACACATACGATCCACTTGGATGTGAAGTTAAGTTCCCTGCTAAGTTCCCTGCACAGCACACACCGGCTATGACAGGCAAAGCTCTCCACACTGTGGTCCCAGCCCCCGTGGGAGCCACAGGAAAGCCTGTGTGACTCTGCTGCATCCCAGGGGCCTTGTTCCCTGGGAGCTAGCCTCGCTGCCCTCCTCCCAAGGAGGCCTTGGCTTGTGCTCCCAGTGCCCGTGCCCAGTGGGGCTGGCGTGTGCCTCCAACAGCCGGGCACGCAGAGCCAAGGGAGCCGGAGAAAATCCGCGGTAAAGGGAGGCGCGCCAGCAGCAGCCGGGCTGGGCAGCAGGCCAGGCGGGCCAGGCGCCTCCGCCTCCACTCCTGAAGAGCAGACATCCTGCCGGGCTGCCCACTTGCAGTGGGGCTCCCAGGGGAGCTCAGACCCCTTAGAAGCCCTGCGTACAGCCTTGAAACCGAGGAATATGGTCCTGATCCGGAAGGCTGATGGGTCGGACGTGAAGGTGAAGCCGCTCTGCCAGCCCTCCCTCACCAGACTGAATGCAAAGGTCACCCCGCAGGCTCTCAGAGCCACCAGTGTGCCTCTACATCCATGTCTTTGGGATCTTGGTGCCTGTTTCACAGCCCAGGAAGATGACTAGACTAATTCGGCTTCCGACCACAATGTTTTTTTTTTTTTTTTTTCATTCCTCATTTAGCTGTGCTAAGACAAACCATACTTAAGAGTGGATGAAATATTTAACAGCGGCCATGCATAATTCATAGTCCGGCTGACGCTACTTTCCGGCCCTCAGCCTAGCCCTTGTTAGGGTTTCTCAGACACCCGGCCAACCATCTTGCATCCTTGACATCTGCCCAGCTTGACTTTTCTTCCCGGTGCTAATTGTACATTTTTCTGCGTGGAAGGGAGATAGGATCATGTCCCCTTGGTTTCTTTCTTCATGCGTGTGGCACCTAACAGAGGGCTTCACACGTTAGAAAAGGAATCCACCTTCTGCCGCTGCCCCCTGGGTCACAGACCAGTGCCCAGTAGTGTTTCATCCATATTATAGTGTGTGTCCACGTCACAGCCAAAGCAAAAACTACAGACCCTGTGTGGCCCTTGGGTGTATGTGGGCTTCAAAAAAAGAATGGGAAGAAAGAAAGGAATTGGGGGTTAGTAGGGTAGCCCTGCGGGTAAAGTTGCTTGCTGCCAAGCCTGGTGACCTGACTTAAATCCCTTAGAGCAATACGGTAGAGAGAGAATAGACTCCCTCAAGTTGACCTCTGACCTCCACATGGGCATCATGTCATGTGTGTACCCCCCCACACACACACTCATAAAATAAGCGTTAAATAATTAAATACACGTGTGTTCAGACTTACATAGTTTAAGACAGGATCTTATGTGTCCCAGGCTGGCCCAAAACTCAGTCCACAGTGGAGGATGACCTGGACCTTCTGATCTGCACCCCCTGACCCAGACCTCTGAAGCACACAACACCATCTCCAATCTGTGCTGTGCTGGGGATGGGACCCAGGCTTTAATGTGAGGGGAGGCGGGATGAGGCAAAGGCTCTTCCTACTGAGCCATGGCCCCTAGCCTCCTCCTGAACTGTATTACTGGAAATGAGCATTCGCTTGGGAAAACAAGATCAGCCTAGGGTAGTGACACACACCTGTGACACCAGCCCTTGTGAGGTGGAGGCAGGAGGATCAGAAGTTCAAGGTCATCCTCAGGTCCATAACCAGTATGAGGGCTGGCTGGGATGCAAGGGATGCTGTCAGGAAGAAAGGGGGGGAGGAGAAGGAAGGAGGGAGGGGAAAAGGAGGGAGGGAAAGAGAAGGAAGGGAGGGAAAAAAGAAAGAAGGAAGGAAGAAAGAAGAAAGGAAGGAAGGAAAAAAGGAAGGAGAGAGGAAGAGAGGAGGGAGAGAATAGAGAGGGAGGATGGGAGAAGTTTCCCCTTTTCTTTCCAAAACCAGTGTCTGCTTCCACCTCCTCCTCTAGGAATTCTCCAGAGGAGACACTGGACAAGCGTAGAAATCGGTGTTCACTGTGTTCACCACAGCCCAGCACTGCCGGGTCAGTGGGTAACCGGAAAGAACAGCAAAGCTTTACAGAAGGACAGCTGGTGTGCCAGGTCTGATGGAGGAAGCAGCCACTCGGGTTTCAAGGTACACAGCCTTCTAAGAAAAGCAAGCTTACCCACAATTCCTCCATGCTGTGCTCCTGATGCTGTCAAACATGCTCGATGCAGGTGTGTGCTGGGGATCTGAAACTTTACCTCTGTTTGGGTTCTATGGTTCATTTGGTTTGTTTTGGAGAAAGGGTCTCACTACGTAGCACAGGTTAGCCTCCAACTTATAATCATCCTTCTGCCTCAGCCTCCCTGGGGATAAAATTACAAAGTGAACCAAAGGCTGGGGTCACGTGGACATCTGTGTATTATGACTTTTTTTATTTTTACATTTTTATGTATTTTATAGTGTGTGTACGTACTTGGTGTACGTGGTGGGTGAGAGACTATCTTAGTTAGGTTTTTATTGCTGTAAAGAGACACCATGACCAAGGCAATTCTTTTAAAGGAAAGCATTTAATTGAGGCTTGCTTACAGTTTCAGAGGTTTAGTCCGTTATCATGGTGGGAAGCATGGCAGGAGGCAGGTCTGATTCTGGAGGAGTTCAGCATCCACATCCACAGGAAACACAGGCAGCAGCGGCTGAAGAGAGAGACATTGCTGCCTGGCTTGGGCTTTTGAAACTTCAAAGCCCACCCCCAGTGGCATCCTCCAACAAAGCCACACCCCCAATCCTTCTCAAGTACTGTGACTCCCTGATGACTAAACATTCAACTATAGGAGCCCTGGGTGCCATTCTTATTCAAACCAACACAAGGAAGCAGGGCTAAAGGACAACCTCAGGAATAAGTTCTCTCCTTCTACCACGTGGGTCCTGGGGACCAAACGCAGGCCATCACGTTTCGGTGGCAAGCACTGTGTATGCTGAGCCAGCTCTCCAGCCTGAATTGTGGACTTAGGGATGACCTTGTTTGAGATGGTGTCTAGCTATGAATCTGGCCTCAAATGTTCAATCCTCAGGCCCTAGCTTTCCAAGAGTGGGGATCAACCATGTACCACTAAACCTTTTGTTATCCCCCCCAACCCCCGGACCAAATTTATTCTGACATCACGTATCACTTCTGAGAACAGCCCCCATAGGCTCAGATGTTGGAATACTTGGTCCCCAGTTGGGAAGGTTAAGAGGCGTGGCCTTGGTGAAGGAAGTGTGTCAGTGTGTCACTGGGGCCAAAGGTTTCAAAACTCTGAGTCAGGCCCAGTGTTCAGTCTCTCTCTGCCTGCTGCCTGTGGGGATGTAGAACTCTCAGCTCCTTCTCCGGCACCAAGTCTTCCTAGACACAGCCATGTTCCCCACTATAGTGATAATGGAAACTGTAACTCAGCCCCATTTACTTGGGGGTAACTCTTTTATAAGAGTTGCCTTGGGCAGGGTGTCTCTTCACAGCAATAGAAAGGTAACTAAGACACTTTGTTTTCTCTTTTTTAGATAGAGTTTCACTGTGTAACCCTGGCTGGCCTTGAGCTGTCTGCCTCTGCCTCCCAAATGCAGGGATTAAAGGTGTGGGCTATGTGGGCCACCATACCTAGCTTCTTTTTCTTTCTTTTTTTTTTTTTTTTTTTTTGGACAGTTTCATGTAGTCCAGGCTAGATCTCCTGTAGTCTCTATCCAACTGAGGCTGGTGTTGAAGCCCTGAGTCTCCTACCTCCACCCTCAAGTGCTGGGACTACAGGAGTGAATCTGTTTGTGTGCTGGGAATAGAACCAGCTCTGTGACCTAGTGACGGCACCCCTACCCCTGAACTACACACTTTAAACAAAAGAGGTCTCTAGGGACTGAGTCATACCTCGGTGACGCAGTGAAGAAGGGAGGACCATCAAACTTCAGTCACTTGAGATGCGCCACTGTCTGTGTCAATAGTGGACACACCCTTGACCAAGACAGACACAGTGCTGTCTGCAAGGGCAGCAGCTTTCTGGTGGACTAGGCTCTGCCATCCCATCCAGGTAAATACAGGGGGTGGGGCGGCACTCAATGTGTTAGTGCTTGCTGCAAGGGTGAGATTGGAAGTTTAAGTCCCTTGTGCCCTGTATGTGCCAGCTGGATCCAGCAGCTGTCTGTCATCCCAGCATTTGGGAGGCAGAAAGAGGATTCCTGGAGCAAGCTAGCTGGCTAGCCTAGGCAAACAGCAAGACTGGGATTCTAGTAAGAGACAGACCTTGTCTCGGAGAATAAGGTAGAAAGCCATCCAGAAAGACTTCCAACATCAGCTTCTGGCCTACACACACACACACACACACACACACACACACACACACACACACACCAGATTCATCTGTGCATATACACAGACACCAACATGTGTAAACATACATGCACACAAACACCATACACATAGAAAAAGAACAATCTTCCTGAGACTGTCAGAAATCCTACCATCTTCTACTCAACCTTCTGTGAAGAAACCACAGTCAGTTCATCATGCCTGCTCTGGCTTCCAGTTGGCCAGATCCCCCAAGCAGACACGGTAAAATGGCCCAAGGCACTTGCTGCCAAGCCTGGCGACCTTTATGGTGGGAGAAGAGAGTCACCTCTGGCTAACTGTCCTCTGACCTCCACTTTCACACTGTGATACACATGTGCCTGTCCCCCTGTCCCCTGTACATGTGTACACATAATAATTTCTGACTTCCCAGGAGATTTGTCACTGACCTGGAACACTGGGGATCCTGGGTCACTTTTATGTCTGAGACAGACCCCCCCATGTACACTGCTCTATGTCAGCTTCACTCCAAGCACAAGATCTGTCTGGATGTGTCAGGGACATGTGAAAGGTTGCCACCTCTCTGCTAGAACTGTCATGGACTCCGAGGGAAGGGAGTCTGGGATCGGGGTGGGTCAAATGTCCTGAGCACAGACTGTGACCTGGCAAGTCTTGGGACTCCTCCGGGTGCATTTGGAATGTGGGATACTTGAGTGGCTACGGACAGACATTAGCTGCAGACAGATGTTGGCTGCAGCCCAGGTTCCTTGAACACCTGCTGCCCTTGGCCACTGGTCCAGGCAGGTCACAGGGAGGCCACCAACCTCCTTCCAGGCCAGCTGGAGTGAACACCCTGCTGTCTTCCAACTAAACCTTTCTCCATCCGAGTTCTCAGCTCTCTTAAAAACAGCCTGCTTGATGACGTCAGTGTGCCCTAGACCACAGCTTTGATGAACTCCCAAGCAACTAACTGAACCACCACCCAGCCTCTGAGAGGATGCCATACCAAATATGTCCACCAGGGGGCAGGGATGCCCAGAACCGAGTTAGAATTTGCCATCCTTAATCCCCAGAGCACAGCACCAGGGGTCTATTCTATAGCCTGGCAGGGACGTTCCAGCTTGCACAGTCTGGTGGGGCACTGAGTTTCTGGTTCACTTTGAGTCCTTTCCCAGACAGCCCACACTGAATTTCTCCTCCTCATCTTCTCCCAGGGAATCTGTTTCTGCAGCCTCAGCAGCAGCCCCTAGCATGGCTATGATCCCAATGCATGCTTGCCAACCAAGACCCTGCCTGGCAGGTTCACCCGTTACACTGCGATCTGGCCAACTCTGCCCTGTCTTGAAAATACCAGCTTGTTCATTCCACTCCCAGCAGGTGAGGCTCTCTGTCTGCCAGACACTCTTGGATGCAACACACAGCACCTCTTGGAAAACTGGTAAGCTGCACTGCAGCGCTAACTAATGAAGGAAATGAGGCACAGAGAAGTTAATCAACTCTACCAAGGTCACACAGGGTAGCTGTGCACCGGTATTTGAACCTACACAGGTTGAGTCTACCCACCCGGTGTTGGCCACCAGAAATGTTTTTTTCCAAAGCTACCTGCCATGATCAAGAGGAGCGAGCTAGGAAATACTTTTAGTCCCAATACTTGGATGGCCAGGGCTACTTAGAAAAACCAGTTGTAAAACCAAAAACAACAGCAAGTAGAGAGAGACCCTGGAGCCTGGGGACCTTTGATTTGATTTCAGCCCTTTTTTAAAAGAGAAGCTAGGCCATGGTGGTGCAAGCCTTTAATCCTAGCACTTGGGAGGCAGAGGCAGGCAGATCTCTGTGAGGTTGCCTAGTCCAGGACAGCCAGGAATACACAGAGAAGATGATGAAGACAAAGAAGAAGAAGAAGAAGAAGAAGAAGAAGAAGAAGAAGAAGAAGAAGAAGAAGAAGAAGAAGAAGAAGAAGAGGAGGAGGA
>JANHMN010000002.1:228405509-228475213 GCA_030674055.1 Rhabdomys pumilio
ATATATATATATATATATCAAACCTTTCTAGTCTGGAGATCTGTCCTTGCAGCGGTCCTGCGCTAGGGCAGTTCCAACGTTCTTGCGGGGTGGGGTGGAGAGGACACACCGTTGAGGTGGGAGCTGAGGCGGTTGGTGGAGGTGTGGTGGGGCAGAGCTGCGAAGGCACCTGGCACCGTCTTCCCCAAGGATGGAGGAACCTACTTGGCAGGCAGCTAACTAGTTCCACATTTTCTCCTTCTCTTACTTCCTCTTTGGGGGGACAGGCAGTTCAGGGGTTGTCTCTGGAAGCTCACATGCCGGCCAGGGTGCCAGGTGTTTGAAGAGGGAAGTGGTTCAGGGTTCCCCAGCTCCTGCCCACTGGACCAGATGCGGCCAGACTGCCTTGTTTTTGCTAGGACTGGGATTCCTTTGTCATGTTGTAGGTTGAGGTTTCCCAGAGTACAACAGCCGATATCTTCATCTCGTCCATAGCTCCATCACTGTCGGGTTTCTTGACTGTTGGCTTTCCTCACAGAAGGAGGGTTGGTCAGCCCTCACCTGAGATGCAGTAGGCGGTCTCACAGCCATTTGTTTGCATTTCTTTGTTGTCCTTATTTTTGAGACAGAGTATCACAGTGTATCCTTGGCCGCCCTGGGACTCCCTCTGTAGACTAGGCTGTCCTTGACCTCACAGGGGTCCCTCCATCTCTGCCTCCTGAGTTCTAAGATGAAAGGCTTGCCCCACCACACCTGACTGGTCTACTCTAATTAAAGGTCTGGGGAGGTTAATTGAAAAGGGACCCCAACTACACAGCTAGTAACTCTTCATTCATGGTGGAGTGAGACCTCCCAAGTAGCTGCTTTGAGGTCACCCACCCTACAGCTGTCACCCCTTATCCTTGCTCTGTAAGTCAGCCGATTGGCTCCCAGGGTGAGCTTTGGTTTGTTGTTGGGACCTCCTCGGGAGAGAAGTAGACACGGTTTCCTTCTCACAAGAGAGCAGAGTGGCCAGGAAGGGAAGAAATGGAGGACCAGGGACATTGTCACACCCATGATCTTTGCTTGAGGGGGCAAAGAGGGCTGAAAACTCTGGGACCTCTGAGAAGCTCCCTTGTGACTACTATCCTGGAGACAGAATTCGTGCTGTACTAGATTCGTTCCTGTATACAGGGGTCTTGTTTAGTTAGGCTTGGTTTTGGTTTGAAACAAGGTCTCATGATGTAGTCCTTGGTTAGCCTAGAACTCACCAGGTAGGGTAGGCTGGCTTCAAACTAACTATGTAGCTAAAGATGACCCTTGAACTCCTGATCCTCCTGCCTCCACCTCCCTAGTGTTGGGATTGCAGGTGTGTGCCGGCACACCTGGTTCTCCGTCCGTTTTAAGGCTCAGTTGGCTCATCTCGGTGGCCTGCTCCTGGGATTCCAGCACTTAGGAGATGACTGCAAGTTCGAGACTAGCCTAGTCTACAGGTCTACATAGTTCCAGACGAGGGCTACGCAGCAAGTCTTAGCTCTCACCCACCATCCTCAGTGGCCCCTACCACTTCCCTTACGTAGAGGCTGCTTCCGGTTGCTGTTTGTTCTCTGCTTCTGCTCTTTAATTACTAAAATTATAAGAAGATATGGAAATGTTTGTTTAAACCATACAAGGTTGTTTGAATGGGAACGTTTCCATAGGCTCACAGGCAGCGGCAGTATCAGGAGGTGTGGTTTTGTTGGAGTGGGTGTGGCCTTTTTGGAGGTCGTGCCTCACTGGGGGTGGGCTTCTGGGTTTCAAATGCTCATGCCAGGCCCAGTGTGTCTCTCTTCCTGCTGCATGTGGGTCTGGACGCAGGACTCTACCTCTCCAGCCCCACGTCTGCCTGCAAACCTCCATGCTCCTCGCCATGACGATAATGAACTAAAAAGCCCAGAACCTGTAAACCATTCCCAATTAAATGTTTTCCTTTATAAGAGTTTCTGTGGTCATGGTGTCTCTTCACATAAAAAAAAAAAAAAAAAAAAAAAAAAAGCCTAAGACACCATGGAAACATAAATTAGCCAAAGATGGCTTTGTACATCAAGAGAGATGTAAGCAAGACTGTGTCTCTGTGGAACCAATATTCTCCTGGTCCAACTTGCAAACTCGTGGAAGGACTAGGCTGTGCCTTGCTCTGTGACCCACTGGCCTCAGGGCATTCCAGTTTTAGGTGTTGGGTTAGAAAGCTTCCGGTGAGACAAGTGGGTAGAGAGACACTGTAAACTTCAGAGGTCGAAAAGAATCAGAGCCAGTGTCCTCTGGACAGGACAAAACCCTGGACAAAACCACAGAACTCGCACAGGCTCAAGCCATGAAGGGGCTCACAAGCCCCCACCCCTAGTTGAGAAATTACTGGTATTTGATTTCTGCTGGAGCAGGGGAGAGTCAGTTTTCTTTAAAGGTGTTGGCATCCGGTAGGTCTCCCAGGATCCAGTGGCTATCCTGACACATACCGGTGAGAATGCGATACAATGTAACACAACACAAGGCAACGGATACAATGTAACACAACACAAGGCAGTGCAACACAGTACGTACACTACAGTTCAAATTGGACTCAGTGGGTTGTTTTGGAAGGAGAAAGGGGGCCGTGGAGTTGTGAAGGGCTGAGTGGGAGGTGATCTGGAGATGTCAGAAGAGGGAGTAAGAGCTAAATACGCTTAAAATACATTGCGTGATATCCTCAGAGAATTAAGAACATAATTTTAAAGGGGCTGGAGAGATGGCTCAGCAGTCAATAGCGCTTACTGCTCTTGCAGAGGACTGGGGTTCAGTTTCTAGCACCCCTGTATCTTAGACATTGTACTATTGCTATAAAAGAAAGCCTTCAATTGAGGACCTGCTCATAGCATCAGAGGTTAGTCCATTTCCATCATGGCAGGAAGTACGATGGCAAACGTGGTCGCAGATACAGTGACGGAGAAGTATCTGAGTTCTGTCCCCTGATCCATAGGCACAGAGGGCAATACTTGGTCTTTGATGGGCTTTGGAAACCTTAAAACCCAATTGACACACTTTCTCCAAGAAGGCCACACTTCCTGATCCTTCTCAAAAAGTGCCACTCCTCGGTGGTGACCAAGCATGCAAGCATATGAGCCTCTTGGGGCCATTTTTATTCAAATCGCCACACCCTGTAACTCCAGTTCCTTCTTTTGGTCTCTGCAAGTAGAGCAGTCACATGGTGTCATGTGTCTGTGGAGGCAAACCACTCACACACATAAAAATAAATCTTACAGGTTTTTCCTTTTAACTCCTTGGTACCAGAAGTGTGGGTGCCGATGCCTGTATGCCATGGTGTGCGGGTCAGAGAGGGCCTCTCTGGAGACTGCCCTCCCTTCCATCACGGAACTCCAGTTGTCCCACTAGCTCTACAAATGACTTTACCCACTGAACCATCTCAAGTGCATCTGTCTGTCTGTCTGTCTGTCTGTCTGTCTGTCTGTCTCTGTCTGTCTTCCTTTCCTTTATCTATCTAGTCCTGGTTTTACATTCTTTCTTCCTTTCCTGTGATTTATTTATTTATATAGCCTAGACTAACCTTGAACGTGTGACTTTGTTGCCCCATCCTGATGAGCAGGTAGTGCTTGTTTAGCAGATTTCTTCATTGTTTTTAGTTTACATTTAAAGTTTTATTTTTATCTGTCTAGGTGTTTCACGTGCATGTTTGTCTGTGTGCTACATACATGCCTTGTGCCCACAGAGGTCAGAAGAAAGCAGTAAGCAGAGAGGTGTCTGGAGACTTCCTTCTGAGGGAAGAACTGAGCCCCAGCTGCCTGCCTGACTGGCTGGAGATGGAAGAGAAAGAAGGGGCTGGAAACTCTGATGTCCTTGACCTGAGCCACGGCTCACCCGGCTTTGCTCCACAGGTGGAGAGGTTTTTTGTCCCTTACCCATAGGCGTCGCCAGCCCCTCCTAGGCTCTTGGCCTACCCATCAGGGAAGTTTAAAATAGCATTTTAGCAGAAGGGGGACAGGAAAGAAAACGAGTTCACTGGTTGTCCCCTGCCCCTGCCTGTCCTTAATTGAGGCTGTACCTCCTTCCCCTCCAAGCAGAACAATTTACACCCAGGGAGTTACAAAGAACAGAGAGGGTGCGTGGGCTGTGGCCTGCAGGAATCCTTTCTAAGGCCACTTAGGAGATTATCTTGAGAAAATTGTCCTGTGAGTGATTTGTGGGCCTGGTGGGGTGGCTGCCCTTGAGTGCTTCCTGTGACTTGGAAATATTTGGGGATAACTCCTTCATTAGTGGGCCAGCCGATAAGCCTGTCTTTGTGCCTGCCTACATCTGGGCATCACCCTAGGTCCCAGGAGGTGGACAAAGGAGAGAGACCAGAGCTGACAGGCACCAGCCAAAAGAAAGCAGTCCCTGAAGCCTTCCGTGGGTACAGAGGTCATCTCTGAGGTCAGAAGATTTAAGATCAAATTCTGGCTTTGGTATTTACAATCTGTGTGACTCCCAGCAAGTCAAACAACTTCTCTGTTCTCAGCCCACACAAAGAGGCAATAAGGGCCCCTGCCTGAGGGTTCTCTCTACAAGGGACTACCTCTTCTTATCTCTCTGTTGGGTGCCAGAGTTCTGCTGCAGGACTGAGTCAAAGTGACAACCCTGATCCAAAAGAATGGTGGCTCCTGTTACAATCGTGGCCACAGAAATGCAGCCACTAAGCAGGTCCAGTCCCTTGAGACTGCCCTGCTGGCAAAAGAAAAGGTGGATTCGAACCCAGGACAGACTGGGTGTGGAACATCTCCGTTCCCTTCATCACTCCCACGTTTCTTCTTCCCTTCCTGCTGGACCTCAGGGCCTCAGGCTCACTGGGCAAGCTCTGACTGGACTCTCTGAGTCCACCTGGTATGTCTAGCAGAGAGCAGGCCTCCTGTCTCCCTGGTCACAGAGCCCAGACCCGGTGGGCGACCATGATTGAGGCTAAATGGCTTCCAGCTTTTCTTCCTGCCCCGGGTGGTGACTGAGACTCATTCCAGTTAAGAGAGCACCATTTTATAATCTGGTGTGATTGGTGAATCAGCTCGTAGGGGAAAGGGGAGTTTCAGGAAATGGAGTCCTTGAAGCTAACTACCTTTGTTTAAAAACAAAACAAGCAAAACTGTTTCTCGAAGAACAGGCCTCTCTGGATCAGCTGGGCCTTGGTGGCCTGGGCGGGGGCGGGGCCAGAGTTGACGACAGCCCACCACTCCCAGGGGTCACCAGCACCCCTCCACCTGACCTCTTGCTTTCCCTGGGACAGAGGAACTATAACTTCTTGTCTCTGTCCTCAGTGGCCTCCAGGCTCTCCCCCACAATGCCACTATCTCCTGTGACCCCTTAGCCTGATATTTTGAGGATTGGAGCTTTCTAACCCACCCCTGCCTCTCCTTACTGAGGAGGACCCTTTCCTGTGGGCTCTACAACCCAGAAATAGTCCCCGCTGTACTATAGGTTCAGGGCTTAGAACCACAACTGGGCCCTATTTATAGCACACCACACACCGGAGAGGAGATGTTAGCACACTGGTCTGTGTTGTGGGGGTGGCTCATGCTGAAGGCAGCTGTACTTGATATACAGACCTCCTCTGGGGACAAGAGTGTGCCTGGGAGCCCTCAGGTGTGGGGTCAGTGGACAGAGACCTCTTTGTCAGCTTGGCAAAGAGGCTCATGCATTGGGCGAGCTTGGTCCTCTTTGCCTGGTAATTAGGCTGCTGGTGCAGATTCTGACGGTGAGCAAAGGAGCCAGCCATGCCTGATGGGAAAGAGCCCAGACTCATGTTTGCATAAGTGGGTGGGGTCACGACACCAGTCAGTACTGGGTACCCGCAGATCCCCTTAGTAGAGTTCTGCTTGGTTTGGCCTGGGACTAGTTACAAAATGTATGTTGGCTGGGTGTGGTGTCACGTCCTTTAATCCCAGAACCCAGCCAGCCGAGGCAGGTAGATCTCTATCATTTGGAGGCTAACCTGGTCTACATAGGGAGCTCCACACAACAGAGACCCTGTCTCAAAAAGACAAACAGAGTCAGTATTTGGGAAACATCAAGAAGTGTTTCCCACAAGATTAGAATTTCTGACTTCCCTCCTTTATTTTTGTTTTGGTTTATTTGTGGAACTGTGGATAGTATCCAGGGCCACTTGTCTGCTAAGCCAGACCAGGACTGTTGTACCGCAGAGCCACACCCCTCCCCCCTCAGGGGCTTCTTCACTCATTTCTGTCACTGCCCAGCTGTGGAGGCTTCCGGCTGTGGCAGTCCCAGCCAGAGCCAGCGCCAGGCCCCTAGCAGGGAGCAGCCCTCCACAGGGCAGAGCTCCTGGAGGCAGGGGTTGCTGACAAATTAGGCTTGGCTTTCAACCCACACCAAGCAATGTTAGAATGAGCATGGCTCCTGGGGTTCTTCAGGATCAGGCTAGAAGAGTCTTTCTCTGTCCACTGATGTTTATCTCTGTGCTTGGTTCCAAAGAGGGTTTTTTTAATTTTTTTTTTATTTTTAATTTTTTTAATAAGTGGGTCAGGCAGCGATAGCGCATACCTTTAATCCTAGCACTCAGGAGATAGAGGCAGGCAGATCTCTGTGAATTCGAGGCCAGCCTGGTCTACAAAGCAAGTTTCAGGACAGCCAGGATTGTTAAACAGAGAAACCCTGTCTTGAAAAACCAAGAAAAGAAAGAAGAAAGAGTATACTTACTGGCCAGGTGTAGAGGCTCTGTCCAAGCACAGGCAGGTGGATGTCTGTGATTTTAGGGCAACACTGGTCTGCAGCAAGCTCCAGGGTTACAGAGTGGGACCTTATCTTTTAAAAAAAAATTACATTTGTTTGGGGGAGGAGGGTCTGGGAATCGAACTCAAGTCATCATGTTTGGCTGCAAGTGTCTTGTGTTCTCTGAGCCGTTTTGCTATCCCTTTTAAAGAAATGAGCTAGTTAGGGATTGGAGAAATGGCTCAGTGGTTAAGGTCACTTGCTGCTCTTGTAGAAGACCCCGGCTTAGACCCCAGCACCCACATGGAGGCTCACAACCATCTGTTAATCCCAGTTCCAGGGGATCTCACTGTCTTCTGGTTCCTGCTGTTACCACAGACCTGCGAATATATGATGTGCTCACAGACACACTCACGCCTGGAACAGAATAAATAGATCTTTATTTTATTTTTCAAGGCAGTGTTTCACAGTATAACTGAGTGCCCTGAAAATCTGTAGACCAGGCTAGCCTCAAACTTACAGAGATCCACCTGTTTCCTGGGTACTGGGATTAAAGGCATGTGCCACTACACACAACAAATAATTCTTTTAAAAATTTATTCCAGTTTCTGCGTGATGTGTATTTAGGTATACCCAGCCATGCGGGCACATGTGGAGGTCAGAGGTTGGCATCCAGTCATCCTCCTTTTGAAGTTTTTGAGGCAAGTTCTCTCATTGAACATGGAGATCACCTGTTTCGACTAGACAAACTAGTCATCGAGCACCAGGACATCCTCCTGTCCAGATTTCAGCACCCGTGTTAGCTTGTGCACAGCATAGCGCCAGCTATGAGAACCGAGGTCCTCACACTTGTGAGGCGGGTTCTTCCCCCATGGAGCCTCCTCCTCAAGCCCCAAGAACGTCTGAGACTTGCTTCCTCTTCAGTTGCTTGGGACATGTCTCCCAATTTTGTTTACAAGCACAGACTTGAAGGCTGGGACTCTGGTCTACCCTGGACTCTTACCCTCTGCTTTAGCTGTGTGACCTTGGACAAGTTGCATCCTCTCTCTGAACTGCCAGCTCAGCAGCAGCATACTGCAGAGGGTTAGGGCATCATTGCCTTTCCTTCAGAGTATTTATTTATTCTCTCTCTTCTGAAAGGTGTGTGGGGAGGACGCCTGAGGTGACTTCATCAGTCTGTGGTAGGTGGGGGTCAAGCTTGCAGCCAGCTACTGCTATTTTAAGCAAGATTAAGGAGCTTTGGGAAGGGTGGGGGGTCTGCAAGGATCTGGGCATCTCGTTCCTAATTCTTTGCCTCGAGAAAAAAAAAATGAAGGGGTTTATCTCCCTGGAAACCATTGCTGATGGCAGGACGCTGTCTTTGCGGGCAAGGGAGGTGGAGGCGGCTCCTGGCTTTGGAAGAGTTTTGCAGACTGACTGGCACAATGTAGAGGTCTGAGTTCACAGCCCCTCTTCAGGCCTTTGCTGGAGTTTTCTGGGGAAGCCATGTTGGAGGTGACTTAGCAACCCGTTGGAATGGGCCGGTGGCCAGAAGGGAGAGGAGAGCCACATGCCTGCTCTCCTCCTCCTTCCTCCTTCCTCCCTCCTCCCCACCCCTCCTGTTTCCTGGGCAGCCATCTTGATCTCCTCCTTTCCCCGAGATGGTTTCTATCCCACCAAGGAGCCTGGAGCCAGCCACAAGGTGGCACTCTCGGGCGCGGATGCGGGTAGTGGAGCAGCGGGGAGCCTGAGACTATATTTAACTCTCCTCAGCTCCTTGAAGCTTGCCCTGCAAACATGGAGGCCTCCAGGAAATGGCTTCAGGCCTGTGAGGCCCCAGAGAGGCCTCTTGCCCAGGCAGAAGCATTCGGCCTGTTTCCGTCCAGTTCCCGTTCCAATCCCCTGGGCTTTCTCTGCTTGAGGAAGAAGCTATAAGGTTCCCCATGACTGTAGCCAGCCAGGTATAGGATCCCTAAGAGTAATCAGAATTTTCTAGAAGGTCCTAAGTTTGTGAAAGGGAAACCAGGAAATCCTATTGTGAAGCTTCCAATACGTGGCTGTCCCCAGTAGATAAGACCCAGGAAGGGGAAAATAGTAAAGGGTTGGCCTCTGTGGACAGTGACTGGAGGGAAGGGTCTGAGAGATGGGAACTAGTAATAGCAATGTACTCAGATGTTAACTGAGCACATACTTTGTGACAAACAGCATGATTTCCTTGAACAGACAGTTCAGTGTCTTCCCTGGGCCCAGAAGTGATATAGGAGAGTCAAGGGACCTGTGAGGATTTTATTATTAGAGCCAATGTTTCACTTTAGAAGTGAGTCCAGGTGAGAGCCAGTTCCCCTAGAAGGTTCTGACAGCTTGGATAACCAATGGGCTGAGCAAGCCAGAGGCATTGGGGGGTAAAAAGATTCTGTCCATCCTTGTTTCCATGGAATCAAGGACCAAGTGAGGCCCAGCACTGTCTGTGAGCCGGTTGATGCCAGACCCAGGGCCTTGGATGGATTTGCTGAGGGAGGACCAGACAGGTGTGGTGCTGGTCTACAAGGAAGGCTAATGTGGGTAAACTGCCATCTTGGAGCTGAAGCTTGAGGTGAGGAGAAGCAGGGCCAGGCAGGCAATGGTAAAACTGGTATTTGAAGGAGGTGAATTCAGATCAATGTGACAGAATAGGAAGCCAGAGCTGGGGTCCCCTATGGTGGCTGCAAGGGGCCAGATAGCAGCGAAAGCAGAATTGGAAGATGGTATGGACTCAGGACCAGGAAAGTCCCAGTGTGGTCATGGGTGCCTTCCGTGACAGAAGGCCATTGCCTAGGCGTGGAGTGTGCCTCAGTTGGTGGAGTGCTTGCCCAGATGGCAGAAAGCCCTGGGTCCAATCCCAAGCTATATGACCCCAGTGAGGTGACACCATCCTGTCATCCCAGCACTTGGAAGCGGGAGGGGAGGATCAGAAGCTCGAGTGCATCCCCTCCCATAGATTCCAGGCCAGACTGGGCTACATGAAACCTTGTCTTCAAAACAGACGTGGTGGCCACAGGCAGCCACACTGCTGTGCAGTGAAATGCCTGAGGTTGCAAGGCCTCCAGCTCTCTGGGACCTGGCCAGCTCCTCTGAGCACTCAGTGCTCCAGTAGCCTCAGGCCCACCTTGTACCCAAAGTAGCCTCCTCCTTCAAGACATAAATGGAGAAAATGTCCTTGTTGGCCTCCAGCCAGTGGCTACATTTGGCTCTCCTTCCTGGGGGCCCAGTCATGCCGGACAGCCAGCTCTCTTTGACGACCTCAGCACCCTCCGCCCAGACTTCTGGGCTCCAGGGAGGTTGGGGAGGGGTCTGCTGGGTGTCTGCAGGAGATGCCTCAATTCCTTCTGCCCACTCAGGTGCTGGTCACAAGGCAAGGAGAGGGGGCGGGGAGCAAGCAAAGCGCAGGTCTTTTTCTTTTTTTAAAAACTCTACAAAGAGAGTGTTCTGGGTAATGTGGACTCAGTGTTGGGGAGGCAACAGGGAGCAGTAGGAAGGGTGGTTAACTGGAGGGCAGTTGTCCCCAGCTCTAGCTGTGTGCTGTGGGATAGTTCTTTTAGATTTTCATCAGAAACGAAAAACCCAAGCTCAAAGGGAGGCATCTGAATTTGAGATGCTGACCCCACGGTGCTTCTGATCTGTGAGGTCCACACACAGCTCAGACCTGATGGCTCCTTTGTCATCCTGGCCCTGGAGCAGGTTCAGAGCCACCCCACCTGGAATTTTCCATCCTCCACTGACTCTGCGACTTTGAACCAGCTCATCTGCCTTTGTTTTAACTGCCAACAAGATGGAAGGCGGTGGTTAGGAGTATAGTCCTGGTATTCAAGGTTTGAGGTCAGGACGATTGTCTAGGTAAAGGCCAGCCAGGGATTATCTAGCAAGACTGCCTCATAAAACAAAGAGCCAGGTGTGGAGGCCCGTAACTTCATTACTCAGGAGATTCGAAAGTATCAGGAGGGCTGGAGAGATGGCTCAGGGGTTAAGTTCAATTCCCAGCAACCACATGGTGGCTTACAATCATCTGTAACAAGGACCTAATACCCTGTTCTGGTGTGTCTAAAGATAGCTATAGTGTACTCATAAATAAAATAAATACGTTTTTTTAAATAAAAGGATCAGGAGCTCAAGGCCAGCCTTGGCTACATAGAGTTTAAGGATAACCTGGGATATATGAGATGCTGTTTCCAAAAAAACCACAAGAACATGGATCGATCTCTTTCTTTCTTTCTTCCATCCTTCCTTCTTTCCTTTCTTTCTTCCATCCTTCCTTCTTTCCTTTCTTTCTTCCTCTTTCTTTCTTTCTTTCTTTCTTCCTTTCTTCCTACTCTTTCTTTCTGTCTCCATCTCTCTCTTTTTAAAGTTTAAACATTTTCATTCATTAGTTTTTCGAGGAGCGGGGGAACAGAAGACACAAGCAAATGTGGCAATCAGAGTCCTGGCTGTCTTCCCACCTTGTACAAGGGGTTGGGCTCTCCAGCTTCTTTCATTTCAAGTGCAAATTCACATGCTGAACTCTCTCACCACCTGTGGCAAGCCGGTCCCCATTTGGGGAGCTCCTCACCTGAGGGGGTTCCCATTGGGGCTGTTTTTAGAGAGAAAGATTTTAGCTTACATTATTCTGGTTGCCTTAGAAGTTACTCTGATTAGCCCAGGCTGACCTAGGTCATACTCAGTCCTCCTACCTTTTGGCCTGAGTAATGAGATCGCAGGTGCGCCCACCATACCAGGCTGTTCCAAATATTTGTGGCTCACAAGTGGTTCGCCGATTTTCCCTTAAACTTAACTTCTTATTTATTATATTTTATTTGTGAATAGGAGTGTGTGCGCGCATACATGCTCTCCCATACGCACGTGCCACAGCTCTGGATTAGAAGTCAGAGGATGTCATGAAGGAGTCTGTTTTCTCCTACCAAGGACTGAACTTATGTCCTCAGGCCTGGTGGCAAGCCTCATCCCTGCTGTACGATCCCCCCAGCCCAGAGGGGCTTCACCTTGGCAGTGCACAGTGGGTGTAAAAGGCACTCTTTATATTTTATACCATTTGCTGAGACATTTTCTTATTCAGGTTACCCCATATTTAGCCGTCTTTTAGGGGCACAGAACCCAAAGTCTTACCCGTGCTCACCAGCTGAGCCCTCCTTGACCGGCCCTTCTCATGGTCTGTTGCTACAAGACACCCCTGATCCCCCTGACAGTCCCCGTCCCAATCCTAAACCTAACCTTTTTTTGGTGGACTCACTTTTTTCTCTATACAGGATTTTTCTCTGTGTAGCCCTGGCTATCCTGGAATTCTCTTTGTAGACCAGGCTAACATAGAACTCAGAGATCTGCCTGCTTCTGCCTCCTGCATGCCAGAACTAAAGGAATGGGCCGCCACTCCTAACTAGAGTCACACTTGAACTTCAAAGCTGGAAGCAAGTAAAAAACCATAGAAGCCACGTGGTTTGGCAAGGTACACCACTTTCAGGCCCACAGACTCCTGGTTCCTCCTCTCCAGTCTCACTGGACAAATCACTGGTGTCTGTGCCCATTTCACAGATGAGGATACTGAGTCCTTAGTACTCTGGAACTAGCCTAGGGTCCTAGTGAAATGGGAGCAGGTCTAGAAGCCAGGTGGACAGACATCCTCCAATTTAATACGTTGCCTTGTGGGACCAAGACACAAGTGGCCTTGTGGGAGGGAAGAGGGACTTTGAGTCAGGTGCAGGAGATGGTGGTGCCTTGACAGGGATTGGTGGGGCAGCAAACATGGAGAGCCACTTGGAGGAGGTGAGTCAGACATAAATCAATGGGCGAATGTCACAGAGAGCTGGAGAGAGAGAAAGATGCAGGCTTTGCAGGCAGATGTCCTGTGGTGGTGAGAACTGATTTTCTATGAATGAGCCTCATGTATTTAGGTGGAAGGAGAAAGACTTGTCATCTCAGCTTGAGGAGGCTGAGGCAGGAGGACCACAAATTCAAGGCAGCCTGAGCAACCTAGCAAGGCCCTGTTTAAAAACAGAAGGTGGAGGCAGGAAGATGGCTCTGCAGGTAAAGTGCTCGCCGTGCTCCTGTGAGAGCCTGAGTTTAGGTCACCAGCACCCACATAAAACCTGAGCCCAGCACCCTATGCCCAGAATTCCAGAGCAGAGAAGATGGAGAGAGGAGGGTCCTAGGAGTTTGCTGGCAAGGCAGCCTGGCTCAACCACTGAGTTCCAGGTTCAGTGAGAGACTGTGTCTCAAAATATAAGGTAGAGGACCAGTCAGGCATTCTGGCAGTGAGCACAGGCGTACCTTTAATCCCCTTTGTCCGTCTCAGTTTCTATTATTCAGCTTCACTCCAGCATCCGGCTCTCACTGGGCTTTACTTTGCTTGTGTGCTCAGGATTTGGGAGTTTCTCTATCTCCCCCAGTTTACTATAACAAACCCTTCACAGTTCTTTATCCCCCCTCTTCTGACTTCTTAATTATAACCTCACATAAATTTGGTTTTTTGTTTGTGTGTTTATTTGTTTGTTTGTTTGTTTGAGACAAGGTTTCTCTGTGTAGCCCTGGCTGTCCTGGAACTCACAGAGATCTGCCTCTGCCTCTTAAGTGCTGGGATTAAAGGCGTGCACCACTACCTCCTGGCTTTATTTTTGTGGTTTTTTTTTTTTTTTTTTAAATCTTTGCTTCTGTTTATGTGCAACTGTGTGTGCCCATGGAGGCCAGAAGGAGACATCAGATCCCAGATGGTGGTGAGCCACCATGTGGTTGCTGGGAATTGAACTCGGGACCTCTGGAAGAGCAATTAGTGCTCTTAACCACTGAGCCATCTCTCCAGCCCTATCTTGCTTGTTTATCTACAACAGTTATTGACGTCAGAGGGGCCCCTTGGCCTTAATTGGCTCCTATAATGGCTATGCAGCACTGAGCAGAGGCTGTGGTTGTTGTCACTGTTAATATTCTACTCAGGGGTGAGACAGAGCTTACACCAGGCACCTCGAGAGCAAAAGTACATACTGTCACATCACATTCCACATGGATGCTGCAAATACTTTAACTGAAGGAATATTAGTGATTACAAAATAAACCAGGCAGCTGGACAATGGCAGTGCACACCTTCAAGGCCAGCACTCAGGAGGCAGAAGCAGGCGGATCTCTGAGTTCAAGGCCAGCCTGGTCTACAGAGCAAGTTCCAGGACAGCCAGGGCTACACAGAAACCCTGTCTTGAAAAAGAAAAAAGGAAAAGAAACTCCAAAAACCAAGAGAACATAATTCTTGCAAAAAGTACTAACCCTTCAGTAATGGCATTTAGTGAGAGTAAGTTAGATGAATCTCAGACAAAGAAACCAAAGTAACGATTCTAATTACATTCAGTGACACAAGCGGCTGAAGGGAATAGGAAATGGGCAGAGGACACGAGGGAACTCAACAAGGAAGTGGAAATGTCAAGAAGACCCCGTGACGTGCTGGAAATAAAAACTCTAACAAGCCCAGTAGAAACAAAACAAACCAAACAGTTCTGGGAAGTCTCAGGGACAGAGAGGATTCCTGAGACCCACCTTCCATAGACAAGAAAGGATGCCTGAGCTTAAAGATGAGGTGGAGAATCTCTTGAGTTACATGTTTGTAAGAAGATTCTCATCCTTAAAAACATTTAGATGTTTGCAAAAGACATTTGCTAAAGAATCATAACAGGAAATTTTCCAAAGTTAGGAAAACCCAGGTACAGGAAGCATTTAGGACAGCAGGCGAGAAGTAAAAAGCCCCTCCTCCTAAGATGATTGGAACAACACCCAAATCCAAAGGATTGAAACTGAGGGGCTGGAGAGGTAGCTCAGTGGTTAAGCATACTGGTTGCTCTTCCAGAGGACTTGGGTTCAGTTCCCAGCACCCACATGGTGGCTCACAACCATCTGTAACTCCAGTCCCAGGGGATTCTGAAGTGGAAGTTTCTGGTTGTGTCCTGCGATGCAGAGGACATCACATGCTGTCTTGCTGAGGCAAACTCATGTGGTGTTTTGCTGAGGTAAGACCCATGGGAGGACTCGTGATGTTTGGAGAGAATATACACAGAACTCAATGGACAGTGAATCGGCACTCGCATAGCCAGCCTTGCAATGCTTCATTGGTCTTGTGTCTTCTCTGATCTACACTTCATTGAGAGGGGCACAGCAGAGAACTTCTCCCGGTGTCCTGACTAGTTCTGGTGGCTTCCACTGACTCATGCCAATTCCATGGAGGCCTGGCTGTTTCTGCTGGATTGTGCCACCACTGCTGATTCCTGTTTGGTGTCCTGACACTACTGAACTGGACTGCTATAATAGTTTGTATCCTGACAAACAGAGATTGCAGTCGCCCCAGAGAACTACTTCTAAACAGGTCCACACCCCCTTGTCCTACTTACCATCTTTCCTCTCCTACCTTTGGACGGCGAGATGGAACGGGGAGGGGATCAAAGACTTTGAGAACCCTTATTAAAGTAGGTTTTGAAAACCCTAAGCTTACAGGATCCAGTGCCCTTTTCTCGCCTCCACAGTCACTCCACACAGAAGTGCTACACAGGCAGACATGCCAGCAAAACATTCGTTGCATGTAAAATACAATACAGGAAATAAAATAAGAAAATAAGCGCTCACAGATTTACAGAAGCAAGCTAAGCAAAGGATAACAGTCAAGACTGACAGTGGGGGTGGGGTGGGGGATGGGAGGGAGGGTGAAGGGAGGGTGCTGGGGAGATGGCTCAGTGGTTAGTAACACTGGCTGCTCTTCCAGAGGACCCAGGTTCAGTTCTCGCCACCCACCCATGTAGCAGCTTACAACTACTTGCAAGGGATCCAACACCCTCACACATGCAGGCAAACTACCAATGCACATAACATCTTAAAAGTTAAGTTAAAAAAAAAAACATTGGCAGTGGGCCTCCTGAGTAAGGGTTCCCAAAGGTCCCAGCCATGGCCTGAAACATCTTTTTTTGTGGGGGTGGGGGTCTAAAGGAAGGACCAGGTGTAGTGACACACCCCCTTTTCCCTCTGCCCACTTCTGTACTTGGGAAGCAGAGGCAGGTGGATCTGTGAGTTCAAGGCCAGTCTACTCTACCTAGTGAGTTCCAGGACAGCCAAAGGTATAGAGTGAGACTCTGACCCATAAAAATAAGGAAAAGAGAGGAGGGAGGAGGGGCAGGTTAGTAAAGGTGTAGTTTGAGTGGCTTTCTATTTTGATTGATACATAATCACTTCCTCTACTGGGCATGTCCCTCCCGACAATGCATCTGATTTTCGTCACATGCACACCTAATTATAATAGGCAAACAACAGTGAGTAGGGGTCCTACTTAGAAGATGAATAGAAGACACAGTTCTACTTAAATGCTCTCAAAACAAGTCCAGGCTGGATAGGCCCTTCTGTTCCTTGTAGCTAGTTACCTGAGAACACACTTGGACAGAAATTGTACAAATTTGATTGTTACCAGAGGTGGGGAGGCTCAGTCCATTGTTCAAAGATGACAGGGAAAGGAGGAGTCCTGAGGTTTCTGGGTACACTGTTTAGAGAGGGGTGTGTGTGCACAGTACATGTAGAAGCAGTTGGGCTGCCAGTGCATTCTCATGAGAAAGTATGCACCCCAAATCAGATGGGTTTTGGGCTATGACTGTATTTTGTTTGCTTCCTCCAAAAGTGACAAGAGAGAAATACCAAGCCACACATAAAGGCAGGACCATCAGAACAACACAAGGTCATTTAAATTAAACCTGAAAGGGAAGAGGGGCCTTAGAAGGACATATTTCAATTTCTGTGCACCAGTGCATGTTTTGTGTGTGAGCGAGCCTCCATGTGGGTGCTGGGAATCAAACCTGGGTCCTTTGCAAGAACAACAAGTGCTCTTATCCACTGAGCCAACTCTCTAGTCTGTATAGAGAAAATTCCGGAAAGAGAACTGCCAACCTGGAGTACTATACCCAGCAAAGATATCTACGATAATTGAAAGAAGAAGAAAACAGAAGGAAAAAATGCAGTGCCGACAACCTTGTGGAAAAATATCAGAAGGAGGAAACCATCACCAGTCTCCACGAAGACCACACTCTCAGGGAACTTGTGGCCACGGAGGCAGCTCTACAGAAGGTGGGTACTCGCAGGAATCCTGAAGACTGAGGAGAAAATATGCTGACTCACAAGGCTACAGAAAAGACTGAGCCACACAGAACAACGACAGTTCAGCAAGAAAGCTTAAAGAAAAAAAGCAAACACAACATGATCAGAAAAATGGCAGCAATCTGAAGACAGCTCTCAGGGATGGCTGAATCCATGGTCTGGATCCTCCAATCAAAAGACACAGATTTGCAGACAAGCCTTCTGCCGTCTGACAAAATGGACTTCTAAACTAGACCAAAAAGGTAAAGTCTAGAGGACATTTTGCTTCTGAATACTTGCATCTGAACAGAGCAGCATCAGCACAAATGCAAGAGCTCTGGAGATCTCCATTAGACAGGATGGACCAGGAGCAGGAGACAGAAGTGCATCCTGAGGACAGGCTGCTGGAGCCGGAGCAGCCTGGGCGAGGCTCAAACATCAGGAAACATGGGGGTGGCAGCTGGGCAATAACCAGTTGAGCCTAGATAAATAGTTTAGGGGTAATCGCTCAGTAATTGTGCTAAAGTGGATTAAATAAATCAATAGAAGGCTGGGCAGCGGTGGTGCATGCCTTTAATCCCAGCACTTGGGAGGCAGAGGCAGGTGGATTTCTGAGTTCGAGGCCAGCCTGGTCTACAGAGTGAGTTCCAGGACAGCTAGGGCTATACAGAGAAACCCTGTCTCGAAAACAAACAAACAAACAAACAAACAAAAAACAAGTCACACTTGACCCTGTGTCCGCACTGAACTGACCATGCCCTCCTTAAAACATTCAAAGGAAGGAGGACCAGCGTGAGGCCATTGTTGTTCTCTGAAACAAAAGAAGGCTGGAGTTCAGGGTGCTCCATGCTTACCTTGGAGCCCTAGCTGAAAGTACAGATTTCAGGCTGGGGAGACCGGCCCACTTCCTAAAGTTCTGGGCATAAGGGCCAGGTTCAGCCCTCAGATCATGTAGTACACGACTGTATATGGTGGTGCAGTTATTACCTCAGTGCTGGGGAGGCAGAGACAAGGATTTCTGGACCCAGAAGCCAGCCCGCCTAGCCTCAAGAACAACGGTGAAGGCTGGGTGTGGTGGTGCACGTCTTTGTGGGTAAGAGTATCTCAGGGAGTTCAAGCCAGCCTAGTCTACAAAGCAAATTCCAGGATGACCAGGGCAATATAGAGAGACCTTGTCCCCATACAACACCAAGGTAATCCCAGTATGGTGGGACTTGCCTTAAGCAAGTCAGGAAATAGGCAGGATGTCCGTAAGTTCTAAGTCAGCTAGGGGCACATAGTGGGACCCTGTCTCAAAAAGTCAAAACAGAACACAAACAAGAGAGATGGCACCTAAGGGCGCTCCAGGTTGTCCTCTTGACACCATGAGGCTGACTCCTCAAACATGGTCACACGCACCTGCACATGCATACAGAAAATGCTTGTTGCTGTTGCCAGATGTGATGGTTTACATATGCTTGGCCCAGGGAGCTACACTATTAGGACGTGTGGCCTTGTTGGAGTAGGTGTGGCCTTGTTGGAGTGGGTGTGGCCTTGTTGGAGTAGGCGTGTCACTGTGGGTGTGGCTTCAAGACCCTCATCCTAGCTGCCTGGAAGCCAGTATTCTCCTAGATCAGTCTTCTCCTAGCAGCCCTCAGATGAAGATGTAGAACCCTCAGCTCCTCCTGTACCGTGTTTGCCTGGATGCTGCCATGTTCCTGCCCTGATGATAATGAACTAAACCTCTGAACCTGTAAGCCAGCCCCAATTAAATGTTGTCTTTTTTTTTTTCAAGACAGGGTTTCTCTGTGTAGCCCTGCCTGGAACTCACTCTCTAGACCAGGCTGGCCTCGAACTCAGAAATCCACCTGCTTCTGCCTCCCAAGTGTTGGGATTAAAGGTGTGTGTCACCACTGCCCGGTAAATGTTGTCTTTATAAGAGTTGCCTTAGTCATGGTGTCTGTTCACAGCAGTAAAACCCTGAGACACCAGACAAATCAATCTGTGCTGAGCAGAGGATCCTGCCCTGTTTGGGTTACAAGTGAGTCTCTGCACCCAGGTGGTGTGTGTGTGTGTGTGTGTGTGTGTGTGTGTGTGTGTGTGTGTAAGATCTCACTGTGTACCCCAGGCTATTGGCAAATGTGTGATCCTCCTGTCTCTGTCTCCTGGTTACGGAGAGCACAGATGTATGGCATACCTGACAGGAATTAGTTTCATTGTTTTTTGTTTTTGAGACTGTCCTGGCTGGCTTAGAACTCACTATGTAGAACAGGCTGGCCTCGAACTCACAGAGGTCAGCTTGTCTCTGCCTCCCTAGTGCTGAGGTTGAGGGGGTGTGCCACCACACCAGTCTTGTTCCTCACTTTAAAAAGCAGACTTAGCCAGATGTGGTGGATCTCTGTGAGTTTGAAACTATCCTATCTCAACAAATGTATATATAATAAATATATTTATATAATACATTTAACTACCTCTCTCTCTCTCTCTCTCTCTCTCTCTCTCTCTCTCTCTCTCTGACTTCAAGGCCATCTGTAGTCTACAGTAGTCTACAGATCTACAGAGGTCCAGGACAGCTAAAACTATAAAAAAGAAACCTTGTCTGGCCCCGCAAAAAACATTAAAAAATAATAAAAAAATAAAATGAAAAGAAAACTCCATGTTAGAATGTAAATTTGAAGCTTCTTTTGAGAATAAAGAAACACTGCTAACCCTGGCTATATTTCTTCAATACTTCAAGCACTCTGTGTGGGAAGCCCTCAGATACATGTGATTTCGTTGGCATCATTAATTAATATTGGCTATAATTATCAGCTTATTAATATTAATTCCATGCAGTGGAAAGTGACTTACAGAAGAGATCTGGGGGTTTCTGGATCCACTTCTGTACTGGCTGAGAACGAGAGGATGGAGAGGTCGGCTTCCTGTTACCAGGTGTTTGTGGCAAGCAGTAATTCTTGGTTCAGTAAATGACCCCTGGGTGGGTTTGAGCACTGGAGGAGAGGAGGCTAGATTCCCTGCTTGGGAATCTGTCTTGTTCCTGGGCCTGTTCATGATGGAGGAGAACACCCCAATGCTTAAGACTATAGTGACAGAAATGTCTGATTTCTGCCTCCAGGGGACCAGGCTGAGGTTCATACAGAAGACCTGGGTTTTAGTGGGCCCCATGTCATCTGCCTGTGTCCTTGTCCAAGACGCTGAGGTGGTTTTAAGTGTTTAAAGCCCAGAGGAGACGGGTGTGTGCCCAAGCATGTGTGTGTTGTGTATGTGTGTAAGTGTGTGGGCACACACGTGTGCAAGTATGCACATGTTTGTATATGTGTATATGTGTGTGCATATACATGCATATGTGTGCATGTGTGCATGTATGTGTGTGTATGTACATATATGTGTGCATGTGTGTAAATGCATGCAGGTCAGAGGAAATCATTTCTCTCATTCTACCATTTGTGGGTTCAAACTCAGGTGGCCACGTGCTTTTACCTAATGGCTTTGTTTGCCTGGTTGTTTGTTTGTTTGTTTGTTTGTTTGGAGACAGGGTCTCACATAGCCCAGGCTGACCTTGAACTCACTATATAGCCAAGGATGACCTCGAACTCTTAATTTTCCTCCCTCTACCTTTTTTTGGGTGCTGGGCTTACAGCAACAAGTGTGTACCCGTGCATGACCTGGCTTCTTTTTGAGCCAGGGTATCTCTCACCGTATAGGCCAAGTTGATCAAGAATTTGTTTCAGACATTGTATCAAGTCAAGCTTCTATGATGGTGTGGCGATGTATTCCTGCATACCAGAAAGATCGTTGGGAATTCAAGGCCAGCCTCCATTGGTTTTGGTGGTGGTGGTGAATAACAAGACAGTCAGGCTATAGGTGTCCTAGGGAGAAGTCTGAATTTGAAGCATCTTTTGAAATTTCAGGGCCCTGCAGAGATGGCTCAGTGCTTCAGAACACTTGCTGTGCATGCATGAGGACCTGAGTTCGAATCCCCAGCACTGATGTAAAGCACCACTGTGCATGGCCTCTTATGCTAATGCTCCCAGTGAATGGGGGTGGGGTAGACATGGGAGGGCAGCCGCGATCATTGACTGCCGCCCCTGCTCCAGGTTCAGTGGGAGGCTGTCTCAAGGGATAAGGCAGAAAACAACAGACCGCCTTCTCTGACCTCCATACATGGGCATGGGCAACGCACAGTCACGCACATACACACATACTCCATGCATACATATGATACACATGTACACACTCCCATAGACAGATCCCATATAATGGCTAGTGTTTGTCAATTGGACGTCAACTAGAGTCACCTTGGAAGAAAGAACGCCAACTGAGGAATTGCTTCATTAGCTTGGCCTATGGGCAAGTCTATGGGACATATTTTTCCTTCATGTTTGACATGGGAAGGCTCAGGCTACTGTGGCCAGTGCCACTCCTAGGCAGGTGGTCCTAGGTTATATAGGAAAGCAGGCCAAGCAGGCTGAGCAAGGCAGTAGTGACATTCCTCCGTGGTCTCCTTGGTTTCTGCTTCAGTACCTGCCTCCAGGTTCCTGCCTCTGGGATCCTGCCTCAGTTGCCCATGGTGAAGGCTTGTGCAGTGGTCATATAAGGCAGGTAACCCCTTCCTCCCCACACTGCTGTCGGTCAGTGTTTTATTGTAGTCACAGAGAAGCAAACTAGGACAGAGCCACAGAGACACGTTTACACAGCATAGCCAACTTGAACATTTCTCTCTCTCTCTCTCTCTCTCTCTCTCTCTCTCTCTGTGTGTGTGTGTGTGTGTGTGTGTGTGTGTGTGTGTATGCATGCACAGCTATGTGCACATGCAAAGCTCAGAGACCATGGAGTGCCTCCTTCAATATTCTTTATCTTCTTTCTTTGAGGCAGTGTCTTGTTTTGAACCCGGAACTCACCTTATCATCTAGAGCTGGCTGTCTTACAAGCCCCTGGGATTGGCCTGTCTCTGTCCTCTAGTGTTGGGAATTATAAGATCACATGCCTGGTCTGACATGGGGTCTGGGGTCTTGAACCCAGATTCTTTTGTTTTCTTTGTGGGGCATTTACCCACTGAGCCATCTGCCCCAGCCTGACTGTTGGTTATCACCAATAACTCTGCGTTAGATACTGTTTAGATTTGTATAGTGCATAGGCTAGTGTGTTTCCCTATGTCATGCTCAAGTGAGGACTATTCTCCTGGGCTGTGGCTGCATCCTGCAGCAATCACAGGACAGAGAGAATAGTGATGGCCACACCCAGCGTTCCTGTGTCCCTCCGTTCCCTCCGTCCCCGATTGTTCCACCACTGACACGTCTTACTCTCACACCTGAGCCTGGACACAGCACAGGTGTGTTATTTCCCCTCATTACATGGCCTAGACCCTGTCCCAGAGAAACAGCAGAGGCCTGACAGAGCCAGACCCTTCCTTTCTGGGGTACACTAGGAGACAACACCCCAACTCATACCCAGGGACTTGGGCTCTGTGCTCAGAGGGAGCGAGCTTGTGTTTAATACCGACTTAGAGGAGAATTAGCATTCTTGTCAGCAGAGAGCAAGCTAGAAGATAATTAAAACTTTGCCCCTGGAATAGCTGATTCATTTGAATTTTATGGCTCATGTAAGAACAAGGAAAAGCGGGGAGAAACTGCTCTGCCATGCTGGGGTTGGCCCAGCTGCCCAGCCCCATGCTTTTCCTAGTGTGCAGTCCATGAACGTGGTCTGAGGTACAACTGTGTGCCACGGAGGGCCTGTTATAGTGAGAAAGACCCTGTGCCATGATCCTGTCCAGACAGTTGCTCAGCAGAGATTGGCCATGTTGAAATTTTTTTTTGTTGCTATGGTAACAGGCAGCCAATCCCTGGCTGGCTCCAAACATCATGTAGCCCATGGGCTGGGGACATGTCTTGGTAAAAAAAATGTTGGCTCAGCATGCAGGAAGCCCTGGGTTCAATTCCTAGCACCGTGTAGCCCCAACCCTGTCTCACAAAATAAAAAGACTAGGGAGAAACCTCAGACTTTACAAGCAGGACTGGGTTTGGGTCCCCAGAACCCACATAATAAGTAAAAGCATGCATTATACACCTGTAATCCCAGGACCTGGGAGGAGACATGACCAGCCCTAGACCTCTCCTGGAAGCCCTAGACCTCTCCTGGAAGCTCATAGGAAGTATAGCCTATGTGGCAAAGTTTCAGGGCAATGAAAGTCCCCTCCCTCTTTTGCTATGTAGCCCAGGCCAGCTTTGAACTCATGATCTTCCTGACTTAGCCTCCTGAATGCCGAGACCACAGACTCACACTCCCAGTCTTAGATGACTGACTTCTAAGCGTACTATTTAAAGCCAATCCCAGAATCCTGCTAGGACATTGTCTGTGCCTGTGAGCCATCTTCCTATCCCCTGGTCTCTGTATCTGTTTCCTGATTTTGCCTGGTTGATGTGCTGGGGATTGAACGCAGGGCTTTCTGCATGCTAGGCAAGCGCCCTACCAACTGAACCAGATAACCAGCTCAAGGACAAACGTACATTTTCCAGCTGAGAAGGCTGGACCAATCTGGGCTAATGTCACCACTGTGCCCTACTGGCCAGAGTCCAAGTGACTATACTGTAACTGAGTGTCACAGAGTTCAGGTTCACCCTGCCCTCAGCTGGAGATGAGAAACCTTGAGTGAGCCTCAGGCTGACGCATGAACCTTTACGGCTGTCATTTATAAATGTTAACACTGTTGGGCCAGAAATCCAAGGGGATGACTATCCATGTCCTGGCCACAGCAGCTGGGACACACAGTGGTTCACTCAAGGTGGCCTCTCTTTCTGCAGGATGTGGAGGCCCTTTCTGGGAAAGGTCATGCTGTGAGCCTGGGACCATTGCAGTGTTCCCGGGTCCCTGCATTCTCCCCAGCCAGCTCAGCCAGCGGCTGAAACACACTGAGAGAGAGAGAGAGAGAGAGAGAGAGAGAGAGAGAGAGAGAGAATGTATATCTCACACGTGAATACTACATCACTTATACCCTCCCCTCTCTCCTCTCCTCTCCCTCCCCTCTCCCTCTCCCTCTCCTCCCCTCCCCCAACATATATGCAGAGGTATATATAAATATAACCTGATGAGTTCACTTACATTGCTCATCTGTGTGTCTCAGCAATATTAATTGTCTGTTGCTCTTCATCCAGGGCTGGGGCCCAGGTGAGATTTCCCCCATCTGCGCTGGCTTGTCAGCTGGTGTCACCGTGCAGGTCTTGTTGCGGTGACCCTATCTATCATTGGGGCTCCCTGGGAGCAGCTTCCCTGTCCTATTTAGATACTGCCATCTCCCAACAGAAGTCCTGGTTTTCTGGCTTTTACTGTCTAATACCTCATCTTCTGTGGCATTCCTGAGCCTTAGGGGTAGGGGTGTGTCGTCGATGTATCCTTAGATTGGGGCAGCATGGTCAGTCAGTTCTCTCATCCTGAGCAGTTGGGATTTCTGTAATGGTCTCCATCTGCTGAAAAAAGAAGCGAAACATCGTATTCCCACCAAAGAGAGGAGTTGGGGAGCCACCGCTCCTCCCCCACCCCAGCCACCAGGAAGCCTGTGGCTAGCCCCTCCCCCCAGGCCTGTGCTGTGGGCAGAAGGAGTTTTGCTGGCTCCCAGAGCCCACTCCAAAGCTCAGATGGCCCAGCACAGGCGTCTGGCCCTGGCTGGCAGGCCTGAGTCCCAACCCTCCTGTCAACACTTCTCTCATGGCCTCAGCCCGCTTCTGATCCCTCCAGCCGGGATGAGGAATGCAAAACTAGAATGGGCTGCAGCTGGGAGCCAAGACTCTGGCTTAAGCATTCCCCCCCCCTCCCCACCCTGCCAGCTGTGTGGATCAAGAGGCCCGAGCTCCAAGTCTGCAAGAAGGTGCTTTCTGGAGGTGGACCTTGACCTACCTGCTTGCTATCTGTACATGTACACAGAGAGGAGCTCACACACATCCATGTATACTCCCACCTGCAAACACACTTAAACACGCAAACACACACATGTACTGCCTTGTTACAAGCACACACATTCTCAATCACAAAGCACACGCTCAGATATACACTTACACAATTGGCTGGCTGACCCAGCCTTTGAGCCCTGCAGATCAAGGCAGGTTCCACCATATTGAATTCATCTGGGTCTCTGTGCCAAGGCTGCTATCTGAGCACTCACGTGGCCACCCTGTGAAGGCCCCTACCAGGCCCAGGCTCTGGTTGGCCTGTGCCTCACTGACAGGCTCCGTCACGTACAGATCCCACTAACTAAGAACACTTGGGCAGGAGTGTCAAAACCATGGGGACTTGGGAAGCTTGTCTACACAGGGGTCAGGGTCAGGGGCCTCCAAGGGGGGCCATGACTTCTCTGAGAGATGCCTGAGGACAAACAAGGCCACTCCACGCATGCAGAGAAGACAACTGGGCAGGGAACCTAGGGAATGGGGCCTGTGGATGGAGAAAGAGGCTGTGTACTTCTGAGAACTCAGGAGGTCAGGGGTTGAACAGGAGAAGCAAGCTGAGGACAGTGGCCTTGTGGTTACAGGAAGGCCTGTTCCATATCGTGAGGGAGGCCCCCTAAGGATCGCTGGCACCAAACCTTCACTGAACCTGTCCCTGCTGTGTGAGTCTTTGCACTTCCTGCCTGGAACTAAGGGAGGCTGGGGTGGGGGGACGCTACTGTACCCTGTGGTCTTAGCTGTGTATTTATACATGCACATTATGTCTGTCTATCTGTCTCTCCTCTCTCTCTCTCTCTCTCTCTCTCTCTCTCTCTCTCACACACACACACACACACACACACACACACCTACTTGGTTATGTCTCTACTGCCCCCCTTTTTGAGACGGGGCTTCAAAACCCACTTGAACTTCTAATCCTCCTGCCTCTGCCTCCTGAGTGGAGCAGAACCTGGCCTCCATAAGTGCATTTGTTTGGTTGGTGGTGCACCTAAACTTTTAGGGAGACCCAGGCTTGCATTTGCTCCCTGCCCCCAACTTTGCTAACTCACTGGACTCTGGAGGCTAGTAATAGCTACACGGTAGCCTCCACTAGCCAAGATCAAGACTTGCTCTCAGAATCCTCTCAGATGGCCCTTTGCTGCACATTAGAAAGAGAAGGGACAACTGTGGTGGTGACACAGACCTTTAATCCTAGTATGGAAGCCAGAGGAAGGGAGATCTCTGAGTTCGAGGCCAGCCTGACCTACACAGTGAGTTCCATGACAGTCAGGGCTACACAGGAAACCCTGTGAGAAGGGACAAAGAACTTGGGGGAGTTACTCCTAAGCTGCAAATGACTTGACAGTGGTGGCTTGGGTCCTTGACTTCTGTCTTCAGGGTCTTTCTGTCATCCGTGTCCCTCACGCCATCATGCCCACAACTGCAGAGGATTCACAGGCACAGAGAAATCTGAGGGTGAAGATGAAGGTCAAAGCCTGGCAGGGACAGCACCTCACAGTCCCCTTCTCTCTCTGCCACTCGCTCAGAGGATCCTCGTGTTGGGACCTGCAGGTCTCTCTCCTCATCCCCTACTCCTGCTTGTAGTGACCTGTCTGTCTCAGGAAACATCCTGCCAGGGAGGTGAGTCATGGGAGCTGTTGGTCCCCGAGGGTTTGACTAGGAAAAACGGTGCAGGTGAGTGGGTGTAGAGACCTGGTGGCCGGGCTGTCACTGTTCTGGGGGTGTGCGGCCTCTAACCCTCACTCCACCCTTTAGTATACCTCCTGTCCTCAGTTCTCTTTTACAAACGAAGAGTGGGCAGTCGAGTGGCTCACCAGCCAATCAGCAACAGAACTGGATTTGAACCTTGGTCACCTGGATGTGGCCGCTACTTGGCTTGCTGCCTGATATTCTGAGCCCCAGGCCTGCCTTAGAGACCACAAGACAGCTCTGTCTTCCCCAGATTCCCCCAGAGCCAAGCTGTACGCGGGCTCAAGTCCATGCCTGCTTTTAGTGTCAAGTCGGTGGTGCCTTCAAGGTCTAGAATGAAGCCAGGAGGAAGGCAGAGGTTGAGAGAACTGGTATTTAAAAAGAAGTTTTTCATTAAAAATTGTGGGTGGCTGACTGGGGAGATGGCTTCATGCTATAGGAACAACACAACACCACAAAACCCATGGACCCTAACCGGTGGCTCTCACTGAGGAACCAAGTGTGTAAAGGTCTCTGTTGCTGTGATGAGCATGACCACACGACCAAAGCAACTTGGGGAAGGAAGGGTTTAGTTCATCTTAGGCTTCCAGGTTACTCTCTGTCACTAAAGGAAGCCAGGGCAGGAACCAAGCAGGAACCCAGAGCAGGAGCTGACACGGAGCCATGAAGGATGGCTGTTCAGTGACTTGCTTCTCATGGCTTGCTGTTTGCTTTCCTATACACCCCCAGGATCACCTGCCCAAGGATGACATCACCCAAAGTGAGCTGGGCCCTCCCACATCAATCACCAATCAAGAAAATGTCCCACAGATACGCCTACAGGCCGATCTGATGGAGGCAGTTTCTCAGCTGAGGCTCCCTCTTCTCAGATGACCCTACCCCGAGTCAAGTCGAAAACCATTAACCAGGACACTGGGTTTGATTTCCAGCACCCACATGGTGGTTCACAACTATCCCTAACTCAAGTTTCAGGAGGTCCGATGTCCTCCTCTGACGTCCATGGGCACTAGCATGCACGTGGTACACATGTATGCACACAGGGAAAACATGCAATAAGATAAAATTAATAAATGCGAATTTCGTATGACATTTATTTGTGTGTGCGCATGTGTGAGTGTGAGTGTGTGTATGTGTGTGTGGGGTCCACGTGTCCCACAATACATGTGGCATTCAGAGCACAATC
Organism: Rhabdomys pumilio; assembly: GCA_030674055.1. Lineage (NCBI taxonomy): Eukaryota > Metazoa > Chordata > Mammalia > Rodentia > Muridae > Rhabdomys > Rhabdomys pumilio. The sequence goes on from JANHMN010000002.1 coordinate 228,433,068, forward strand.
TGTGGGAGTCAGTCCTCTCCTTCTACCCTGTATGCTCTTGAGGCTGAATGGGGTCTCCAAGCACGGAGTTAGGGACATCAAAGTTCTGAAAGGCCAGCTCTGGGCAGGAGACAGGGTGACCTAAGACAGACTCAGCCCTCAGCACTTACTTGTGGGTAATGGGCCATGACAGTGGCAGGGGACAAGGCCAAGCTCGTTCTGATTCTCAGCTTGCCAGTCCTTTTCTCAAGATATGTGCTGCGTGTATCCCACTTGAAATGGAGGTACAGAGAGGTTAAGTAACTAGGCCAAGGTCACACAGCTAGCTGGGTACTGGGAACCGTGTTCTTAGTCTATGGTACCCTGGAAACTTATGTCTACTGGGAGGATACTAAGAATAACCAGATTCTAAGACGATTCAGTTATAGCTCTGTCTACAGGGATCCAATCTGGTCTTAGGACATCAGGAGTGACTTGTAGGAAAGGCTGGGAACACAGAATGGAATGGTAAGGGAGAGTTATTTGGAACCAGAGGAAGGGATTCCTCTTGCCCTATATGTGAGAAGGCACGTAGGTGCAATTGAGCATGGAGTTTGAGAAGTGGCAGGAGGCGAATGTTGATGGGAGAGCCTAGTGGGCAGAGCCAGAGGCACATGGAGTTCAGTATTGATCTAAGGACAGTGGGGTGGCATAGAGGGTTTTATAGCATGGTTACTAGGCTTGGGGCCACAGCCTGCCAGGTTTGGGACACCAGACCTCAATAAGCCAGTTAAAGTAGCTAATGTATAGTGAAAAACAGAGAAGGAAATGTACTTAGTGTGGCGACATCAGGAGGATACTGAGAGATTGGGGACTTCCCAAGTCCTAAGGGGTCCTGACATGAGGGTGGGGCTTAAATAGCAGGAGATTTGCATAACTAAGCAGTCAAGGCATAACCCTGTCTGCCATCTTCTCCATCAAGCTCCTTTGTAAGGTCATCGGGTTGTTAATCTTCTTCCGGGTGACCAGTTCCCCCTCCCTCAGGTTGTCCCTAAGGCTCCAGCCATTTATTCTCTCAACGGGAGCATACTGGGACCTTTTCATTTCTTGGGGTCCATTTTTTTTCCACTAGGCTGAAAGCTAAAGAGAGGGTCTTAAGTGTCTCTTTAGAATTCGTCCCCTCCTGTCAGACAGGCTGGGATGACAGGAGTAGAGGCTTCTTCAGTGCTGGTGGGAACATCTAGAGACTTACCTGAGAGCTGACGAGGATACCTGGGCGCACCCTCACCCCTCAAAGTAGACTTTTGCTCCTAGGAATGTCCTTATTTGGGAATATTTCATGCTGAGCCCTGGGCTCCCTGAAACCCCCAATCAAAGGAGAGATCAATAGATCAAGACTCTGGGAAACAGAGCCTGAGGAGTGGGTCAGGTTTAAGTCACACACAACAGCGTCCCACCTGCAGTCCGTTCTGGTCTGTGTGAAGGGAGCTTTGAGCCAGGCCTGTAGCTGAGCGTGCACCCCCAGGTCTGCAGGAGAGCACAGCAGATGTCTGCAGCAAGCCTGGCCCTGCCGTCAACCCCTGTGCCCAGAGGCTCAGAGAAGCTCACTAATTTGTTTGTAAACCAGTTTGTTTTCTGCCAAGCCAAAACATCTTGTTCATGAGGTTTCACCTTGATTAATTTTATTCATGAGAGGTACTTTCCAGGGAAGGAAGGATCCAGGACTCAGGGCAGGGCCAGCTGGGCCAGCGCCTACTCCCCATACAGCAGGCAATCTGGCCACGGTGGCCTACCCTGGATTTTCACCCTGAGCTAGCAGGGCCAGAAGAGACCAGGAGGCCAGATGATTCCAGTCTACCCCAAGGAAAAAATGGTCAGAGGCCCTGATGGCAGAAGGCACACTTTGGCCTCAGCAGAGCGGGCACGAGCCAGTGGAAATGGGAGCAGATTCTCTTGTTTGGGAAAAACCTGGGTGTCAGTTTTTTGATTGTTGAAACAAAGTCTCACTTTGCAGCCCTGGCTGGCCCAGAATTTACCATGTAAAGCAGGCTGGATTGAAACTGAGGAGTTTTATATTTTATAAAGATTAGTGTTTGTCTAGCATATTGGACCCCCCAGCAAGATTTGGATTGGGTATACTGGTCCACTCCTGTAATCCTGTAATCCCAGCATTTGGGATGCAGAGGTAGGAGGATCAGAAGTTTCAGGTCGTCTTTAGATTAACTAGAGATGACCTTGAACTCCTGATCCTCCTGCCTCTGGCTCCACTGTGAGACATCCACGTGCAGCTTAGAACAGACCACACCAGACCAAACGGTTCCAAGGAGGGGGTTATTCAGGAGATAGGGCAAAGATGGGGGTGGAGGGAGAGACGTAGAAGAAGATGGAGGAAGAAGAGAGAGGAATAGAAGTCAGGGGGTTCTGCCTGTTTTATATGGGCAGTGACTGTAGCCTCCCCCCAGGTAAAGGTGAGGTAGCCAGGTGGATTCTAGGAACGTTTGGCGGTTGCCTTGGCAACGATGTGGGGGTCGCATAGATGTGATGTCACTGGGTTCGGAGCCTGATACCAACATCTACCCCTTCAGAGGCCTCTCAGACCAGAAGCATAGACTGAGGGACATCTGTCCATGAGGTTGTACTAGTTTCAGCCCAGATTTTCCACCTCTTAGCTTTGGCCCCTGATTCTGACATCTATAACAACTGCAGAGATGAATCCATTTTACAAGGAAGGGGCTCTAGGCTCAAAGACACCCCCACACACACCCGTGTCCCTTTCCCTGCCTGTGTTCTGTTTGGGTGGATCACAGCCTCTGTCCTGCCCACGGTGACACGTGAGCGGATGGATATGCTCCCAGCTGTGAAATTCCAGAGGGACCCTGGGTAGGATCCCTCCGCTATCATCCAGCCAGTTACACTTCCAGTACCTGCCAAGGGCATGTGCTCTTCCGTAAGGTTGTGCACCCAGTAGGTGCTCAATAAGTTCCAGAGATATCTGACGGTGTTTGAGGCCGTTGCCAACCTCCCAGCTCTGTCTGGCAGCAGGGAGCTGGCAGAGAAGAAATGGCGGCTGTAGGGAATGCGGCCCTGCACTGGCTGGCCTGTAGGGGTCGTCCTTGGGTGCTAGGCCTGGAGTCCCTCCCTTCCCCACCCCCAGGCAGCAGGGGAGAGGCTTAGCAGGGGCCTCCTCCCCCAGCGGGGGGCCCCTGGAGGGCCATGGGGAGGAGCCTGCCTGGCAGGAGCTGGGAGAGCTTCTGCTCAAACACAAAGCAGCCAGGGGAGGTTGCAGGCGCCTGCTGGCAGCTCTGAACCAGCTTCTTTCTCTTCCTGCCTTCTGCAGTCCTTGTGGTAAAAACGCCGCATGACAGATGGCTAATACTGAAGCAAGGATGGAGGCCTAGTCCCACACCTCCCCAGCACCCAGCCTCCTACACAGCCGTGTGTGTGTGTGTGTGTGTGTGTGTGTGTGTGTGTGTGTGTGTAGTGGTCAGAGTACAAGAGGGCAAATTGTTTCTTTTTTTTTTGGACGGGATCTTGTATAACACTGACTGAGTTGGAACTCTTGGTTTGTAGACCAGGGTGGCCTTGAACTCACCTGCCTCTTCTTGCCAAATTCTGGTATTAAAGGTAAGCACCACCATGTCTGGCTTACAGAACAATTTGTGGGCGTTGGATCTTTCCACCATGTGGGTCCCTAGGATGGTGGAACTATATCCGTTTGTCAGGCTTAGCAGCAAGCACCTTTACCCACTGAGCCATCTCACTGGCCCTGAAATGTGGTTTTACACGGTTGTGTTCTCGTTAAAGCTTCGGGGAGAGTGATTGGATGCCCATTATGACCAGGAGAAGTTTTTATTTGGGGAGCTATTGGTGTAAGCATACTGAGAAGCACCCCAAATTATTTGGTGGGACATACTCAAAACTTCCTTCTCCCAAAGCTGTGTTGTCCTTTGATGCCTGGGGCTTGCATGGTGGCATCAATGTAACCTGCCTCTACTCCTGGGATTCCCAAGAGCGTTCATCCCAGGGGTGACAACCAGAAAGTGTTCAGACATAGCCAGATACCCCTTGGAGGCCAGATGTCTATCCTGGGTTATCAGATGGATGATGGCTGTGGATGGTGACCAAAGGCCAAGGGACCCACCCTGTCTCCTCAGCTATCTGTGGTAATTTCCAGAAGGAACCCTCAACCAGCTCAGTAGGTAAAGCCTTTGCCTCAGAAACACGAGTACCTGAGTTCGATCCCCAGACCCCGAATTTCAAAAGCAGGTTGTGCAACCAAGAGTGACAGTGTACGTGACAAATGGAACAGGGGCTTCGGGAGTTTAAAGTCATCCTCAGTGACATAGCAAGCTCAAGACCAGCCTGGGACACATGACAGACACTCTTGTCTAAAAATTAAACCAGTCAGTAGTGATGACACTCTTGTAATCCCAGATCTGGGGAGATGAGACAGGCAGACCTGGGGCTCACTGGCTGGCCAGCTTAGCCTGCTGGGTAAGCGCCAGGGCAGGAACAGACTCTTCTCAAAACATAGGCTCAGCTGTGAGAGCTTAGGCCCCACACCCGACACCCCGACACCGGAAGGAAAATGAAGGCAGAAGGATCAGTAAACACGGTCAGTTTCAACCACACAGAGAGAGTTCTGGGTCAGCCTGGGCTGTATGAGACCCTGTATCAACAAAACAGAAAATCAGGCTGCCAAGATGGCTCAACCAGTAAAAGGCACTTGCCACCAAGCCTGCCACCAAGCCTAGTGCGCTATTTGACCCCCAAAAGCACACTGAATGAAGAGAAGAAATAAAAAAGGAAAGGAACGAGACTGATCCCAAGTTTCCGCACCAGAAGAGTGAAATGGACGCAGTAAAGAATCCGAAGTAGCCGCTCATGGGTAAAGGGAAACGTTTATTCCAAACCATGGAGGCTGTCTCTTTCTGGGGAAAGCAGAGAAGCAACTAGGCTTCCCAAAGGCTACAGCAGCAGCTGCGATGGGTGTTTCCAGGGTTTTAAGGGGAACAGATACCTGGGAGGAGGGGAACCTGTAAACTGGGGTGGAGGACTTTGAAGTGTATAACAGGGACTTGTTGAGTGGAGATTTAAGGAGCCCCAAGCCTGCCGGCACAGACCTTGATATGCTAATGTGCACCACAGGCTTGTTAATAGAAGGACCAGAGGTCCCTTTTGCTGGAGACAAGGCGAATGCTTCCTTTTAGCAGGTAGAAGCTCCCTCACCCCCAATAATTATGTCTATTTACTTTTAAAAAGCTCTTTTATTGTTGTTGTTGTTGTTGTTGTTTTTCCAAGACACGGTTGTTCTGTGTAGTCTGACTGTGCTGGAACTCACTCTCTAGATCAGGCTGGCCTCGAACTTAGAGATCTTCCTGCCTCTGCCTCCCAAGTGCAGGGACTAAAATTGTGCGCCACCACCGCCAAGCTTTAAAGTTGCTTTTTGAAGTGAACCAGGCATGGTGGCTCACGCCTTAATCCCAACACTCAGGAGGCAGAGGCACGAGGATCTCTGTGAGTTTGAGGCTAGCCTGATCTACATAGAGAGATGTGAGTGGCACCTGGGGAATGGTTCTTGTGAGAAGTATCACATATGAATCTTTTCTATTAGTTTCTATAGTGCTTGTGTTTAAGACAAGGAATTAAAATATTTTGTCTTGTTCGAGGCCAGCCTGGTCTACAGAGTGAGTTCCAGGACAGCCAAGGCTATACAGAGAAACCCTGTTTCGAAAAAACCAAAAAAAAAAAAAAAAAAAAAAAAATTGTCTCCCCTACCTTTTACGTAAATGTGTTAACACTTCCCCCACCCTCACCACCGCCACCCAAATCCTCATTTACTTAAAGGCCTATTGCTAGTCCAGGAATTTGGTGTCCTGAAGCAGTGATCCCTTTCCCCTTCCTTTTTAATTCCAGTGAGCTAATTCTTCTCAGCCTAGCCAACTGAATAAGACTGTGAGGTCGGACCCCAGCCAATGGAGAAGAGACACAGTTTCACCTCAGAATAAAAGCCAAATGCACTTCTGTCTTGGGTGTTTGCTCTTCTGATCAACAATAAAGTTTGCCTTATCCTGACACTTCAGTGGAGTGGTGTTCCTTTCTTTGTGACCATGAACATATTTCCAACAACACCCATGGTTGGCTTCTGGCATTCACATTTGCACACACAGACAATAAGCACATAGACCTGTACATATGTTCTTTTTTTTTTTCCTTTCTGCCCCTGGGAATCTGTTCCTCAAAAGCTGACAGAGGAAGAATGCAAGGCTGAAGTACACCCTAACTCCCTATCTGCCATTGTGCCACCAGCCTGCCAGGTCAAGGTCAGGAAGGTGGATGGCATGTGGACACCCAAAGCCTCTTCTGTTAGGATGTATTCGAACTCTAGGGAGCTGTAAGTTTAGCTTCTGAGGACACTTCCTGAGGTACACACAACATAGCTGCTATCCCTGATCACCTAGCTGTGTGGAGACATATAGGACTTCCTGATCCTATGAAACTGGAACTCTGCCCCCAGGCACCGTCTCCACCTCACCACCCTCTGAGCTTTCCAGATGTGTCTGACCCAACTGCAGCATCTGTAGCACACACTGAAGATTCTGTCAAGTTGATAGGATTAGAGTCGAGGCTCAGAATGCTTGTCTAGAGTGCACGAAACCCTGGACCACACCCCCAGCAGCACATCACCCAGAGGTGGTGTACATACTCCCAAGGGTGCACATGTGTGATCCCAGCATTCAGGAGGGGAAGGCAGAAGGATCAGAAGTTCAAGTCTATCCTCAGCCACCTACTGAATTCGAAGCTAGCCCAGGATACTCAAGACCCTGTCTCAAAACATGCCTCATGCTAGCTCTCTCTGTCTCTGTCTCTGTCTCTGTCTCTGTCTCTGATCCTCCCTCCCTCCCTCCCTCTCTCTAGCTCTCTTGCTATGTCTACAAAATACCTGGGAGGAATCAACTCAAAGGGAGAGACTTATTTTTCTCATGGTTTCAGAGATTTCAGCCTGTGGTCTCGATGCCTGTTTGCTTTACGTCTATGGGAAGCTAGGAGCTTGTATAGATAAAAAATGCTCTCTCTGTGGTTGCCAGGAAGGAGAGAGAGAGAGAGAGAGAGAGAGAGAGAGAGAGAGAGAGAGAGTGAGAGAGACAGAGAGAGACAGAGAGAGAGAAGAAAGAGAGAGGAGGTGGAGAGAGAGAGGGAGGGAGAAGGAAGGGAGGGAGGGAAGGAGGGAAGGAGGAAGGGAGAGACGAGGGGAGGGAGGGAGGGAGGGAAGCAGACAGAGAGACAGAAGAGGGCAGTATGGGAAGTGGCAGGAGACAGAAAAGGACACGCCCACTTCCAGGTGTGGCTTAGCTTGAGTGTCACAGTTCAGAGAGGCTGCTGGGGCGTTGGTGTCCACCAACGATGCCCAGACAGGCCTTCCATCAAGGTGTGCTGCAGGAGTCAGTGTGGGGACCTGGAAACCGTCTGCTTGCTCTTTTGGGTTCTCTGAAAGAATCTGGTCTCCCTTTGTTCATGTTTAACTCTACTGGGAAAATAAACCACATTCCATTTTGCTGCGGGTCCTTCAAGTCTCTCTTCTGGCGGGTCCCTTGTTCCTTTGCCAGGCCCAGAGTCCGGGCCAAAGTTCCTGGGACTTGGCGATTCCTAATAATTAACCCGTGATCCCGGGGCTGCGTGGAATGAAAAGCTCATCAGGGAGTTACCAGACCCCAAGGTGTTCGATTCGACATCTCTGAACCTCAGTCTCCACACCTCCCCTTCCATGGCCACCTCTGGCTATTCCTTACCGGTATGCTCCTTGCTCCTCACTCCAGAGGCCCTGAGCAGGGTTCCCTGGGTGTATCCTGGGGACATTCAGAAGGAGCCCTGGTGACAGAGGACGCGGGGTGGATGACTCTACTGCTGTTGCTTTCCCTGTCTGGCCAGCACTCCTTCACTGAGCCAGACCTGAGTGATACAGAGCTAAGTCGCTTAGCCACTGAGAACCGTCCCCAGAGTGGTTCCTTCTGAGTCGCCTTGTAAATTAAAGCTCGAAGCCTGAACCAAACCCCACAAGTGCGATTTAGTCTAAGTGTTTTCATTCATTTTAATTCTAAAAATGCAATGTCATAAAATGGCACACCTGGCCTGTTCACAAGCTAACGAGGGCGTTTACTACAGAGACGAACTCGGGGGCTGTAACATTAGTGAAATTAGCAGCATTCACGGATCTCGGCCTCCTCAGCGCCTTGCAGTTGGGTGGCTGATACACTCAGTGAGGCAGGTGCCACAGTCAGCCCTGACTGACTTCCAGGTTGCAGACGAGACACAGAGGTTGGTAATTTGGACAAAGTCACACAGCTACAAAGGGGGCCACTGGGCCTGTGAGACGAGTAAAGGCACTTGCCACCAAACCTGAGGGGTCTGAGTTTGATCCCCATGGGTCCACATGGTGGAAGGAGAGAACAGACTAAAGTTATTCCCTGAAAACACACACACACACACACACACACACACACACACACGCCAAGAGACCTCTCCCCCTGACCCCCACTTCTGATGCTAACTGCTTCATGGCTGGGTGCCAAAGTCTGATCTGAAGTCCTCTGTGACCAAGGTCTCGATTCCTGCCGTCATTCTGTGAGGCACACGGGATGTTTTGGGCTGATGGAGAGTGTCCCTGAAGCAGCCCCCAGCAATGTTTTCTCCACACCAGCTCCTCAACTCAGCTTCAGTGAGAACATCCATAGTAGGGGGGGGTGAACCTGAAGATACCCCCCCAGCAGGGCTACCTCCCGGCCATTCTTTAATTCCTTCTACATAGAATGGTTCCTTAGTCTTGCCTTCCCTAGCCCCCAGGCCAGGTTTAACCTTTTCATTCCCAAATATTAATTCATTCATTCATTCATCAGGAATCAGAGTTTTACAGCCCCAGTGGTATAGGGAGTTGGGAGTCGGGACTTCCTAGGACAGGTGACAGCCCAGTGTCATGTGCTCTGTGCTGAGCATTGCATGTTAATGTTAATGTTATGGTAATGTTAAGGCAGACTGGTAACTGAGAGCAGTAACTGGGAAGACTGGATTTTAGAGAGGAATCAGGGAAGGAACAGAGCTCTGGGCAGCAGAAAGAGCAGGTTTTGGTAACTGGGATCCCTGTCCCTGAGTTCCTGAGCCACTCCCCGCCCTGTGTGCTGACAGCTGTGGTCTCACTGTTATAGAAGGCAGACCCTGGGTACTCCAAGAGGAGCGGAGGAGGAGGCTTGAGCTAGGTGGACTGGGGACGTTCAGGGGACATGCCTGGACACAGCTGTGGAAACGTTCAGATTTGCCAGTGATTTGAAGAACACCTGGGAACCTGGCGGCAGTGGCTGGTGGCTGAATCCCAGCTGGCTGATGCAGGAAAGTCAGCACAAGGTTATCAAGATCATTAAAGCTAGCCTGAGCTAGCTCCAAGTCAACCTGATCTAACTAGCGAGGCCTGGTCTCTGCAGAACGATGGCGCCAGGCTGCGCAGACAGCTCTGCACTGTATGCTTATCGAAGTTGACAGTCTCCGCCTCTTGTTTTCTTGGTGAGTGTCTCTGGCTCTGACCTCTGTCCCACATCGGTCATTCCTCACCGGGTGGTTCAACCTTCCAGGTAGTCTGTTTCACGTCTGTAGTTGTACCTGGTTTTTTTCTACGGAGCCTCACGTAGCCCAGGCTGGCCTCAGGGAGAATGACCTCGAAGTCTTATCCTCCTGCCTCTACTTCCCCGGTTGCTTAGATCTCCCTAGTGCTCAGTGGTTTGCCTTTCAACAGAAGGAGCGCTGAGCCGCGGAGCCGGCCTTCTAGCCTCCCCTCCGCTTCCTCTACTCCTTGCAACACCTACCAGCCCTCCGTTTCTAGAATGTCACCGTTTCATACTGTTCTATAAATGGAGCCCGTAGCCTAGCGTCTGCTGGGACTAGCTTTTCGTCTCGGTGGATCTCCCTGGAGATTCTCCCAAGCTGCTGTGCGAGTCCAGTCTGGCTGGACGTTTGCAGGTAGAGACAGGGAGACTGACTAGGAGCATGCGTAGTCAGGTGGGGGAAATCTGAGGATGGAATGTGGGGCAAGGAGCAGTCCAACCCTCCAAGCCCCCAAGTCATGTGGTCATGGAGAGGGTGAACGACTTCACTCTAAAGTGCTGGGATGGAGGAAGACCAGAAACTCGTAAGACCTCATAGATGGCCGTCTCATTCCGGACAAAGCATCGAGGTGGTGAAGACAATCCAGGGCTTGCGGTGGGAGGAGCTAGATGCCTGGGGAGCCACTGGGGCGGCAGTGGGGGTGGGGGTGAGGGAGTGGTGGCAGGGCTCGGGTAGTTCCTGGACCTTTTCCTCACTCCAGCCCCACTCTTCCTTTCTTTACAGTCACAGGACACCAGAGAGCCAGCGCTATGCTGGGAGCTGAGTTTGGCCCCAGGGGGAAGGAGGGAAGAGAACCCAGGGCCTTGTGCGTGCTAAGCTTTCCTTCTGTACCAGCAGAAAGGAAAGGATTTAAAGACAGACTTGTGTCTCAACCTATCAAGCTAACGAAACGACAGACAACAGAGATATGGGACTCCCCTCAAGAACGGCGCACGCGGAGAGAAGGAAAAGGCACCAGCCCAAAGGGGGGACTTATCTCGTTAGAAAGAGATTTCGCACAGTTCTAGGGGATGAGACTGAAGCACAGACACAGCTCAGTCGTGGGCGGGATCACACCTTGGTCGGGCTGCATCGCTGTGCAAGTCCCTGGCTTCTATTTAAACTTTCATCTCTCCTTAGGGCGAGTGGATTTTGGTAGCACTTGCTGGATCTCTGGATCTCTCTTCCCGATGTGACCACGTTAAATACACCTCCCTTTCTGCCTTCCAATTTTAATTTGAGTCTTTAAATCGTCTTAGTGAGGACAGTTAGGTGGACCTGACTTGGGGCATCAGTTGTGACATACCACTAAGCCACAGAAGCCTTGATGTCTGGCTATCCCTGCACCCAGGGTGTACTGGGCAGTGTTCTGCAGGGCTTCGGGTCACTAAGAACCTTCCAGAACTGCCTGATGAGAAGGCACCTATGCATGCAGGCTGCTGGGGGAAACCCCATCGGTCTTCCACATGAAAAGGCTCCTGTAGCTGCAGGTAGCTGCAGGGCCAGAAGCATCTTCATTATGCATGGTCTGAGGCTCACAGAGAATGGGAAGGGACCTGCCTAGACCTGTCGGGGTGTTTAGAAAGGTTGGTGCTCCAGGCCAGACAGCCAGGTGTGGCCCCTGAAGGAAGGACAAGCCCAGAAGAGCATAGGTTGTTTGTTTTGCTTTCTTTCTCTTTCTCTTTCTCTTTCTTTCTTTCTTTCTTTCTTTCTTTCTTTCTTTCTTTTATTTTCTTTTCTTTTATTTTATTTTTAGACAAGGACTCTTCCTTAACCCCAGCTGTCCTGGAACTAGCTATGTAAAGCAGGATCCTGGAACAGAGAGATCTTCCTGCCTCTACCTCCTGAGTGCTGGAAATAAAGGCATTTAATTACCATGCCAGGCCCAGTTTGAATCCCAGCCAGTCACATAGCAGCGGTGTGGTCCCAGCCTTTCCAAGCTGCCCTCATCCATGAAACACAGGCCTGTCTTGTAGTTCTGACTCCTGGCTCTAGCAGACACCATGTGACATGACTGTGGTTGTTTCCCACATCCCTGAGACTCAGGACAGGTGCTAGGAGCCCAGGCCCCCAGCCAGCAAACTCCACAGTCTCAAGGGAAGAGCTGCCACCACCTCCAGGCAGGCCCTCAGACTCCACAGAACCTATAGGCAGGTTAGTCTGGTAGGTAGACTGAGATCCGCTGGATAGACAGGCATGCTGGACAGATGTTGCTGGTCTGCACACTGGACCCCACAGGAATATAGGCCTGTTGTGTTCATTCATGTAGCTGGAAGCTGAGTCTCTGTTGTTTGTCTTTCTGTATAGCCCAGGCTAGTTTTGAACTGACTATGTAGCCAGCTTCTAGTAGTTGGAAACTTTTGATTGTCCAGCCTCTAAGTGCTGGGATGACCACTCTCTATCGACTTAAGCTTTTGAAGGGAGATTGACACCGGCTCATTATTGGAACATGTCAGTCATTCAGAATTAGGCACCATTCCTAGGGTTTTATTATTTTGTTTATTTATTTTAACCATTTCCTGTAGCCCAGGTTAGCCTCAAACTCATTATGTGGCTAGGGATGGCTTTGAACTCCTGATCCTTCTGCTTCCACTTCTTGAGTGTTGGGACTACAGGTGTGTGCTACATACTGACAAACCTTGCTCAGTGCAGACCCGAGGCTGCTAGTGCGTAGTCTCTGAGTGGCTGGAAGGGCTCTGTAGTGCTGAGAGACCTCTGGGTCTTCATCTCAACCCCACTGGGCTCCAGATTGGTGCAGGGCTATGCAGACTGCAGCCGGGTAGGCCTGGCTTCAGGTCCCAGCTCCATCAGTTGAGGACTGGGTGATTATGGTCCAGGGATTCTCTGTGCCTCATTTCCCTCAGTTGCACAGAGATGAAGGCTGTCTGTCTCTCCCAGAGGTGACATTTCTCCACCCCGACCCTACTCAGTACCTTTGAGTCTGGCTTTCCTGGGATATCAGATTTGTAGAGTTTTTGCATTTTTATAAAATGTTAGCGGGGTAGTGGTGGTGCATGTTTTTAATCCCAGCACACGGGAAGCATAAGCAGGCCGATCTCAGTGAGTTGGAGGACAGCCTGGTCTTTAGGGTGAGTTCCAGGATGTTGAAAGCTACACAGAGAAACCGTGTCTTGAAAAATCAAAACAACAACAACAATAACTCTTGGAGCTGGACAGCTGCCCATGGGTCTGGTGTGTGAGCGGCTTGGGTAATGGTTTGGGGCTGATGCGTGGCTGTGTCTGCTCTGTGGGCTCTTCTGAAGTTTTTAGTTTGCTTTCTTGTGTTTCGTTTTAGAGACAGATCTTTTTTTTTGTTTGTTTGTTTTTTGTTTTTTGTTTTTCAAGACAGGGTTTCTCTGTGTAGTCCTGGCTGTCCTTGAACTCACTCTGTAGACCAGGCTGGCCTCGAACTTAGAAATCCTCCTGCCTCTGCCTCCCAAGTGCTAGGATCAAAGGTGTGTGCCACCACCGCCCTGCTTGGAGACAGATCTTATGTAACCCAGGTTGGCCTCGAACTCCATCACCCGTGACCATCTGACCCTCCTGCCCTTGCCTCCTGAGGGCTAGAATTATTCAGCATACTGTTATACCACCACCATAGCTAACCTATAGGATGCCAGGGATGGGACCATGGCTTTGTGTACTAAGCAAGCATTCTACCGAGAGAGCTACGGCTGCATCCTGTCCTCCTGTTAAGTTATTATATTATTACTAACTCTGTATGTGTGAGTGTGTGCGTGTACGTGTGTGTGTGTGTGTGTGTGTGTGTGTGTGTGTGGTACACTGGTCTCAGGGAGGTCAGAGGACAACTCATGGGACCCAGGAACCGAACTCCAGAATTGAACCCATCTTGTCAGGGTTAATGGCAAGCACCTTGACCCACTGAACCATCTCATCCAACCACCCTGTTTTAAACATACATTTATTTATTTATTTATTTATTTATTTATTTATTTATTTATTGTGTTGTGCCAGCGTCTCCGGCTGGCTGGCTGTGCACAGTCTTCATTTTGTTTGTTTACTTATTTACAGACAGGGTGTCACTCTAAGTAACCCAGGCAGGCCTTGAACTGATAGCACTCCTCCTGCCTCATCCTTCCAAGTAGGTGGGATCACAGGACTGCATAACCAGACTGTCGGCTACTTATTTATTTATTTATTTATTTATTTATTTATTGATAGACAGGGTGTCTGTCCTGTAGCCTAGGTTGGCCTGGAACTGGAACTCCTGACCCTCTACTAGCTCTTAAGTAACTGTGATTACAGGAGAGTGCGTTACCATGTGCAGTGTCTTAGTCAGGGCTGCTCTGGCCCGGATTAAGCACCATAACCAAAGGCAACTTGGGGAGGAAAGGGTTTATTTGGCTTACACTTCCACACTGTAGACTATCATTGAAGGATGCCAGGACAGGAACTCAAACATGGCGGGAACCTGGAGGCAGGAGCTGCTGCAGAGGCCACGGAGGGGTGCTGCTTACTGACTTGCCCCCCATGGCTTGCTCAGCCTGCTTTCTTTCACAAGCCCAGGGATGACCCCACCCACAATGGGCTGGGCCCTCCCCCCATCAATCACTAATTTTAAAACGCCCTATAAGCTTGCCTATACTACAGCTGGATCTTATGACAGCAGTTTCTCAAAGTGCTCTCCTGTCAAGATGACTCTCGCTTGTGTCAAGTTGACATAAAACTAGACAGTACATCTTTAAAAAAAAAAATAAAGATTTATTTTACTTTATCTGTATGAATGTGGTGTGTGTACGTGTACCATGTGTGTGCCTGGTACCTGAGAAGACGGTGTGAAGTCTACTACAACTGGAGTTACAGATGGTCTCCAGGGTACCAGGAGTCAAACTGGGTCCTCTGTAAGACCAAGGAATACTGTAACCCACAGAGCCATCTCTCCAGCCTCTGTTTCGTTTGCTTTGTTTGTTTTTTAAATACATTTTTAGAATTAGAGGAACTTATTTTGGCTGTGGCCATGCAGTGGCCCATGAGTTGTCATTGACTGTCTCATTCCCTGTAGTATTGAGTGACAGGTGAGGTGCCACGCACATCCATTGGCTCTCAACCCTCCTGAGACCCTTGATACAGTTTGTGTTGTGGTGACCGCCTGGCAAAAACTTATTGTCTTGCTATTCTATAAGTGTATAAGTGTAATTTCGCTACTGTTATGAATCGTGATGTAAATAGTTTTGGTTGTCGCGGGGGTGTCGCGACCCACAGGTTGAGAACTCCATCTCAGCGGGGAGCCGCCTGCTACAGTGGAAGTGAATAAATATTGTTGCCTTCCCTGCGGGCCGCTTCTCTTCTAGGACACCACATCTCTATCTGTCATTAGTGAGACTTAATTGTATTAGAAGCGAAACAGGTCTTGGCCTCCTCCGGCCTCTGATGGTGTCTCTGAACTTCACGGGACATCTCCACCGTGCGGGGGAGGATAGTTTGCACGTTTTGCTGTGTGCTCCTTCAGAACCTCTCTGGCCTTTCCCTCCTGGCTTAGATTCAGGAAGACTCCAGAGAAAGGTGCCCCTGCCCCCATCACAGCAAGGGCTCAGACGGGGCGGGACTTGGTCACGTGGGTGGTGTGTGTCAGACCAGACGTTTGCCGGGTTATCCTCCCCACCCCCACCCTCCACTGGCTCCCTTGAAGCCAGTCCCAGAGCGCTTGAGGGAGCAGGCCTGTAGGGCTTCTGGTCCTGCTGGCCTCTGGAGTGTTTGCTTTGTTTGGGGGGTGAAAGCCAGGTCCCAAGGGCAAATGCAGAGCTCTCTACCACTGATGCACACCCCCAGCCCTTTGGGGGACAGGATCTCTGTGTAGCTCAAGCTGTCTTTAAACTCGTGATAAACTCCTGTCTCCACTTCCTGAGAGCCGTGATATGTTATTGAGTCTTTTGGGGTTTGATATTTATTTATTATTATCCATGTACATGGTGTGTGTGTGTGTGTGTGTGTGTGTGTGCGTGCGCGCACACACACTCGCACAGGTGCCCATGTGTCACACAGTACTTGGGTGGAGGTCAGAGGACAACTGGATGGAGTTGGTTCTTGCCTTTCTATCTTTTATATGGATTCTAGGGTTCAAGCTAAGGTCATCAGACCTACATGGCCAAGGCTTTATCTGTTGAGCCGTTTTGCAGGCCCAAAGGATTCTCTGTGCTGGAGGCCATCCATGACCAAGTACTGTGCCTGGGCTTTCCCAATCTCTGTGGCCGTGGTGACTGACTCGTCATGACAAGGCTATGAATCCTAGCAGCATTATAGTCAGGCTCTGCACGGGGAGGAAGGGCAGCGACCCCACTAGGTGGTTCAACCAGCCATGTTTCCTTCTGTGACACAAAGCCCCGAAGTGGCCATTTGAGTCATTTGGGCTTCTTACTGAAATAGACAGAGACATACATTTCTGGCCACTGTTCTGATATCTTTAGCATGTGGTGTTTGTCCTCCTGGGCTCAAGGTGGCTGCAGTACCGCCACCATCACTACAGTATTCCAAGTGGGCTTTGGGGAGGTTGATGGTATTACCCACTGAGGCATGGAGTCTATGAACTCCCCTGAAGAGGGGCTCTGGGGATGAGACATAGCATATCCATCATGGAGTCAGCTTAGTTATTCCCTGAGAGTGGGGTGGGCATCTCCCAAGGACCCTGGTTCAGGTTGCCTGGTGACCTGAGGTGGGGGTCAGGAAGCATGGGGTCCTGGTATTTGATACTTCAGCTCCTGTAGGTGGTCCAGCTGGGAATTCAACTTTGGGAATTGACCCAAGGGCTGTGAGCGGATGGCCAGTGGTTGGGACTGACCCTGGAGACCTCAGCCAGGCTTATGACTGGGCCATAGGGTGGAGGATGCTGGGGTCAGCAAGGCATTGACCTGAGCTTCTTGCCTGGTCTTGTTGAGTCAGAATATGGGATTGCAATGGTTACCCAGGGGCCTCTGGGCACAGTCCATTCAGGCCTAAGCCTAGTTGGCAAGGCAGCCTTCCCTCCTAACCCACCTCTGGCAGCCATGGCTGGGACCCACAATGCAATGCTCTCTAGTCTGGAAGCAGGGGGAGGGTGTGGCCATCTCTTTAGGAGGACAACACTCTGGGGCCAAGTCTGGCTCATCATTGTTCTTGTAAATAAAGTTTTATAGGGATACAGCCATGCCTTTTTGAAGACAGTGCCTCACTTATGTAGCCCAGATTGGCCTCAAATTCATAATTCTTGGGCTCTTCGGTGTTAAGATTACAAGCCTGTGTTGTCATGCCCGGCTCCAGCTGTGAGTGTGTTTATGGGTTAACTAAGGCAGCTTTAGGATCACAAGGGCAGAGTTCAACAGTTGGGACAGCAGCCACATGGCCCACAAGGCTTAGCATACCGACTGTCTGGCCCTTTGCAGACAGAACTGCTGGCTTGGGCCTGTACAGAAAGCAGCTGGCACCAGGATCGGTGGGCGGGGCTCTCCAAGAGTGAGCGGGCAAGGATGGGCCAGGAGGCCTGGGGAAGGTTTGGGAGATAGTACAGGCCCTGAGGTCCGGGTTTGGTTTAGTGTAGATTCAAAAAACCCCTCTCTCCCAGCAGTGCCTGAGGCTGGCTTGTCATAGGCTAGGACGGCCATTTGGAGCCCTTTGTGAGAAAAGAAGCCACTTCGTGGTACACAGGGAGCAGACACCGAGGGCTTCTGTCTCTGCTAGAGGTAGCATTTAGAGCAACCGGCTCAGACTAGCTCCTTGAGCTTGTAGCCTTAGAGGACCAGGCCAAATGATTTTCCAAGGGAAGCCAACTTGCAGTTGGGTTTCCTGGGAAATCTGGTTTTTATCCAGTGGTAGTTAATTGCATTTTTATGAAGTCACAGGAATGCCTGGCTGCAGGCTTCAAGGTACGGAACTTGGGGGTGGGGTAGCTGGAGAATGGCTGGAGGGTGGGCCGGGCTGAGCCCCTCCTGCAGCCACAGCAGCCGGGCTGTGGCCCCCAGGCTGGGCAGGATGGTGTCGGGTTTCTAGTCTTGACCTAACCCACCCCTGAGCGGTGGAGCCTTCCTGCCTAGGAGTCTGGAGTTGGGGGTGGGGAGCCAGAGCTCATAGCCTTGGGTACCCCACCTGTAGTTCCTACTGAGGAACCCAGGGGTGCCAACTGTGGGTAAGACTTACGGTGTATGTTTGTTACTCTGTCATCCAGGAGCCCGAGAAGTGGGTGGCAGGCAGGGCTGAACATCAGACTCATAGTTAGGGCTTCCCTGGGTAAGGTCGAGCTTGCCAGTTCTTTAAAGGGTGTCTGCACCCCCTACAGTGGCTGGGCCACTTTACAGCATCCTGGACCTGCCGGCTCATGTCAACCCGGCTTTTTGAGGCTTTTGTGAAATCGTTCCGCATTCAGGTGGATTTCCTATGGCCTCGGGGCGGCAGTCTGAGGTGAAAGTGACAGCTGACTGGAGGCAAGTTGGTTTAAGCAAAGAAATTCTGTGACTCCCGAACAGGAAACTTCCAGTATGGGGCCCGAATCGGATTCTGAGATCCAAAGAGCGGTACCCGGGCTCTTTTTTGCTCACCGCCCCACTCTGTGTCCCTTGGGTACTGAGTTCGTGGGCGGGCCCTGGGTGGCGGCACTCCTGCAATCCCAGGGAGAGTAACCCAGTGACAGCGTGAGGAACCCAAGGTGGCTTCTCATTGGGCCTGATTGTGTCATGTGCTCAGCTGGCCCGGTCGCTGTGGGCAAGGGCAGGCCCTGCTGCTGGAGAGTTGAGCAAGACCAGCCTGGCCGAGAGAAACCGGGATACCATCCCGGAAGCGGAAGTGCACAGACCAGGACAGCCCTCGGCCCGCATCTTCTGCAGGAGCATGTTCAGGAGGGTGTTAGGGGCTGAAGATAAGGCTGCTCCACAGTGGCGTCTCCAGTCACTTAGCATGGAGATCACTCCGTTATAACATCCCTCCCCCCATGATGCCAGGGGTCCTGCTCCTGGTGACATGGAACTATACCAGCTCTACAGACTTTCTTGGGGTCCAGGGTGCAGACACTTTTGGGAAAGAAGTCAGCCTTGTTGGAGGGGCTTCCTTCTAGAGGAGCCCTTGGAGTTCATAGTTAGATTCCCTTTCTAAGCTCACAGGCTCCAGTGTGTCATATTCCTTGGTGGTGAAGCTTCCCCTACACCGCCAAGCCCTCTTTTCCTGGCTTCCTGAAGCCAGCAGTGGAATTTCTTCCCATCACCAAGAGAAAGGCCTGGTGCCAGCCTGCTGCTGAGTTAGCTCAGTAGATTTGGAATTGGATCCTGGCAGAAGCTGGCAGGGCCTCCCATTGCATCTGGATTCTAGCAGAGTTGGGTTCAATTCTCTCTTCTTTTGGAAATCTGTCTTCGTGTTGGTAGAACCATTTTATGAGGAAACAGAGAGGATCTGGGTGAGGGGTGTTGTTGTACTGTCTGGCTAGTACTCAGAAGGTGGAGGCTGGAGGACCAGGAGTTCAAAGCCAGCCTCTGCTAGGGAGTTCAAGACCAACCCTGGAAACATGAGACCTTCTTGCCCCAACCCTCCCCTAAAAGTATCAGGAGGACACTGACTTTGGCATGGCCTTGGCACTCACATTCTGCTGGAGCCCACCAACCAGCTAGGTAGAGGTGCCTGATGGGAAATCTCCCCTCCCAAAGTTACAGTCAGCAACAAGCCAGAAACTGGGTGTGTGGGGCTTCCTAATGGTTTCAGTTTTGAAAAGGAGTATGTGAGCATGTAGGCCACAGCCTTGAGCACGGGGGTGGGGGTGGAGTGGGGTTTCCAGGAAAAGAACAGAACAATGCCTGTGTCTCAGCACAGCAAAGGTGTCTATCATGTACATGTATGCTAGTGTACCCACATGCACACACATGTACTCATGCACTCACTCACACACACTCTCACATATATGCCCGCACACACACCAAAGACTGCAAGCAGGAGCATGAGGCTTGCACTCTTTCTCCAGGTTCCTCTCCATCAGACCTTACACTTGGGATTCTGGTTCTAGCCAACACCCTCAGAATCTTCTGCTGTGGTATAGTCCGGTCCCCACCTAGGTAGCCTCAGCTCTGGACATGTTGGTGATCAGCTCTTTCTGCCTGGTCATGTAGAGACTCTCCACTGGTGGTGGGTAACTCCTGGCACCAGAGCCAGTGGATCCCTGTTGGGACATGACATCTTGGCTTTTGTCAATCCAGGAGCCAGCAGTGCCAGCAGCCCAGACAGATGAGTGGCCCAAACTGTACAGAACCAAGGGCCATCTTCCTATGTCTGCTTGGAGGGGCTAAGCCTGCAAGCCCCTTGACTGTTACCGCACCAGGGCATGGAGGGATTGCACAGGAGCTGCCCGGGTCTCTTGCTCTCTGTGCTTACTTTTTTTTTTTCTCGAGCAGTGTGAAGCACCCATGCAACCTGAGGAAGGAGCAGCATCAGAATCACCCTGCAAAGGCAGCTGCTGCCAGTCCCTAAGGCCTGCAGGAAGGGGTGTTTCGGGCACATCCCAGCCTGACCCTGTCATGTGAATCACCCCAATAAAGGTGTCAAGAGCTCTCTAGTGGTCCGTGTACAAACATACAGTGCATAGACATCCTTTTCTCCTGTGCTAGTGTTTCTTGAAGGCCATTCTTTCTGCCTAAGGCAGGCTGGGCCTTCACAGATCCCTGTCTCTGGGTGCTGGGCCGTCTCTCCTGCATATGGCCTTCTTGTTCTTACCCCTGCCTCCCAGGTCCCCTTACAAAGCTTCCACCTGGGCCAGGCATCTGGAATCCCTTTTAGAGGTAAGAATTTGTGTACAGTATCACTTCGAGACAAGGTCTTACTGGGTAGCCCTGGCTGTCTTGGAGCTTACTATGCAGACCGGGCTGGCCTCAAATTCATAGAGCTCTGCCTGTCTCTACCTCCTTAGTGTTGGAACTAAAGGTGTGCTCCACCACACCTGGCTGCTTCTTTTTTAAGTTTATTTTTATGAGCATGAGTGTTTTGTCTGCACATAGTTCTCTGTGTCATACATGTGCGTCGACTTCATGGAAGACAAAAGGTGTTGCCAGATGCCCCGGGATTAGGGTTACAGATAGTCAGGAGCCTCCATGTGGATACGGGGAACTGATCCCAGCTTCTCTGGAGGAGTAGTCAGTGCTCTTAACTGCTCAGCCACTCCTCCAGCCTGCTTGTGCATTCTTTGGTTCTCTTCTGTGAATGGGGCTTTCGCTTGCCTCTATGTCTGTGCACTATATATTTGCCTGGTGCCAGAGGAAGTCAGAAGAGGGCATCAGATCCTCTGGAACTGGAGTTTTAGATGGCTGCGAGCCGCTCTATAGGTGCTGGAAATCAAGCCTGAAACTAGTTCCTCTGAAGAACAGCTAGTGCTCCCACCTGCTGAGCGTTTGTCTTAGTTAGCATTATAATTGGTACAATGAAACTGGATAACCAAAAGCAAATGGGGAGAAAAGGGGTTGTTTAATGACTTACACTCCCATACCACTGTTCATCACTGGAGGAAGTCAGGACAGGAACTCAAGCAGGGCAGGAACCTGGAGGCAGGAGCTGATGCAGAGACCATGGAGGAGTGATGCTTACTGGCTTGTTCTCCATGGCTTGTTCATCCTGCTTTCTTATAGAACCCAGGACCACCAGCCCAGGGATAGTACCACCCTTAATGGGCTGGGCCCTACCCTACCAATCACTAATTAAGAAATTCTTCTACAGGCTTGCCTGTATCAAGCTCTGTGTGGACAGAATTGTCTAACAAGCATCTTATGTTCAGGGCGGGGAGGGTCCTGTGTATAGAGGAGCTGTTGCATCCAGAGGACACAAGTTCATAGTTCTCTACCCCAGCTTCCAAGATGTTCTCTGAGCCCTGGGGCTATAATCTGGCTCATAATTGTACTGTTTTGTTGCTGTTACTATTGTTGTTTTGGTGATAGGTTCTTATTACACAGTTGGCTAGCTTGGAACTAGCTATGTAGGTCAGTCTGGCTCAGAACTCAGCCTGCCAATTCCTCATGAGAGTTGGGATTAAAGACTTGGGCCACCATACCTCATCTAAATTGGACTCTTTAAAGTAGTAAATGCTGGTGTGTGTGTGTGTGTGTGTGTGTGTGTGTGTGTGTGTGTTAGCTGTTGTTCTTGTGGAAAACCTGGCTTTGATTCCCAGCATTCACATAGTGGCTCACAACCATCTGTAACTCCTGTTTTAGGAGATCCAACATCCTCTTCTGACATCCATGGGCACCAGGCACACACGCATGCAGGCAAAACATATATAGATAAAATAATTTAAACTAAATTCTTTTTTTTTTTTTTTTTTTAAGTTTTTTGAGACAGGGTTTCTCTGTATAGCCTTAGCTGTCCTGGAACTCACTCTGTAGACCAGACTGTCCTGGAACTCAGAAATCCGCCTGCCTCTGCCTCCCGAGTGCTGGGATTAAAGGCGTGCGCCACCACTGCCCGGCAACTAAATTCTAAAGTAGTAAATAAACTTGAAATTGTGCTTATTTTGGTTATTAGAAGCCTGGCAAATGGGTCCCGAGTTTGAAACCAGTTCAGTCTACATGCTGGGTTCTGGGTCATTCAGAGATACATAGCCTATTTAAACAAAACCAAAAGACAAAAACTAAACAAAAAAACCTAACCAACCAACCAAACAGAAAAGCCAACCTGTTCTGAGGGATAGCTCAGCAGTTAGGAGTCCCCACTGCTCTTGTAGAGGGCATTAGCTTGATCCCCAGCACCTATGTCAGGTGACTCACAACTGTCTGTAGCTCCTGGGTATCCCACACTGTGCTGTTACAGACTTTTCCTGAGGCGACACAACACACATCTAGTCGCCTCAGAAAGGGAGCCTCAACAGACCAAAGTAAAAACTGCACCAATGCCCAACTTGATGAGCCAATGAGTTTTATTGGAGTTATTTACAAGATTATGGGATAGGGGTTACTTACAGGAGCAGAAATGACACAGTCACACCAGCAAGTGTCTACCTCAGCACAGGTGACAGCTCATAAAAGCAGAAACCTGGAGCACGCCATACAGGCTGCAGGCAGCACAGGAGATCAGAGTGTCCTTTCCTGGTGCCTCGATTGTTCTGATGATCTTCCAGACAGCTCAGCTGCTCTCTGAGTCCTTTCAGCTTGGGTGGTCTGGGAACATCTCTCAAGCAGTCTTTATTTTTGTCTTCTGGATGGAGTGTTTTAATCTCGGAGTAAATGGCTACATATTACACAGGACAGTTTTTAAAAATAAATCTTTATTTCTACATGCACACATCATATGTGTGTGTGTGTGTGTGTGTGTGTGTGTATTGGAAGTCAGAGGAGGATTGTGGGAACCAGGACCCTCTTGCTACCATATAGGCCCTGGGGACTGAACTTAGAAGGTCAGCTTTGGTAGCAAACACCTTTCCAGTTATCTCCCTGACCCAACAAAATGTTAAGCAAACTCAAGACAAATATTACAGTAGAAAAAATACATTCACTAATTATGTTACAAAGAGATAATTTATTATGTAAAAAGCATCTACAAATAGAAAAATGAGGAGAGTGATCAAAGGGATAAGCAGGCATTCACAAGAACACTAAGTAAGGGCCTTGGCCACAATGACTCTAAGAAGCCTCTTCATTTGGACCCTCTGTTCCTCTGTGCAAGTGTGGGTGTGCCATGGAGCGTGTAGAGGTCAGAGGTCAGGTTCTGGTATCAGTCCTCATCTTGTATCTTGTCTGAGAGAGGGGCTGTTGTTTTTGTGACTCATTTGCCACTGTGTATGCTGGTCATGAACTGGAGTCTCCTGGCCCTACTTCCATCTCACCACAGGAGCCCTGGGGTGACACAGGTCTGGGGAGTCCTCACATCTGAATGACAAGCTCTCTATCCACTAGGAAATCCTACCAGTTCTCCTTATTTTACGTTGGGTCTCCTATGTAGCTTTGGCTGTTCTGGAACTCAAAAATCTGCCTGACTGGGATTACAGATGCATATTACTACTTTTTTTTTTTAATTTTAATTTTTTAAAATTTTAATTTAATTTAATTTTAATTTTTTCCAGTGTAGTCCAGGCTGGCCAGGGATCTGCATTTCTTCTACCTGGGATTTCAGGTCTGCACCTGGCTAGTATGAGACAATATTGAAATCACCATGATGGGTCTAGACTATGGCTCAATGGTTGGGTAATTTCTGTAAATATCTTAGATGTTTGGCATTTCAGAATGAAAAGATTAACTAACTTAATGAACACCGTTGATGAAATTTTGGAATCACAAGAATTGCGTTCTTGTTCCCCGTTGATGGATCCCATTCTGTGGAGAACTGGCAGTGTCTGCCAGAATGAGGACCGCATGGAGCTTTACCTCTAGAAATCCAGCTCACACATATTATTAATTATGACAAAGAAGTGACAAACACCAGCAGTGTGTGGTGGCTCAGCACCTGATCCCAGCTACTTGAGAGGCTCAGGTAGGTTGTTGTGAGTTCAATGCCAGCCTCAACGACAGGGAGACTTCAAAGCCAGCTACATAGTAAATTCCAGGCCAATTTGACTACATGGTAAGACCTTAAGTAAAACAAAGCATAGCTTGGGCTACACAGTGCAGCCATTTCAGAAAAACAGAAGGCACTTGCCTAGCCTACCTGTTCAATGCACTGGATTCATCTGTGGAACTTAAGTAACACAATAAAAGGTTATCCACCAGGTTCTTTGCTGTCCTAGCTGCCCACAGGGTGCCGAGCGATACATAACGTGGAGAAGGTGGATCGGGAGTCCCAAGATATGAAAAGTAAGCACAGGGAGAAAGTGTGTGTGTGTGTGTGTGTGTGTGTGAGAGAGAGGGGGGGGGCTCTCAGGATAAGACTTTGCACAGCAGTTCTGTTACAGAGTCTTTTTCATGGCTGTCTCATTTTCTTTTTGATATTTTGATGTTTTCCTTTTCAAAAACTTCATTCAAAACTGTTGTCAACACCCTTCCCCCCGCCCCCTTCAGGATATTCCGTATTAAAACAGGTACCTATGAGGATGGAGAGATGGCTCAAAGTGTTTCTTGCTCCTGGGCGGTGGTGGTGCAATGTTTGATCCCAGCACTTGAGAGGCAGAGGTATCATATCCTTGAGTTCGAGGTCAGCCTGGTCTACAGAGAGAGTTTCAAGATGGCCACGGCTACACAGAGAAACTATGCCTTAAAAAAACGAAACAAAACATAAAAACGCTTGCTGCTCTTACAGAGGAGCAGTCTCCTCAGCACTCACACTGAACTGCTCACACCTGCTTCTAAGTCCAGCTTTAGGGGATCGGAGGCTCGCTTCTGACTTCCTCCTCTCCGTGGGCAGCAGCATACGTGGTACACACATCTATATTTACAAAAAAAGAGTATCTACACATCAGGCATGAGGCAGGTTTGTTTTCCCTTAAAGCTTTTATTTCCATGTACATATCTGTGTAAGTGTTTACATGTGTTATGGAATCAAACTCCAGTCCTCTGGAAGAACAGCAAGCCCTGTTATTAATTTCTTCCTTCTCCTTCTCGCTCCAGCCCCACTCACTCCAGCCCTGCTTGCTCTGGCCCAAAGGTTTTTATTTATTTATTATATGTAAGTACACTGTCTGTTGTCTTCAGACACCCTATAAGACGGTATCAGATCTCATTACAGATGGTTGTGAGCCACCATGTGGTTGCTGGGATTTGAACTCATGACCTCTGGAAGAGTAGTCAGCACTCTTAACTGCTGAGCCATCTCACCAGTCCCTAATTTAAACAATTTAACTTATTTATTTTATATCCTGCTCACTGCACCCATCCTGGTCAACCCTCTCACAATCCTTTCCCGTCTCCTTTGAGCAGTGGCCCCCCTCCCCCCAACCCCTCCACACTTAAAGTCTCTATGAGGCTAGGTGCTTTCTCTCCCATTGAAGCCAGACAAGGCATCCCAGCTAGTAGAATATATCCCATGTACAGGCAACAGCTTTTGGAATGGCTCCTGTTCCAGTTGTCTGGAACCCTGACAAAGGCCAAGCTGCATATCTGCTAGTTTTATGCAGGAAGGCCTAGGTGTAGCCTGTGTCTACTCTCTGGTTGGTGGTTCAGACACTGAGAGAACTCCAAGAGTCCAGGTCAGTTGACTGTTGGTCTTCTGGTGGAGTCGCTATTCCCTTTGGGGTCTGCAGCAAGCATTCATAACTGTCATCTCTATAACCCCAGCAATATACATTTAGAAGGACAACTGTCCAGATTTCTCTTCAGCTTTCCTCGACCTGCTTGGCCACTGTGGGTGCTGGATTCAGCATCCTCAGCACCTGGGACCTTACTTACTCCAAGAAGACTGGTGAAGACACTTGGGCAGTCTCTGGGGGTGGGATCTGTACACATGGTCTCTGCAATTCCCGTTGTTGCTGGCAGTCTGGCTGGCATCTGTCTGTCCTGGTCCTTGTTGCACCATAATCAATTCCACAGGCTCTCTGGAAGGGACCCATAGCAGTCATTAGGCTGCCCAAGAGACCTACTTTCAGCAGGCAAGGGATGAAAAAGACTGCGACTATAACATCCCTGTCTTTTCTCTTATTTTCTTGGGGATCACAGGGAGCTGGCTCAAACTTGTTTCTGATTTGTGTCAATACATTCTCCCTTAGCTCCAGAGAAGGAACCCGAGATGGCAGGCAGCCAGGATGTTCTGTCCACTGTGCTGCTAGTGACTCTAGGCTCTAGACTAACCCATCCCACCAGCCCAGATAATGAGTCAATTCAGGTATTTTGCTCAGTATTGGAGGGGAAGGCCCTTCTTAGGGTAGTGAGAGACACCTCACAAACAGGTGTCTATTTAGAATAAAGGTGACGCTTAGGTGGGGGACTTAAGACCCTGAGCTGTTGCTGACAGCATCACCGATTAGCCCCTCTGGCACAGCCAACTGGTATTTCTTTGATCCATGAGCTGCATACCTGCATGGAGGCTCCTGGTTATCTCTAGGAAGATGACTCAGTGGATAAAGAAAGGCACTTTCTGAGTAAGCTCTCTGGCACCCAGGAAAAGAACACCAGTCATCCTCAAGGACCATGATGTGGAGGTTAAGGCATCTGGGTCACCACTGCTAAAGGAAGTGAGTTTACTGGAGAGCTTGGAGCTGGAGCCCTAGCTGGGCTTGCAATTGGACTCAGTGCCACCTACCACAGCACTGTCATCAGAGTTCAGCTGCTAAGTCTTGTTGGACCCCTTTAACCTTCCAGAATCAAGTCTTATATGAACCCTAGCCCCTACTCTTGATTTTCCTTCGTATTTTTTTTTTTTTCCTGAGGTGAGACAAAGTCTGTGTATCCCCGGGCTTCAAACCCAGAGACCTGCCTCTGCTTTCTAGGTGCTCAGACTATCTCCATGTTGGGCTGCTTTCTCCTTTAAGCAGAGCATGTCTCAAGCTTTCAGCCTTCAGCACACAGTAAAAGCCGGCAATGGTCCAGGCTGAGGTGGTGGCACACCAAGTACTTGTCTAGCATGCAAGAAAATTTGGGTTCCATTCCCAGTACCATACAAATCATCATGGCAGTTGGTGATCAACTGTTATCCTAGCACTTGGGAGGTGGAGACCAGAGGATCAGAAGTTGGTCATCCTTGGCTACAAAGCAAGCTGAAGTCTAGGATGGAGTATAAGACCTTGTCCCCTCCCCACCCTCCAAAAGGCAGCACGAGATAGGTGGAGACAATTGAGAGCTTGTCTTCCATGCTCAGAACCCTATCCAGGTTTAATCTTGCCCCCGTGCTAGGAAAAAAAGGTGTGGGTTTCAGCAGAGGGCAGGAAGTTCAATGAGAGGGTTTAGACTCTCAGACCTTTCCAGTCAGTCTCAGGCAGGGAAGCCTGCCTCAGATCTTCTGCCACACAAGGCTGCAGGGTGTGGCTCAGAATAAGAGCCCTGGAAATTGCCTTTTTCCTTGACTGAGGAAACTACCCTTCTCTGAACCTTGCTGTCAGTCCCTGGAATTTTCAATCCCTTTATGGGGTCCCCCCTTTTGTGATGCTGCAGGGAGCAGGGCACAGCTGCTTTGAGAACTCAAGTTAAACTCAGTGTTCCACAGTCCCAGGAATGCCCTTCAGAGGCTTCTCCAAACTGAAGTTTTAGGAATTCTACTTTCTGGCCAGGGTCCTCTCCTTCCCCCACTACTAGAGGCCAGGGTGGAGCTTCTCCAGGAACTGACTAGAGATGCCAGTCTGTGACTGCATGTACAACTCAGTGCAGGCTTGTCTTGGAGGCTGCCCTCCTGGCTCCAAGGCAGGAACTTTCTGACTCCCAGATGGCTGCCTCAAGGACCCAGCTGTCCCACTGGGTTCTAGCAGCCAGTACACTAGAAAGGCCTTTGGTTTTTTAGCCACGTCATTAGGCCCCTAAAAGGTAACTAGTCTATTGGGGCATACATGTGGAGAGGGGTCATATGCACATCATATGTGAATGCAAAAATGATTTGCAGTAGTGTCTTCTTAAAAATTTCCAAGAGGGAGCATGACTACCGTTTGCCCTCAGTCAGTCTCCACAGATCCCTGTCCACACTGCAACCAAAGTAAACTTGTCTAAGATCAAGTTCTAGTGGATGGAAGACAGCCATACACTTGCCAAGCCTTCAGGATAGAACTGGGTGCCATCTGAAGCCAGGCTCCTCGTAGCTGAGGGCAGATATCGCTCTTATACTGGAGTGTTCTTCTGGAATGGTGTCACAGGTAGTCTTCCATTAGTGCTTAGGATTTTCCAGATCTTTCACACCAATGCTGTAATTGAACCAGCCATCTAGTTGATACCAGCTCTGAACAGCGGGGTTAGAAAATCAGCAAGCAGAACCAACCATTGCTTGATGTAGTCCTCTGTAAAGTTCAGTGAACATTAGATTTCTCATGACCTCAGGTTGAGGGCATATTCTGAGCCCCATTTAAAATGCCAGCATCCAACAGTGAGGAAGAGGCACGGGAAAGGCTCCCTTGTGGGTGGATCACTTGACAAGTAGCCAGAATACTTACTTCTTGGAATGCTTCAACTAGCGAGTTCCCATCTTTAAATACCCGGACACTCTGCCAACAAGCACTTAGACCAAATGGACACTTAAGTAAGCAAGGCAACTTGACACTTCTACCTGGATTTGAGCACATTTGGACTACTCTTGTATGCCAGATGACAATGGGAGATGTGCAGAGAGGCAAACAATCATGGAGTGCAAAAAGACAAGGGCCTCTGGGATTAAGCTTTTCTCTGAAGTCTGCAGAACCTTTAAGCTTAGAGTTCCAGGCAGTGTGTATAGCTCTTAAGTTGAATGTCTGTTAGATTCAGCCAAAATTAAACAGGAGCAGTGGGGTTCTTTCAAAATGGCTTTTATTGAGACACTTTTAGAGCGTCAGCATGATTTCCAGTTGGGAACACATTTCCACAGTGGCTAAACCCCTTTTGGTGCTGAGGTTTCATTCATTCACTTTGGCAGGTGAGCACCTAGACTGCACAGATGTCCTGGTAGGACCAAAACCTCACTTCCACGTTACCTGTACCAGTCTCATTAGTGGCCCTTGCAGATCTAAACTCCCACAGGTGGGAGGTGGGTTAAAAATCAGTTGGTGTTTCTGATTGGGTCTTTAGCATGTGGACATGGAGATAACGCTCCCCGGGACCAGAGCTGCTGCACACATTTATAATGTATCCCGGCAACTGACTAGAAAAGCTCCAAGGCAGCCACAGCAGCTCTCCTTTAACTGTTACTAGGCCAGGAAACAGGTCTTTTCTTCAAAGAGGCTTAGGAGTCCTGAAAGTAGCCACTTCTGACTTCTATGTGGCAATGTGGCTGAGCCATAGCTGAGCTCCCCCAGCTCGGAGAAGTCCTTCCTACCTTAAGTGTTCTGCCACTTCTGCCCCCTTATTGCATCCTGCATTTAGCCTGTTCTCTCAGAAATCTCTTGTCCAGTTAATGTACCAGCCCAGTCAGTGCCAAGTGCCCCAAATGTGTGCTCATCAGTCTTTCTCTTCAGGGCACAATAGTCAAAGGACTCCAGAGACAGAGCAGCTGCCTGTTTGGTACAAGTGTTACCATAAGGAGGGAATGGACAGTACACAGGGAAGAAAGACCACCAGGGGCCAACATAGTTAGGTCCTTCACCATAGAGACCCAGGCTCTGCTCCTTACCAAAAGGAGAACTGAAAACCTCAAGGATGTCTACTTTTGCAACAAAAAGGAAACATACACAACAAATGAACAATTGTAGCAGGTGCCTGGAGAGAAAGCATGCTTTAGGCAAATGATAGATTGTGATTTCCCACAGTATTCTTTGTGAGAATGGCTTCCATCTCTGCTCAGGGTGCTGTGGCATCAAACAGCAAAAGATGTAATAGACACACACAGGACTGTCATGTGTAATAAAAGCAAATGTTTACATTAAGCACAATACAGCAATTTATTTAGATGCTTAAAATGAATACAAAGGGAAATAAAGACCACAAAATCATACAGACTACAACAGTGTGTCATATATTAGATGGTATAAATGAATACACCCAGTGGTGCTCAACTAAAGAGGAAACTAAATATCCCAAACGCAGCACTCAACTGTGCTTGCTGCTCTGACACAACACTCTTACAGATCTAAAAGGTGTCAAAATTAGTAGCTGTAAAATCAATTCTTGCATGTTATTTTAGCTTAAAAGGTCTCAGAAAGAGATCTGAAATACCATTTTTGACAAATGTCAAGGATACTCAGAACAAGAAAAAAATTCTATAATACAGGAGAGTCCAGATATATATCTTATGTTGCTGGCCTCTGTTGCAAGATTGTACAAGGTTATGTGCAAAAACTAAGTCTGTCCAAAGGTCCATACTATCGCAGGGTCAAGCTTCTGCTAGATAAACTAGATATAGCATTTATCACACAGCAAGGGCAACACTAAAAACCAATCTATGACGGGCACACAGTAACAGTGTCATAAGCATCACTTGAGGTCTAAAAGACTGTACAAATATACATTTCAACTATTCAGAATGAATACATGAAAAAAAAAAAAAAAAAGTCCATGTTCCCAAGTCTACTAGACACATTTGACTGGTAGTGTGTATGCCCGCCCTTCACTACTATGTGAATCAGGGTAAGGCTTTCCCAGGACATCCAACCAAATATCTTACTGAGGAGGGAAAGAAACGCTGGAAAGGCAGGTAGGTAATGAACTACTACTTTTCCCTGTGTGCATTCATGAGCCACCAGCTTACTGGTTTTTCACACTTCATCACCGAGTCTACCAGAGAAGAGTCTGAAGCAAGATCAACCAATCATATGTCATAGACTTGGAAATAACCACGGGGACTGCAGTGGTCACATATCCCCACAGCCTGCTGACTGACCAGTCCTTGCAAATAGTGCCCATTAGAAGACAGCTTTGCAGTCAGACTGGACGGAGAGCAGAAGTCCAGGATGCAACACGGCCCATATGCTATGGCACACCAGGGCCTCAGGCTTGCTGGCTGCTCAGCTTCACTCCAGTTAAGCTGCCATGCATGGGATCAGCAACTCCGTCAGTCATGCCATCAAACTGTTCCCCATCCTCACTGTCAATTGTGCTATTCTGCCACTCAATCTGTGGGTTTGGTAAGCGCTCTGCATTCTCAGATGCATTTTCCCACTGTGACTGGTCCTTGGACCAAAACCCTTCAACTTTTCCATAGGAACTATTCTTCCACTTCAACTGCTCTGTGTCATCTTGCACTGTAGCCTTTTTTTTGGCAGCTGGCTTACTGCTCCTTGCATCTTCACTCTGGGAAGACTCATCAGACCAGGTTCCCGGTTTCATCTCACATGTATTATCCTCAAAGTCTGAGATACGTTGGGAACCAGGTCCACTCTCAGACGGCGAAGCACCATCCTTCCACTCAACTACATCATCTTGGTCTACCTCACTATCAGAGGCATCATGCATTAGTTTGGCTGGTTCCTCAGTCAAATGAATAGTTTCATATTTTGAACCATCCTCCTCCTCTTTTTGGTCTAGCTTCTCAGATTCCAAAGCACCTTCAGAAACTATCTTCGGTACAGGCTCCTCTGGATTATCACTGGGAATTTTAGGCTCAACCTCAAAGACGGGGTCAAAAGGGCTGCCACTTCCATTGGATTCCTCTTCCAAATGTTCAAAACTATCCGAGAAGCTGTCATCTTCTTTCCCAAGGTTAAGCTTTTTGTCAACAGTCTTGCTAGCATTGATTCTTGAGTCTTTCTCGTCATGATTTTCAAATAGCCACTCAGCATCAAAATCCATTTCGTGTTTGACTTTATTTAACTCTTTCATGTTAAAACCTAGCAGCACACCAGGCTTGTACTTCTCACAGTCTCGGACACACTTCTTCCTCTTGTTGCTGAAATGGGAGGCAATGTCACTCTTCCATAGCCATAGACTGGCAGCTAACTTCTCAATTTCTCTCCTGGTGGGATAGGGCTGTTTGTTGAAGTACTTTGTGAGAAAGCTTTTCCTAGCTTCATAAGAATCATCTTCATGACCCTTGGGGTCTAAAGCTAAAACAACAGGCTCTTCCGGTTTCTCTTCAAAGCAGCTAGGGGAATCACTCTCCTCCTCCAGCTTCCGCTTTTTTAGCAGTGGGAACTCCATTTGCTCATACGTGCGCTTCACAGGGGCCAGACCTGGAGACTGATTGAGCCGAGACGGTGCGTTTGTCTTGTCCTGGCCATTCTGGGTCTTTCCAACACCCCTGCAGTGGACTAGATGCAGAGTGATGGTTGAGGCGGTCATGTTGCTAGTATACACACCAAGGCAATGGATACATTTGTAAGTTAGCTTTTTCTCAACTGGATGAACTGTCTGAATAACTTGGTGTCTTTCTCGTAAATGGTGTGCAAGTGCATCAGATATGGGTCCTTTTAGGATTGAAAAGCACAGAGGGCAAAGGGTCTTCCCAACATCTTTTTTATAGGGCACTGCAGCTTGAGGTGAACTTTTAACTGGGACATCTGCTTTTTCTTGAACTTTTGGTTGTGGCTTTGGAGGAACTGGGGCATTATTTTGGGCATGGTAAGCAACTGACTCAGCTGGGGCATCCCTCAGGTTGTATGTGGTCACCAGGAGATGAATGTTGGTGTGACTGCCCTGCTGCAATGTCAAATCAAAGCTCAAAGTAGAATCCGTTTTAGGCCCCATCTCTTCATCAATATGAACCATTCGCATGTGTGCTGCCATCTTCTCCACATCATTGAAGGTGGAACGGCAATATGGACAAGACAGACCATGAATTAACATATGGTTGAGTAGGGTATCTGTGGGCAAATAGCGATTACAGTAGAGACATTTGCTAGTAAAATTATGTATTTTCATAATGTAGTTAGCTACTGCTGGGACTTTCTCGGCTTTATGTTCCTTTTCAAAGTGAACACTGTAGACATTCTCAGGAAAAAGCTCATTACAGATTGTACATATTTTCCACTTCTGAGTGGCACAATGGTTGCTTGGAGGAGGGCCTGTGGCTGCTGGTGGAGGTTTAGAACTGGACTGACCTAATACTCTAGATGCCTGTGACTGAGACACAGAGGGAGACTTCACCTGGCCTGGGGGTAGAGAGGAGGTGTTGGCAGACTGCAGGGAGTACCTGGCTGCTGTCGGGGGCCTCTGCTCAGCACCTAGCCCGTAGGACCTCCCATTTCCACTTGGAAGTAACTGTTTCACAGACTGAGACTGTTGAGGGATAGAAACTGGAGCATTGCCACCTAGCCCCAGCCTCACTGACTGGCCAACACCATAGCTCTGGCCCACAGATTTGACTCCATAGTTGTTTTGCTGCAGGTGAACACCGGACATCATGTTGACTCCTGTTGTATTTAAGTTGGGCTTTGGTATTGACAATCGGTTTACCATCTGCTGTGATGGCAAAGAGCGGACATTTCCAGAAGCAAGGGAACTGATTCTTGGTGGGAGTCCCATGCCCTTTTTTTCTTGAGGCTTGGGAGCAATCAGCATCAAGGGTTTGGCTCGGGGAACCACAACGTTGGTGTGTCCGATCATGGCAGTGACCTGATAGCCTATTCGTTCATGGTCTTCAATGACATGCTGTACCAGAGCTTCGTAGGACTTGGGCATGAAAAGGCATCGCTTGCAGTGGATGTTACACTCTTCTCGGGCATTCGTGCCCAGGGAGACCGCACCATTGAGTGATTTCTCTCCTGCCTTTGCTATGTAGGGTGCTGCCACGTGTTGAAAATGTTCCCTGTAGATGTGCTTCCTGACTATCTCATAGAGAGGGTCTCGGTAAGTGCACTTCTTGCAGTAATACACGGCTTGCTCTACATTGTCAGCCTGCTTAGGTTTAAGGCCATCATTTTTGTTTTTATCTTTGAAAGTGCTGAGGCTGCTACTTGGTGCGCTGGAGTTTGGAGCATGAAATATTTTAATGTGTGTTTCCAAAGTCTTTTTATCTGCATTGAAGGTACAGTACGGGCAGTTAAGGAGAATCCTATTTTCAAAGTCTTCACTATGGACATTCCGGAAATGACTTTTGTAGGCAGAGAAAAATTTTGAGGAAAATGGACAAGCACTGCAGCAAAAAGGTTTTGTCCGGTAGTCCTAAAAAACAAATGGAACAAAACAGAACAGAAACCAGAGTGAGAAGCCACTCAAGGCAAGTAGTTACCGGTTCTAGGCACCTCCCCCAGGCACTCCCAGAAACTATGCAAGGCAATGGTTTTTGGACGTTTCTCCTGCAGGAAAATTAAAGAATGCAGATGCATTTTTGAACCAAATACTTTTATTTGTATCCCTGTAACTTAAAACTCAGTGCTAAGTCCTTGCTAAATCTTTAAACATAAACTCAGTGCTAAGTCCTGGCTAAATCTTTAAAAATTGCTAGTTGTACTTGCTGGCTGTTTTCAGAGAGAAGTCAAAGGCAAACAAACAAACAAACAAACAAACAAACAAACAAACCAAAACCAAACCAACCAAACAAAACCATTTTCTTGCTAAAAACACAAATCAACTATGGAAAAAGCCCCTTTTGTGGATCTGCTTAGCTTCAGACACAGGAACTCACAGCAGTGCACGCAGACCTTTATAAGTAACATAGGTATATGGCTCTCCCACCATGCAACAGTTTGCATAGAAAAAGGAAAATCTCAAAAAAAGTTTCTTCTCCATTCTAAAGTAGTGTATTTATTTGGAGTTTGTTGTGAATCAAAAGGTTCCAAACTGGGAACATTGGCCTCTTTCTATTTCTTCTCTGGCAGAACAGTTTCAAAAGGTCAACGAGGGCTGGAGATGGCTCAGCGGTTGAGAACTGGTTGTATTCAAAGATGATCTGGGTTTGATTCCCAGCAACTGCAAGGTAGCTTATGATTATCCACAGTGCAGTTCCAGGGATCTGGTACTTTCTTCTGACCTCAGAGGGCACTAAGCACGTACACAGCACACAAATACCCATTCAAGCAAAACACACATTATAAATTTTTTTTTCCATTCAAACTGCCAATTAAAAGTCAGGCATGATGGTACACGTTTGTTCTCTGTGTAGCCAGGACTACACAGAGAAACTATCTCAAAAAACCCAACCAATCAATAGCCAATGAAGTAGCAGCTGCTTTAATCCAGCTAAGAAGTTAACTATGACTGCCTTATAGACAGAGGGCAAAGTGCTTAGAAGCTGCTGTGTGCTATGGGCACAATGACATTAGAGACCAGCTTTCAGAACTGACCAGGACAGGTAAATACAATACGTGATAAACAAATGTATGTTTCCTAGTTTTTCATGAACTGTTTGGCCCCAAAAGTTGTCTCCCTGTGTTCCCCTCAAGCTCCTCAGATGATGAAGTGGTGTATGCCTTTAATCTCAGTGCAGGGGAGGCACAGACAAGTGGACCTCTGAGTTCCAGTGCAGCCAAGGTTACAGAGACCCTATCTTTAGAAGCAAACCTTCTCTAGGAAAGCCATCTGATGTAAGAATGCTGTTCAGCACCTTTTCCTAGGGCATTAAGTAGAGTTCAAAAGTACAAATACAGACTTAGAATGGGAGTTGACAATCACTTCTCCCTATGCAAAGAGGTACCACTCACAGTGTCGCCTAACTAGGGATACTCAATGACAAACCTTCTGAACACAAGAGGTGCATGGTCACTGCCCTTCTAGGGCTCATCTACCAAACCTCCCATAAACATCACACGTCATCAATGGGGTAAGGGAGTGTAAATAGAAGGGTGCTTGCAGCCAGGGGTTGGGGGTGGCACACACTTTTAATCGTAGCACTTGGGAGGCAGAGGCAGGCAGATCTCTGAGTTCCAGGACAGCCATAGAGAAATCCTGTCTCAAACAATGGTGAGGACAGTGTGGCTTTTCTCTAGAAAATAAGAGTAGCAAACAAGAGTAGGACAGCAGGTGGGTGGCCACACACACAATGCTGGAGAGCATTCCTTAGAAACGGAAGCAGGAAGGCCGTGGAGGGGGACTTACATACCACAGCCAACTTTGCTATTTCAGTTGTCTAGAGACGGGAGGATCTCATTTACCCAGGCTGGCCTCAAACTCATCATAGAGGGTGCTCCTAACCTTTTGATCCTGTCTCCCCCTCCGAGCTTTGGAATTGCAGAGGTGTGTGGAACCATGTCTGGTCTATGTGGTACTGTGGAACAAATCCAGAGCTTTGTGCAGGAGGAAGAGCGCTCCGACTACCGAGCTGCAGTCTTAGTTCCAACTTGAGAAAGTTTAAGAAACAAAATTTCTGTTTGTTCTGTTAACTTGGAAGTTTCAGTCTAGGAACAACTGGGCTTCCTACCATTTAGGAAAATGAGATGTGGAGTTACAGACTTTCTACATCAGGCCACTGCCCAGACATAGCTGTCTATGAAAAGCTTGCAGGTGTGCTGGGCATTCCTGTGAGACTTACCTGATTTTTCGTAAGAGAAGGGTCCCACAGTCCTACATCCTCCCATGTAGTGTTTTTCAAATAAAAGTCATTAGGTTCAAACTGTTTAAAATCCTAGAAAACAGTGAGAGAAATTTACAAAAACATAGTGGTATCAACCCCAGAAGACCTGGCACACAAATTCTATTTCTTTAACCAGTATGAAAGGGTCCAAGAGAATCAACCCGCTGAGGACATTGGTGCTGAGGCTCTCAGCAAATACAAAAGGCACATGGCCAGTTTTCTAAAGAAAGTGCTGTGAGCGCAGCTGGGCAGGCTCCAGCTCCATAGCAGCTCTGTCAACCACGGAGCTCACCAGTCACAGCACTGGGTGGAGGAGAGATGTGTGCTAGGAGCCTTGTAGGACTAAGAGTCTAGTTTGGGTGCACAAACAAACAAACAAACAAACAAATGGAAGGAGGGGCGAATTTGGAATAAAACTCAGACTTTTTAAACCCAGAAAGAAAGTAAGCAACATGCCGTCCAGTTTCTAGTCTACAATGTGAAATTGTAATATTCCCCTTCACGACTGAGAAGAAAGTAAGGTGAATGCTTTATAGGTGTAGATGGAAAACTCAATGTTCAAAAATTTCAGAGTATGTAATGGGTCTAGGGGGAGAAGCAAGCCCAGCACAGGATAGGAAAGACACTTGACTATTTGTGTATTTATTTGTAAGGATCACCCGCCTCCCACACCACCAAGTACAGATCCATATGAATCTGAGGGGCAGAGAGTTACCTCCACCCTGTGAACAAATCACCAGAAACTCACTTCTGAGAAACTTTGGTTTCCAGGGAACATACCTGACTATTCTGAGTGGGACTCAGGAGAAAAGAACTTGCTCCATGAATAAAATATACATCAATTCCACCCCTGCCCTGTGTCCTCAGCATTTGTTTTGTGCCGAGCATTGTGCCAGGTAGGCAGCAGAATAAACGGCTAACCAAGGCCAACTGTGGCCTGGG
The DNA here is from genome assembly GCA_030674055.1 of Rhabdomys pumilio. Lineage (NCBI taxonomy): Eukaryota > Metazoa > Chordata > Mammalia > Rodentia > Muridae > Rhabdomys > Rhabdomys pumilio. Next base: position 228,470,457 of record JANHMN010000002.1, read on the forward strand.
CAGTAGGAACTTCAAAGTGTGTCAGGGAAGGAGCTGTAAGCACTCCAACGGGAGCTTGTGTTTACCTAACCGTAAGATTGGGAACAAGGAGATCTGGAAAAGGAGGAGACGCCTCTATATAGCCTATGGGGCTTGAAGGCTCAGAATAAAAAGGATAGGAAACAGCCTGGAAAGGCTAAACTGCTACACAAGGGCAAGATAAGTCTTTGATAGTTCAGAAGGCTGACAAATGCTCAAATCCTATGGAAAGAGATGACAAACACTCAGACAACCAGTGCCTCAACAGTCAGGTCAACAGAAACACCCAGGCCTATCAGAAAGAAAACAGGCTCTGCAGTCCCCACTGCCCCTTCCCTAGCTAAGAGCCTGACATCTCTGCTTTCTCAATTCCTCTTTCACAGACTGGAGACAAGAATTCCTAGAGCCCCCAAAGGTTATTTCAAGGACAAAGCTCATATACAATTTTAAAGCACCTCGTGCACTGGTCTGACTTGTGTATATTCTCCATGCTATAACTGCTTTTGCCTCAGGTTACAAAGATGAACAGGTTTTTGGGAAAATGAAGTAAGCTATCCTAAGTGAGGAGGTTTTGGTGAAGCTGAAGGCCTATCTAGTTAAAATTTACTATACCACACCTAACAGTGAACCATCTTGCCCATGGACACAGTAATGGATCAGAAGCTGAGTCACATTAAAATTTAAAAATGGCATGCTACTTACTTCTATATGTTCTTTACAGTATTCCAACCCAATGTCACTAAGTATTTTTTTCACAGTTTTCCGGGCTTTTCTTAAACTGCCAAGATTGTTGACAGGAAGTTGGAACATAGTTTCTATTGGAAAAAAAAATTTAAGTCAAAGTCAAAACATGTACAACTTGTAAGTTACTAATCCACTGATCCCAAACCCTGGCTCCTTCAGTTGAGAATTCCTCGCCTAGTACAGAACACTTAAGAGTAGCAGGCAAAAAGGTGAGTGGCCTTCCTTCCCTATTTCAAAAGAGGATATTTTAGACCACAGGATAGGCACACAAGTCTCAGGAGGCTGTAAAAATCTGCTCAGACATGTATTTGAAATTGGAAAGCGGGAGCAACAATATCAATCAGCCATCTCAAAACCAAATCCAGCGCACGTTTCCTCCTGAGGCTGGATCTATGAAGCTGGACCCATGTGGGCCTTCAGAGCACTGCTCAGCTTCCAGTGCCGAGGGATGTCTTTGCCATCGGAAATGTCCAATGACACTCACAGAAGCACATGTCATTCAGTGACTGTTTATGTCTCCTCCTCAAACCAAAGTCCCAAATGGTAGCAAGGACTGGCTCCTTGGGTGGCAACACACCAGGACAAAGGCCTCACATAGGCCACAGAATAAACACACAGATGGATGGGAAAAGCCATGCTTGCGGCATCAGACCATACATTGATTGCTGTAGTCTTTCTGGGATCCTCTAAAAACCTAATGTCTGTGAGCATGCGCGCAATTGTGCTGAGGGAACCAAGAGCTGCTTGACTGTCCCAAACGCGTTAAAGGGAAAAATGGGATCCACTTCCCAAGTTTCTTAAAAACCAAGGCACTTATGTTTATTTAAGAAAACTGAATTAGTAAACTTTGAAATGAGATTTTTTAAGGCTTTGAATGTGACTTTATTTTTAATAATAATTGAAATACAACATAATTTTGGAGAATAAAGTAGCTCAAAGACCAAAGCCACAAAACAAACAAACAACAACAAAACCCACAAAAACAAACAAACAAAACAACCAACCCCAAAGCACCAGCAACTGGGGTCTGACAAACCTACACTCTAACCATAACCACCCCCTTTACTGATGGTAAACCTCAATCTGGGGATGTTCCCATAAGCCACAGGGCCCAGAATACCCCATTATGAAGTACCAATGTTTATCTGGGTCTCCCAACATCAAAACATTCACTGAAAACTTAGCAGTTCACAGCCTTATCATTCTCTAGATAAACTCCCATGAGCTTAAGACAGGGCTGAGAGTGCTCTCTCCCCAGAAGGAGTAAGCATCACCGTGTTTTCCTTGATACTCCCTAGGCCTTACACCAAACCAAGCAAGAAGGTTTCAATAAAACACCAGTCCGTGTCTGACATGAAAAAGGACTCAAAGGCTTCCATGCTTTGCCTCAGGCCACTACCTGTTAAAGTACTTAAGGGTCAGGCTGGGCTCACATTTAGAATCCCAGTACTCAGGAGGATTATGAACTAATGGTATCTATACCATAAATGACAGAAGCCCTGCACAGTGACACCTTGACTTAAAAATCTAAGTTTAAGTCAGTAACTAGCTCCAGGGTTTATCATTGTCACCCATCCAGTTTTTCGCTTAAGTTTTAAAGAACCACCCCCAAAGCCTCAAACCCCTCTGAACTAGACACCTCAACAAACAGGCCATATTTTGAAAATAAAGAGGAACAACAAACAAACAAACAAACAAACACACTCTGCAGTGCAGAGGGAAGGGTAGGCTGGGTGTACTTTCCTCCAATCCATCCTTTGGTCACCAATCTCCTCTGGCCAGCCTCTCTGTTCCTTATGCTGGCAGTTTCTAACAGGTTCTTGCAGAGGAGAACCTCCTTTCAGCACACGGCACAAAAAGGGTCAATTGTCCAACTTAATGGAACTGTCCTCTTGTTCATCAATCACTTCCAAGACACCTAAACTTTGCAGGTCACGGTGCTGGGAACACACAGGAGGTCCTTAGGCAACAGGTTTACACAAAGCTTTGCTGTCCAGCTTCAGTTGGAAACCACTCCTGCCACAAATGATGTGAGGGCTCAGGTGAGCAACAGGCTTCATCTCTGCAGATACTGATCAGTATACAAGACTGTTCATGTGCTCACAACATGGCTGTGAGGTGTGCTGGAAAGCAGAGGGAAGATGCCTGAGGCAGCGACCCCCTCACTGTGACCACACCTGTGTCTAACACAAGCATATATGTACCCAAGCTTTATAGAAACAATGTGCAGCAGGACACACAAAAAAGTGAGTCAAAAGGAAACATGGGATCAATTAGAAAGAAGCTTGTCAAATATATTCAGTAATTCTACCCCCACTCCTCGCCCTGACAACCAAAACTAAAACACTATATGGAAAGAAGTCAATTAGTAAATTCTAAAATAATTTCGAGGACAGGCCAATTAGCTCAGTTGGTTAGAAATGTGGTGCTGCCGGGCAGTGGTGGGGCAAGCCTTTAATCCTGGCACTTGGGAGGATTTCTGAGTTCAAGGCCAGCTTGGTTTACACAGTGAGTTCCAGGACAGCCAGGACTACACAGAGAAACCCTGTCTAGGAAAAACAAAAACAAAACCCAAACAAACAAACAAACAAGCAAGCAAGCAAACAAACAAACAAACAAAGGAACACGGTGCTAATAATTTTGGGAACATTCAATCCAAGTGTTTTATTCACAGCTATGTAATAACTGGAAAAGCTACATTGTATAAGCCAGGCTGTCCTCCAGCTCAGAGACCCACCTGCCTTTACCTGTGCCTCTGCCCCTGCCTCCTTAGTGCTAAACTAAAGGCATGTGTCATCAATTCTGTCTCATAATCACCTTTTGAGAATGTCTTAAAAATTCATTTGGAATGAATGAGTCACACCCTTTCTCCATCTCACTTGCACTAAAGAGAAGAGCAGGAGTGTCACAGTTTAACCCAGGCCAAACTCTTACTTTTGTGTTTTATTAGAAAGAGTCCAATGGCTGCAATGAAAATTAGATTCATCCAGGCCCAAGGCTACAGATGAATTAAAACCATGTACACAGTATAGTATGCCTGATCCTCTATGCCCTTCAGATACCAAAAGCAATTACTTCAAGCATCAAGAGGGTAAACAGAAAACAGCCCAGCTGTAAGCTGAACCTGTACAGAGGCAAGGGCTGTAACCCACTCTCGGTACCTGGCAATACTGAGCAGAACTCTACCTCAAGTTATGCATTCACCCAGAGGCTGAGCAGGTTCTCTGGAAGATGGAGGAGGACACAATAATGACAGTGACAGTTTAGTAGTTCAAGGAAAGGTCTGCAAGACATGAAGCACCAGTGAGGTGTCTGGTATCAGTGTCCCTGCAGAGCTCCCAAGTCAGGGTGACACCACGGAGTCCTACTCAGAACTACAGAAGACCAATAACAAAACACAGTGAGGAGAGCAGCTGTCCTGTGTCTAGGGAGCTATGGGTTTGAGTCCCTGCATCTCAAACAAATAGAACACAAACACTTCCACTAAGTAAAACAAGACAGAAAGGAAGGAAATCTTCACAGTCAGCTGGAAACTTTTTGTCTGAACACAGCAAGAAAAATTCTCAATTCAACTTGTCCAGGTCACACTGAGCCACTCAGAAAACGAAGGTATCTTTAAAGGTAAAGCCATCTTGCTTCAGTATGTCCCTTACTTGACCTTTCTAGACCATTCCTGAGTGTTAACTAACATGTTGACAGTACAACAGTAAATATGACAGTCAGCCAACCACAAGCATCTATCTCTTTCTGCCACTTTCCAAAACTATTTGGGAACCAAAATCCGAGCATGTATAAGTTGACAGCTAATGTATTCCTTGAAGGAGAGATGTAACCCTCTGTGTTTACAAGACTAATTTAGCACGGCAGGAAGAGCCAACAAGGACAGTTACTTTTTCATATACCAGAAGCATGTTGGTCTAAATCAGCTTTCTTTTTTTTTAAAGAGTATAGAATAGAGTTTATTCAGGGCATGGGGAGGAGAGTTAAGAGGGTAG
>JANHMN010000002.1:228483225-228520891 GCA_030674055.1 Rhabdomys pumilio
CACACACACACACACACACACACACACACACACACACACACACACACGAGAGAATGGTTTCCAGCTAGAAAGCCAAACCGATGAGGCAGGCATTAGTCTCGATTCCCCCACCACCCAGCTAGGGCTTCTCCGTGCAGCCCTGGCTGTCCTGGAACTCTCTGAACTCAGAGATCACCTTGCATTTGCTTCCCAAATGTTGAGATTAGAGGGAGTCTCCATTTGGCTGAGACACTAATCTCTTACTCTTCCTTTGCCATCTGGGGAGTGGGGTGGGGGTGGGTATGTACTCCAGTGCATGTGGCCATGGAGGCCAGAAGATGTTGCTGGATACTCTGGAGCTGAAGTTACAGGTGGTTTTGAGACTGGTTCTCTACAGGAGGACATATCCGTAACCACTGAACAATCTCCCCAGCCCTAATCTTACTCAGTACTCTGAAATCGAGTAATGGGTCCCTATACCTAACAGTTTATCCCTACCAAAGCCAAGTCACCACCAGGAGTCAGTTACAAATCTAGACTCCAGCCAAAGGATTAAGTATCAAGATGTATAGAGATTTAGCCCTTTCTTCAAAAACTATCTCCAGAGGTTTTTTTTTGCAGTCCTCATATCTCTCAAACACATTTCTGGAACATTGCTGATCCTCTTTCCCAAGTTCCAGGATTGTTCTAGCAACTGTCTTGGAAGCGAAGAATAAGCAACAGCAAGGATGGAGTGTCTCCCAAAAGGCAAAGGCTGTGATCACAGAGATGAAGGGACCTGAGCGGGACAGTCCTCACTTTGCATGTTTCACTGACAAGGACAAGAATGTGCCTCACATTCTGAGACCCCTCCCTGCTCATACATCTTCTGTAATCAAGTTGATGTAGCTAACCCTACTTTTAGAAAGCAGGCTAATAATACACGGAAATCTTTCCTTCTATGGGACAGACTACGATCTCAGTAAACTTGAAGAAAAAAAGGCAGGTGGGTCATGAAAAGGGCAGGTATGAAAAATGCTAAGACACTAGAGACAAAGGAGGAAAAACCAACCTTCTACCTGAACAACAGGACAAGCAAACAAAAGTCCATGGCCACTAAGGCTGGGCAAGACATAAAGATGGTTTGTGTGACATTTTCACCATCGAGATATGAAACAGCCAGTTTGCCAACAAGTCAGTAACTCCGCTCAAGTACCTATTTGGTTAGTTAGCATTAGTTTATACTAGCTTTATCAACCACATTTCCACACTGGCAACATGAAAAGCAATACAAACTTCAGTAAGGGATGACACCAGTTGCAGGGACAGCAACATTCAAATATATGTAATAGCAACAAAATGTCAAATTCTTTCAGTCTCACTGAAGTTAGCACTTAGGGAGCAACTTTTCCCTACATGTCTCTTGGACAAGCCAATGAAAACTAAACCCCTACTGAGTATTTTACCTTCCAAAAAGTCCAAGAGGCTTTGACACTCAAAGTTCTTTGACAGGTTGAACAAATAGCTTACTGTAAAACAGTCTATGTTTTCAGACATAAAATAGTATAGACACTATGGAGAAAATACTGAAGAAGCTTCTAATATTAAAAAAATTAAAACACCAATTTTTTTTAGTATCAAGTTAAGTTACCATAACTTAAAATATCTTGTGACACTCATTCTCAACTTAAAAGTCCCATATCTATCTATCTATCTATCTATCTATCTATCTATCTATCTATCTCTATTTATCTTTATCTCTCTCTCTCTCTCTCTCTCTCTCTCTCTCTCTCTCTCTCTCTCTCTTTGCTAGACAAGGGGCTGGAGAGATGGCTCAGCGGTTAAGAGCACCGACTGCTCTTCTAGAGGTCCTGAGTTCAATTCCCAACGACAACCTGGTAGCTCACAACCGTCTATAATGGGATTCAATGCCCTCTTCTGGTGTGTCTAAGGACAGTGACAGTGCACTCATACATAAAATAAATATATCTTTAAAAAAATTCATATACATCCAACTGAGGGCTTCAACTAAAATAAAGCAACAAACAAAAAGACGCTACTTAAATTCCCAGGTGTGTTTGCACGCGCTCGCTCGCTCACTTGCTCCCTCCCTTCCCTTCCCCCCCTTCTCTCTGCATCTGATCCCATTACAGATGGTCGTGAGCCACCATGTGGTTGCTGGGATTTGAACTCAGGACCTCTGGAAGAGCAGTAGCAAGTGGTCTTAACCACTGAGCCATCTCTCCAGCACAAGTTTTTTTTTCTCATTTTTAAATCTACCAACTATTAAGTTTCTATTTTTCCCCTTATAATAAGCCAGCTATTTCTTAAGTTGCAACTTTTCACAACTGAATTTGTAGAACAGACATCAGCATTAAGATAAACAGCCAGTATAACTCTGAACATTTCTGTTTTTTCCAGACAAGGTTTCTGTGTAGTGCTGGTTGTCCTAGAACTCACAGAGATCTACCTGCCTCTACCTCCTGAGTGCTGAGATTAAAGGCGTGCGCCACGACTGCTGAGCTTAACGTTTCTGCTTTCTAAAGACTAAATTCTTTTTAACAGACATATATGTTTAAAAATTGCTACAAGGAACAACCTCATATTGGTATATCATACAGCTATCTCTACTTTCAGTAATTAAGCTTATTGGTTAATTACTTTTGAGCTTTTGTGGAAATAAAACACCCTCAATATTGTAAAGTTAAAGTGCTATCAGATTTTTTTCTGAACTCTGGTTAAGAAAAAGAATCAAGAAAAGTCAGTTCACAATCGGTGTTTCCTATATAAGGCCTTGAGAACCAAAATTTAAGATCTGGTTATTTTCAATGACTGGTAGACTATTACAATAGTCACAAGAAAATCTTTCAACAAATCAAGATAATAAAGTTAATTAAACAGAACACTTACTTCCCTACTCAGGTTAACTAAGGCTGTTCAAAGAATTCTAGTTCGTATACTGTAAATGTCAGCTTTTATGGGGCCAGAGATGGCTCAGCTGTTCTTGAAGAAGACCAAGTTCGGTTCCCAGCACCCTCACCGCTATAACCATCAGTACTTCCAATTTTAGGAAATCTATTGCTGTCTTTTGGTTTCCATGGGCACTGCAGACACACAAGGCACATCTATATAAGTAGAGAAAACACTCATTCACACACGATAAAAACAAATCTCCATTTTCCAATCCTTTCTTTTTGTACCAAACCCAGCTAACTGTTGAAATTGTAAGTACATACACTCTCACATCCCACAAGGTTCCCTGAAGGAAAAATGACCACCACCATAAGGAAACTAACTCTGTCATTTCATTTAAAAGAACGAACACAGGCACACTTGCAAACTTGATCTCAAACACATATTCTAACAGGACATTGTTCTCTTATTATTCACTTTATGTGTCTAACAAATACTAACACCACAGTATTTAAAGACTACAAACAATCTTATTTATATTTAATATTGGACTGTGTAAATACTGAACACATATAAACCATGAAGCAATACTGGTAACAAGGTGCCTCTTTTTCCACTCAGCAAAATGTTACCCGACAGCAACTTTAAAAAACCAAACCAAACAAACCATCTTCAAGTACTAAATAGTTAATATTTATTTGATATCTCGTAATTTATCTTGGCACGCCGATGTAAGATGTCTGTAACAGTAGGATAAAGCATTCACAGATACCAGCATCCACTGTCAATCTTCCCAAACAAGAACAAGTGCATGGCAAGGAACTTTCAACTTTCAGATCAAATCCAGAGAGCCCTACCAGGCTAATCACATCTCTATCAATGAACTACTTTCCCAGTCCCCTTTAACCAAGTACTTAAGGCTTTCAGAAGCTTATTAAGTCTTGAGTTAGACCATTAAAACTTTATGCCCAATAGTGCAGAATGCAAATGATTATAACATCATCAACTTTAAAATTTTCTCTTAAGAGACACAAATCTTACATGTTCACAACCCATACTGCAACCAGCTGTAACTAGTTACTTGAGGAATGTGGCTAGGCTGAAATTTTGGAAGTTTAGGTTTTGGTGGTGATCAGGAAGTCTCTAGCTTTCCTGATGCTGCAGTCCCCACCCTCCAAAATGATATACCCACCGGTGTGAATTGACAATGTAGTCCAAAGAGCAAGGCAGGGAACGGAGTCCAGATCCTCAAAATGGCAGTACAGGGAATAACCACTAGGCCACCTATCAGTTCAGTACAAAGAATGCAACCCTGTGCATCTCGGTGTAAAAGTTGGGGCCTAGGTTTCGTACTGTGCATCTCACACCTATGGAAATAACAACAGGAGTAAAATCTACAGAAATCTACACACCCTAAAAAGGTGGGTGCGCACCGAAGACTGGTGTCAACACTTGCAAAGGCAGCTGGCTACCAACAGTGTACTGCTGGAAGGGTGAAGGTGGAAGGCAATACAATTTTGCAATGAACTCTATTAAGTTTGACAATAAAGAACCCAATAGGGACTTGATGTTTACCAACAAAGCCTTGCAAATCCTGACACCCATCTCTCATAGCTATCAAAATCATCTCCCCCAAAAACCTCTCAAGAATGACTTTTCGCTCTCAAAAGAACTGGAGAGATTTGGATTGACCAGTGATCCCCCAAGCCCATGACTTTCAGGTTTTAAACCACCCCCTTTACCACCTGATCTAGGAAAGAGATGTCAAAAGACCAAATCTTAAGGTGAAGGAATTCTTGAGAAATGACCCAAGGATGTGCACCAAGCTGACTGATCAACAATTAAAGTCCGAGGGTGAACAGGTTTGAAAAAGTAAAAAAGACAACTTTCCAAACAGAGAAGTGGCTTTCTTAAATAAAATCTCTCTAGACTCACTTAATCCTTCGCCATGTTGCTGTCAGCTCACCCAGTGCAAGTCTTGCTGGGCCCATTTTCCCATGGTCTGTAGAAGGCGCTGTTAAGCACATCCTGTTCTAGTTCTGGGGCCCTTCCCCCCTCTGCAGCCTTACCCAGCGCAGAGAATGCGCCCCCTACTGACTTCAACACTCAGTGCCTTTAACCGACTTGGCTGCAGTGCCTTTTGGGTGGGGGCTGGTATTTTCTTCATGGCCATAAACCAGAAGCAACAATGCAGATTTATAAAGAAACTGCATAAAGCTATCCAAGAGACACCCCCCCACACACATCCCATTGTGAAGGTTCAAGACACAGGCACAAGAAGCATCAGGGATGGGAACTGGGCGTTTGGGGCTGGACAGCATTAAAATGGCTAACACAGGAAACAGTTTGGTTCTTTTTCCCTCCTAAGCCTTTGTCTGTGAAATGGGGTTATGACAAGAACTGTCCAGAGGACCTGGTGACTGTAAGAACACTGAGAAGACACTTGGGGTGTGTGGCAGGGAGTGAGACTAAAATGAATATTAGACTTCAGAGCTCGATCTTGGAGAGAAGAAGAGAAGCAATCGCGCCTTTTCTAGCAGACAGGCCTCCAGGTTGGGGGGTGGGGTGGGCAGGGGAGGAAAAGGACAGGCAGCCCAGAGGAAAGAAGAGGTGAATAAGAGGGTGCTCAAAGAACTACTCCCCATTCATTGCATTCGAAAAATCTTTCCGCGGCTTTCTGGATTTCCATTTTCTGACTACAAAGTTGATCAGAAAGCTCTGAAGAGGGAGTGCTGACCAGGTAGCCCAGATTGAGAGCAGGGCTGGTGAAGGGCTGTGGTGGTTAGGATGGGAGGGAAACTGGCATGTTGTTGGGGAGGCCGACTTTCACCCAGTGCCATGCATGCTCCCCGCCCCCCAGGCCTTTCCCCCCTCCTCCCCCAAGCCTAGGGTGGGCAGACCTGGCAGAAGGCTGGTTCCGGGGACTGGGGGAGTGCAGGGGGGGAAGGGGCGGGAGGGGATTAGTTCTGGGGATGAGAAAGCGAGCGGGTTCGGTCGGGGGCGGGGTGGGTGCGGGAAGATGCCACCAGCCGCAAAAGCCCTGGGTGGCCCGCGGCCTCGCGGGGCGGAGAAGGGGGTCGGGCTGCAAGAGGGCTGCGGCCGGTTCAGAGCAGTGTGTGCACGCTGTGCACAATGACCGCGCCCGGGACTGGCGGCGGGCAGGGCCGCGGGCTTACCTTGGCTCGGCCTCGAGGCGTGCGCGGGGCCGGCGTGCTCCAGGGCCCGGCGGCGGGTGGACGGCGGCACGGCGATGGCGGCGAGGACGCGCCCGGGGCCTCGTCGCGCTCGGGCTCCGGCTCGAGCCGCGGCCGCGGCTGCTGCCGGGGGGCGCGGCGGGCGCAGCAGAGCGGCGGGCGGCGGCGCGGGCAGTGCAGACAAAGGAGGGGCGGAGGGCGGCGGAGGGCGTGGGGCCGCGGCTTCACCGTCGCGGGCGGGCGGCGGCAGCCGCGCGGCTCCTCGGCGGCGGAGACCGAGAGAGGGAGCTGTGTCTGAGAAGACGCCAAATCCCCCCCGAGCGCGGCCGGAGGGGGAGGGGGCCAAGATGGCGGCGGGCGGGGGGCGGGCGCTCAGCTCATGGGTCCCGGCGGCGGCGAGTAGACCGGGCCGGCGGTGGCGGCGGCTGCGGCGGGCGGGGGGAGGGGGCTGGTCCCGCGTCTCCCCTCAGCAGACAATACAAGCGCCTCGGAGCAAGTCCCCGAACCTGCCCTAGCCAAAATGGCGGCCGAGAAAGAGCGGAAGTGACGTAAGCGGCTCATTAGCATAAGAGGACTCATTGTCCAGCTAAGAGGGGGGGGTCGGGGGGGGGGGCAAGTACCCCCTACCCGGAGACCCCCCGAAGGGAGTGCTCTCCAGTCCTCAGCTGCGGCGACCTCTACCTTCCTTATGGAAGGAAGCCCCCAACCCCCCCCCCAGCTTCGCCTGGGGAAGATTATATAATCCCCACTGAGGGGAGCTCTCGCGAGAACGTGGAGGATTTGCCATTGACCCACTAGGAGGCGCCGTGGATAATGGCCGCACTGCGCTCCTGGGTGCCTTCCCCTGGCCGCAGCGCCGCCGGCGGAGGCAGAAGCAGCGGGCCGCAGCACGCCTCGACAATCAGTCAGGTGGCTGTACTGGGGATCCCTGCGCGGGCCCATCTGGGCCTGAACTACATCTGGCAGGAGGGTGCCTGGGGCGGCCCTAAAGCTCCACGTGCTCACAGCCCGCTCTCTGAGCTGGGAGGCATAATCGAAGGTTGAGACTGATGCCTCCTGCCTTACATGAGGTGTGATGCCCTCGTGTTTCTCACATTTCCTTGAGATGACATAGTTCTGAGGCCATGTCAGCTCTTCTAGTGGATTGGTATGGGAGAAGAGATGCACAAGGGCTCAGGTTTACACTGATGCTGTTCCTTGGACTCAAGACATTCCTCCAAGTCATCAGATGGCCACTTCTTGACTTAAAAAGTGGGTTTTATAGAGTTGAGGCCATTGGATTGTCAATGGCTAAGGATGAAAAGTTCTGGCACTCACCCACAATTCTGATATGTGACGGCACCTGGACTGTTGGTTTTGTGACTTTGGATCAGCCCCAACCAACATACCATGTCAACATGGATACCCTTGGGTCCACTTTAAACCAACAGTAGTTATCCTAGTGTATACATAGATGGCTAAATGCTCTGAAAAGTACCAAGTGCAGTTGTGAAGGATTGGCCACCCTTCCCCCAATATGTGGCCTCTACACTTGTTTAAGTTGCAAATTTTGAAAGAAGTAGACTATATATATACACAGCCCAATGTCTAAGGGTTTGGTTAGGAGGTTGAACAAACCTCCGCCTGACACTTATTTTTTGCAATTACTACAATATACATTTAAACACCTAATCAACACCTCAACAATGGAAAACAAGGGATAGAAGCTGTTTAAAAGGAGGTGGGGCTGAAGCCAAGGCCCTTCATCAAAGGACTAGAGATGGGGAACTACACACTAAAGAAGACAGGCAGACTGAATTAATTCATCATGCAGAGAGAGAGAACACAGGTATTAACAACATCTGCATCTCACCAGTGCTTCACTTTGAAGCACAAAAGGCACTGGATTCAGATGGAGAACTTAAAAAAATGTGCATGCTTATGTCACCAGATTTAGCACAAAAATAGTTTAAATATTGGGCAACATTCTTCTCTAAAAGGGTTTTGAATGCTGGTGTTCACTGCTCAAACATGCCCAGTGAGATGGCCGCAGTGAGAGTGATTGTACACAGACTGGGTACCGAGAAGATGAAAAAGACCAAAGTTCTCTGCTCCAGTGAAGCGTGAGGCAGCAATGCTGTATCTACAGGGACTTCTGCTGAGGTGGCCACTTAATATCTGTTCCATACTTGACAATGAAAACTTAATGCCTTGTTTCAAGATAGATTTCTCAGCACTCAAAAAACAATTTGAAAATATTGTTTTCCTATGACTTTGGCTTAGGACTATTAAACAAAATTTAATCGAACAATAATATTCTAGTTATAAGGATGAAGAAGGCTCACTTCCCCACGGATGCCTGAACACAACAACAGCGGCCCTTACTGAACATGCCCTTCAGGCCCAGCTAGGACTGCCTGGCAAGGCTTTCATGCTCGTAAGTGAAGGTTCATTCTTGTTACAATCAGTCAGGAAGATGGGAGCAAACATTTAAGGCTTTCAATTTCTTTAGCAGCCCAAGTAAGGGGGGAAAACAAGTACACAGGTTGGGGTATATGATGGTGGACATCAGAATCCTAGCACTTGAGAGGTGAAGGGAACAGGACCAGTAATTCAAGACTAGCTTTGACTACAGAGTAAGTTGGAAGTCAGCATGGCCTATATGACACCCAAACTCTGTTCACTAAATGTGATTATGCAGTAACTTAGATGTCTCTTCTTTTTTTTTTTTTTCTTGCAAAGGACATGCAACTAGTATTCACTCTAAACCTAAAATATACACTTGGGAGACAGAGGCAGATGGATCTCTGAGTCTGATGGTCAGTTTGTTCTACAAAGACAGTTCCAGGGCTGTTACAAAGGGAGACCCTGAAACATCTACATGATCTGAAAGCTATGCTACAGTCAGAAAGTCACTGACTGATAAATTAAGTATCTGCCCTGGCTGCATGGAACAGCTTATCCTTCATTTTAACAAGAGAACATTTTTCTGGATGAAGAAAAATATTACACATATTTTTCTGTCATGGTGACAAGTTTTGCTGAGGTATTGAAATAATGTACCAACAAGTATTTTGAGATAAAACAAGATAAAATACTTTTCTTTCCAATAGAAGTTACTGCTTAAAAAGAAAAAAAACCAAGAGCACAGTTACATGTCCCCACTGCTGAGCTGCTTCCAACCCACACTGTACTCTGCACGTCTGCTTTGACCAGACAAGCATCCTCACCAGGCTATGCTAAGTCTGCATGCAGGGAGTACTGCTCTATCTAGGTTCAGATATCTGAGAGGGACTTTAAGGTCAGAGAGTTTATTTCTTTTCTAGTTCATACATTAACTGTATTTCCTAAATATAATTAAGCTTCCCTTCCTAACATCTAGGTATATAAAGAACAATCTAGTTTTATGAAGTATACTATATTTCCTCATAAGAAACTGCACTCACATTATCTAAATGAAAGCAGCAACATTTTATGCAAAACCTATATATATTTATTTATAGGTATTAATACAGTATAATGTACATGAAAATTGAGGACATTGATCACTAAACCAAGAACTTTACATTTTAATTTGAAATATAAAATGGAGTTTCTCCAGAGAAAAGATCCATATTAAATGTCTTACCTTTGGCTCATGTGTTAAGAGAACATTGATAAAAATCAGTGACCCGGGCTTCTCTTACTTTTAATTGAAATGAACACGGGAAGCATAAATGAATAATTTCTTTTATGTAGTAGCAAAGAGAGTCAATAACCCTTTCAGGAATGAGACTATTTCATTTCCTCCCAACTTGGATTCACCATAAACTCGATCCACAAATGAAATCGGAACCTGGTTTAAAAACACATAACACATTAATGTCAGTCTTCAACACCAGCAGCGAGCTCAGGCCACAGCATTCTCAACACAAGGGCAAAGCCTCCCCCGGAGCACCAGGGCTGTGTCCACTGACAATCATGGTTCTTAAGGTAACTGTCCTGGGCACACGTATTATCTAAAGCAAGTCATCTGGGTGAGATCTACAGCTGTCTGAGAAGCACTGACCTGAACACTAGGTCAGCGCACTCAATTTCAGGGTCTATTTCCAGGAAGATGGTTTTTCAGTTTTTTCTCCCTTGGACTGTTAGGTTTAATGTCACGGAAGAGTTAAATTACAACCCTTCTAGCGTTCACAAGACAAGAGGCATTCTGGGAGGGTACTATTTTCTTGCTTTGAGTGAGCATTTGGTATCAGATGTGGTATCATCTCTAATAACTCATCACCTAGCCTGAGAGACAAACCCTGCCTCCAGCCTGTGTTCTGTAACCCCTGAACATTTACTAAGAAGAAAAGCAGCCAAGTACTAGTCAGAAGAAGTCTGACCTGCCAGAAAGGTCATTATTTAGAAGGAAAGACTCTTCAGTGTAAATCACAGTAGGTCAAATATACTGATCTGAATGCTCACCTTTCTGTGTGTGAACGTTCCAAATAACTGGAAGTCCAAGACACTGTTAAATCAGCAGTTAGGAAAGAATCATGCTTCTGTAAACCTTTTCCCTCTCTGGGAGTAGGACACAGGACTTAGCAACAATCACTCACCTCACCAATGGTGTAATTCATCTGTCTTGCTCGAACAATCATTTCCATCTGAAAGACATATCCTTTGGAGACACATTTTTCTATTAATTTCTGTAGAACTTCTTTTCGGTATAATCTGTAAGAACACAGGGTACTTATGAACATCTGAACATGCATCCATCTATTCATACCTTGACCTTTCAGAACTCACTGATGTCTATAATGTAAAACTCTTAGTAGTCACTGGTGTACAGACAAATTCTCAGAGCTTGTGATCACCTCTCTTGGCCATAAAGTATATGGTAGGAGCCTGGAATAGTTTTAAAATGAGCCCTTAGTATCTTCTTGAGATATGTCTTATCAAAAGTTATGAAAATATGGTCAATTAGACACCCAATACACAAGTATCCTTCCTTTTTGTTTTGGATTAGCCTTTGAACTGGACATGCTGGAATGGCAGGGTGACAGATGAGTGATGACATGTGCCATGGAAACAAGCAGTCCAGCAGTTAACCAGTGTCTACTCGCCAACATGGGCTAAAGTTCTGAGGACAGTCAGGTCATTCCAGGAATAGCTGTCAAGACTACAGATGAGCTGAGTTAGACCAGGACTAAGCACCACAGGATGTAGGCAATCCTTCAGCCTGCTCTGGATAATGGAGGCCATAGGCACTGTGGTAGGCAAGTCTACCTTATCAAGTACTCACTCAGACTCTAAAGTAAGATGGGGCAGGCCTGGGGGGAATCCAATCCTTTCATTCAGAAAATCCAAACAGCAGGAGGTATCATTAGAAGGGGTTTCTAATTATTTACAACAGTAGGTACAGAGGTTACAATTTCTTTTTAAATTTAAAGTTTATTGGTCTGTGTGTGCGTGCACACCTGCCTGCCTGTCTCTCTCAGTGAGTGTGTGTTTCTGTGTGTGTAGGTCAGCAATTGTTTCTCTTCTACCATGGATTCCAGGGATAAAACCCAGGTTGTCAGGCTTTTGTAACATGCAGCTTTCCCTACTGTACTGGCCTTCTCTATCATGTGTATGTACACTTATAACCTAGAAATGGGAATTTGGCATAGCTACATTCTGAAGACCAATGGATGGACCTATTATACCAAAGGAGTTATCTGAAACCCAACTCTTCCTCCTGTCTTCCTGAGGCTCCTGTAACGTTCAGCTTTCATATGTGGGTAAAACCGACAGTACAGACTCATCTATAGAGAGAACAAGTTAACTGAAAAGCCAACATAGTAAAGCTCTAGCATTTTCCTGCTGAGGGGCTGTGGCTGGGATATGCATGTGCTATTCTTCAGAGTACACCAGCAGCAGCAGCCATGTTCCCAATGGGCAGCCCGGCCCAGCACGGAGGGAACAAGCATGCCAAAGTCCTACATCCAACTTGGAAAGGAGTTAACACGGTGCCTGTGATAAGGGTCCTGGGAGCTGCCACCTGCTACCATTAGATTGGAAGAGTGACTCCGTCACTGTGAAAGCAAGGCAGCTCTTTCTGGGTCGGGGATCTCGATGCAGCCCTAGTTGTACTGCTGTGTTCTATGTAGATCAGGCTGGCCTTAGGTTTGAAATCCTCTTGTTTCAGCCTCCTGCATGCTGAGATTAACATGCTCTGCTGTGAAAGCAGTTTAACAACCTCTTAATGCAAAGCATCCAGGGAAAACTTACAGAGTTAGAAACACTGTACCTGAAGCTTCCTGTTAAGTCCGATGCTCCCGGTCTCAGCAAAATCTGAGTTATAAAATTGGCCCCACGGCTGCCAAATTAATCAGATTTTCCTTATTAAATATATGTTTAAAAACAAGAGAAACATACCCAAGAGCAGAATGCTAAAAATATTAGTCGTTAATAAATAAGATACCAATTCACACACACAACAATTCTCTAAGAACAATAAAATGAAATCTGATGTCTTTTAGAAAATAGGTAATTTTTTTTTACCCTTTGCAAGCAAAACAGAGAAGAAACCTGAAAGTAACCATCCTACGTATGCGAGAGGGGCAGTTAGTAGTGTTTCTATCCCAGCACCGTGTGGTGTGGACTGGGCGTGACCACACTGCGTAGGCTGTGTGAGACAGTCACAGACACTCCCACACGCAAACCCAACTTCTGCTAAGAAGAAAAACCAGTCATTTAAAATTTAAAAACGTTTAAACTTTTTAACTTTTTAAAGTGCTTTGGCAGAAAGATCAGGAATTCCATAAAAAGTTTCCTTTCCAGATTCCAGCAGACAGGGATGGACTTCAGACCTAGCATGCTGGTACACGTCGACTATTGTAGACGGCACTCAGAAAGCTGAAGCAGGAGCATCACCAACACCTGGCCAGGGAAGCAGAGGTCTGAAGAAAAACCAGGAAGAAGAAGGCAGAAGAATGCCTGAAGTAGTGGTTGGAGACTGTTGGCTTGGCTACAGGAATGAAATCCCAGTACACTGTGTAAACTGGAAAGGTGCTCTCCTAGACTTAGAGACTGGGAAGTTCAAAAAAAGGTGCAGGACAATAGAGAATGGGGGTGGGGTGGTGACTCTCTAATCTCTTAAAAGGATGCTAATCCCATCAAAGGGTTTATCCCTTACCCTCCAAAGTAACCACCTCCCAAAGACCAAAGACTCCACAGCACCAGAGGCTCTCATTTAACATAGGCATTTGTGAAACACAAACATTCAGTCCATAACAATGGCTCTAGATTAACAGAATCCAATACAATTACCCTTCACAAGCTATTAAGAGACTGCTATATTAACATTTCCAAGGCTGTCAAGAGCCTGAAGACTTCTGCAAGGAAGATTCCAAAAGGTTTAAGATGGAGAATTACTCTCCAGAATACAAAACCAAGGCTTCGTTAATGAGATCATTTCCTCCTGCCAGGCCTAGTCTTGCTCTTTCTGCCTGAAATTTGATCAAGATACAAGCTTGTAGCTAGTGTCAGCACTATGCCCACCTGCGTTCTTGTTGCTCTGCTTCCTGCCAATCATGGATTAGCCATTTTTTTTGGGGGTGGGGGGGTCCGAGACAGGGTTTCTCTGTGTAGACCAGGCTGGCCTCGAACTCAGAAATCCACCTGCCTCTGCCTCCCAAGTTCTGGTGGCGTGCGCCACCACTGCCCGGCTAAGATTTATTTATTTTTATTTATATGAGTACACCATTGCTCTCTTCAGACATACCAGAAGAAGGCATCAGATCCCATTACAGATGGTTGTGAGCCACCATGTGGTTGCTGGGAATTGAACTCAGGACCTTTGGAGCAGCAGTCAGTGCTCTTAACCGCTAAGCCGTCTCTGCAGCCCCATGGACTAGCCCTTTGTGTCTTCAGAGCAATAGGACAGTAACGACAGAAGTGCTTAACATTTTTGGCTTGAGCTGTTTTTGTTTGAGACAAGGTCTTAGTCATCCCAGGCTAGCCCCGACCCTACTTCTACAGTGCTGGATTATAGTAGTGGGTGAGTTACTATATCTAGTTGGTGCAGATGTGCTAAGAACAGAACCCAGGGCTTCCTACATACGAGGTCATCATCCCTAGCCCCAAAACTATATGTTCATATTTTATTGTTGGGGGATGGTCTTGTGCACTGTGTATTCAGATGATGTTTTCTGAATACAGGCATCTGTTTGCAGATCTTGGCATGGTCAAACATCTCTAGTTTCAATGACATGTAATTGTTCTCCATCATCCCTGATTGGTTAAAAAAGAATTGATGAGCCTATGGCTGGACAGGAGAGGACAGAGGGAGTCTCAAAGAAATCAGAGAGGGAGAGAGAGGGAGAGGGAGAAGGCGTGGAGAGACCATGAGGTGGCCGTTAGGGAGTAGCCATGAGAACACACACGGAGCAGATCGAGCCAGAGCAGACTCAGAGTGAAGGTAAGGGAGCACGTGGTTGGGAAGTAGGCAGCCTTAGAGGTTAGAGTGACTCAGAATCTGCCCAGCGCAGTGCTTGTTAAGAAAACCATCAGGTCTCTGCACTGTTGAGTCAGGAGCTAAAACAGGCTACAGTGGGTATAGCAGTGCCCTGCGGATATTAGGGAGTGAAGGGGGCACAGCAGGCCACGCCCTCCCAATACAGTTACATTCCATGTTCAAGGTGCCAGGCAGAAATTCAAGCAGAGCCTGAGAAAAGTTTTGGACACAGAAGCCGCAGCATGAAAGGTGGGAGAAATGTTTCCTTAACAACAGCAGACTCTCAAGCAGGCCTGGTGCTCATGGCTCCTTTAACCCCGGCCCCCAGTACTATTACATTTTGTTTCATATTATTTCATTTAAGAATGAATCTTGTTTTGCTGCCCAAGTTGGTCCCTGTATTTAAGTCATTCTGCTTTAACCTCTTGAATATGGGGCCAATAGGCATGTGCTGGTGATAATGGATTTTTAATTGGATGGATGGTGTGGATTCCTTATGTGGTTCAACCCGACCCTGAATTAGAGTATTTTGATTAAAATGTGTTAAGAGTCACCAGCTGTGGGTCTGAATTCTAGTTGTGGGCTACACTAACGAGACCTGAAGCCTACAAATGCAGACAGTGAGTACGATCACCAGACTAAACTCAATATAACTATATGCCACAACTAAACAGTAGAATGTGCCCATGTTTGAATTCATAGGTGAATGAATGACCAAGTTCGAAATGTCTTTGGAGGTTAATAATTTGTTTTCAGCCCCAGCTGAGCCTGCTTCCAACCTCTAGAGAATCTCAGTCCCATGGTCAGCAACAGGTATGACAAGGGCTGGAGCTGCTGTGTCTCCTTAGGAGAGTCTGAAAACCACTATTATTCCAATCTCTGTTTCACAGAAAATGACATGTTTTAAATGACTATCCCAAGATTCCATACTTGAGGTGAATTTAATCTGCTACTGGAGGAGGCGAGGACAGAGTCATCACTGGTGGGTGCTGATTCCTCCTTCCCATCACTGTGATCACTGAATGGGGCAGACTGGATCCCAGTTCCTTATGGGTCTTTACACCAAGTGCCAGGCTATTTCCTCACTATTTGTCCATGGAGAACCCTGATTGTGTAGGAGCCCTGGTGGTCCACATGTGATGGACGGTGGTCTCTATCTCTGTTTCTCCAAAGAAGCCATGTGAAGAGGTTGGGGAAACAGCTCAGACAGTGAAGTGCTTACTTTGAATGCACGAAGACTAGAATGGGAGCCTCAGAATCCTCACTAAAAAGCCAGACATGGAGGTGTGCTGGGGTAGCCAGCCAGACTAGCTCAACCAGCAACATTCATGCCAATGAGAAACCCTATTTCAAAATATAAGTCAACAGTGCCTGAGGAATAGCACCTAAACAACACTGAGGTGTACACTCACTCATTTTCCCTCTTTCCTTAATGTGTGCGTACACACACACACACACACACACACACACACACACACACACGACTACTCTACCTGTGTGAGAACCCATCAGAACTGACATACCCAGCTAACTACCAGCAGTAACTGCCTGATGTGTGACCTGCTAGCATGGCCAATCTGTGTTGAAAGAAGCAAGGCTAGCTCCAGGTGGAGGCACAGGAGCAGCTGCCAGTCAGTCCATGGAACCCTACCCAACTTGCCACAGTATCAGAAATGTAGAATGCTGGCTTTAAGACAGCTTAGAACAGCTAAACATAAGGTAAAACAATAATGAGCAGCTCAATTCTAACCAAGCTCTGTCGACTTAAAATGCTTATTCCCAAACTGAGTCATACAAACATGCACATACCTGATGATCTTTCTTTTCAA
Source organism: Rhabdomys pumilio (assembly GCA_030674055.1). Lineage (NCBI taxonomy): Eukaryota > Metazoa > Chordata > Mammalia > Rodentia > Muridae > Rhabdomys > Rhabdomys pumilio. The sequence goes on from JANHMN010000002.1 coordinate 228,499,563, forward strand.
ATCCCATCCATAAACACCCCCATTCCCCTTGTAGCGAGTTCCAGAGACAATATCAAAATTACCCTCCTTTTGTTTCCTGTAAAGAACAAAAGAAAAGACAGAGGAAAAACAACCCAGACAAGCTTGATTAGATGAAGCTCGTGGGCGTTCAACAGGTCTCTCCATAAACCACGAACTCACCGGTTAAGAGAAGCAGATTTAAAGCATGAAGCCAGACGACCCGACTGTCCAAATGAGTCTTTCAAACCTGACATGATCTTGTGTTTCAGTTAAAACTGTAAACATCTGATGTATATGGGTGTTCTGCTTCCATGCATGTTAGCAGACTATGTGTAGGCAGTAGCCTCGAAGGCCAGAAGAAGGTGCTGGATCTGCTAGAACTGGAGTTACTGGCTACAGTAAGATACCACACAGGTGCTGGGAATTGAACAAGGGTCTTCAGGAAGAGCAGCCAGTGTTCTTAACCACTGAGCCATCTTTCTAGTCCCTTTATTTACTTTTCTTACACTGATGTATGAATCCAGAGATTCTATCTGCTAACTTTATCACATTAACCCTGACCCCCCCTTCACTGTTCAGGCCCTTTCTGCAGAAAAGGCTAGGCACCTCCATACTGCTGTTTCTTACAGAAAACAACCAGATATCTTCCTACTAAGAGTTTTGTTCTGTTTATAAACTTAGAATTCCCATAAGTCGATAGAAACCTTCTCCATTCTTAAACTGGGGCAAACATCAACAACAATTATAACAAAAGCACTGTTTCATTAAATGCTCCAGGCTGGCCTTGCATTTATAAAGCTCTTCCTGCCTCAGCTTCAGCAATGTTGAAATTACACGTTGCCTGTGCCCAGTATATCCTTTTTTTTGAGACAGGGTCTATGTAGCCTTGGCTGTCCTGGAACATTCTACATAGGCTAGGCTAACCTTAAACTCAAAGATCAGTTTGCCTCTGCCTCCTTAGTGCTGGGACTTAAAGGAGGGTGCTACTACGCTTAAAACAAAACAAAACAAAACAAAACAAAACAAAAAAAACCCATTTTTTTTGTAATTGTTTATTTTTTCAGATAAGGTTTCTCTGTGTAGCCTGGCTGTCCTGGAACTGACTCTGTAGACCAGGCTGGCCTCGAACTCAGAGATTTACCTGCCTCTGTCTCCCAAGTGCTAGGATTAAAGGCAGGTGCCACCACTGCCTGGCTCCTTTCCTGCTTGAAGCAGCAGCTGCTGCCTGACAACTAGTGAGGGCTACACTGTGGAGTTTTATGATGCCTAGAATCCTGGCACCCCTGGACCAAACTCTACTCCTTGACTCTTAACTAGTCCAGTACAATTCTAGACAACAAGGACTTCATTTTTTTTGTGTGTGTGTTCTGAAAGAAAAGAGAATAGAACCATCTGTTGCGGGTGCCCAAAATAAGACATTTAGTCAAAGACCTGTATTTATAAGTCTCAACTCTCTACGGTAGTTAAAATTTGACAGAAAAGTTAAAGTAGCATGCATATTTCAAATTAATTATCTGAATTTAAAATTCTAATATTAGAAATACTACAAACTGTACCTACCTGATAAATTCAGGAATAAATTTGGGCTGAAATTTGGAAAGAATAAACAGTAGGTCAGGAACACATGACAAGTTTATCATAAACACCTAATCAAGAAGGGCGTGCTAGGTGTGGTGGTGCATGTCGATTAATCTTCACATTCAAAAGGCTGGATTACATAGTCAAACCACCTCAACACAGAAGAAAGCGGGAAGGCCACTTACATGGTGTGACAGATCAGCATCCATAATGATAACATAGTTTCCAGTGGCATGTTTTATTCCATGAATATAGGCAGTTCCTAAAAATCATAAGTATTTAGACTCATTAATAAAAATTACCAGAAGGAGCTGGAGAGATAGCTCAGCATTTAAGAGCACTGGCTGCTCTTCCAGAGCCCCAGGTTCTAATCCCAGTACTGACAAGGCAGTTGACAACCACTGTAACTCTAGCTGCCCTGTTCTGGATTCTGCAGGTTTCATATGCACATTACAAAGACATACCAGGAGGCAAACACTCAAAAGTATAAAGTTTGGAAAACATAACAAAAGCCCACCCAAAATGCTTAGGTCCGCATTTAAGTAGGAAAAGAGATCACTTAGCATCCAAAAAGCAAACATTTGTCCTCCAAAAGCGACCCTAACCAACTGGTATCTCTCCATATTCAGTAGCACAGTTCACTTGCAATCTAGAGTAAGAAAGAAGGTAGTTGGCCACCCATCTTCCATTTTGATGTCAATTTAATTTTAAAGAGCTAACAAAACAAAACAAACCTACCCTTATATTCAAAATTACCAAAGAAATGTCTAATACCAAGGTCTCCCCCTCCCTATCCCTGCCCCCCTGTGGGGAGTTGGGGGGGGGGTTAAGACAAGGTTTCATTCTGCAGCCCAGGCTGACCTCAAACCCATAAAGATCCTTCTGCCTCAGCTACCAGCTACTAAGGACCATCATGTCAAGTTTTCAAAGTATCAGATTATATAAAAACCACTCTAGCTATGCTCCTTGGTGCTTTAGTGTCTTCCTGTGACAGAAGAGGCCAGGTGTCTTTCTACACATCAGCTCCCCAGCGGCTGCCATCCTCACTCACTGATTTCAGAAATTTCAAAGTTATCCCCAACTCCCCCAATTCCTGGCTCTCTCACAGGCTACTACTCAGGAATTGGCACCAGATGTCTGTGTCACCCATGCCCAGGGAAAGCTCTGAGTTCCTGCCTCTGCCTGCAACTCCCCACTGTGATTACAAGGCACACTAGCTTTATATCCCAACCATCTTTTAATTTAACCCCCTACTGTTTGCACCTTCATGGTGCCCCAGGCATTACCTTCTGACCCCAGGTCCATTTCTCAATCATTTTCTCTCCTGCTCCTCCTTGCACTCCAAGTTAGGTTCCCCAGCTGTCTGAAGGTCAACTGCAAACTGCCTGGTACATTAGGCCTTTCCAGAATGATGTGGCCAGAGACCCAGCTACCAAGTATTCTGGTGTCTGTGTGCACAGTCTCCCATTCAGGACTAGAATGAGTTACCTGTTGGGAGTTACCTGATAAGTAATCAGAAGAACCCCCGTTCTTTCCGTCCCTCGCACCACACAGTCTACAGAAGTCAGGCTGTCGTGGCTGACACAATCAGGAGAACCCCTGCTCGTCCTATCCCTCGTCCCCCATGGTCTACAGCAGTCAGGCTGTTGTGGCTGACACCAGCTGAGTATTTCAAAAGAAGAGACTTTTTGCCTTTTTTAAAAAACAGGATCTCACTGTGTAGTTCTGGCTAGCTTGGAATTTGTTATGTCGACTAGGCTGGCCTCAAACACATAGAGATCTATCTGCCTCTACCTCCTGAGTGCTAAGATTAAAAGTATTCACCCCCAGATCTGGCTACAGGAAGCTCTTCAATGTTCTGACCACTGAGAAGTGATATGTCTGAGGTGGCAGAAACAGCAAGTCTCCTGATCGGATCCTTGCACACTGTACACAGAAACTGTCATCACTTAGCAAGTGTGGACCCTATGATCCGTGAAAGCAGAACCAAGTGTCTAAGACAACATCACAAGCATCTCATCTGGAGTGCAGGGCTTCCCTAACACCTTCCATTGAGTGGCTCTAATATTTTCAGTGACTGCTCACAAACTCTTTGTGGCTTTTTCCACCTGTGTTCAAGGTACATATGCATGTGTGCATACATGTTTTCCTGTGTGGGTACGAGGCATGGAGGTATGAGCATGTAGAGGTGACGCTAGAAGTCACGCTCAATCTTTTTCTCCTCATTATACGGCAAGGTCTCTGACCCAGGCTTAGACCTCACAGGTGAGCTCCCACATCCACGGAGGAGGCTGCTTTGGATCTGATCCCTGATCCTTGCGCATGAGCAAGTGTGGAGCCGCCTCCCTCTCAGAAGAGCAGCTCTCAGTTGTTCAGAATTATAAGCTGAAGGCTTCGAGTCTCATCTCATCCAATCACTCTAGATCAGGGTTCTCAATGCGCGAGTCTCCACCCTCCCGGGAGCCAAGTGACCCTTTCACTGCGGTCACATGTCAGATATCCTGCATTTTAGGTATTTACAGTGTGATTCATAACAATAACAAAATTACAGTTATGAAGCAGCAACAAAAATAATTTTACAGTTGTTGGTCACCACAATGCCAAGAATTGTATTGAAGGATCACAGCATTAGCAAAGTTGAGAAACTACTGCTCTAGAATGTTCTGTTTAAGGTGGAAAGTTTTTCATTCTTAGAAACAATCACATTTTAGACTCACCATTTAAAGAATTTGCAAGCTGTCCTCCTCCAGACTCCCTCTCTGTACTTTCCTTTCCCTAGGCTACACTATAAGAAAGCCCATTTCTCAGGCTCTTTTGTCGCTTGTGTCCAGGAAGCTGTTAGGGGCACAAGTGATGACTGCCAAGGGAAGCCAAGAACACCAAGTAACCCTCTCAGCACGGCATGTAACAGCATCACTCAGGTGCAGCTCCACGGCACCACCGTCGGCACCTTCCACCTCCCCAGCACTGCTCCATCAACACAACAGCTCCTCCCCACCCCACTCCAGCTCCTCTCCTTGTAGCTCAGCTTCCCATCAGGCTTCTGAACAATTCATTTCCCTGTCAACAGAAATCCCTGGACTAAATTCCCCATCTGGACAGAACTACAGCAGTTTCTATTTTGCTGAGTGGGTTCAGATTGATACAGGCAACCCAAGTTAACCATTACAATGTCAAGCAGACCATTAAAGGCCATCACAGCATTTTTCCAAATTAGAAAGACAGAGTGGCAAATATGACTATGGCAGGTAACAGGAGACCCTACTTACCGAGGCCCAGCTTTTTCTCCCGTGGTCTTAGGAGCTTCAAGAAAAGGAAACAACATGTCAACATAAAAAGACTTTAAATTTTATTTTACTCCAATAAGTGTATATTCATTTAAAACATTGATTGACTTTATTAGACCTTGAAGCAGAGTCTGCTCAACATTTCTGTCCAAAGCTAAAATGGTGTTTGGGGCTCAAGATGTACCTAGTATGCATGGGCCCAGCTCTCCTGCCCAGCGTTATAGAAACTGCCTCCCAAAGCCAGCAATAACAGCATTTGGGAGGCAGGGACAAGAGTCAGGACCTCCAGCTCATCCAGTCTGAGTCAGCCTAAACTTCAAGATGCCTACTTGTACCAACAAAGCAAAGACAGCAGCCACCACACCAACCAGTTCAACAAAACCTTTTTTGTTTTGTTTTGTTTTTTATTTTAAGACAAGATTTCTCTGTGTAGTCCTGGCTGTCCTGAAACTCCATCTGTGAACCAGGCTGGCCCTGAACTCAAAGATCTACTTATCTCTGCCTCTTGAGTGCCGGGATCAAAGGAGTGCGCTACCACTGCCTCACACAAAACTTTTCTGTATCTAGATTTAAAAGTTTTATGTGTATGAGTGTTTTCCTGCATGTGTGTCTGTGTACCATGTGCACGCTGGTGCTTATGATTCCGTGGAACAAGAGTCAGAGACAGCTGTGAGCCACCATGTGGGTGCTAGAAACTGAACCCAGGGCCTCTGAAAGAGGAAAAGCGATTTTCTTTAATCATAATCCTACAGGTAAAATGAAAACAAAAACCATGAATTGCAATGACTTGCAAACACAAATGACATCTGCATGGCTTGCACCAGTATGTTTTCTAGTTAAGTCTGTATCTAACTGTGTGCTTTTGGTCTCCAAAATTATCCAAAGCAATATTCACAAAACATTTTTGAAGATTTATAAACCCAGACTGGTAATAAAAACTACAACTCATAGCAACTGTTAGCAAGGCTCACAGCTATTGGTAGCATCTTTGTCTTTGCATGTGTTCATGAGTTTGTGTGCTGGGGATTACTGGCACCCATCAGTTGCCTGATGTAGATACTGGGATTTGAGCTTGGTCCTTTATAGACCATCAGGAGCTCTTTCCTGCCCAGTTACCTCTCTCCCACCCTCATGCTTAAAATCTATACTGAGAATATTCTTTAATAAGCTCCAGCTCTATTTCAAAAATAATAAGTTCATGAAGCCACTATAAAACTGCCTCTACAGCTGACCCAAGTCACTCTTAAAGGACAATAGACTTCCTGGTGCAGGGAGAATGTCAAGCTTGGGACTCAGGAAGCCACATGTCCTACCTACGAGCTCAGAGCTTCAGGGAGCATTGTGTACAAAGTACATGAGGGCCCAAAGAAAGGAGCAGCAAGACAGAGACCCAAAAACTCTTTCTTGATTAGCTATAATACGCTGGCAAACAGTGTCACATTTTGGTATTTTAAGAAAATTTATCTACAGAATCCATCACAAAGCCAGAAGTCAAGCAAGGTCTACTCTTTGGCTGTGAAATCACCACTGGCCCACAGATCCAAAGATACATAATCTCAATCTCAGGAGGGTCTGCTGCCTCTTTTTTTCCCAGACTTGGCTCCTTACCGCACTTTCTCCCTCAGAGAACAGGAAAGGGTCCGTGACTTACAATTCTGTCTGGACCATAGATCTTTTCCAGTTGTTCAGCAACTTCTCTTGTCCCATCTGGGCTTCCATCATCTATGATTATAATTTCATAGTTGATTGCACTAAAATAAAATTTAAGTTTATATTAATGTTGGGTGATAGTATCTAAATTTTAAAGAAACTTAAAAGTTATGAGCCAGTCGTATTAGGATGTTCAAAGCTGCTCTATATAGCTATAATGACTTCACAGACAGACTTCCATTCTAGAAATCTTATTGTAAAATAAACAAAGGAAAAGAAAACTTTAAATGGCATTAGCAAATTTAAATAACCTAGAATTTATCTGACTTAATTTTATTCTTAAAATTGCTTCCCATTATATTCACACAATAGTTTCCACTCTAAAAACCATTCAACATAATTGTCTGGTGGAAAAATCCCACCTGCCCCCCCCCCCCAATCATAATGCCTCACCCCCTTGTTAAAAGACAATAAAGGGGAAGGAAAAGGAAAAGGAAACAACACCTTTCTTGTGACCTTAATGTGAAACCCAGGAAACAACCCAGGAAACTAGCGTTAAAGGTTAAGCTATTAAAAGTGGTAAAGTTAGCCCAGCAAACGTGGCAAAAAGGAAACAAATCCCAGCCTAGTCTTCAAGAAGAGCTACAAGGGGGACTGTGGAGTTGGTCAGCGCAAGCAAGGACGTGCATTTGGATCCCCAGGAACCAAAAGAACAGGTATGACTAGGCATTCCTGTAACTCCAGTACTGGGGGTGGGCGGTAGTGGTTTGAAACCCTGAAAATAACAGAAGCTCAATAACCCACCAGCGTATGGGGAAGCTCTGAGTTGAGAGAGAGCCTATTTCAAACAATTCAAAGTGGAGAGTGGCACTGGATGTGCTCAGCCAGCCTGTTCCTGCATGCACCTTGCCCCCACAACATACACAAGAGAATAGGGACAGTGACTAGCTTCCCTCTGGTCCTGTAGCTCTGGGATAGGCATTTAATTTGGCCAGACACAAATTATGTGGATTTTGAAAAAGGTAATTCCATTTTGAATCGAGAACATCCACTGTGGGACATTGGCAGAGTCCCATCCTCCAGTACCCCAAAATCACTCAATAAAAAGATAGCCTAGGACTTTAGAGGCTGAGGATGGAAGCTGGGGTGTTCCAGATCAACTTGGTTACAAAGGATAAGAGGGGGCAGGGAAGCAAAGTGACCAGGTTAGGGGTAGGGGGTGTTGGGCTCATAAATTAAACAGAGCAAACGATACCAGTATACAAAGCTGGAGCTCATTTTTTGGAAAAATTTGGCAGAGACACAGAAAGCCTGGGCTGGAGAGATGGTTCAGTGGTTAAGGGCACTATCTGTTCTTCCAGAGGTCTTGAGTTCAATTCCCAGCAACCAAATGGTGGCCCACAACCATCTGTAATGGGATCTGGTGCCCTCTTCTGGTGTGTCTGAAGAGAGTGACAGTGTACTCACATACATAAGATAAATCTTAAAAAAAAAAAAAAGATAAAACCTAGTGAAAAAAGATGCATCACAGAGCCACCATAGAGCCACCATATATAAACTAATTTTTATTCAGATGCAACCAAAACAGCAATCCTAAACCGGGTGGTGGTGGTGCACGCCTTTAATCTCAGCTCTTGGGAGGCAGAGACAGTGGGAATCTGATTTCAGACCAGTCAGGGCTACATAGTTTTGACTTTGTCTCAACCAATCAAACCAGGCAGTCTAAGGCTTTTACCAATCAGTATGGTAAGAGTGTGCTTTCTAGAAAGAGAAACTATGTATCAAGTATTTTTTTTTTTTTTTCTGAGACAAGAAGCTGCTAATGTAGCCATGCTGGCCTCGAACTTGCAATGTAAGTCTACAAATGCATCCCTTGCACTAGAACTTGGCATCAAGTACTTTTTCTAGCTGCTAGAAAATATGAGCATAGCGTCTCATTGCCATTTGAAAAGCAAAAGCCAACGAACAAACAAACAAAAAGCTCTGGAAACACTGTGTTCTCTGACGCACTGCTAAATAAACCAACAGCACACTGCTACAGCATCCTACTCTAGCAAAAATCACGTTTCGGTATGTTGACAGGAAAAGACCGCCCAAGATTATCACGGCATGACGCTCATACGGCCATAAACCATTAAGTCCCTACTGCTATCAGGGATTTTATTTACTGTTTAGTTCAGAGACACCCCCATTTTTTTTAATTAAATGCGTAACACTTCAACTATCAAAATTCCTGTTCCTAAGGGCTGGGACTCTGCCCAGCAATGCGAAAGGCCCCGTGTTTTTCAAAACAGCAAACAAACAAGACCCGGTTCCTAATCATACTCGGCGAAGATGCTCGCGCTTTGCCAGCTCATCAGCAGTTCTCTGACAGCGCAAACAACAAGCTTACGTAAGCGCTCGGCCCGGAGGCGATGGGGAGAACGCTGGCTCGGGACTCCGGGCTCTGGAGGCAGATCCTGACCGCCCGGAGAGGGGTGAGGTCAGGCTTTCAGCCTCGCCCCGAAGTAAAAGTGAAGTTAGCCCTTTCAAGAGAAAGGCCGGGGCCGGAGACCAGAGCGATCTGTCATTAGATAAACACAGGACTCGCTAGAGACCCGAGCAGGAATGAGAGCCCGGGAGACAGACGCGGGGCTGGGCGCCTCGCTTGTCCCCGCTGGGGAAAGCCTCGAGCAGGCTCGGGAGGGAGCCGAGGCCAGACCTCAGAGGGTCTCCTCGCGCAGCCAACCGCCGACGTGCAGCCCGCGGCTGGCTCCCGGCACCCGCGCGACAAGTTCCTTCTACCTCTCGGAGAAGCTCTTCACCAGCAGCCACACGATGAGCGGCAGGTTCTCCCGTTCGTTGTAGGTGGGCAAAAGCACCGAATACTTGTCGTGTCGTGAGGAGCGGCCCTGCGGCGGCCGCTGAGACGCAGCAAGGCTGCGACTCGCCCCCGTGGAAGCCATGACGGATCTGCGCGAGGGGCCGGAAGCGGACTTACGTCATCTGACGCGGAGCGTACCAAATCCCGGCGCATGAGGGCGACTTGGCTCGCCTACGTCTCAATGTGGTTCCCGGGAGATACTCAGATATTGTGACTGTTTCAAGTCGACTGTGAAGGCTTCCCCAGGCAACACTCATTCGCTTCACTTTCCAGCTCTAGGAAGCGTTTTAGTTTTCCAGTCTCTCAGAGATGGGCAACCGGAAACGGAAGTCACTTCCCAGATATTTCCGGAAGAGGCTGTCATGGCTGCCCAGGAGAACGTACTAGCTTTGCAGGATGAAATTGCCCGGCGTGAGGAAGAGCTAGCTTCGCTGAAGCGGAGGCTGGCCGCAGCCCTAGCAGCTGAGCCGAAGCCTGAGCATCCGGTCCCGGTATTGCCGTTGCCGCCGAGGGCCGCGCTGTCGCGGGAGGAGATCCTACGCTACAGCCGTCAGCTGCTGTTGCCGGAGCTGGGCGTGCGAGGTCAGCTGCGCCTGGCCGCCGCTTCGGTGCTGGTGGTGGGCTGCGGCGGGCTGGGCTGCCCGCTGGCTCAGTACCTGGCGGCGGCCGGCGTGGGCAGGCTGGGTCTGGTGGACCATGACGTGGTGGAGACGAGCAATCTAGCCCGCCAGGTGCTGCACGGGGAGGCGCAGGCAGGCCGTGGCAAGGCTTGGTCGGCGGCCGCGGCGCTGCGCCGCCTCAACTCGGCGGTGGAATATGTGCCGTACCCGCGCGCGCTCAGCGAGACTTGGGCGCTCGACCTGGTCCGGGGCTACGACGTCGTGGCCGATTGCTCCGACAACGTGCCCACGCGCTACCTGGTGAACGACGCATGCGTGCTGGCCGGCCGGCCGCTGGTGTCCGCCAGCGCGCTGCGCTTCGAGGGCCAGATGACCGTCTACCACTACGATGGCGGGCCCTGCTACCGCTGCGTGTTCCCGCGGCCGCCCCCGGCGGAGACGGTGACCAACTGCGCCGACGGCGGCGTGCTCGGAGTCGTGCCAGGCGTACTAGGCTGCGTGCAGGCGCTCGAGGTGCTCAAGATCGCCGCTGGCCTCGGGACCTCCTACAGCGGCAGCTTGCTGCTCTTCGACGGCCTCGGGGGCCACTTCCGCAGGATCCGGCTGCGGCGCCGCCGGCCCGACTGCGTCGTGTGCGGTCAGCAGCCCACCGTGACCCGCCTGCAGAACTATGAGGCCTTCTGTGGCTCCTCGGCCACCGACAAGTGTCGAGCTTTGAAGCTCTTGAGCCCCGAGGAGCGGATTTCTGTGACCGACTACAAGCGGCTTCTGGATTCCGGGGCGCCTCACGTATTGCTGGACGTCCGGCCTCAAGTAGAGGTGGACATTTGTCGTCTGCAGCACTCTCTCCACATCCCTTTGGATCAGTTGGAACGCAGGGATGCGGACAGCCTGAAACTCTTAGGGGCCGCCCTCCGGGAAGGGAAGCAGGATTCGCAGGAAGGGGCTGCTCTCTCTGTGTATGTGATTTGCAAACTGGGGAACGACTCCCAGAAAGCCGTGAGGGTCCTGCAGTCCTTAACAGCAGTGCCAGAGTTAGACTCTTTAACTGTTAAGGATATTGTGGGGGGACTCATGGCCTGGGCTGCCAAAATTGATGGGACATTTCCACAGTACTGAGGGGACAGCATGTGATTCCAGTGGACGATGGTTGTGATACCTGAAGGATCTATTTGAGCCTTTTCAGTAATGTAGGAAGAGCCTGGATTCCCAGTCTCTGGATAAATAAACTTTTTTTTTTTTTTTTTGCAAGGAGCATTTTGAGAAAGCAGGGTACCATTGTGTCTGAGAGCTGCCTTGTGTTTTGCAGTTCCTTCGACATGTGGCATGGAATGCAACAGTATTTTTCTTTCCCACCTGGTCCGTACAAAGTGTTCTCTGGGCCTTGCATCTTATACTTGGAATTTAAGATGCAGCTTTTACTACATCTTAGTCTAACTGAATTAATCCCTTACATTGAGCCCATTTTTAAATTAAGTTGTCCTTTGGGAGGTTGCAGAGATGGCTTAACATGGGCTGCCCTCCCCTGGGACCCTGGTTTGACACCCAGCACTCACATGTCGGCTCTGTAACTCCAGTTCCACGAGATCATAATGCTGTCTCCTCGCCTTCTCCAGCTCCAGGAAGGGTCTTGGTGCACAGACATACATAGTGTCAAAACACAAAGTTTTAAAATCTAAGAGAACAGTTTAAAAAAAAAAAAGAAACTATTTGAGTCTTCATTCTACTTCAGATGATAGGCTATACCCCTTTAAAATTGTAACGTGTAGTGTTTTCATTATCTGGAAATTGATCTTTGTAGACCGTGTTGTGAGTTCGGAGTGCAGTCTTGACAGTTTAGCAAAGTAAAGGGAGCTGCTCTGTCTGTCGCTTCCCTAAGATGTAGCTGCTTGCATTTAGCTTCAGTGTCTGTCTTAGGCTGTACCAGCGGTTCTCAACCTCTTGGTCTGGATACTTTAGGGGGTCAAATGAGACAGGGTTTCTCTGTGTAGCCCTCGCTGTCCTGGAACTCACTCTATAGACCAGGCTGGCCTCGAACTCAGAAATCCGCCTGCCTCTGCCTCCCAAGTGCTGGGATTAAAGGCGTGCGCCACCACAGCTCGGCTTTTTTTTTTCCCCTCCCCTATCAGACTCCGCAACAGAGTCCAGACGGAATTCCAACCAGCATGGGAAGGGGCACGCCCACGCCCGCCCTCTGCCAGCGGACGCCCACAGCAGGCTCGCTGCAGGCTTCTTAAGAGAAGCAAAGACCATGGAAGTAGCCATATCTCTGGCAATTAAAAAAAAAAAAAAAAAAAAGGATAAAAACACTGTAGTTAGTCAAAGCCCTCTGCAGACCAGTCATCAGTTTGTAAGCATCGACTGTGTGTGTGTGTATGTATCTTAGATTCAAAGCCAGGCCAGACGTTACTCTCAGCTGTGAGACACTTGAACTCACTGAATGGGTGCACTGACCAGCATGGTAGGCCGACTCGCAGGCCTCTGGAGCAGGGATGCTGTGACTGCTCCCAGGTACTGTGTACCTGCATGTCTTTTCTAGCCTATACTTTTGACACATGGTCTTCTGTGCAGTCCAAGCCGGCTTCGAAATTCAGTGGCAGTCATGTGCCTCCTTGTCAGACTCCCTGCTATTCTAATGAAGTGGTGATTGCATGTAATCTCTCTTCTTAAAGCAGTGTCAGAAACTGCCTGATGGACCAATCAGAATGAAGGTGGAAGAACAGGACAGGAGGCTCACGAAGGTCGTCTGGAAGTTTGCACTTTTGGTACTTCAGGTAGAATTCACAAGTTAATTTCTGGCAGCACCAGGAAAGAAGTGCCAGATGGGTTAGGTTTAAAAGCTGCTGGGAATCAGGGTCTGGAGAGATGGCTCAGCAAAAAGGCTCGCTGCTGCTTCAGAGGACCCAGGTTCAGTTCCCAGCACCCACATGATGGCTCACAACTGTCTTAACTCCAGTTCCAGGGGATCCAATACTTTTCTTCTGGCTTCCATGACTATGGCACAGATGTGGTGTACAGACATGTATCCAGGCATACACATACATATAAAATAAATTTTTTTAAAAAAACTTAAAAAATAAAAAGAGGAAGACGTTGGCTTTTCACTGTACTTGGAAACTGAACACTGGCAGTCTAACAGAAAAGATATTTTTAAAAATGGGCAAGTGCTGGTGTGGACACAAGCATACATGTGACAGGTTGCTCCTCTAGTATGTGCTTCCATTCTATAGTCAATCCAGCCAACGTCACACTGAAGAGTGTACAGAAAAGCACACCAGTCACAAGTGCTCTGTGGGGTCTCTCTCTCTCTCTCTCTCTCTCTCTCTCTCTCTCTCTCTCTCTCTCTCTGACACACTCACACAACACACACTGGGTATTGAACCCAGGGCTTTATGCATTGAGGCAAGCACTCTTTTCCACTGAGTCCCCCTCACCTTTAAAATTGTGTCATTTCGACCTGGTAGTGGGGCACACCTTAATCCTAGCACTAGGGAGGCAGAGGCAGGTGGATCTCGGTGAGTTGGAAGCCAGTCTGGTCTAGAGAAAGTTCCAGGAAAACCAGGGCTACACAGAGAAACCTTATCTTGAAAAATGGAAAAGGAAAAAAAGTCATTTTGAGTTACCCAAGCTTTTCACAAGTTGCACACACTTGTCACCAGCTCCCTTTCAGACACTGCCAGGGATCCAGGAGTCCTCACTCCCAAACCTCCCCCTTCCCTAAGGAAGATGCATAGGTGGTAAACATGTAGGGATCCAGACAGGTCGCACTGTAGCTCTGGCTGGCATGGAACTTTATATTTAGACCAGACTGGGCATGAGCTCACAGAGATCTGCCTGCCTTTACCTCTCAGTGCTGGGATGAAAGGGATGTCATCATGTCCAGTTAACAGACTTCTCTGTGTACCTTGTTTCCCAAGATGAAGCCACACTTCACCAAGATGCATCAGACCCTGAAAACTTACTCTGATTGTTGAGTCCTCACTTTAAGTGCCCTATGTGAATGGCCTTTTCCTGGTGCCCTGTGCTGTCCATAGCTCATGACACTCTGAGATTACCACCCTGCCCTTGGGATTTACAGATGGACGAACAGCCCATTGGGTCAGGGTTAATGTGCAACAAACTGAACAGAAATCAGCTCACTCTGCCAGCCAGGACATCTGGGGACTGCCACTCATGCCACTAGCTGCCATGGCATAAGGTAGACCACACAAGAGGTCCACAGACCTCATCCACAAGCAAGAGGACTCTGTTAGAATGTTCTTAAAGTCTGGGCACACTGAGCCCAGAGGTATAGCTGCATTTGTCTCTGGACTCTGGATTCTTCCTCAGTACACAAAGCTCAGGGCCTTGATGCACCTTCTCTAAAGGTTTCCACCACCTTCTATTCCTCAGTAACAGGACACAAAAGCTATTAAGGTGGACACACTTCATGCTCTCCCAGAGCTCCAAGCACTGCAGAAGAGAGAGTCCTTGGAACCTAGGTGCAGGATGGAAACTTGAAGTGGAAACTTAGTTTCTTTGGAAAGCTAATGTCAAATGTTTTGCTGGGGCACACAGGTGAAAGAATGACTTACTGAAGCAGATACAGGTGAAAGGATGTTTGGATGTAGCAAACACATGAAAGGACTCTTGATGAAGGGGTATAAATGTGACCCCACAGACAGTGGGGAAATGAGCACTGAGCATTGGTTTGGTTTGCTCTGCCTTGCTATTCTTCACTAACAACACACATGTTCACCTTACATAGCGTTGTTGAGCTCAGCTTGTGGTAACGCTGCCATTGAGAGAAACCCAAGAACTGCTCATGAGGTTCTTGTGGCAGCTGCTGCTTCAGCGGCCTGGCCTCAGGTCGGTTGGCAAGCCTTGTGGTTTCTTCAGGATTGAACTACGGCTGCTGGTTCGTGCCTGGTGTCTGCCTGCCTAGAGGACTGGTCTGCAGCTGCTGAGTCGTATTTGGTGTTTGCTATGAGACTGAACTGCTGACAAAGAAGATGGAGCTCACTCTCAAAGAACCATTGCTGAGCAGGTCCACTTCCCCCAGATCCTAATAACTTTTCTCCTCCACTGCCTCTGCTGGGCGGTGGGCTAGAGCAGAGGTTGCACCCTTATTAAAACTGGGTTGCGAAAAATTTCTGCCTACAGAAACCAGCAGCACAACTGTAGGTCCCTGCTCAAACACTTAAGAATTTCCAGCTAATACGTGACATACAAGATGTTCAGTTTAGCTCCTTGTCACTAAGCCTCACGACCTGAGTTCCGTGTGGGGTTCAGTAACCTCAAACTTGCACCAAAGATGTGAAGTGTTTCATGATAGTGTGGCCACGTGTTCAACCCAGCCAAGGCCCTTGTGTGCACAGCACCTGTGACTTCACAAAAGTGTACAGTGCAAACTGCACACTGTAGACATGGTGATCACAGTTAGGGGGGGTGTCGACTGGCATTGGGTGGGGAGGGGGAGGGTTCTGTTGGTGACGCCCCACACTGCACTATGTTTACTGTGATCAGCCTGCACAGGTTGACCGTACTGAGATGGGAAATTCTGGTTTGCATCTTTTTCTTTTTAAAATTATGTGTATGTGGTTTTTTGCTTATGAGTGCAGAAACCTGAGGAGGCCAGAGACATTGGATGCCCTGGATCTGGGACTAGAGGTCAGTGTGAGTCACCTCTGGGTGGGTGCTGGGAACCAAGTGAAAACCGATAGTGGGCCTGGCAAGGGAAGGTGAAGAGTCCCCTGTGCTAATGTGATTCGGGCTTGGTACCCACGTGAGCTTGGACAGCTTTGCTAGTGTTCTGTCCTGCTTCCTTTTGCATCTGTTGCTCCAGAATGTAGGCCTCCAGACGGAGGAAACTGCCTCTGAGTGCTGAACCCTCCCCTCCCCCTCCCACAGGTGAAGGTAAAAGAAGGAGGAGGAGGAAGAGAAAGAAGAAGAGGAGGAAGAGGAGAAGGAGGAAGAGGAGGAGGAGGAAGAGGAGGAGGAGGAAGAGGAAGAAGAGGAGGAAGAAGAAGAAGAGGAGGAAGAAGAAGAAGAGCAGAAGGAAGAGGAGAAAGAAGAAGAGGAGGAGGAAGAGGAAGAGCAGGAGGAGGAAGAAGAGCAGGAGGAGGAGGAAAACGACAGGGAGGTTCTCCTTTCTTCTGTAAATGGAGCTGGCATCAGCCCACCTTGCAAGAAGGTCTTGAGAGGTAAACCAAGACCTTTCTCCAGCACCACCTCCACCTTGACTGCAGAAGCCAGAGACTGCAGTTTCCTAAGTCCTGTCTCTGAGCAGCATCCAGCCAGCGACCATAGTCTCAGGAGTGGGCCTTGGGGTCACTGTAAGATTCCCTTCTCCCAGGATTGTCAAGAGACGTCATAGGATTCCTTGTTACATTTACATGTCAGATAGACAACACAGGCATGTATAACACCTGCCTTAAAGATTACACTTAGAGCTAGTGAGATGACTCAGCAAGTAAAGGTACTTGTCACTGAGTCTGACAATCTGAGATCAGTCTCTGGGACCCACAGGATGGAAGGAGAGAACTAACTCCCACAAGTTGTCTTATGACCTCTACACATGCATGATGGCATGAGCGTGTGCGTGAGCACACACACATGTAAATAATGAGGTTGAAGAGATAGATGGCTGTTCTTTAAGATGTCCCAAGTTCAAGTCCTGACACCCACATGACACCTCACAACCATCTATAACTGGTCCAATGGGATCAGATACTGTCTTCTGGTGTGCAGGCAGAATACCCACAGAAATAAATGAATCCTAAAATCAGTAAGTAAAGGTAAACAAAATTAAAACTCAAATTTAGTTGAGTGTCTTATGATTGTTTCTGCTAAGTAACAGGTAGCCTGACATGGAGCCCATATGGGTGACCACTGCGTTAAGCAAAGTGCCTCTCCATGAATTATGTAGCACCTTCTCTGCTGAAATCCAAGTAGGGACCTGAAGGCAGACATGCTTGCCATTTCAAACTATATTACCTTTGACCAAGGAGTTCACTTCACAGCCAGAGAAGGACAGCAAACCATGTGAGATGCTTCTTGATGTGCTCATCTGGCTTTCTCATACAGCCCAGGAATGCCTGCATAGGGAATGGTGCCGCCCACAATGGTCTCGACCCTCCTACATTAATTAACGGTTAAGGGAATTCCAAGTAGACATGTACACAGGGCCATCTGATCACAGCCATTTTTCAACTGAGGCTTTCCTCTCAGGTGACTCTAGGCTGTATCAAGTTCACAATTAAAGCTGACTAGGACAGGGAAGGGACAAACTAAGGGAACAGGAAGAGTCAGGAACAGGGGACCTAGAAGGTGCCTTTTTGTCCTTTGGTTCTTTTTCAACTATTGGGCACAGCTGTCCAACCTGTGGATACTCTGAGGGTAGAAGTGATTCAGACTCGTCCTGGCCCTAACTCCTTGAATCCCAATATCTGCCAGTGTTCCCTCCCTGTTATCATTTTGCTTGGCTATTTTTTTCGAGGCAGGGGCTCTCACTATGTAGACCAGACAGGCTTTGAACTCACAGAGACCCCCTGGCTTTGCTTTCCAAGAGCTGGGATTAATGGCCTGTTCCACCACTCTGGGCTTATTTGTGTAGTGTATGAGTATTTGTGCATATTGTGCGCATGTGTGTTCTCTTCAAGTGTGCAGCTCACTGGCTCAGCTGTATTGATTGACCAATAAACTCTAGCTATCTTCCTGTCTCTGCCTTCTCTGGGCTTATAAAGGAACACTGCAATGGCAGCTTTTTACAAGGGAGCTGGGGATCTGAACTCCTGTCCTCTTGCTTGTGTGGCAGTCACTTTATCCCCTGAGCCACTTCCCTTGACCCTTGTTTTTGGCTTTTTGAAACAGTGTTGCACTATGTAGCTCAGGCTGGTCTGGAATTCACAATGTAACCCAGACTGGCCTCAAACTTGCAAAATCCCTGCTGCCTCAGGCTCTTCAGCGCTGGGTTTAACAGGTTGTGCCCGCAGCCTTTGACCTTGCTGCTGCCTGTAGCTCCTGAAGTGACCCCCCTCAGCCCTGGGCTGGAGAAGCATGTGCTCATCAAATTAAGACTATGGCTGCTCAATTTTCCGTTTTGAAACTTAATTGTTGCCTATTATTTTTCCCAACTCAGCTTGCACTGAGCTTTGTTGTTGCTAATTTGAGGTTTCCGGTAGGAAAAGCCAACAGTAGATTCAGGTTCCAATAGGAAGTCTTTATTATAGTCCCTGAGTCCAGTTAATAGCCAAAGGTTGCCTTCTGGTTGAAAGTGCAAGTGTTTGAAGTCCTAAAGGATAAAAGGTTAAGCTCAAACGCCCTGGGCCCTGTGAGTTCTAAGATAAAAGCAACCAGACTCCAGATTTATCTTCCTTAACTGATTATTCTCTTCAGTTTCAGCTGTGTGAGGTCATGGTGCCAGCCAGAGAAAAAAAATCTCAAAAGCAGCCCAGGCTTGTAACGACCCACTCCATTTCATTCTGCCCCTCACTTGGGGGCCACTATGTTGTGGACCACTCTGCCCCATGCTTGGGGCTAAGTGCTCTGGTCAAGAGAGAGGGTAGAGATGGAGGGGCAAGAGACGAGAAGAATGGAGACAAACCAGAGTGTGTAGTCAAGTCTGGCTACTCCTTCATTCCTCTCTTCTTATTGTCTCCTTTATTGCCTCCTATTGTCTCCTATTCCTATTGACACTATTACAAGGAAATCCTGGTTATTTATAAGCACAAGCAGGAGAACACAAGTGAAGACATTTTACCACATGCACCATGCAGCTGGGGTCACTAAACAACAAAACAAGCTATGTGGGATAAACAAGATGTTTATCAGAGTGTGCTCAGCTGTTGTAGGCTGTTGAAAAACAAGTCTCTCATCAGGGTATATGGCTCGAGATGGCTGCAAAGATGATCTAGCCGCTTTCTGCTAAAAGTCGGCTCCCAACACAGGCTGGCTCCCCTCAACAACAGTGTCAGTATCTTAGAGTCCCTGGGGCCTCTAATGGGTGAATGGATGAAAACAGCAGGATGAGTTTCTTCTAATGGTTGGAAACAAGGATGAGTTATGGCAGCTCCCTGTCTATAACACTATTCAAGGGAGTCTCCTCCAGCTTTGAGCAGGAGCCCTAGCAAGACCATGCTCCCACAATCTGCTCTTTGAAGAACCTAGACCCGAGGTCAGCTTTGTAAAAAACAAAACAAAACAAAACAAAACAAAAACCAGCAGAAATCTAGGTATGGGGCCCACACCTATGACCCACAAAGGCAGGGAGATGACTGCAAGTCCCAGGCCAGCCTGGGATAAATTGTCAAACTGTCTCAAAAACCCTAAACATGGAGCTGTGGAGATAGCTTGGTTGGTGAAGTGCTTGTCTGGCATAAGAACCTGAGTCAATTAGCAGAACGAAACTAAAGAAAAAAAAGCCAGATGTGATGGTGTGTATTTGGAATCCAAGTGTAGGGAGATGAATCCTCAGACTCACAGACCAACTAACCTAGTCTACTTGGCAAAATCCAGGCCAGTCAAAGCTTCTGTGTCATAGAAAGTAAAAATGGGGTGGGAGAGATGGCTCAGCAGTTAAGAGCACTGACTACTCTTTCAGAGGTCCTGAGTTTAATTCCCAGCAACCACTTGGTGGTTCACAACCATTTTGCGACCCGAGCTGCCACTCCAGTCCTCGGGTCAGGGTCTAGCAAGAGAGAGAGTGGGGATAAGGGGAAGAGACTCAAAGAATGGAGACAAGATAGAGGTTCTGATCAAGTCTCAAGTCTCGTTTATTGAAAGAAAATCTGGGGTATTTATACGCTTTTGCCACGTGCCTTGTAGGCTTGTGGATACCATGTGCCTTGCAGGTGTGGATATGACGTAAGCCTTACAGGCGTGTATAGCGTGGATAGCATGTGCACCTTAAGGCATGTATGGCGTGGCTAGCACATGGATAGCAAGTGCACCGCATGCCTTGCAGGCGTGGATACCATGTGCACCTTGCAGCTGGGGGCACTAAACAGCAAAACAAGATATGTGGGATAAACAAGATATTTATCAGAGTGTGTTCAGCTGTTGTAGGCTGTTGAAAACCAAGTCTCATGTCAGGGTATATGGCTCAAGATGGCTGCAAAGATGATAGCTGCTTTCTAGCTGCTTTCTGCTAAAAGTCAGCTCCCAACACAACCATCTGTAATGGGATCCAATGCCCTTTTTGGGTGTGTCTGAAGAGAGTGACAGTGTACACATATACATAAAATAAATAAATAAATAAATAAATAAATAAATAAATAAATAAATATTTTTTAAAAAAGTAAAAACAACAAAATGTGAATGGCTCTTGAGAAATAACCCTTGGGGTTGTCCTCTGGCTTGCACACAGGCACAGGCACACGTACATACTGATACACACATACTCACGAACATGAGAATACACAAAATGAAAGGAAAGAACCCTGCCCCAGCTAGCCGGGAAGCAGGCAGCCCGTGTCCAGTATTCATGCACACGTGATACATTGAACATGTAAGTCCAGTAGGGACACAGCCAAGCTTTTGGACTTTTAAGAGATAGTCTCCACTGTGATTGCTCACCTGGGCCCTTGCTGTGTGACAGTTATTATAGAAAATTCTCAGCTGAAGGGCACAGTTGAGTGACAAATTAAAGATGGAGAGTGGTGTGGTAACAGTTCCCACCAGAAGACTGCATCTGGCCTTGGACGTTCATTTTTGTTCTAGGAGAACTAAAAATCTATATATTCATGTATCCCTTCCTCAGAAAGCAAGGGCTTAGAAGTTTCCATTTGGAGCAAAGCTTCAAAATATGAAGGTCTTCCCAGGCATGGGGGTGCACACCTTTAATCCCAGCAACCAAAAGCCAGAGGCAGATGGAACTTTGAAATTGAGGGCAGCCTGGTCTACATAGTGTTCCAGGACAGTCAGGGCTATGTGTCGAGAACCCTGTTTGTGGGGTTATTTTGTTGTTCTTGGTTTTTTTTTTTTAAATGTTGAAATCCAGCTTTGACACCATAGGGTAAACTAAGGAGGGCCGAGTGTTTGATTGATCACTCAGCAGACTTCTCTGAGGGAATAAAGCTTATTTCACTGGGGCCAGCATTCCCTGTGACCCTCTAGAAACTCTCTGAACTCTTTAAATTCTTTAGGGACCTGTGAGAAGGAGAAGAGAATAAAAGGGGGGAATTTCTCTCTCTCTCTCTCTCTCTCTCTCTCTCTCTCCCTCTCTCTTCTCTCTCTCTTTCTCTCTTTTTTACACACACACACACACACACACACACACACACACACACACACACAGTGGATGAAGCAAGACAAGCCCCAACAAGTTCAGACACATACATACATACATACATA
>JANHMN010000002.1:228530891-228548385 GCA_030674055.1 Rhabdomys pumilio
TTGAGATTCCCTACCCTCAGATGACTCTAGCCTGTGTCAAGTTGACATAAAACTATCCAGCACAGAAGCCCATGATATATTCACATGAAAACCCCTCCTTCTTCCTGGGGTTATATAAACCAGGGAAGGCATAGGGAGGTGAAGGAGAGAGGAAGCTTTAGATAGGGCTAAACACCATGGGCTCTCTCCGGGAACCATGCACTTCCCTACTTTGGGGAAGAGGCAGTGGTAGGAGAGAGATATTTTTCTACTTTATGGAGGATCACATACTCAAGAAGCTGCGGCAGCCAGGACAGCAGGCAGTGACAGCAATACTGAGCCCAGGGACAGCTGGTGGGACTCAGTTGTACCTGGACCTGTTGCTGGCAGACACTCGATTTTGTTATTGTTCTGGACAGATCTCAGATTGGCCAAGAACTCATTATGTAGCCCAGGCTGGACTCAAACTCTCAGTAATTCTCCTGCCTCAGCTTCATGGGTGCTGGTAATCTAAGCATGTGCCACCACAGGCAGAAATCTCCTCTCCTTGACTCTCTCTACTCTCTCTCCTTTGTTTCTCCCAACTCCTTACTTTGCAGTGATCAGCTCTGCTCCCCCCACCCATCCCACCATATTCTGGCCATGGCTTTGCAACAGGCTTAAAGCTACAGGCCATGTAATATGGATGAAAACTTCTGAAATCATGAGCAGGGAGAGACCGTCCCTCCTCCAAGCTTGTCTTCTGAGGTGTTTGGTCTGAGTGTGGGAAGCTGGATTGTTTAGTGAGAACATTGGCCCTGTGTTCCTACCAGCTTGGCCATAAAGGACCCTGCGGATGTTTGAATGTGACCTACCTCAGTCTCAGCAATGGCTTCCAGCCAACTGCCTCCATGCACTCATGGGCTGGCTACAGACCTGTGCCAGGCCTCCTCAGTAAACTAGGGATGGTGACTGTACCTGCAGAGCTAGGTGTAACTAGTCTGCTTTCTGTTGCTATGAGAAAATTCCCTGAGACTGGCTCTTATATCTTGAAAAGTAATTTATTTGGCTTGTAGTTTTGCAGGTTCAAGGGAATGGTGCCAACATGGGCTTTGCTCAGGGGAGAGACCCACCTGGCTAGGTCACACCTTGGTGGATGACATCGTGCTGATTGTATGTGTAAGAGGGGAAGATCACGTGGTGAGGAGGTCAGAAAGGAAGGCGGGTCAAGTCTGCTTTTTATAAGGTTCACTCCCATTGCATCTGAACGGGGTCTCATGAGCGATGCTATAACCCCTGCTAAGCGAAGACCCCATGACCTACACTCCCTCTACAACAGGCTTCACAACATGGCGACTCTGAGGACCAAGCTTTCTGTTCATTAGTTCCATGGAAATAAGTCACATCCAAGTAACATTCCTTACCCCGGGGGAAGTGACCTTTGAGGATTTTGTAGCTAGAGTGTCCTGTTCTGGTTTCTGTTGGGTCTGTAAAGCGGGAGGGGAGGCCAAAGATTGGGCTAAAGGCTTGTTCCTGGCTGCAACTACGCTTTTCTCTCTTACTATAGCTTCTGCAGGGCAAGCGTATGATTCAGTTAACGACTTCGTTTTGGTCTAGAACCGAATTCTTCTAAACATCTGGCCTCTATACTTAGTGCAATGCCAACTTCTCTCCACAGAGGGCGATAGAGAGGCATTGTAAGCTCTATTGGGTTTTATGCCTTACTTGCTTTCAGACCACAGCCCCTGGGTATGGTCCGCTGCCACCTCAGGGCCTCATTGATTGGTTCAGGGCTGGTCACATGGTTAAGCCGTTCTGGTCAGAGCAAATCTCAGGGCTTCTCTTAGGAGTTGTCTTAGTTCTTTTTTTTTCCTATTAACACTTGGTGTTGAGAAGGTGAGGGTCTGGGCCTGTGGTAGCCCGCTGTGTGAGAGGCTGGGGTGACCACGGTCGTTTCAATTGTGTGAACTTAAAACTGACTGGTTTTCAAGTTAGCTCCCTCATCATAACCTTTCTCCCACAAAGCAGTTTTAGGATACTTGGAAACAGAGTGGTCCTTCCTAAACAGTGGTTCTAGAAAGAGTTGCTACTTCCTCTAACAAACACTTTCTCTCGGTGAATCTCACTTACTTTCCTCCCTCCATCCCTTCTCTCTCTCTGTCTCTCAGTTGCTGAGAGGACAAGCACACCCTCACCACTACATCGTCTACGAGATGCTGGGGCTTGAACCTAGAACATCGTGCTTGCTAGGCAAGAGCTCTGCCAACCAAGCTACAGGTCTAGCCTGTTATCTCCCTTTTCCATATGAGAACAAAACTGCTCAGAGAGGTTAAGTAACCAGCTCAAGGCCACCCAGCTCCTGAGGGGCTGAGATAGGGCCACCCAACCCTTCATATCATCGTGCTTTGCTTCATAGAGGAGAGATAGCCAAGAATCCATGCGGGAGTGGGGGGGGGGTCAGAAGAGATCTCGGTAGAAGGCGATCGAGCCTGGACTCTGACTGTCAC
The DNA here is from genome assembly GCA_030674055.1 of Rhabdomys pumilio. Classification (NCBI taxonomy): domain Eukaryota; kingdom Metazoa; phylum Chordata; class Mammalia; order Rodentia; family Muridae; genus Rhabdomys; species Rhabdomys pumilio. Next base: position 228,533,357 of record JANHMN010000002.1, read on the forward strand.
CACAGGGGAGCAGGGGTGGCGGTGGGGAGAAGAACATAACCAGGAGACTGAGTAACAGAGGCAAATCAGCTCTAAGTGCTAATGAAAAGCTCTCAGGTTGCTTTTGCCAAGTCTGCTATTGAGGTGTGAACATGCATTGGCAATTAGCAGCTGGGGTGCCAGCAGATGGAGCATGTGTGAAAGCCTTCGTGGTGCCATGAAAACTCAGCTGAAGCAGACACGGGTGCGCCCTCCCGGCCCCCCTCCCCGACGTTGTTAGGTGACCAGACCTTCCACTGTGGCTGTCTGCCTCCTGAGCAACAGTTAAGGGTGCTGGTGACATCTGCTACCCCTTGGGCATTTCCTGAGGACCACACCACACCCACTGCTGCCACTGAGTCAGGTGGTAGAGTTTGTTCTTTAGAACAGGACTTTCAACTGAGCACGGTGGCTCTCCACTGTGATCCTAGCACTTGGGAGGCGGAGGGAGGAGGATTGGAGAGCTCAAGGCTGGCCTCACCAACGTAACAAGTTAAGGCTACACGAGACCCTGGAAAACACCACCAACCAACCAACCAAACATAAAACCTAAAGCAAAAACCCCCAAACCTCCAAAGATCACATGCCAGTAGCATGTCCCTTGTTAACTCTCTCCTGTGAAGGGAGCTAGCTGGCTTAACAGTGCATGCACCTCTGGTTGTAGGGAGAGATGCCAAACCTGCTCATTCTGCTTTCCTTCCTACCTTTCTGGTGTTAGCACTGGGGAGCAAAGCCTGATGAAGCACTATGGGGTCTCTCTGGTCATGAGTGCACTGGAGTGGTGGGTCTCCCTCACTGGTGGAAACTGAAGGCACTGATCCATTCCCAGGGGAGCACAGAGGTGGCACTGTGTTGTCTTCCTCTTCCTGGCCATAAGCATGGAGACTCTGCATCCTCCAGACTCAACACACTTGGCATCCTGTTATAATGCGGTCATATAGCTAGGGTCCGGTGCTCCTCATCTGACCCCTGCAAGTAGGGTCAAATGGGGTCAGAGAGGGTTAGTTATGAAGGCTGTGTTTATAGAGAAGACCCGGAGAAGCGACAGGAAGCAGGAAGCAGGAACCAGGAAGCAGGTGGCCAGCCATGGAATTTATCTGCAGCTTCCTTCTGGGTGCCCAGAACAGAGTTGGCATCCCAGAATAATCTCCACTACTGGACCAACTCATTCTGTAGACCAGGCTGGTCTTGAACTCAGAGATCTGCCTGCCTCTGCCTCCCAAGTGCTGGGATTAAAGGCGTGCGCCACCAGCGCTGGCTTCCTCACCTTTGTTTTTAATTGAAAACCACTTAAGCTATTTTATGAGTGGTTTGGCTGGGTTTATACATGCAGCAGGAGGTATATGAGAACCCGGAATGGATGGTTGGGAGGCTCCATGTGGGTGCTGGGAACTGAGCACAGGTCCACTGGAGGAACACATGCTTTTGACTCCTGAGCCATCTCTCCACCCCCTATCATTTTAGTTTTGAAATAGAATCTCCTTATGTCGACCTGGCTAGCTTGGTACTAGTTATGTAAATCAGGCTGGCCTTGAACTCACAGAGAAGCCTAAGCCCCAAGCCTAGCCAGTGGCCAAATCAATCCCTCAGGTGCCTGGGACATCTCCAAGGCAGAGAGGAGGCAGAGAGCTTCAGTTTTCGACAGGGTCTCCGAGTGGCCACAGGATCATATGTTCCCCTGGTGACTTGGTGAGGGGAGATGGACTTACCTCAGCTGGTGCCACCCAAGAACTGACCCTAGGATGAACGGCTTGGGTCTATCACAGCAGAGGAGGAGGGCAGCGTTCAGTGGTCAGTAGCATCAAAGTTACTGTTCTGCCAACACATGTGACGTAACTTATCCCCACTCCAGTCCTCTCCTGGTCCTGCTGGACTGTCATCTAGGGGATGGATTGCTCTACAGCGGGGCCACCTCCATCACTCTCACAGCCTGCACGTCTATGACAAGGCTGCTGTTGTGTTTGAGACTGTGGAGGGCTGGTAGGGCCACTCGGGTCTTCCAGACATGAGAGTCAGGGTGTTGGGGTGTTTCCTTCTGGTGCCTCTGTCACCTTATCTTCCTGTGAAACTAAAGCACTCCCTGGGAGCTCTTCGGGGGATAGACCATCTGCAGGAGGCCAGAGGGTGAGTGCCTGGCTGCATTCCCATGGGTCTCTGTCTCCTAGAATGGTATCCCCAGGTACTTTGGTGGATGGTCACTGCCCTTAGACTGCTGAAGTGAGGTGCTTTGTATTCCTTTATGGACAAACTCCAGCCACTTATAAATAGGACTTGTCACTAGGGAAAGAGGTCTTTTCTGGGCCTAGTGTGTTGAGACAGGAGGAGCTGCACCTGATCTCAGGAGTTAGTTTCTCTCTCTCTCTCTCTCTCTCTCTCTCTCTCTCTCCCTCCCTCCCTCTCTGTCTCCGTCTCTGTCTCTCTGTCTCTGTCTCTCTCTTAAAGAAAGGTTAGTTGGTGACTTTAAGTCTATTTCAAGCCAAGCCAGCCTGCCTATTTGCCATGTCATTTGACTAAACAACGTGTTTTCATTTTTCTGAAAAGCAAGTTAGAAACTTCAGGGAGCTGTTTTAAGGTTGGGACACCAATCCCACGGCACCTGTTCATCCACTCGATTGGACACACGAGACAGCTGACGGACAGTGACCCTCACAGGATGGAATCTGTTTCCAAACAGAATCCCAGGGGCACCAAGGGGAGGCTGTAAGTGTGGGTATCCAGGACTTATAGCTGGGACAGTGTGGGCCAGGCTCTGCCCTAGACAGAGTGCTCTGAGAAGCTTCCTGTCTTCATGAGGTGAAGCATCAAGGGGCACAGAAAGATCACAAATAAATAACTGTGTAGTATATCATTTGGTAATAAGGGTTTTAGAAATGGGTAAGGAAGTATTTAAAATATAGGTTTAAGCTGGGTCTGGCCGTATAGGCCTGTATAGGATACTGGAAGCTGATGCAGGGGGCTCTCAAGTTCAAGGCCCACCTGGACTTCATGAGACTGTCTTAAGACAAAAAAGTAAAAAAAGTCTGGAAGGGAAGGAAGCTTGAGGCAGAGGAGCTGCCAGCATGGGTGAGACCATGGGTTCTGTGGACCATACCATGAACTAAATAAACAAAGGCTTGACTTTTACTGAAACGTGTGGGGCCAGCATGTTATGGGGAAAGAGCATGTCACTGCAGAGTCCCATGTTCCTCCAGGGGAGGGACACAGGGAGATGACAGGGTAGGAGGTATGAGCAGCAGGGAGGCCATACTGGGGGGAGGGGCTTTCCCTTTAGCTTCTGTGTGAGGACCAGGTGAAGAAGAACAAGTGGGCTTGGTCTCTGGGTCAGAGGGGCTGTGCCTAGCTGCCTGGTGTCTGGTTCTAATGCACGTGGTATGGGAACTGTGTGCTGGGGCGGCCACCCCACCCAGGAAGTGGTTGGATCAAGGCTTTGGAGGTAGGTTTGAAATTGACAGTCTCTAGGGACTGAGACCCAGGAAGTGGCAACTGCTCTTGGTCTCTGGTGACTAGAGAAGAGGCAGGTGTAGCTGAGAAGGAGAAAATGCTCAGGCAATGGGGGGGGGGGCAGGAGAAGGGGAGGGCTAGGAGGGTGGAGGTGGGGTGGGAATGGGGGTTATGGGGCCTATCACAGGCAAGGGTGGGAGTGCCAGGCAGGTTGGCTCTGGGCAGATGTGAGAGAGTTCCAGGGCCGCTGGACTGAGGGCAGGAAGGAGAGGAAACAGGAAGACCAGAGAGGTGGAGCCTGTCACACCTCAGAGGTCCTGAGGAGAGGTGGCACCTGAGGAGAGGTGAGGGAAGGTAGTCGGAGATGAGCAGCATTGAGAGGGATGCTGGGAGGAGCCAGGGGCTGGGCCTAATGACTGCAAAAATCATATTGGCTTCTGAGGTAGCCCAGCCGTGTGTCTACCCTGGGCTCTCTCCAAGGCCGGTAGAATCATCCTTACCTCTGGGCATTTAGACCAGCCCTTCTTTCTGCTTGAATCTCTGCTCTCTCGACTTAGCATCATTTCCTTTGTGAGTCCTTCTCTGAACAGACATTTTAAAATGTTTTTTGAGGGGTGGCAATATTGCATGTCATCCCAGCACTGGGGAAGCAGAGGCAGGCGGATCTCTGTGAGTTCAAGGCCAGCCTGGTCTACAGAACTAGTTCCAGGACAGCCAGGGCAACACAGAGAAACCCTGTCTCAAAAACAAAACAAAGAACCCAAACAAAATAATAAATGAATAAAATACCTTTGTAGGTTTTAAGGCTAAAAGCCTGGGTCGCAGGAATGTCACCTCCTTGAGGCTGCTCACAACACTCACTACAGCTTCTACTTTGAGACAGAATCTCACCAAGTTGCCAGGTTGGCTTTGAAGTCCCTCTGGGGCCCAGTTTGGTACTGGATTTATAATCCTTCTGTGTCCACCTCTGGAGTAGCTGGGGTTACAGATGTCATCTGCCTACACATAAGCAGCCGTATTCTGCCTCCCCTGACCCTGTCACCAACATCAGTTTCTTTCCTGTCAAATTCACATATTCACCACCTCTCTTCCTGTCACCGTGTGGCCCTCACAAAGTTCAGGCCTTGGTCCCGGGGGTTGGCTGCAGGAAGGCGTTGCTAATGGCCCCTGATTCTTCTAAAAGGATCAGGATGGATTCAGTGCCCATGGCTGAGATGATGACAGCCATCAGCTTCCTCCTGTGTGTCCCCCTTCTGGAGCCAGACTCTGAGTGCATGACAGTGTCTCACCTGGGTACAGGGCATTGGGACAGGATGGTAACAAGTGTCAAGGGGGCCAAAGTCAGACTTGTTTTTATATGACATCCTGACATTGTTCATGGCGTGCTTGAATCTTAAAGCTGGAAGCGTTAAAGCATCTGAATCTTGATTATTGAGTCTTCTGGTCCTTCCCTTTCACTTTGGTGTCAAAGACAGATGCCCAGTGGCCTCACTTTGGTCTAGGGCCACTCTGAGGCTCTTGTCCTTTGTGACAGGTCCCAGAGGAGGACAACCATGGGACTGATGGTGATTTGGCAAACCTAGTGCCAAGTGTCCCAGAGCCAGAGTTTGCACACAAGGCTGTCAGGGTCGGCACAGAGACCCGGCCGAGTGAGCCAAGGCGTAGGTCACAGCAGCCCAGTGTGTCTCTCACCACATCCTTCTTATAGGCTCAGATGGCCCACGGACAGTGAGTCCCTGGCTAAGAGGACAGAATACTTGGCCTAGTGATTGCCCTCTGCTCCAGACTCCAAAACAGTTTGCTGGGTGCCCTGGGTGCCCTGGGTGCCCTGGTTCTTACCTCAGGCTTCGGAGTCTACTCTGCTGTTGGTGGGATCTAGAGCCTCTGTCCCCAGGTGAGGTCCTGGGTGGCAGCAACCCAGGTTTCAGGATAGAGCCAGACCTGTAAAGGAAAGGTTAGAGATCCCTGCCACTGAGACTCCAGCCTCTCCACACACTCCAGGCCCTGTCTTCAGTTTGAGGGCCTCCTCCTTAACAAGTGGCATTTCTTTTCTCACTCTCCCCAATACACCACCCCCCTCCCCAGTGCATTTTTAGGCTGTCTTTCACAGCCACCTTTGAGGGTGAAAAGGCACCCCACTACTCTGAGGTGTTACCCTGATGATGGTGGTGCTGGGCCACAACACCTGCTGGCCCAGGGAAGGTGATGCTAATTAGTAGTAAGTTAACTTTGTAGCTCTGAGTCACTGGAAAGCAGGTGTCGGAGGAGCTTTTAAGGAGGTCCTCGGGGGTTTGCATGGTATTTCCACTCTGCCTATTTGTGAGTATATTGCGCAGAAATGGCTGTGTCTCTCCATGAGATCAGGAGAAGGTGGAGGTGCTCCAGGGACCTCCACAGCCTCCAGCGTTAAAAACAAACACCGTGACAGATAGCGTTCCATGACTATGACAAAACACCAGAGGGTGGCAGATTGAAGGAGGGAAGCTTTATTTTGGTTTCTGGTTTCACTACGGTCACGGTCACGTGGCTTCATTGTTTCTGACTCACTTCAAAGTGCAGCATCCCAGGAGGGACAGCTTGTTGCTGGAACTCAACTGATTCCCCCACTGCATCCAGAAAGCAGAGAGGAAGCAAGAGGAAGTTATCTGGGGTAACACATCCTTCAAGGGCGTATCCCTGATAATAGACTTCCTCCAACTCGGGCCCATCCTTCTATGTTTCTATTACTTTCCAGCAGCCATTGAAGCTGTGAGTTTATCGGGGGTGAGTTTATCTATTGGTGGGGTCAGGGCCCTTGTGACCCCATCATCAGAGGTCCCACCTCTGAACCCTGCTGCTTGGGAATTAAGTCTTTGACAGGTGAGCCTCTGGGTGACATTTCAGATGAGGTCAGGCACATTTAGGGTGGTATGGCTCTAGACAGTTAGGGACATTTGGATCTAAGTCGTAATGGATACGTTCTCCGTTTCTGTTCCTTTCCCCTTTCTTCTGGTTTTTTTTTTTTTTTTTTGTATTTTCTGAGCACCTGTTAGGTGCTGACCCTGAATGAGGCCTTGGGAGGCAGCAGGGAACTGCTTTAGTGTCCCTGCCATAATACACAACTGGTCCTGCAGGAGACAGAGCAGAGAGCTCAAGAGCTGAGAAATGGCAAAAGCACTTTCACTTAGTGAAGGCTCAGCAGGGAATGGAGAAAACCGTGAAGCTGCAGGTCTCAGGACTGCGGGCGTTGAGAACACCCTCACCCTTAGCCAGGCAGTGCTCAGCAGGGAGGGCTGCCTAGCTGATGGCTCTGCGGTTATGAAGCCCCACAGTGAGGTGGGGTAGGCTGGGTGTGTCTGAAGGGAGGTAGCGGGAGTGGGGTGGCTGCTGGAAGGTCTGAGGAGGTGTGGAGACTGTGGCAGCAGGCAGGGGTTGGGCTGCACAGCCGGCAATCAGGCTTAGACATGTCTCAAAGCCCAGTTTCTGCTGCTGGACAGAGAAGACAGCAGCTGGGATACGGGAAGCAGGAAGTAACGCTGTTGCACCCGTGAGGCTGCGGTCAGGCATGTATGTATGTATGTGTGTACACATGTGTGTGTGTGCATGTCTGTGTATGAGTGTGTGTATGTGTATATGCCACATGTCTGTGCGTGAGTGTGTATATGTATGTATATATTACATATGTCTATGCATGAGTGTATATGTATGTGTGTATGCCACATGTCTGTGCATGAGTGTGTGTGTATGTGTGTATGCCACATGTCTGTGCATGAGTGTGTGTGTATGTGTGTATGCAACATCTCCTCAGTGCCAGGAACCCAGGACTCAGGCTGAGATGGAATCTTCTAGGTTGGCCTGGGGTCCCTCTTGGGGCACAAACTATTTCTTGAGTGAGTGGCTTCTTTTGAGGGCATAGAGGAGGTACCCTCATACTCCCCAGACTTCCTGGGGACCACCATCACTGCCAGAAGCATGGGTCCATGGTGGCTTTAGACTGAGGCTCAGGCAAGGAGTATAAATCCCCTCATCCCCATTTTTGGTAATATTAAAATAAATTGGAGTAGGCTAAAAGCTCACTAATTTTAAACCACAGAATGAAGCAATTTCACGTTTGAAGTCAGCAGAGGTGACTGGCTTGTTGGTGCCCCCCACGCTCACTGGGATGAGTGGAGTCTGGAAAGAGAGCCCTCGAGGCGTAGAAGAGGATGTGGAGAGTGTGAGCAGGAAGAAGGATGAGTCAGGGGCAGGAGGAGCCTGAACACAGCATCCGTGCTGGGCTTCCTACAGGTCTTCTGTTTGCTTCCCTCTCATCGTGTCAGTATCCCCCAGCCCGCAGACCCCAGCAACGTGGTCCTTTCACTAACAGACAAAGCTTCCTTGAAAATCCCAATGTCAGGCTCTTTCTTCTTTGCCCAGACACACACTAAAGTCACGTATGGCTACCCACTGTCTATTTTTCTCCAGGCAGTCCCCTAGAGGATGCAGGTTTTGCTGGGCATGCTCTTTACATGGTGGGACTGGGCCAGTCAGCTTCTTAGGGAGAGAAACAACTATGAGGCCGGGGTGGGTGAGGCACTGGCCTTAGCTAGCTAGCTTCCCTGTTACTTCTGGGCTTAGAGGGAATGCAGGGACTCTCGGCGATTTGGCACTTATGTTTTCCGTGCCTTCCGTGCCGTGGCTCACTCAGGTCAGTCCCGGGCCGGGACTGGACTTGAAAGCACTAAATCCTTTTCCAGGCTCCAGTGGCGGTGGTTGCATGAAGCCACAGCTGGCAGGCAGGGCAGGGGTGTCTTCTCGCCTCAGTTGTTGTCCCTAGTGTCTGAAGAGGCACTTCCAAACAAGATGTCACTGTCCTGGGACATGCCACTGAGCTGTGACTTGGTTTTGATGAGGTACTGGGCCCGGCGGATCAGCACCCGTTCTTGTTCCTGCTTGAGCTCCAGGTAAGAGCGGGAGAAGGTATGAAAGATGGAGGTGACAGGGAAGGCCATGAGGAGGATCCCGCTGAGGATGCTGCTCAGAGCCACCACCTGGCCCGGCGTGCTCCGGGGTACCATGTCTCCGTAGCCTACGGTAGTCATGGTGATGACAGCCCACCAGTAGCAGGCAGGGATGCTGGTAAATTCGGGGCTGTCTGCCATCTCATTCTCGATGACGTAGAGCAGTGGGGCAAAGAGGGCAATGGCAACACACAGGAAAAGCAGCAGAAGCCCGAATTCACGCGTGCAGCGACGTGCCGTGAGGCCCAGTGTCTGCAGCCCCAGTGAATGTCGAGCCAGGCGCATCACGTAAAGGATGCGCAGCGCCCGCAGCACGCGCAGCACCAGCCCAACCTTGTCCAGGTAGCTGTTGCCGGTGCTTGGCTTGCGGCGGCTGGAGGCAGCGCCATCCACCAGCAGTGTGACGTAGTAAGGCAAGATGGCCACCAGGTCGATGAGGGTCAGCGGGCTCCGCAGGAAGGCGAACTTGCTGGGTGCCTGGATGAACCGCAGCAGGAACTCAAGGGAGAACCAGCCCACGCACACCGACTCTACGATGAAGACGTTGTGGCACATCTGGGAACACTGGCCCTGCGGAGGCAGGGATCACACCAGCAAGTCATCAAGGAAGCTCCAACTTAAATGGGACACCCAGCTCTCCCTGCCTCTCCTCGCTGCCAGGCCCTGGGGCATCCCTCTAGCTGCTGTGGATCCCTGTCTCCAGACAGACTCCTCTGCCACTCCAGGCTCCTGCTCTCTCGACTTCCCCTTTAACTTGTCTTAGGCAGTCCCACCATTCCAGCTCCTGGTTGCTCCCCTGCTTGCTGTGTTTCCCCCCTCCTCTCTCCCTTTTTCTTTTTCCTTCGAGATAGGATTTCTTCTTGTAGCCCTGGCTGTCCTGGAACTCTGTCTCTGTACATCAGGCCGGCCTCGAACTCACAGAGATCTCCCTGCCTCTGTCTTCCAAGTGCTGGGATTAAAGGAGTGGGCCACCACCCAGCCCCCCTTCCTTCCTTCCTTTTTTTTTTTCTACTGCAGAATATTGATAGAGGTGCTAGGATGATACATCCCATGAAACTCAGTCAGCCTGCATCCCCCACCCCACCCCCCAGCTAGCATCCTCCCGGCACACAGCCCTCAAGTGGTTGGAGCCCTGGAAAACTACAGATGCCCCGACCACAGACGTCTTAAACCACTGGTTCTCAACCTGTGGGTCGGGACCCCTTTGTGGGATCCCATATCAGACGTCCTCTGTATCAAATACTTACAGTGTGATTCATAACGGTAGCAAGATTACAGTTATGAAGGAGCAACAAGAGCAATTTTATGGTGGGGGGAGGGTCACCACAACTCGAGGAACTGAGGAACTGTGTGAAAGGGCTGAAGCATTAGGAAGGCTGAGACCCAGTGTCAAAGCCCTTGATCGTGACTAGGTTCTCAGAGGACCTCTGTGGTCTTGTCTTTCTGAAAATGCACTCCAGCCTGGGAACGTGATTTGACCTGGGGACTCTGATGCCTCCAACCTCTGGGGTAGGAAGCTCTCCTTCTCCTGGAAGCCTTCCTGGAGTGTACCCGACCTGGGTAGCCCCAGGTGTGTTTGGGCCTCTCATACAAGTCCCCTTGTCGTGTGGTTATGAAGTGGGGTACCACCAACCCAGCAAAGCCCATTATACTTGAAAGTATAAAGACTGGTCCTGGTCACTGTCTCCCCTGCAGTGCCTGTATACAGTAGGCCCTCCAATGTATACACATGGACCAGGTGCCACAATGAATCCTACTGGTCCCCAAATAAAACCAAAGATCATTGCCACTGACATAAAGAAGGCCGGGGTTGGGCATGATGGTGCACGCCTTTAACCCCAGCACTTGGGAGGCAGAGGCAGGTGGGTCTCTGTGAGTTTGAGGCCATTGGCCTACAGAGCAAGTTCCAGGACAGTCAGGGCTACGCAACAACTAAATAAATAAATAAATAAAGAAATAAATAAGCAAGCAAGCTAAGGATCATATTCATTCTCTCTCTCTCTTTCTCTCTCTCTCTCTCTCGTTCTTTCTTTCAGGACAGGGTGGTGGGGGATGACTTAGAACTTCTGACCCTTCTCTCTACACTACACCTCCCAAGTGCTGGGGTCGTAGACTCAAACAACTCTGTCCTGTTTGTTTGTTTATTTGTTTAGATTGGTTTTTTGAGACAGGATTTCTCTGTGTAGCCCTGGCTGTCCCAGAACTTGCTCTGTAGACCAGGCTGGCCTCAAATTCAGAGATTCGCCTGCCTCTGCCTCCTGAGTGCTGGGATTAAAGGCGTGCGCCACCACCTTCTGGTTTATTTATCTGATTTTTCAAGACCTCTCAAGATGCAGTGGGTGAGCACTTGCTGTGAGGACCAGCGTTCGGATCCCCAGGACCCAGGTAAAATCCAGGCAGGTGTGGCAGCCACTGCAGTCTCTGCTCAGAAGGCAAAGACAGGATCCAGAGGCAAGCTGGGTAGCCAGATTAGCCAGGATTGGCAAACTCTTGGTTCAAGTAAGAGATCCCGCCTCAATGAAAAAAGCATAGGTCAATTAGGAAAACATGTGAGGTCAGCTCTCGGCCTCCACTCACATTCCTGCACATGTGCACTCTTACACATGCATACACACCACACACATGTATACATACATGTGCACACACCACACATGACATGCATGTACACACATCACACATATACACACACATCACACATGCACACATAACACATGCATGCATACACATCACACAAGCACACACTGCACAGACATCACACATGCACACACATTATGCAATCACATACATGCACACACACCACATACATGCACATACATCACACATATGCATACATATCACATATGTCACACATAAACACACCACACACATGCACACACATGCACACACACCACACATGACATGCATGTACACACATCACACATCACATATGCACACATAACACATGCATGCATACACATCACATAAGCACACACATGCACAGACATCACACATGCACACACATTACGCAATCACATACATGCACATACATCACACATATGCATACATATCACATACATCATACATACACACACCACACACATGCACACACATGTACATAATCACACACATGCACAGACATCACACATGCATACACACCACATGCATGCACACACATCATGTACATTATACATGCCCACATACCACATACATGTACACACATCACACACATACATGCACACATGCACATACTTGCACACATATCATACACCCACACCACACACAACACACACATATCACACACATACACACATTTAAAAAGAGTGCTATCAGGATTGGGACTGTATATATGATGATAGGCCACTTGCCTAGCCTGTGTGGGGCCCTGGTCTCCACCTCTAGCACCACATGGAAAAAAAAAGAAACAGTGCCAGAAGTCCCATCAGTCTGGATTTGACACTGTTTTCCTGGTAAAATTAGAAATAAGGTGGTGGTGGTGGTGGTGGTGGTGGTGGGGGAAGTGGTGGAGAAACGACTCAGTGGTTAAGAGTGCTTACTGCGCCTCAGAAGGACCTGAGTTCAGTTCCCAGAACCATGACAAATGGCTAATAAGAGCCTGTAACTCCAGGGCATCCAACACCCTCTGCTGAATCGAGAGAGTCCCCATTCCCCCACCACATACACATTAAAAAAAATACAAATCGTTAAAAAATTAGGACCAAGAATATTGGAGCTGGTGATGATAGACTTACTCCTGAGAAGGCTGAAGCACAAAGGCTTGTGAGTTTCAGGCCAACCTGGCCGAGCAAGGCTCTGTCTCACAAAACGATGGTGCTAAAACCAGACCTGTAGTAAATACACCAGGCTCTGCGCTGGTCCCCTTACACGGACTTCCTCACTGAACTGAATGTTCAGAACAGCATTCACAGTCCCATGAACGGGTGGGGAAACTGAGGCATAGCATGATCTAGTAACTTTCTCACAGCTATGCAGCCAGGATGAGTGAGATGGGACTCAGGTTCCAGCTCTCTGGCTCTCCTTGTCCCCAGTCCCTATGACCCTCAATATTTAATTTTGTTGGCGAAATGTTTTCTTAAGATCCTTTAAAAAAAAAAAAAACTTTCAGTGTGTAAGGACACGCCAGCAATCCTCTCTGGGGTGTAAAGTCAGCCAGGATGACCACATCCACCATGACATCTGTAGATGCAATGGCTCCTCCCACGTGAGAACTTCTAAGGTGAAGTCAATCGGCACAAAAGGCTTACCACATGGAGGCTCTACAGCCAGTCCTCAGTTAGTGCTGCTGGCATCTATGTTCACTCCACGCTGGCAGACTGTCTCTCAAATGTCTGCACAGTGTGTACCTGGTTCCTTCATGTGGCCTCAGGAGTCACAACCCAAAGGCCCAGGGGACCTCCCCTGTGTACCCACATCTTTCCAAAGGCGTGTCTCTGTCATCGGTATGAAAAGCCAAGTGTGCATCTCCATACAGGAGACACCTTTTATCTGAAGACCTCAAGTCCAGTTTGGGGGAGTTGTAGGCAGGTCAGTCATGGACTTCTGTGGTCCCCAGCTGGTGTGTGAGCTACGCAGACCATGGATTCTATGAACCTAGACTTGGTTAAACTGTTCTGTCTGCTTCACTGTCTTCACCTGCTGGGTGGGTGAGAGATCATGTCTCCTATGGAGTTATAGGAGGACCTGCAGGATGGTAAGACAGAAGCAGAGTCCCAATCCCAGGCTCCCCTGGCTTTTGATAGCACGCAGCCTGTGTCAGACTGAGCATAAACATCTTACAAGCAACAACCCCCCCACCCCCGCCAAGATTTTTTTTTTTGTGTAGCCTTGGCTGTCCTGGAACAAGCTCTGTAGACCAAGCTGGCCTCAAACTTGCAGAGATCCAGCTGCCTCTGCCTCCCGAGTGCTGGGATTAACAGCGTGTGCCACTGCTGGTTACATGCATTTTTTTTTTTTACTGTGCACAGAAACATGCTCACCCTGTGGGGACATGTACATACACACAGACCTATAAATAAAAAACATGGTTTCATGACTAAGAAAACAAGTTTGAGGCTGGAGAGATGGCTCAGCGGATAAGAGCACTGATGGTTCTTCCAGAGGTCCTGAGTTCAAATCCCAGCAACCACATGGTAGCTCACAACCATCTGTAATGGGATCTGATGCCTCTTCCAGTGGGTCTGAAGACAGCTTCAGTGTACTTGTATAAATAAATAAATCTTGCCCAGCAGTGGTGGTGCACACCTTTAATCCCAGCACTTGGGAGGCAGAGGCAGGCAGATTTCTGAGTTCGAGGCCAGCCTGGTCTACAGAGTGAGTTCCAAGACATCCAGGGCTATACAGAGAAACCCTGTCTCAAAAAGAAAAAAAAAATCTTAAAAAAGAAAAGAAAAGAAGAGACGTTTGGTGTGTTACTATAGAAGGCAGATAGAGGGAGAGAGGACTGGGGTCTATGAAGTCAGTTTTAATGGTCTCTGGAGTGTGCCCAGCTCAGAGGCAGGCATGTCAGGGTCACATCGCCCAAAAACTCTCACTCATGCAATCTGCAGAAGAGGCTCAGGGTCTCAGGTTTGTTCTAGATCCCACAGGCTAGGACAATAGGGGCGCTGTTCAGCTAGCACAGTGAGGGAAAGCCTCCCAGGGAAGGTAGCAATGGCTAAGGAAGTTATAGCCAGTCTTGAGAGTTGCTCAGGGTCTTACCTGTTCCTCCTCCTCGCGCAAGCTGGGCAAGGTGCTGACAGATAGGTTGACAGCGGTGACGGTGACGAACAGAACGGACAGGCAGGCAAACACCTTGCCAGGCAGCCCTGAGTGTGGCCTCTCCACCATGTCACGCAGCCTCCTCATACAGCGGCTCAGGCGGCCCTCACTGGCGGACGGACCTTCACTGTCTTGATCCTCGCTGTCCAGCGGCTCCTCCTCATCCTCGCGCTCCATCATCTCCGCAAACTCCTCGATTTTCTGCAGGTACCGGCGCTTGCAACAGCCGTCCAGGTGGTCCTCCGCGATGCCCCAGTACAGCAGCTCCTCCTGGAAGGACAGGGCACACATCTCCCGAAGCAGGCGCAGCTTGCCGGCCCGCAGGAACGTGAGGATGGTGCCAAAGGCCCCCGGGTTGCGGTCGAAGAAGAACTCGTTGCAGGTTACGTCATAGTCATCACACACGCTCAGGATGTCGTCGAAGTTGGTGCAGGCCTTGAGCTGGCCCAGCCGCGTCAGTGGGAACTCATCCAGCGTGGTCCAAGGTAGTGAGTACTTGATGCCACCCACGTTGATGATGATCTGTCGCCTGCGGTCCCCAAGGGAGCTGCTCTGGTGTAGGTCGTCCTTTGGCTGCAACCGTTGGGCCCTGCGGTAGAAGACGCCCTTGATGGCCTGGCGCTGTGGGAAGAAGGCTGGGTGGAAGGAGGTGTCTGAGGCGCAGCTTAGGGCGCTGTAGTCATAGTCCGAGTTGTCTCCTGGTAACAGGGTCATTTTGGGGCTTCACATCCCTCTTGGGCCTGGAAGGAAGAGCAGCAGCCAATGCAACAGCCCACAGTGCCCACCACAGCCCCCACTGGAGTCATCTGGCCCTCAATACCCCGGATGCTGAGTGAA
>JANHMN010000002.1:228548395-228571457 GCA_030674055.1 Rhabdomys pumilio
CTGGAGTCATCTGGCCTTCAATACCCCGGATGCTGAGTGAAAGGCCCTGGTATTGAAGGGATAGTTTTTGAAGCTACATAGTCCAGGTAAGTCACCTACCTGTGAAATGGGTTTAACCATGTGACCCATGCCATAGAATCAGAAAGGACAAAGTGCCTGACACAGGCCAGGTGCTCAGTGCTGCCTGGTTATTATATTGGTGTTTCTCTTAACACCTTTATCGCTTCCACAAACAGAAAACAGATGCATAAGAAGCAAAGAAATTTTGAATATCAAAACGGGGCCTGTTTTGCCCCCCTTTTTTGGCAAATATCACCTTGTGGTCTCCAGGAGTGGAGAACAAAGAGCCAACACTGACTCCTTTAGGTGCTTCAAAATAAATCCTCTCCGTGCGTGTGTGTGTGTGTGTGTGTGTGTGTGTGTGTGTACACGCTCCCATACTTACATGCCTTGAGTCAGGATCGCACACTGAACCAGAAGCTTGCTGCTTCCGCTTGGCTGTCTGATCCGTAAACCCGTGGGATGTGTTTCTCTCCATCCCCCAATGCTGGGGCTACAGGCATATTCATCTATGCCTGGCTTTTATGGGAGGCGGGGATTTGAACTCTTGCCCTCGTGCTGCAGCAACAAGCACTTTATCCATGGAGCCATGCCCTTAGCCCCACTGTGTATCCAGTTTTACTGTTATCTGTGTGCAAGCTTGGATACTTCTCTGGGCCGTCTGCTCCCTGGGGGAGGTACCACCCCGACTCATCTCTGGATCCCTGCACCCAGCAGTGTAAACACTGCACGACCCACTTGCCGGATGAGAGCATTTACGGTGCATAAGCCAGCAGCACGTGCCCGCTTTAGAAAGCAAAGGTCAGACTCTCAGCAACCTAGAACTCCTTCCTTCCAGGCCTCAGAGTGAACGGATGAGGGGGCTGACCTGTCTCCAGCTTGTGGGTTCATCTTGGTTCAGAAACACTTCTGATAATTAAGCCATTTCTTGTCAAGAGATGTATTTGCGGCCCGAATTCCGGTTGAGAAGCAGCTGTACCTTTTAGGCTCAGTTCTAGTCTCTGCTCCCCACGGTCTCCCTCATACCCGCCTCACTTCACTCACAGGCATTTGAAACCCGAGCTAACTCAAAAGACCTTTCTAGAACTAAATGGATGCATAGGAAAGTAGCAAAAGTTTAATATCCCTCCTCCCCAATCTCACTACATAGGCCAGGTTGTCCTCAGAACTGTGATCCTCCTGCCTCAGCTTCATAAGTGCTGGAATTACAGGTCTTCACTGTCATGCTTAGGTAACACTCAGCTTTTTAAGATCATCACCTATAGCTGGGCTTGGTAGTACACCCGGAGGGCTGAGGCAGGAGGATTACCCTAAAAAAAGATGTATTCAATGTGAATGGGTGTTTTGTGTGCATGCATGTCTACACAGCAAGTGTGCAGCGCCCATGGAGGGGTTAGAACTACACACTGTGAGCTGCCATGTGGCTGCTAGGAATTGAACCTGGGACCTCTGGAAGAACAGTCAGAGCTCTTAAGAGCTGAGCCATCTCTCTAGCCCAAGAGACACTGTTTGTTTTAAGAAAGGTTTTCTCTGTGTAGCCTGGCTGTCTTGAGACTTGCTTTATAGACGAGGCAAGTCTCAAACTCAGAGATGTGCCTGCCTCTGCCTCTCAAGTGCTGGGATTAAAGGCCTGTGCCACCATAAATGGCTTTTTTTTTTTAAAGATAATTAAAATTTCTTTTTCTTTTACATGTATGGGTGTTTTTCTTGCATGCACGTACATGACTTCCTGGTACAGGTAGGGGTGTTGGTCCCCTGGAACTGGAGTTGCTGATGGTTGTGAGCTGCCATGTGGATACTGGGAATTGCATCTCTGAAAGAGCAGGCAATATTTTAAGTTGCTGGGCCACTGTGGGAAGCTGATCATGTTGACACCTGATGCGCGTGAGATAACAAAACCGTGCATGCGCAGTGGCAAAGGAACCCTAGTCACCGCCCAGCTTGGGACATCACATCCGCCACTGAACTAGTAAAACTGCGCATGTACAGTGGCAGGGGAACATGGGAATTTGAGCAAGCAGCCAATCATAATTGTCCACCCCAAGGGGTATATAAGGTGGGCGCCATGTTCAACTTTCTCTCTCTCCACCATGCTTGGGAATAAAACACGTGCTGTGGTAGAATCCTGTGTGTCCGCGTGAGTTCTTGCCGGCGAGAAGATTGTGGGGGTTACAACTGGTGCCGAAACCCGGGAACCTAACATCACCACACCGAGGGAGCCTCCGTTCGCGGAGAGGATTCAGAACCGCAGCATAAAAGATAAGCTCTGAGAGACATGTTTGGTCTTGAATTAATTCATTTTCCTCCCCAAGCGATAGAAACTCCGGTAGCGTTCGCTATCGCGCTAACAGTGTTTACTTTCTTCCTTTTGATTTTAAAGGATTGGAAAAGATGCTCAAATATCGTGGCAGGTCAGGGAGTGTTAGAGGAGGTACAAGGCAGACTGTCAGAAACAGAGCTGAGAAAAAGGCTAGCTACTCATGAAGAAAATAGGAAGAATACAGGCCCTTCCAAAGACCTTCGGTCCGAGGAAGAGATGATACGGGGAAAGAATGCCCTGGGAGAGTTTTGTGAAAAGGGAAGCAGAGCTCCAAAAAAGAAACCTCTTTATCTGGTAAAGGAAATGGAGGATTTGGGGCTTGATGGCTCGGAAATGGGGGAACTGGGTTCCTATGAAAAGGAGAGGTGTGGAGAGGAATAGGCCTGCTTGGTATAGCCCTATGCTGTGGACATATTTGGTTGGTCTGCAAACTCAAAAACCCAACAGAAGTGTGACAAGGTGGTGATTGCCCAACAAGGTTCCTCCCCTAGAGTCTGGCTGTCTGTGCTACAAAAAGTAGCTAGCGCTTGAACCCTCAGCCGATGCACCCCATGGGCTCTATCCCATTGCACTGGGTCGGTGAGGTAAAAGCCCGCTCTCTGCACATCTCTGGGTAGAGTGTATACTGTGATATACAGGGGATGTTCCTCAGGGATAGATTCCTCGAAGGCATGTCTGGTTGCATAGAGGTCGAGTTGCCAAAATCCTCTCCCTGTCAAAGGCAACGGGATGGGTAGATAAAAGTACACTCGTGGACTCAACAACCAGGGTGGAAATTCTTTACAATATCCCAACATTCTGCACAAGGGACTAGACCTCTACCTTCCTCTACAAGAGAGATAATTCAGAGACTTGCCAGACAGCCTTACAGTCTCATTTAATAAAGTAAAAGGGGAGAGGTGTGGGAAGCTGATCATGTTGACACCTGATGCGCGTGAGATAACAAAACCGTGCATGCGCAGTGGCAAAGGAACCCTAGTCACCGCCCAGCTTGGGACGTCACATCCGCCACTGAACTAGTAAAACTGCATGTACAGTGGCAGGGGAACATGGGAATTTGAGCAAGCAGCCAATCATAATTGTCCACCCCAAGGGGTATATAAGGCGGGCGCCATGTTCAACTCTCTCTCTCTCCACCATGCTTGGGGATAAAACACGTGCTGCGGTAGAATCCTGTGTGTCCTCGTGAGTTCTTGCCAGCGAGAAGATTGCGTGGGTTACAGGCCACCTCTCCACTCCACAGAGATGCTTGTTTAATGAACAAAAGGAAACAGCTGGGAATATAGCTCAGTTGGTGGATGTAGCACCAGCCTAGGATGAAGAAAGGCCTGGTTTATGCCCAGCCCTCCAGAAACTGGGCATGGTGGTGTACCACCATAACCCCGGCACCTGGGTGGTGGAGGCAGGAGAGTTGTAAGTTTAAGATTGTTCTTTCCTAATATGAAGTAAAAAAGCAGGAGAAAAAAAGACACACAGAAAGACAGAAACAGGAGGGGAGCCTGTAACCTGTGTTAAATATTCTATGATGCCAAGTGACTGAACTTGGAAGATTCTGGAGCGTTAAAACGTTGCAGACCAGAACCAAATTATCTCAGGCTATTTTCAGTCCCTTTGAAAGCCATTCATTGCCCACACCCGTGTCTGACCTAATGTCCTCGTGACTATGGAGACCTCAGAATACATTCCCACTGCCCTCTGGATATGCTGGTTCACTCCCTGTGGCCCCCTCGGCTGTATTCAGTACACTTTGATTTATATCTTTCTTTGTTCTGTAATAAATAAGGTCTCCTATAACCACGTTCACAGTGGAACATGCTGTTTGGGGAGACTTCAGTCTGCTTCCTCAGGCCAGGGACACTCAGATTTGTCTCCAGAATAAATCATTTCTTCTTTTGGGGGGGGGCAAGAGCAGTGCTTTTGTGCTACAAAACAAAGTGGAGGCCGCTGGGGGTTACAGGAAGACCCATTTTAAAACAAAAGAAAAAAAAAAGATCTCTCCCTTCAGTTCTTGAAAGAAGCAAGCAGTGTCAGTGGAGACTGTCATTTCCAGTATCAGGGGATCCAGTTTGGGTCAGGAGTGCACAGCTGATCTTAGGGGAACCCAAGCAGGGAGGGCGCTCACTTCAGGGGCCTCCTCCCCACAGGTGCGCCCGACAGAAGCTTAGCACCATCACACTCTTCGAAGGCTGCAGCTTCACAGGCAGAGCTTTGGGAAACTAGGCTACACCTGTTTGAAGTCGATGACTGCATTTTAGAGCGGCTGAGAGATTTTCACTTCTCCTAAAATTGGAACCCATGTCCTCAGGCTAAGCCTGCCGGGATCCCTCGGAGGCGTGGGAAAAATTCCTTTAGGTGCTTCAAGAGTGCCTTGCTTCTCAGCTCTGCCACTTTATCCTGCCAACGAAGACAAGAGGAGAGCCGTGCTCTACTTGGCTAGAACAGCCTGGGAGCCTCGTTCCCCAGCCAACCTCACTCGTGAGCCTCTTCTCTCTAGGAGTCTTCCTGCCCACAGTGGGATTCCTACATGAAGTTACCTGTCCCAGCAGGCTATTAGGACTACAGGGTGATGGGTGACCGCTGCAGATACAGTTTCCTCTAAGCCAGAGCTCATCGAAAGGTCAAAGGTCTGATCTGCTGAGGGACGAATTGCGCATGCTTCTCCCAGTTGTGGTTCCTAATCTGATGGTCACCGGAGGGCAGCTGGCATTTCTAGACTTCAGAGTTAAACTCATTCATCAAACAGGCCACGGGCAGCTCCTGGACACGAAGGCTGCTTTCTGCAGCCTGATTCTCCCCAAATATCATGTTCATTGAGTTAGTTATGTCGGCTACAGGGACTGAGGGCTATTGAGGCTCGAGAGAGTCTCCTGCTGGCTGAGAAAGGGGCCGTGGAAGAGTTGAGCCATTCATTCCTTCTTCAACGTTCCCAAGTATTAGATGTATTAAATGCTGGGGCCGGGGACAAAGACACGACAGTGAGAACAGAGGAGCAAGGCTAGGACAAGTGGAAAGGACTCGGGCTGGCACGGCTTCAGAGGGCTTAGGAGGAAGGACTTACTGAAGAATCTGAGCCAGTGGACAAGAGAAGAGCGTGATTCCAGAGGCCGACCAGTAGGTGGCGCCGAGACAGGCGAGAGTGGGAAGGAGCCTCGGACAAAAACTGTCGCGGATAATGGATAGGTGAAAGATGCGACTTAAGAGTAGGAGAGAGACAGCAGGAGGGAGAATCTCACAGCCAGGTCAGAGGACCAGAGCAGACCTGACCAGTATGTGGTCCAGGGAGGGGCCAGGCTAGCAGAGTTATTTCAGAAGTATAGAGGGAGGAGTCTGATCTGGGTATAGCACCCAGACCCCAGGACTCCATTAAAGTCCTACACATCAGACTCCAGAGGTCAGTGCAGACAGACACCACAGGAGTTATACATCGCGAAGATGTGAGTCACTCCAGGCACACATCCAGTTCCCGGACCCTGTGAGCCTTCTACAGCTAGGAGGGCCTGGGACTACAGACAACGAAGGTTGCTAAGGTTGCTACCAGTGGCTTGGAAGACAGAGGAGCTGGGAGCCGGTGTGGGCAGCCAGCAGAGGTCAAGACAAGCAAGTCAAGGGTTTCCTGAACAATCAGAAAGGTCCTGGTTTTAGCCATCAGACCCACTTTAAGCCTGTGGTTTACAGAATCACAAGATCACCAACGTGGATTATCTCAAACCATTCAGTTTAGGCAATATGCATACAAAATAGCCAGGTGTCCTGGCACAGGCCTTTAATCCCAGCATTCAGGAAACAGAGGCAGGCAGATCCCTGTGAATTCAAGCCTAGCCTGGTCTACAGAGTGAGTTCCAGGTCAGCCAGAACTACATAGTAAGACCTTGTTAAAGAAGAAGAAGAGGAGAAGGGGGAAGAGATGGGGAGGTAGCAAATACTAGGGATGGCAGATACTGAGCTGAGCTTCCCTCCCCAGGAGCCAATCAGATGATTCGCTTACTTAGGGTTGGGATGGGAGCAGAAGAGCCTGTTAGCTTTGACATAGGCTGGTTGTTTTAGGATTCTGGGCTTCTGCATTTGCAAAATGGAGATGTCAACGGTTCCTACCCACTTAAATTGTGGTGAAGAGAGGACTTGAGTGATGTGCTTGGCCCAGTGCCTGGTCGGCAGACACCTGTCATCTCAATCTTGGATCTGACAAGTGTCTATCACTCTTCTCCAACCACCAGCCAAGGGCGCCTCCCCTGAACTGACCTGGCAGGATTTGAACTCAGTACCACCTGACACCCATAGCCCAGGGCTGGAGGGAGTGCTGTCAGCCATCCCTCCAGGGAAGCCATTCTAGGCTGCTATGGAAACTAAGGACTGCTGTTCATCTGTGGCCCCAGACCCTGCTCCAGAGCAGTTCTGGGGCCACAGAGGTGATGGGAGACACCAACATGATAAATTATCCCCCTTTAAATCTTTGGGGGTCTGCTTCGTGGGAATTTGATCTCAGGGATGAACAAGATACAAGAATGTCACCCTCTTTACTTGAGGCAGTGGGAGGTCGCCAGCAACCATCCCCAGGGACCAGTTTGGTAAATCTTGCTAGAGAAAGAGACAGAAGACACAAGGTCTGTGTGGGATCAGAGAAACAATTGGGTCTTTAAAGCACAAGCCAAGTGGGAAAGGCAACAGAAGTTTACAGCACCGTGCTATTTATGTAAATGAACACATTACTCCTGACTAGGACTCAAACACACAGAAGGATCGTGTGTAACATGGAGCCTGCCGGAGGGAGGTGGGGCAGAGACCACACCTGAGAACTGGAAGAGCAGAGAAAAACTGAGGAGACAAGACAGCCCAGGTCCAGTCAAGGAGGAAGCCTGTTAGGAGTGAACACATGGGCCCCACAACTTGTGATTGCCTAGGTTAACAGCAAATGAGCAGAAAGCACAAGGTGCCATGAAGTTCCCAGCTTGGGAATTGCCTTGGGTGGGTGCACAGCAGAGATACCAGCTCCTAGTGTCCCTCTGAGATTTCCTCGGCCCTGGAACCAGCCTGTCTGCTCCTTCAGCAGCAAGAATCATGTTAAAAGTCCCAAAGAATAAGAGGCAGGGTTCCATACACGCTGGGAGAACCCAGGGCTGCAAGGAGCCTCCTGTCTGACCACTTATCATGGCATCTTAAGGCTTCACTGCAGAATGGGAGCTTGCCCCACCCCCCTGCTCTTTCTGTCAGTCACTCATCTCCCTTGGGGTTGCCTCCATCCCATTCTCCTCCAGGAGTCCAGAGACCCACGGCAACCCCGAGGCTGTTTCTCGTTCTTCCTCCCGGAAGAAAAATAACACTCGGGAGCTGTAACTGAGCCCCAGCAAACATTTCCAAAGATAAATGTTCATTCAGAGGGCGATGTCTAAGGAGCAGTGGGTCCATCATGGGCTTAGGGGGTATGAGCGCAAGGGGTAGGGTTTGGATCTGGGAAAGGGGTAGTTACAGTGGACAATGGTCCAAGCCTGATGCGACTCACTATGGCCTCTGCTCCTAAGAAGGATCCTGTGTTCAAGCAAGCCGTCTGCCCCACAGAGCACTGGTCTCTTACAGCCTTCTCCTGCCCCTTAAATGAGAGCCATAGTGTCTCTTGCAGAGCTGCTCTGAGGGCCCGTGAGTAGAGGTTTCTGTAGCCTTCAGTGACATCCTCTGATCTCCATCCCCACAGTCTTCACATGAAGGGGTTCCATGAACTGCTGCATGTTGATTCTGACCCCTAAGATCCCTCCCAGGGCCTGTCCAGGGGCTGCTGGCCTGACCTCTGCTGTATTGGCTTATCCCTTTGGAGATTCTCTTGACATCTTTTTTCAGGGTAGATGGGGTGCAGAAAGAATGCTAAACCTCACTTGTCTATAAACAGTGAGTCTTTAGACACCCCCCGCCCCTCCCACGGCACACTCAGTAAGTACCACGGTGTGATGCTGGGGCCCTAACTTCAGGGGCTTACATTCTTTCCTAAAAGGCAATATGGGGAAACTGAGGCTCACTGAAACAAGCATTCGTGACTGGAAGTGAGAGACTGTGATAGTCTGCGGGCTCGCTGAATTCTACTGTCACGGTGGGGACCGGGACAGATGTCATTTCTGAGGACTGGACCTGTTTCTGCAGACAAGCTTTTGGGGAGGCCTGGGGGTTGGGAGAAGCATGTGACTATGCAGGTCGGGAAACAGCATCATCTTCATATTTGTACTAGATCAGAGTAGGAAACTAACAGTCCCTGCTTTTGTTGCGTTCTGGGTCATCACTGTGGTTTCCAGAGAATGACTATGGTCACAGGGGTTACAGCGAGGCCTGGCCATGAGCCAAGGAATTCAGGAGGCCTCTGGGCACTGGAGGAGGTATGGGGGAGCGAATTCTCCCCAGATGATGTTACAGGGCAAAACAAGATTTGGAGTTCTTATCTCCTCAAACTCTGAGATGTTGATGAACACTGTGTATGAAAGGCAGGAGCCTAACATAACAGCCTAGGCAGATTTCTAGAAGTTAGAGTAGTTGTTAAGCTTTTGGTGTTGGGGTTTGGCCCCTGGACTACCATTTCTAACTTGGAGTAGGGGACCTGAGGCTCCCTTCTTTCTCTTCCCAGGCCCCATGTGGTTCTTGTCTCTCCTGTGAGCCTCATCTGTCAGGATGAGGGCTCCTGACTAGGCTGACTCAGAGGCTGGCCGCTTTGCATTCACCCCCAATTAAATCGTTAATTATAATAGATCCAGTTATTAGGCTGCCCAGGTCCTTGCATGCTGCCCCCTCCCCTCAGGATTGCGGCCTGTGGAAGCCTGTCTTTGCCACTTGCCATCTGTCACCCCCACTCGCCTCAGCTTCATCTCCTGAGACCAGGAGTCAAAGTCCCCCAGGAAATCCCATGCTGGGAGGTGGGCTCCTGTCATCATGCCCCACCTGAACCAAACTGAGGAAAAGTGTATCAAATAGGCAGGCTCTCTGTTTGACTACTTGGCTCTGCTGCTGGCAAAATGGCTCCTGGTGCACACTGTTACTCTACCAGGAGCCTTTAAAAACTGTGGCCAGAGCATCTTTTGTGTTAGCCTCTTCGTGTGTGTGTGTGTGTGTGTGTGTGTGTGTGTGTGTGTGTGTGTCTTTTGGCTGTTGTTTCTGTCTACTTGTTTTTGAGGCAGGGCCTGTCTCTGGGCTGGCAGACAACTGAGCCCCAGGGATCACCTGTAATCAAGCCCTACCTCCACAGCCCTGGGATCCATGCCTGGTCTGCTGTTGTCATTGTTGATTTTGTACTGGGGATCCAATCCAGGTTCTCGGGCTTGCTTATTGACCTAGCCCGAAACACAGGCTAACACAGAGGATCGATGGGGACCTGGAGACAGTTCACAGGGCTTGGCAGGAAGGAGGGGATGCTATGTCTGTTGTTTGCTGGGGCAGGTGCTGGCCTGGGGCAGGGATAACTGCAGACAGCCCAGATCCTGTGGCAGATTCATGTGCTGACTTTGTTCATTAAGGACAGTCTGCCAGGTAAAAATACCAAGGCTTGGCAGCCTCCTCCACCCCTTCTGTTTTCATTAATTCTATTTAGGTGGTATCACCAGCCATGGGTAGGGGTGGAAGAGCGGGGCTCTCTTCTTCTGGGTTTAGGCAACCAACCCAGGGTGGATTCTCAGAGGGCAGCTGCTGTGAGCTGCTGTGTTCAGGAAGCACCTCTGTCTGTCTGTCCCTGGGGCAGATGGCTCACCTCTTGCCAGAGTCCCGTGCCAACCCAGTGCACAGAACTCAACTCCCTCCAGAGTCTGCCTCATCAGGCTGTGGGCTGGGTCCTCCAGCTTTGGGAAGAGGCTCAGGGTGACTTGTTTTCGGTGCACTTGTCCCCTGTGGGTTTGGAGTGTGTCCCACGGCAGACATGTTTCCACTGGAATGGGTTGGCTCAGAGCTGGGCTGGTAGGAGCAATCCCTTGGGGGCAAGCCTCCATGCCTAACCTCATTTCCCTCCCCCTCCCTTCACAGCAGGTGCCTCTGAAAAGCTGCAAAAGCTTAAAGACCCACAGGTAGAAAAACCCACCATGTGCACACCCCACTGCCTTAATCTCCAGGGGCGCCACTTAACCTGGTGGTGTGTTTATTGAAGAGACACCAGGCAGTGATTCTGGAGTGCCATCATATGGGTGTGTTTGTGCGCGTGCGCGCGCGCGCGCGCTTGGGGGTTGGGGGGTGCCAAGGTGCCAAACAGACCCCATTGAACATCTACCCAGATTTACAGAGCCCAGTGAGTCCTCATTTCTCCAGTGAATCAAACCAGTCCCCGCCCCCTCCTCTCATCTTCCTGTGCACTTAGCTCAGGTGTCACCAAGAGGGGTGAATATGCCTCCCACCTATTATCCACTTGGGAGAACTCAGGTGTTTAGCACCCCTTAAGTACCTCTGAACTGCACATGGCTAACAAAATGTGTGCCGAAGTGACAGCTTAGCTTATAAACCCCATCACTAGGTGGCTGTGTTCACCTAGTACTGAATTCACCTTCTCAGCCCCCATAACTCCCCCCCCCCCTAAAGAGCTTTTAAAAGCCCACTTCTTCCTTTCCAGAGATCAACCCCATTTAGGAATGAATGCATTATGTATCAACCTTAAATCTGCTATACACGTGTGCTGTAGCTGCTGGCCACCCTGGCAAGCTGTGACCTTCTGAGGCAGGGCCTGAGTCTCAACCTCTTCCCCCATCTTGTCCTGTCTCCACAATGGCCATTGTTCAGTACAGGCTTGTTGAATAAATGGATGGATGAATACTGAGTATTTGGTATAGTGAGATGCTCACAGCAGGTGCTCAACCAATTTTTGTACAACTCAGAGAAGAAACCAATTCGTCTCTTTTCCATCCACACCCAAAAACTGAGAGCAAAGCTGGGCCGTTCATCATGGGTCCACTGAGGTTAAGGAGACCTCTAACTTTCCCACTAAATGCTAAGGCCTGCGGCTACTGAATTGTCTCCAGGGCCTTGCACACAGTAGGCGGTCCGTAAGCCCTCACTGACTTCGTAATTAATGAATGACTTAACGAGGCCCGCTGGTGGAGGGGGGGGAGGGTGCTGCCTTCCGTGCCTATTGACAGTGAACCAGCAAGTGAAAGAATCCCCTGCATTCCAACTCCTCCCGGGGGACCCTAAAAACCCTACATGCAAAGTCAGAGCGCACTTCGCATTCCGGGAACCCCTCGAGAGGATTCGCGGCCGGACCAAACTGTGGCCGCGTGGGTGCATCCTGCATCGCCCCGGCGGCCTCTCTGGGGCTCCTAGGTATCCGCAGGGGGCACCGGGACCGCGGCCACGTGCAGAACCCGGAGCGCCGCTTGCAGGAGCGGGGTCCCGCCAGGCTGCAGCCCGCGAAGTTCCCACCTTAAGTTCCCGTCGCGGCGTCCCCGCCTCGGAGCTAGCCGGGCCGCAGCTCTGTCCCCCAGCGCAGCGATGCCGGGGTGAGGATGCGAGAGGGGGCAGCAAGCGGCGCGTGGGACCCGCTTGGCCTGCCGGGGCTGCTGGCAAACTTTGGCCCCGGGGCCGCTGTCCTGCGCGCTCGGACCCCTGACTGTCCCGCCTCCGCCTCCTGGTGCCCGCCGGGCTGCAAGTGCGCCCGCCGGCAACGCGGCGCGGCAGCAGCTGAGGGAGGTGGCCGGGCAGGAGGCGGGACGGAGGGAGGGGACTGCGCGCGGGGCGGGGAGAGGGGCGGGCGGGGGGGGCGGGAGGATGGAGCCACCGCAAGACCCGCCACTGCGATGCCACGCACCCTGACCCGGCCCAGAGTCCTCTGGGACGCTGGGTCCTAGCGGAATGCAGCGCCGCACTCTCCTCATCCCGCCCTTAACCATCTCCTCCTCCCTTAATCACCTCCTGCGCCCTGCAGGCCTCTGCCTTGCTTTAGAGACCTTTAAGTCCCAGCGCTGCTCTTTCCAGGGCTCCTGGCCCGGGGCATAGCCACCTCTCCAGTTTTCGCAGTGGTCGTGGGACGTTCCTGCTGCTCTTCTACCCTAGGCTCAGCGAGTATCAGGACCCGAGCCTCATTCCCCACGTGAGTCCCTATCTTGGGAATGCCACACGACCTGTCTCCTGTCCTTAGGAGGTCCAACCTCATACGAGGTCATGGACCCTCGCTGAACTGTCACAGGCACTGCAAATGTCATGTCCGGAGGGCACTTCATGTGTGACAGCCTGGGAGCCCCACAGGCTCGCCACCGAAACATCTAGGGGGCCACACTAGCCGTACATGTGCCTTGTCTATTGGTGGCCTTGGAACTTACCAGCCCCTGCGGTCCAGGGCCTGCACCACTTTTGAGGTATCATCAAAGCCAAAGAATGAGCGCCCCGTGCCCCAGAGTGACCCCTATGGTGTAGTTGCTCACTATCCCGAGTGGGACCCGGTCTGGCAGTCTCTGGGTCCTGTACTTGGCAGCCTGGGGAGGGCGGGTTGGACTCTGGAGGCCTCTGAGTTAGCGGAAGTTGCCTCAGGCTTAGAGATTAGGTGGGAGAGCTGTCTGAGAGGAGAGTGAGTAACCTTCTTGGGACATACGATTGGTACTGTCCTTTCTCCTCCATCAGGGAAGCATGAGGGACTCAGGGACCACGCTCAGGAGCGAGTGTGGCTCCTATGCCTGGGCTTCTTTGCAGAGATGGTTAGGCTTGGCCGGGGGATGTGAGCTTTGGGCTCACTCAGTACGTGGGTGGCACAGACAGATGGTAGAGTCAGAGAGTCAGCTGAGGACCTGCCCCAAGAACTCCTGCTTCTGCAGCGTCTACATCGGGAGAAACAGGGCTGAGAAATGCAGGCAGAGAGGGAGGTGGGGGAGGCTCTTCAGATGGAACAAAGTCGAGGGCTAGGAGCTGAGAGGACCACATCTTTGGAAGATTTGCAAAGAGACCCCACCAAGAGACAAAAAAGGTTTCTGAGATGCAGAGAGACCCAAAGGGGCAGATCAGCGTAAGGGTTCCCAATGGACTCTGGTGGCCAATGGTCCCCAGATTCCATGTTGAAAACATGGCTGGTCCTTGGTGCTCTATCAGGCTCCTTTCTTCTCGAACAGAAGGACCTGTGCATCCATCTTTCTTGCTTTCTTCTGAGCCTTGGGCTCTACCAGAGCTTTCTTCTGACCAGCAGTTTCCACATGGAGAAACTTGAATATATCTTCTTCAGTGATTGCTGGAGGGACTCCTTACTGTCCTATGACCAGCCAGTCAATTGCTGTTCCCATGGAGGACCACAGGACCAGGACGTGAACAGAAGTTCTCAAAGCTTTACTGAGCTCTGAGTCCTCTGGAGAATTCTTCAAACCCACTGGATCACACTTGTGACACTTCTAGCAAGTTCCCTAGTCTGGGCTTTATGAAGACTTCAGTTTATCCTAGCTTCATCTGGCCTCGGAGCTCACCAGAGAGATACTTGGATGGGCTGTGAAGCCCAAGCCAGCCTAGCTATTTTATGCTTAGGACCAGGGAAATGGGTCTATTGGAACACCGGGCACCTGAGTCTGGTGCTGGGGTGACCTGCAGAAAGCCCAGCACAGCAGGGGCAAAGACTCCACCCTCCCCCTCTGCCCTCTACCCCGGACCTCCACACAGTCTCAGACCCAGGCTATTCTCAGGGGTGAATTTATGATCTTATCCCCCTCTGTGCTTAACCATGTCCAATAAAATCCTTCTAAATCCTTTTAAGGATTCCCTCTGCAGTTCCTCTCTCCTGTGCTGCCGCCTGCCAGATCTCTAGTTCTTATCTTCATCTCCCTCCCGGAGGAGAAGCATCCCTGGCCAAGTTGTCCTGTGGAGAAGGATGCTGAGGGTGCTGTCTTGCTGACGCATGGGTGGCCTGTAGGTAGCAGGCTCACACTTGATCTATAGGCGGGCTATGGCACAGCACCCTGTTGTGTTTGTCTCTACTGGGTTAAGTTTTAAGAAGTTTGAACTTGATTGCTATCATTTAAAAAAAATCATATCTCGTATGACAGTTCTTTTTCTTTTGAAAAGCTGTCAGATTTGGCTATTTTTTTTCCCAAGCTAGCCTTGACCTTGCTATGTAGCTAAGGATGACCTTGAACTTCAGACGCCGCCTCCATCACCTCCTTCCAGGTGCTGGGATTACAGCAGTGCACCACTAACCTTTTCTTTTTTTAATTCAATTTATTTTAATTTAAAAAAGATTATTGAGACAGGGTTTCCTGAAGCCCAGGCTGCCCTTGAATTTGATCCATCCAAGGATGCCCTTGCACTCTTGGTCCTGTGCATCCTGGGCCAGCAGTGCTAGTGAGGGCCATGGCTTGTGTCTCAGCCTGCATCCCATCTTGTAAGTCATTTAAGTTGCTTCCAGACCCCCAGGAGCCAGAGTTGGTGCAGATCGTCTTAATCTCCTAGATTCACATGGTAGATGGCAAAGCTGGATCTGAAGCCTTGCCAGTCTGACCCCAAAGCCTACACCCTGAAAAACCAAATGCTATTCCCCTAGGGGCAGGAGAAGACTCATTAGTGCAGCCTCAGGACTTGCCTTAAAAGGGAGTTGCTGTCAGCGGGTTAAGAATGTTCTCCTTCGAATCCACTCTCCTCTGTCTTCCAGTCACCAAGTCCCTGGTTGCTTTCCCGAGGCAGCAAGGGTTATCTACAGCTGTCCTGAAGTTCTTATCTATCACATGAAAAGGTTTAGATTAGATTAGAGTTGAGGAGTCTGAAGAGGCTAGAGGGGGTGCTGGGCCTCATTCAGGGACTCGAGGAGTGCAGCTGGTTAGAGGGAAAGGACTGGAGTCAGGTCAGGGAGGACAGCCAGGTATCTATCTATCAGGAGACCATTTCTGGCCATTCTGTCCCCTTTCTGTGGCTCTGATTCTTGCCCACGCTGCACGTCTACTCAGAGTCTACACCCCATGGATTTTCTTTGTCACCTGGAGACCCCTCATCCAGGAGTCGGAGTGAGCGGTGTGTGAGAATGGGCCACTCAAGGACAGGCCTGGGCAGTTAGCACAGCACTGATCATCTTGCATTAATTCTGATATTTTAAAATATTGTATCAAGATGTCATTAGTTCTCCTTAGTAACTTCTCTAGAAGAGCCTACAAGGCCACTTTTCACCCCAGCTTCAGCCTAGGGCCTCTCTCTCTCTCTCTCTCTCTCTCTCTCTCTGTTTCTTTCTTTCTTTTTCTTCTTGAGCCCTGGATGTCCTGGGGCTTCCTATGTAGACCCAGTCTCTGGCTGAGAAGTCTGTCTGCATCAGCCTCCTGAGTGCTGGGATTAAAGGTGTGTGCCACCGTGTGTGTGTGTGTGTGTGTGTGTGTGTGTGTGTGTGTGTGTGTGTATACTGTATATGTATGTGTATGTGTATGTGTATGTGTATGTGTATGTGTATGTGTATGTGTATGTGTATGTGTAT
Organism: Rhabdomys pumilio; assembly: GCA_030674055.1. Lineage (NCBI taxonomy): Eukaryota > Metazoa > Chordata > Mammalia > Rodentia > Muridae > Rhabdomys > Rhabdomys pumilio. Next base: position 228,564,145 of record JANHMN010000002.1, read on the forward strand.
GTATATGTATATGTATATGTATGGAGAGAGAGAGAGAAAGAGAGACTGAAGAGATTGAAGGCATGGCTATTGGCTTAGTTCTTTCAAAACCTACTTTTAATAATGGTTCTTGAATGATTTAACCTCCCTTCTAGCTCACTACTTACCAGAGGTAGTGGGGAAAAAGTAGTTTATTAGGATACAGAGGAGGTGGACCTGTTTAGAAATTGTTCTTTAGCAAATCCAATCTGTGTTGTCAGGAAATCAGCAGTTCAGTTCACAGGAATTAGCAGCGACAGCTCGATCCACTCACAGACATTTTACGAATACACCAGCAGTCCAGTTTAGAAGTGTCGGGATAGCAAGCAGGAATCAGCAGTGGTGGCATGACCTAGCAGAGACAACCAGGCTGACACAAGTCTGCAAGGGTGACCAGGACCATTGGGGACACCAGGAGAAGCTCTCTGCTGTGCCTCTCTCCACAAAGTGAAGATCAACGAAGATGAGAGACCAAGGAAGCATTGCAAAGTTCGCTATGCAAGCGCCTGTCACTGTCTGTTGAGTCCTATTGACTCTCCTCCAGACATGCATGTGTCCTCCCATGGGTCTTGCCTCATTAAGAGACCACGTGAGTCTGTCTTAGCAAAAATCCACATGAGACTGTCCAGAAATTTCCACTTCACTCTGCCAATTGGCCCGAGTCTATGGAAGTGACAAGAAGCCACAGGAACCTCATGACAAGTTCTTTGGTGAGTTTCTGTCTATGGTGTCACCACAAATGGAACTCAGCAGTGCAACGTAAGGGAACCAATACATGCGTGTCGTTAGTGAACATCCTCCATCACCTGTCCTTTCACGTGCCTGCTTTAGCACAACATCCTTTCACCTGTGTCTGCTTCAGTGAAATGCTCCTTCACACGTCTGCTTTAGCAAAGCACATCGTCACCTGCGCCTGTTTCAGCAAAACAGCATTAGACATAGCTGGCTTTCCAAAGAAACCAGAACTTTCCACTTCAGATGGCTCATTGGTCAAGAGCACTGGCTACTCTCACAGAGGACCTGGGTTCAGTTCTCAGCACCCAGCACCCCTAGGGCAGCTCACAACCATCTGTAACCCCAGTTTCTAGAAAGCTGACGCCCTCTTCAGGTTTCTTCTGGTACTGCATACACATGGTGCACAGGTAAAACACCTATCATGTGACAGCAAATCTTTAAAAAATATTGACTTTCCTTTTTGTTTATGTGTATATGTGTGTATGCACGTGTGAGTGCAGGTGCCCGTGGAAGCCAGAACAAGGCGTCAGATCCCCTGGAGCTGGAGTCATAGGCCATTGTGAGTTCCCTGATTGTGGGTGCTGAAAATAAACTCAGATTCTCAGCAAGAGCAGCCAGTGCTCTCAACCCCAGCCATCTCTCTAGTCCCTGCCTGGGTTCACTGAAAGGAGCTCTATAGTCAGGTGTGGTGATCACACCTTTAATTCCAACACTGGAGATGCTGGGGCAGGAGGATCTCTGTGAGTTGGAGACCATCCTTGTCTAGATAGGGAGTTTCAGGCTAGCCAGGACTAAATAGAGAGACATTATTCCCCAAAGTAAAATAAACAAACAAACAAACAAGCAACACTCGGCTGGATTAAAGAGAACAAGCTTAGATTCAGTCTGTGCCCTCAGACACAGGTCCCATTGGCAACTTGAGCCTCTTGGCTCATTATCCTAGGGCAGGTTAACCTCTGACTCTGGTTCTAGGATGATCTAAGAGGCCCACTAGAGTTCTGACAGATACACTGATTCTCTCTTGTGGCCTTGCGGACCCCAGCCATTTAGGAATGTCACTTGTATTTTTTTTTCCTGGCGCCTCACACAAAATGTCACACCATACAGACAGGATCTCTATGTGGTTAATTCCCTCTCCTGGCAGCATGCAGTTTGGGAGGTATGAGGTGGCTCTACTCTTCAATGTTCTGCTCCATGTGCCTCAGTTTCACTCATGAGATCACCTGACAGACGTCCCTTAAGGATCTCTATTGTGCAAGAACCGAGCCAGCACTTGGCCACATCTGTAGCCTGAGAGCTCTGACACGTGACTGTGGAGCCCAGAGGGCCCCAAGGAGATGCCGTGCTGAGTGTGGTCTGTACAGTGTATGGCTTGCAGGTGACATGTAATGTCCTCGAGCTCCATGCCAGGCGGGCCTTTCCAGAGCTGTCTCCAGATCCCCTCAGCCACGAAGCAGCCTTCTCAGCAGCACCCTCTTCCAGAGAGTGCTGTCCTGTTTGGGAGCACCCTCTCAGGACCCAGCTGTGAGCATCTTCTCAGGACCCAGTTGTGAGTTCTCCACTTCCCTCAGTCTGTCCGAGGATGGTAGCTTCTCTCTAGTTCTGACAAACCTACTCCTGAAGCCCTACCTCTTTCTGCTTGCAGCTTTCCCCTCCAGCTCCAGCCTTTAGAGCACTCCCTACCAGGCCCAAGCCCATAACCACTTTCCAGGATGCTTTGATTCAGTCTTCTCAGGGTTCCTATAGCTTTAACCCAGCTGGGAGGCGTGGCTCTTGCACCCAAAGGATGCCTACCTGGTCCTCAGTAACACATGGGGAGGAGGGAAGATTGGACTTTAGACACGTAGACTTTGGAGGGGACTGCTTCAGAAAAGTTTCTGATGGTGATTAGACACCTTTTTCTTTCTTTCTTTTTTTTTTTTTTTTTTGGTTTTTCGAGACAAGGTTTCTCTGTGTAGCCCTCGCTGTCCTGGAACTCACTCTGTAGACCAGACTGGCCTCGAACTCAGAAATCCATCTGCCTCTGCCTCCCAAGTGCTGGGATTAAATGCGTGCACCACCACTGCTCAGCTGATTAGACACTTTTAAGATAGGGAGACAATAAACTCTCTTGAACAATCGATGTCCTGTGTAGCGTCAGAGGGAGGGCACCTGATGGGAGAAGGGAAAGCCAGATGTGAGGGTGCTTGCTTTGAACCTGCTCCAGACATATAGTCTCAGGGTCTCATCCTGGCTGATATGTGGTCTTGCCTTTACATGCAGCGATATCCCTAAGTAACTGGAATATAAAGTGGTTCTTTACTGAAGAACGGCCTAAGGACCATCTATCTACACCTGAGGCGGAGGAAGGAGGATCACTTGAGCCCAGGAGTTCTAGGTCAGCCTGGGCTACATAGTGAAACCAACAGGAATGGAGAAACGGCTCAGAGGTTACAAGCACTGGCTGCTCTTACAGAGGACCGGGGTTCATTTCCCAACATTCATATGGTAGTTCACAGCCATCTTTAACTCCAGTTCCAGGGGGAATCTGACGCCATCTTCTGGCCACCATGGACACTGCATGCACATCACGCGTAGATATACATACTGGTAAAACTTCTACATGCATAAAATAAAAAAAGTTGAAAAATCTTACAAACAAAACCAACAAAACCAGAAACAAACAAACGACAAAAAACAAAACAAAACAAAACCTAACCACAGCAGCAGTGGTACAGATAACCCATCTTCGTCCTAAGACGTACACACGTTTTAAAATTACTTATTTGGATTATATTTACTTATGTTCCTGCAGGTGATGTATTTGGGAATGTGTGTGTCACGGCGTCCATGTGAGGTCATGGGACAACTTCAAGAGTCGGCTCTCTCCTTTTACCATGTGGGTCCCGAGGATCGAACACAGGTCGCATCAGGCTTGGCAGCAAGCGACTACCCACTGAGCCATCTCACAGGGCCCTGTCCTAAGATTTTTAAAGTTATGACCCCACAGGGTAGATTTTATTATTCTCTTTGTTTTCTGGACAGGGTAGGGTGCTCAGGTTATTGTCAGGATCACAAACCAGGAGGTTTCCAGGAGGGCAGAAGGGCCTGGGTGTACCTGTTCTGTTCCTCTTGAGCCCTCCGACCCCCACCCAATCAGGGAGAGCTGCTTTCTGCCTTGCTCCCTTCCAGCCGGGCATCTCCCCCCTTCCTCAGTGGAAGCCCAAGGCTTTGCTTCCTCATCCAGTCAGTAGACAGGGGGCAGGCATACAGGGCGTGGGAGCACAGGAAGGCGAAGGTTCCTTCCCACAGAGGTGGGTCAGATGGTGGGCGTACAGCCCGCTCCGCTTCCGGTCCAGCACCAAGCTCTGAGCCCAAGTCTGGCACTCAAGGTCAGTGCCTCGTGTACCATCCGGAACATCGGCTTTGCTGCAGTGGAAGATTTTGATTCCCGCGTTCCTTTGCGTTGTTTCTGGGCTCGGTTCCCTCTTGTTTCATTTCCATCTCAAAGCCCGAGTTCACCTCTTCAGTGGCTGACGGGACCATTTATTTCTGAGGCCGCAGTGGCTGGGCGCTGCTGCTGACGGGAGAGTGAGCGAGCACTCTGGGCGATTGCCACCTTGTTTTGTCCCTGCAAACCGGAGGGAGACACAGAACATCTTCATTTGGCAGCGACAAGACCGTCAGAGCGGCAGAGCCTCTGTTCTCATCCCCTTGGCTGGATAGGCATTCTGTTGCTTAAATTCTCCCTCTCGGTTCTCCCCACCCCCACCCCAGGATGGCCTAGTGGACTCATCCTTGCAGATTTGTCCTTTAAACCTCAAAACCTCGAAAGTGTGTGACCTGTCAACATCTTCTGCTCCCCAGATGCCATGGATGGACCAGCCTCTAGATTGTGTCTTCAAACTTATTTTTCAGTGTTCAAATGATGAGATGAAGCCCAAAGAGTGCTAGACACTTGTAGGGTTTGCACAGCAAACAAGACTGGCAGAGGCAGGGCTGACATCTCCCAGATGTTAGACCCATTATCTTCTTCAGAATCTCAGAAAGTCAAACATTAAGGATCTACTCTCTCTACTCTGACATCTGGAATGTTCTGCTGCTACTACTCGAAGGCCCTCTTTCTTCTCTTTCTGGGGACTCAGTTGGAATGGTCCCCTTAAAGATGTCACTCCAGGGCTAGAGAGATGACTCAGCAGTTAAGAGTATGGATTGCTCTTCTAGAGGTCCTGAGTTCAATTCCAAGCAACTACATGGTGTCTCACAACCATCTGCAATGAGATCTGATGTGTATCTGAAGACAGCTACAGTGTGTTTGTGTGTATTAAATATATATATATGTTAAATATATATTTAATATTTATATGTATACATATATATAATATATATATATATATATATATATATATATATATATATATATAAAAGATGTCACTCCAGATCCCCATGTGCCCACCCCTCCCCTCAGACCACTGTTCATGGTGTTTGACAGCATTTGCTGAGCTCTGTCTGACTGTGCCTGGTACATAACTCTGGACACAGAGATGACAGTCTGAACTGGCCATTTCTTCTGACTTGTCACACCAGCTCACCCTGCTGAAAATCCTAGAGGGTCACGTTTCCTCTGACTCCAGATCCTACAAATGGACCAGTCTTCCTGCTGTTTGTCAGCCTGGTTGTGCATGTGCCTGCGCAGCTCAGAATACCTTATCCAGGCCTACAGGATTACAACATTCCAGAGGCCCCCCTGTGCCCCTTTCCATGAGATCTGAAGCCCTCTTCCCTGACCGGGCTGCTCTGGAGCAGCTGTGGCTTGCTTTCTTCCCCTGCCCGCTGGCTTTGCCTCGTCCCAGCATCTCTTTGGTGTGATAACTCCCATGAGAGACCGCGTGAGGGTCAGTGAGAGACATTGTGTTTCAATTTTTTAATTAATCCTTTGAGAATTTAATATAAGTTTAATATGACATATTTTGACCGTATTCATCCTCCTACCCCTCCCAGACCCATCGTCTCCATGTGCCTCTCCTTCACCATCTAACTTTGAGGTTTTTTGTTTTTTACTCTCCCCCCCAAATCAAGTTCTCAGTGTGGTGATTTGAATATGCTTGGCCCAGGAAGTGGCACTATTAGGAGGTGTGGCCTTGTTAGAGTGGGTGTGGTCTTGTTAGAGGAAGTTCGTCATGGTGGGGGCAGGTTTTAAGAGAGCTTCCTCCTAGTTGCCTGAGGAGGCTGAGTCTTCTCCTTCATCCTTCAGATGAAGATGTAGAACTCTCAGCTCCTCCTGCACCATGCCTGCCTGGATGCCGCCATGTTCTCGCCTTGATGGTAATGGACTGAACCTCTGAACCTGTAAGCCAGCCCCAGTTAAATGTTGTCCTTATAAGAGTTGCCTTGGTCCTGGTGTCTGTTCACAGCAATGGAAACCCTAACTAAGACATGCAGCTGCATACACTTGGGGCCTGGTATGTGGTTGCCCCGGTAGGTTATATGGTTAAAGAAAACAGAGTCTTCTCTCTCTCTCTCTCTTCCTCTCTCTCTCTCTCTCTCTCCTCTCTCGGCAGCTATTAAATGCCAGAGCTCCTCGGGGAGGGGTGGGATGTTGTACCTACCTCCCCACTGCATGATGGGATTTTGGCTGTGTTGAGCGTGAGCAGATCTTGTGTGTGCTATCAGTCTCTCGGAGTTCACGTGTGTAGCTGCCCTGTTACGTTATCCTCCACCTCTGGCTCTTATGGTCTTACCGTTGCTTCTTCCTTGAAGACCCTCGAGCCTCAGAGGAAGCCAGCTTGCCAGTTTGCACATAGGCTGATCTCAGTAGCTCCTAGCAATGCTCCTGCGTTCTCTAGTCTAGTACACTGCTGAGAAAGTAAAAGCTCGGTCAGTGTTGGCAGAATGGCACTGGGCCTGGTAGCACAGACCCGTCCATAATCTTAGCTACTTGGGAGGCTGGGGCAGAAGGGACTGCAAGTTTAAGGTCAGCTTGGGCAACATCTTGAGATTGTCTGAAATGAAAACAAAATGCCAGAGGAAAAAGAGGCTGATGCTTTAGATACTTTCCTGATGCTGCGATAAAATACTGTCATCAAAAGGAACTTGGAGCAAAGTGATTTATTTCTTTGTACAGCTCCAGACTGATACAGCCCATCGTGGTGGGCAGTGGGAGTGTGGGGCGGCTTGGCAGTCAGAAGGCTCCATAACCTCCTCAAACAGTGTCTCCAGCTGGGAACTGAATATTCAAATACATAAGCCTACAGAGGACACTTTCTATTTAAACCACCGGAACAGGGGTCACATCTCAGTGGTAGAGTGCTAGCCTAGGGTGCAAGAGAACATGAGCTCCACCAACGCAAGATAACGGTAACAATAGTGCTGTAGAGTGAATGAGTGAATGAGTGATGGCTTGCTATCCTGACCCCACCATTTATGAATGAATGATCCCACCACCCATGAATGAGTGAATGATCCTTCCATCTATGAATCAGTGAATGATCCCACCATTTATGAATGAATGAATGATCCCACCATCTATGAATGAGTGAATGATCCCACCATCTGTGAATGAGTGATTGCCTGCTATACTG
>JANHMN010000002.1:228611520-228628687 GCA_030674055.1 Rhabdomys pumilio
CCCCTCCTCTCCTTCTCCTTCTCCTTCTCCTTCTCCTTCTCCTTCTCCTTCTCCTTCTCCTTCTCCTTCTCCTTCTCCTTCTCCTTCTCCTTCTCCTCCTTCTCCTCCTCCTCCTCCTTCTCCTTCTTCTTCTTCTCTGTGTAGCCTTGGCTGTCCTATGTCTCTATAGACCATGCCTGGCCTCAAACCCATAGAGAACCGCTGACCTCTGGCTCCTGAGTGCTGGAATTAAAGGCACGTGCCACCACTCCTGGTTCATATCCGACTTCTTATGTGGGGGTTATGGGGATGGAACTTGGATCCTCACGTTTCGAAGCAGGCCCTTTTTCTCTCCCTTTTCTTGTTTTTCCTTCCTTTCTCTTTTTTCTCTCCTCCCCTCTCCCCTCCTTTACTTTGCTCTTCTCTCTTCTCTCTCCTCTCCTCTCCTCTCCTCTCCTCTCCTCTCCTCTCCTCTCCTCTCCTCTCCTCTCCTCTCCTCTCCTCTCCTCTCCTCCTTCACAGAATTGGGGATGGAACCTGAGACCCTGAGTATGCTTGAACACTCTACTACTGAATGGTATCTTCAGCCACAGCCCTGGATAGTTAGTTCTTTGCCATGCAGGGCTGTCCCGAACACCTAGGCTGCTGAGTGGTGCTTTTCCTCTACAGTGAGCATACCACTCCTTAGGTGACAACCCAGTGTCTTAGACATTGCCGAGTCTGGAGGAGCATCAGCCTCACCCAGACCTAGAATATTTGAGGAGGTAGACGGAAACCATAGGGAGAGGAGAACCAGGAAACCAAGGGAGAAGCAGGCAGAGAAAGGAAGGGGCAGATGGAGGGACCCAGGCTCAGCCCAGGCTGGCCCAGGCTGGCCCAGGCTATGGGCTCTGTGCTGTAGTGGTGAAGGGACACTGGAACACCCCTTTCACCCTGCTCTGCCATCTGCAAATTGAGCACCTATCCCTCCGGAAGTATCATAAGGAGTAACTTGGCTGCCTTCTGTGCACAAGACAAACTGTTTGTCTTGACTGTGTTGCTGACTTCAGCTGTGAGTTGGACCCCTTTTTGATTCAGCCAGTGTTACCTGGGCCCATCCAAAGATGATCCAAGTTCTCTGCCACTACTGCACCCTTAGTCACTGTCAGAGCAGAAACCAATACAAGGCACATGTGGATAGAGCTGAGACAGGGCAGTGTGAGCCCAGGTGCAGGTGACAGTGTTATAGAAGAGAAAGCTATTTGAGGCTCCTGACTATAGAAGTCCCTACACTGCCCGAATGCCTGCATTCCTGCCTCCTCCTCCTTAGGAGCCCCCAGTCCAGCTGCAGCCCCTTCTGGGAGCTGGAGATGAAGTACTGTGTGCTAGTCTGTCCACGCACCAGCAGGAGAAACAGAGGTTTGTGTACACCCTCCAAGTCTAGATTAAGGGGTTTTACTTGTTGGGGGCTTCCCTACATTGCCCTTGCCCAGGTAGAGAAGCGTTTGGCATCTTGTATAGCCCCAGAGGCCTGGCCCGGTTCCAGCGGTCACCAACCCACAGCAGTCTCTCACACTGTCCCAGCCAACCCAGCTCTGCTCTTTGTCCCTGGCTCTCTTGGTTAGGTTGAGAGCCTGTGGCAATTTTCACATGCAGCCCAGCCATAGGCCAGAGTCAGGACCTGTTGGGAGGTTCAGAGTCTAAAGGGATGAGCCTATTAAGAGGGGCATAGAGAAGGAATACAGAGACAGGCTCTCTGATATGGCAGCTTTTTGTCCCCAGAAATCCAAGACCAGAGCTGCAGGAAGAGCCAGGGTTGGGTATCTTGATAGGAGAAAGAGGGAAAGCAGAGATTCCAGAAAACCCCATGAAATGCGGGAGCCAGCAACTGTGTAACAGACTCCCAGCCACAGCCTTCTCCCATTCTGAATGGAGAATGTTGGGGTTTTCTCTGTTATTTGGGTTTCTGTCTTTTCCTTTCTTCAACTCTCTATTTTGTGCTGGGGAATAAACTTGACAATCCCCTAGACAATCGCTGACACCTCCATCATGGGAACAGTGTCCCCTTGCATGCCGTGCCAGGACACATGGCTGGTTCTCGTCTGAGAACTCTTGGGACTTTGTTCAAAGTCTCAGCTTTCTCTCTTCTACAATTTCCACCCAACTTCTCCCTGGCAAAATAGAACTGGCCTTTTAGAATGGGGGATGGGAAGGTGACTGGACAAGGGTTATCTAGACATTATTATTATTAGGTGTTCATATATACATTTATGTGTGTGTGTCTGTGTGTGAGAGAGGGGGGGGAGAGAGAGACAGAGACACAGAGAGACAGAGACAGAGAGAGACAGAGAGAGACACAGAGAGACACAGAGAGAGACAGAGAGAGAGAACAAGTGTCTCATGGTTACACATGGCAGTCAGAGGACAATTTTTGGAGCTGGTTCTTACCATCCATCTTTATGTGAGTTTGGGAATTAAACTTATGTCACCATGCTTGTGCCACAAGCACCTTTACCTGCTAAGCCATCTTGCTTACCCCCAGACTTTAAACTGTCAAAAAGCGGTCTGGCAGGCTCTACATGGTTTTGGAGTTAGGGAATAAACTTAGTCTCTCAGTCTTTCATGCCGTGGCCCTCAATGGACATTAAAGGACACTTAGCTTGGAGTGTCCCTGGCATTTTTTTCAGGTAGGTGGAGTCACATTTGCTGCCCACTTTGGTGGCTCTGTGAGGCTTGGGGAGCCATGTTGCTGTGACAAGGGCCTTTTCTTCTCTGACGCACCATCCTAACTCTGACACTTCCTCAACCCTGTCATTCCCCTGCCATCTTTATGGTTGTCAAGGCAACAGTTTCCTGGGCAACTTGTTGACTTATTTGACTGCCAAGTTTGTATGATTCGGAGTGGGGAGCTGTAGTGGAGAACTTAAAAAAAAAATGTCGTCAAGGTAACCGCCAGCAGCCATTTAATTATAGTTTTAGGTAAAGATAAATTCTCTTTTGCAAATGTTACTGTATTTTTGGTTTGAGGAGGGGAGACTCACCCCAGAGATGAATGTTCTCAGAATTAGAAGCTTTCAAGCGTGGACAAGTCTGTAACTTGGTTTCATTCAGGACTAATTCCTTTTCTCAAAGAAAGAAAGAAGAAAAGAGAAAAGAAAGAAAATAGTGAAAACAAAGAGCTAAAAATAAATCTGATGGGACGCAGGCACCAAGCACGGTGGGGCTGGCGTTGCGGAGGCAGCGCCAACGCCTTTGCCCAGGCTTTTCTGAGGCAGACTCTCTCCAGATTTGGCAGGCAGTGTGGGAAAGTGGTTATCCATCTGGTCTCTGAAGTCAGGTTGGCTGGGTTCAAATCCCACCTCAGCAACTCCTCAGCTGTTGACATTGGACAAAGATCTGAACCTGGATATGAGTTCCCTCCTTGAATTTATAAAACAGGGAGGCAGGGTAATGAGGGAAACCCCAGGACAGGTAGCTATGCTGTGCCATTCAGATAGGCTTATGGGCACTTCGGTGCAAATCCTGGTGTGGCACCGTTGGGATCAACCATACCTAGGAAACCGAAGCCTCTTTCTAAGCCCTGTGCTCTTACTTAGCTAGAGTCGGACCGCCCCAGCCTGCAGCCCAGGTCAGGACACTGCTGTGTAACGACCCAATTATAAAACCGTCCAGATCCAGCAGGGATCTAGCATGCTGGGCTATCTTTGGAGATATTACTAAATTTCATGTTTACTACAACCCCAAGAGTTAGAGACAATTATCTAGCCATTTGACAGAGGAAGAAGCTTAACAGGGAAGAAGAAAAGAGTACCATCCTCCCCTCACCCCCTTTTCCTTTCTGTTTTGAATGAGAAGAGGAACCTTGCAAATCCCGGGCTCGGGCTTGGCATCCGCTGGATTGGCCTTCTCTGTGGGGCTTCACAGTCCATCAAACCTAGGAAGTGGAAGTTTGGCGATAACCTGGGTGTGGGGTGCTGGTCCTCCAGAGGGAGGTCATGGGGTTCAGTCCCAGAAGCTTTGGGGGATTTGACTTACCCTTTAACTGCAGGGTCTTTGGATACTGAGTAGAGGCAGTGATGGCCCACAGTCTATTGCCTCAGCCTGTACCCCCAGGGCAGAACCCATGGCCCAGGAGCAGATGTGTTGGGTTGGGAACAGGCCCTACCACCCATTCTGCAGACAACTGAGTACAAGATGTCTAGTGTCCAGAGTGACAACAGTGTCTTACATGTGAGCTCAAACACTGGCTTCCTTTTGCTCCCAGGGTTTATCACTATTTAAGAGATCAAGGATGTCTCCAGGAGAGTATCTGGGTTTAAAACTCTGATTTCAGGGCTGGGGATACAGTTTGGTGGCAGGTGTGAGGACTGGAGTTTGGATCTCTAGAACCCACATAAATACCATGTGAGTGTGGTGGCTTGCCTGTAATTCCAGTCTCAAAATGCTGAGAAGGGGATCCCTAGAACAAGTTGGATCCCAAGACTGGCTATATCGATGAGCTCTGGGTTTGATTGAGAGACCTAGTCTCATAGAGAGACTGGGAATGATTCCCACCACCAACCTGGGGCCACATATCTGCACTACAGACATGCAAAAAACATGCATGCACACTACACAGTGGCCATAGGGAACCAGGAGAGTGGGGTGTAATGATTTTTCTGGAGCCAGGGTCAGCCCTTCCCTTAGTGATCTGGGCGAGTCATTCGTCTCTCTGTGCCTTAGTTTCCTTATCGGCAAGTGAGACAGTAACCACTACCAACTTGGGTGTGTGATCATAACCACACAACAGTCCAGCTTTCACAGATCACCAGGAATGGTTATGGCAGTTAGCTGGGCTGTAAAATAATAGCCAGCAACTACTGCAAGCTTCATGGCTGGGGACACTAATGTCAACACAGCCAGGGGACACTAATGTCAACACAGCCTGGCGAGAGGAGGGATGGCCTGGCATTTTCTTACTTAACCTGAGCTCACCATCTGTAGAGCGGCTACATGGGCATGTGGCACCTTCTGGGTATCTTCAGACCCCCATTTCTCTCTACCTCTCTCTATCGGCCAGCTTTGCAAGCGTCTTCCCATTGAGATTCAGCTCCAAGCGCTGGCACTGCTGGGAAAGATTCATTTTCACCTTCTGCCTCTTCCTGTGGATTCTGGACATTTTCATCATTTGCCAAGGAAAACCTGCATAGCAATGACCACGTGGGTGGGGAGAGGCTGGACCAGTGGGATCCCTGAAGAAATATCCCAGGGCTGACTGGGTTGATGGGGGTGGGGCGCAGTGGCTTTGGTGGGGCTCTGCTCCAACCTCTCCTTTGCCTTCTACTTTGTAAGTGTTCTGGCCTCTCCCAGGAACCATGAGGACAGCCAACATTTTCTCCCCTGCTTGTTTTCCCTCTAGGGGCCAAACAAGATTTTATTATTATTTTTTCTGGGCATTGCAAATACAGCTTCTTCATTTCCTACCCTGTGTTTTTTTTAAAAAGGTTCGCTGTTAGATGGAAAAGTGCATGTTCTGCCAGGATGATTGAAGAAAGGTAATTATATAGTATTAGAAAAAAAGAGAGAAAGAAAAGAAACTGGGTATCAGCCCTGAGGCTCAGTGGGAAAGGGGATTGGAAACACTTAAGGCTGCACTCCTGCCTGGGGGTGAAGAGAGGCCTTGTGCTCTTGATTTAAGGTCATCAGATGGGGGCTGCACAGTGATTGTCGTGGGTCGGGTTGTGAGGGCCCTGTGACAAGAAATCCATCAAGGGACCATGGATGGGAATTTGGGCTCTGCGGAATTCCTAGCAAAGCTTCTGCCTGGTGTCTCCTCGTCGTCTGAGGTGGGTGCTCACTCTGTCGTGGGTGTCACACAACCTTCCATGTGCACTGGTAATAATGACCCCTAGGTCTCTTCAAATCCCACGTGACCCAGTGCTCCCCAGCACTTTCTAGTCTGCAGGTATGACAACAGTGACTGGGAGGGCTAAAGAACTCGGGTCTCGGCTTTGTTGTTCCTCACCAGCTGGGTGTCCTTGGGCAAGATATAGAAACTTTGTGGTCCTCAGTTCCTCCTGATAAAGGAGTTGATACTGCCGTTCACACCCTGAGCTCCTGCAGACAGAGCAGGCACAAAGCAGGTGAAGCCAGGGCGGCAAGTGTGGATTGGTAATTATGTTGCTATCCATGTTCATCACCGGCATCCAGGAAGGAAGCCAGAGAGCAGCTCCGCTTAGTCACATGGCCACTCCTGGGGAAAACCACGGTTTATTTGACTTATTTCGCGGCACTTGGGGGACAACCACAGTAATGTCTGCATGCTATGCAAGTGTCCTCCCAAAGGCAGCATAGCTTCGCCCTGGGGACTGCCGGGACACTCATGGGGACAGCATGACAGGAGCAGGGCAGAGAGGGGCAGGTGTTTCTAGTCTCAAGGCTGGCAGTCAGAGCTCTGTCCTCACAGTGTCAGGTTCTCTGTTGTTCTTTCTTGTGTGCCTTTGGAAGCATGGAGCTGCTTTCTCTTCTTGGTTAAATTCACATGGTGGGTGGGGCTCATGCCTTTCCCTGTGGTAACCACGAGAAAGGTCGAAGACATTCCACCTTCTTTATAGGTCCCCAGTGAGGAGCCAAAGTACAATTCCACCAATGTCTGCCTGGGCAGAGCAATGAGTTCGTTGGTCCTACTTAGAAGGACAGGTGAAGGGTTACTCACAGGAGTATGGGAGACTGTCTTAGTCAGAGTTTCTATTCCTGCACAAACATCATGACCAAGAAGCAAGTTGGGGAGGAAAGGGTTTATTCAGCTTACACTTCCACACTGCTGTTCATCACCAAAGGAAGTCAGGACTGGAACTCACACAAGACAGTGAACCTTGAGGCAGGACCTGATGCAGAGGCCATGAAGGAGTGCTGCTTGCTGGATTGTTTCCCCTGGCTTGCTCAGCTTGCTTTCTTATAGAACCCAGGACTACCAGCCCAGGGATGGCACCATCCACAATGGGCCCTCCCACCCTTGTTCACTAATTGAGAAAATGCCTTACAGCTGGATCTCATGGAGGCATTTCCTCAAGGGAGGCTCCTTTCTCTGTGATAACTCCAGTTGGTGTCAAGTTGACACACAAAACCAACCAGTACAGAGACATCTCTCTAGCATGGATGATGACTTACCAGTAGCTACAAAGATGGAGTCCCCAGATCAGCTGGCATCTCCTGTGACCACAGGCCATGTAGTTAGGATAGAATTATACACAACCGGCGGCAAGGTGTAGGGAGAGACTACATCTCAGGTGAGAGTCTTGGGTGACCTTCCCCACACCCTCCTAGGAAGGACTCTCAAGAGACAACAAATCTGACCTCAAGGGTCTCTAGCAGGAAGTCACACCTCCCCTGATGATGATGGCTGTATCCTTGGAGGATGGTACCTATCTACAGCAGGGAGACAGTGGGATTGCCTGCAATTCTGTACTAATTGCACCTGGTTAACTGAGTAACTAGCAACTGAGACTGGCTACAAAGTTGAAGTGACTCTTCTTAGAGTCTCCTTCTGGAGGCATCATCTGACCCATGTGGGTGGTAGGATTTAACTGTAGAAAGAGCCTCCACAGGTGAACTGGGTTTGGACTCTGTGAAGGAGGCTCCACAGTTGGGGGATTTCCAGTTAAATTCACTGTTTAAAGCCATGAGTGAAATCTGGCTCAGGCTTATCTCCCCAGCACATCGGGAGCTCGAATTTCAGCTTCTGCATCTAGCCAGGCTCTGAAATGTCACAGATTGAGTGTCATCTCTCAGGTTAGGGGTCTGGCATTCTCATTCCAGAGACCTCAATTTCTCTGTCTGAAACAAGATAGTGGAGCCTTGTACAGGGGGTCTGGGGCTGCAGGGATTTGTAGAGTACTCAAAGTGGGAGGCACTGGTAGTCTCCGTCCCATGTCCCTGTCTGCCCTGACCCAGAGCAGAACACATTACTATCTTGTCTGGGAGGCATCGGCTGAAAGACACAGACTTTACTGAAACTATTCCTGCCAGCCCATATTGCTAAACACTCATTTTTGTTTTTAAGTTTTTTGTTGTTGTTGTTTTTTTGTTTTGTTTTCGTTTCTGTTTTTCGAGACAGGGTTTCTCTGTGTAGTCCTGGCCGTCCTGGAACTCACTCTGTAGACCAGGCTGGCCTGGAACTCAGAGTTGTTTTTAAGTTTAATTAACTTTTATCTTTTGTGTTTTAAATCAGTGTGGGTGTATATGACACGTATGAGATGCCTTTGGAGTCTAGAAGAGAGTATCGGTATTGAATCCCCTGGAACTGGAATTACAGGTGGTGTGAGCTACCCAAAGTCGGTGCTGGGAACTGAACTCTGGTCCTCTGGGAGCTCAGCAAATGTTCCTCATTGTTCAGCCATCTGTCTCTCCAGCCCAGATGCTCATTTGGAAAATCACATCGATACTTTTCTTTTTATTTTCTTGAGACAGAGTCTCATGTAGCCCAGGCTGACCTCAAACTCACTATGTAGTTGAGAATAACCTTGAAACAAAAGCTGGCAGCCACTGAGGGAGGCGGGCAGGAGAGGTAGGCACCCAGGAAGGAGGCTTCTGGCCTCCTATGTCATGTGCCTCCCTAGATGCCTAGGCTCCAGAGCTGTGGGAGGAGCATCAGACAATTAGCCTCTCCGAACCCAACACAGTTATTAACACAGCACTGAAGCTTTTAATTACCAGCATATTAGCATACTACAGCGAGGAGCAGCACTTGGTGAATCACAGCCTAGGGCCTGCGGAAGCCAGGCCTGTTCTTACCACTAATTAGGAGAAAACTGTAGAAGCCGGAGGAGGGAATTGGTCTTTCCGGGGAAGATAATTGGATAAAGATTAGTTCTTCCTCCACCCATCACTTGCAGGCAGATGGTATTGTGCCTGTGATGCGTTTGCCAGGATGTTTCTGTGCAGGATGTGATGGTTGTTTGGATGGGGATAGCACTTTACAGTTTCCAAACCCATTCTCTCTGTGTGTTACCACGCTGAGTCCTATGGCATGTCCAGGATGTCACTGTCCCCTTTCTACAGTGTGATGTGACAACAAAGAGAGACTTCAGTGACTCCCCACAGGCCACAGCTCAGAGCTGTTGTGATGAAGTCTTCCTTGTGCCTCAGTCTTTCCATATGAACCAGTGTGTGTGTGTGTGTGTGTGTGTGTGTGTGTGTGTAGTTGTGCAAACAGAGCCAAGAGACCCTTTGTTGCTGGAGACTCTTTTTCAAGCTTGCTTATCACGCAGGGGCTGTATTTTCCTATGTCTTGTATAAAATAACACAAAGCTCTTTTACTCTGCGTATGTTTCTGTCGCCCCCACTCTGTTCCTGGACCCTAGCAGTGCACAGTGATGGAGACAGAGCCGGCTCCTGCTGCCATGGGGACAGTCATGAGCAAGCCCAAGAACAGTTTTGTTTGTTTGTTTGTTTGTTTACAGGATCTCATGTAGCCCAGGCTGATCTTAACTCACTGTGTTGCCACAGGTGACCTCTGATCTTCCTGTCTCCATATTCTGAGTGCTGGGGTTACAGCATGAACCACCATGCCTAGTTTACGTGGTCGGGGACCAAACCCTGGACTTGATGATAGGCAAGTACTTTATCAACGGAGCCACCCCCGGCCCCTCCTTTTTGTTCTAAGATATAACCTCACTATGTAATCCAGGCTAGCCTTGGACTCCCAATTGTCCTGCCTTAGGTCTTGTGCTTCCAACACTCTGGCTGAATGCTTGAGATAGCCAATCCATAAACAGAGTTCTGAGCCATGTATGATGGAGCCAGTTGTGATAGTGCCTGCCTGTGACTCTAGTGTTTATCTGCTAAGGCAGGAGGGGCAGGAGTTCAAGACCAGCCTTACTTAGTTGTATAGTGAGTTAAAAAGTGTTCTGGGCTAGAAAGAGAGCCATCTTAATTTTTTTTCTTTTTTTTTTATATTTTCTTTTTATATATATATATATATATATATTTTATTTACATTTCAGATGCCACCCCCTTTCCCCATTTCCCCTCTCTAGAGAAAACCCCTATCCCATGCCCCCTTTTCCTTTTTGCTTTTATACAATTTTTTTTAAATGTCAGTCAAAGGCTTTATAAGTTTGGTAATGCTCAATCAGAAGTGTAACCCAACGCCCAGCCTAGATATATAAACTGTCTTTGACTGGTGGAGACATGTGAACTTCTGCCTCCATGCCCCCCTCTCTTTCTCTCTCTTTCTCTCTCTCATCACCTTGCTTCTCCTCTCCTTCATCTTCTCCTTTCCTTACTCTATCTCTTCCTCTCAGTGCTCCTTCCCCCTTAGCTCCTCCTACATATCACCCTTCCTGTTAAAATAACAGTTTTCTCTCAAAATACTATTAGGGCATAATTATTCCTATTTGTACCAGTGAGGCACAAGATAGTCTTAATACCCAGTCCATCATTTTGTCGACTAACCAGAACCTCTGTCGTCTCTCTTGACTAAAACACTTAGTTTTGAACTTGGCTGTAGTATAGGAGCTGTCCAGGTGTTCAGCAGTCTTTATAAATTGGCTAGGTTTTAGAAGCTGTGCTTTGTGCTTCCCATAATTTCTGTTAACTCAGTCATTCTGGATTTCTGATGGAGTTGAAGACCTATAGTCTCATAGCCAATCCTGGCTATTTACTTTGAGAGAAAAGATCTGAGTGGATGGTTTTCAGCTGACATTCATTCTAAAGTCGAGAGCCATCTTAAACAAACAAATAAGCACACACACACACACACACACACACACACACACACACACGCATGCACACCCAGAGGTGGGTGTTTTGGCTCATGCTTTCAAAGACTTCAACCTAAGATAAGTTGGTCCATTACTTTTGAGCCTGTGTCAGAACATCATGGCAGGTGGAGGGACACTGGCTCACTTCATTGTGGCCAGGAAGCAAAACCAGAAAGGGACTGAGCTCCCAATACCCCCTCCTTGGGCACACCCCAGTGACACAACAAGCTAACTTTCTCCTATAAGCCTCACTTTAAAAAGCTTAAATTAACTCAAATGCAGATCTCAAAAGACAGCTTGCAAGAGTTGGTTCTCTCCTTCCAACATGTGGGTCCTGCAGATGGACTCAGGTCATCAGGCTTGGTGGCATGTGCTTTTATGGATGAAGTATCTCATAGGCTCACCTGGGTCCTTCTTGTCATCTCCTTAGGGAGACCTGTGCTGCCTGTCACCAGTCTGGGGCTCTGCCATCAGTCAGGACAAAACATGAAAGCCAACTTGGGTTTTTTGTAATCCCTGCCCTGCTGTGCCCTGCAGTGCCCTGCAGTGCCCTGCAGTGCCCTGCAGTGTCCTGCTGTTACCTGCTGTGCCTTGCTGTGCCCTGCTGTGTCTTGCCTCATCCCTACCCTGCTATACATCCTTGCTATGGACCTGGATAGGGACTTTGGGACTTTACTTTTCTGCCACTGTGCCCAGAGCCCCAGGGGCTGCAAGCAAAGGTTGGTGCCCAGGAGATCCCTGCATGTATTTGTTGTCGAATGACTCTGGGGGTGGCCAAGCTGAGAGACTTCAGAGCTATCTTAGTTGGGATTTCATTGCTGTAAGGAGACACTATGACCACGGCAACTCTCATAGAGGAAAAGATTTAATTGGGGCTGGCTTATAGTTTCAGAGGTTTAGTCCATTATCATCAAGACAGGAAGCATGGCAGCATGCAGGCAGACATGGTGCTGGAGAAGGAGCTGAGAGTTCTCTACATCTTGATCTGCAGGTAGCAGGAGACTGTGTTTCACACTGGGCATAGCTTGAGCATATATGACTTCAAAGCCCTCCTCCACAGTGATGCACTTCCTCTTACAAGGCTGCATCTATTTCAAAAGGCCTCTCTCTATGGGCCAAGCATCCAAACACACGAGTTTAGGGGGCGGTACTTATTCTGACCACTGAAAGAATCATGGCTTCATTTGTAAACAGAAAGAAAAGTTCACCAAGGGTTTCAGAGCCAGGATCTCTGAGACTAGAATCCAAGGTCAGAGGAGGATTCTGGGGGCCTGGCCACTGGGGCTTATCTTTAGAGCAATTCTGAGAGGCATGGAGGATCCCAGAAGTGAGGCTGTGACCAGCTGAGGCTGGGCTGTAAAACACCACCCAGGAGGCCTATGCTGGACATAGTGTGAAGCAGGTGGAATGGAGAAAGGGACACCTCATGAGTAACCCCCACAGTGTCACAGGAACTCAGGGGTCACAGTGAGGTGGCTGAAGAGCCTGCCTGTCATACTGAATGCAATAGGGGCAGCTGGAAGTCTTTGATGACCTGTGACCTCACCAGGAAGCCACCTGCCATGTTGTAGGACACTCTGCCAGCCTCTGTCTGCTTTCGCTTTGCTGTGGTAGGTCTGTGTCCCAGCCTGCTCATCTCATGGGACTGAGATGATGGTTTATGCAGAGAGCCTTGCATAGCCATAAAAGTTAAGTGTGTTTATACACAGCAGGGGCCTGCCTGCCACAGAGGGATGGAAGAACTTCAGTCTTTCGATAGCCTCTAGAGACGGAGTCAGGACCTCCAAGCTCAGAGTGGCACCAAGACAGGAGATGAACAGTCATGTATTGGGGGAGGGGGTCCTGAGGTAGACAGGTGAGAGAGAGGTCCACAGAGGGCTGCTCTTTGGATATAGCATCTAGGGAATAAGAAAACAGCCAGCTAGCAGGAAGCTTTTCCAGGATTCTAGTGCTATGATCAGACACCATGACCAAGGCAACTCTTACAAGGACAGCATTTAATTGGGGCTGGCTTACAGGTTCAGAGGTTCAGTCCATTATCATCAAGGTGAGAGCATGGCAGCATCCAGGCAGGCATGGTACAGGAGGAGCTGAGAGTTCCACATCTTCATCTGAATGCTGCTAGGAGAAAACTGACTTCCACACAGCTAGGATGAGAGTCTAAAGCCACACCCCCCACAGTGACACCTACTCCAAGGACACACCTCCAAATAGTGCCACCCCCTGGGCCAAGCATATTCAAACCATGACACAGGCCACACACAATGGCTTATTCTAAGCTCACAGTATATCAGCTGGGTTGGACATAATGTCTTCATTGTGCAGACAGAGAAACTGAGGCACGGAGAGGTTACCCAAGTCATATGTCAGAGGTGGCAGATCCAGGGTTTGGATGAACCTGGAGGTGTATCTACGCTGAGTCTTAACTACTGGACAAAGTCAGCGTGTATGAAAGAAAGCATTCTAGTTTGTTTTCAACATGAGGTCCAGTATGAGGCTTGCTTAGAGCTCATCCGAGGGGCAGATGGGCAGGAACCCACCCCCTCATCCCCAGCTGGGACCTGCATGTCCCAGAGCTCTCAGGGGTGAAGAGTTGAAAGCAGTATGCTGTGATGTTCCCTGCCCTCAGGGATCTTTGGTCAATATGGTCCATGAGGACAGAGGGAGCAGAGACGCAAGACACACTGGGGCCAGCTGCAGGGAGCAGATCAGCTTTACTTGGGGGTGATTCAAGGCTCATATAATTTGGGGGACTGGGGGTAGGAACATCCAGGGTGGGCAAGGCTGAAGGCCTTAGGGTATCAAAATGCCTCCTAGGATGGGGAAGCATTTCAGGAATCTCAGGTGCTAGCTGAATGAGTTCTTATCAGGAGAAAGGAATTTGAACATGTAATCTAACTAAGGCTAGACAGATAACACTTTGCAGGTAGGAGTGAGGGAGATCTTGAACTCCCCAGACAACGTCAGAGAAGGAGGAGGCTATCTGGTCAATGCAGACTTCGACCTTAATAAGAAGAGTTTTCCCACAGTCAGAAAAGGAGACAACCTGGAGTCCTAAGATGTCATCAGGAAGGCGTCATGCTCTGAGCCAATAGGATGGGAAGTTTGCTAAGAGGGCTATGTTACATGGTCAGGACGATGGAAACTCTCAAAAGTACCAGCCTGTGGGGGAAAGGGCAGGAATTTCTCAAATCAAGGGCTTTCAAAGCCATTGCCGAAAACCAAATCTCCACTCTAGCCATGTGCCTTTTCTGTAGCCTGGTGTCCACTTCTGCGAAAACAATTATTTTATAGCCACTTGAGTTGCTATTGCAGAGCAAGGGTCTAGCTCTTCACAACACACAGCTCCTCTGTCCAGCTATCTGATGGCCACAGCCGCGTGAACTTGGTCTGCTGGCCAAAGTCTGAAGGTCTTTGAAGACACTTGACCCTCACATCTGCCTGTGAGGCCAATGGTCAGCTGAGCCTTGCTCACTACCAGGGTGGGATGATAGTGAGCAATTTAACCTGCCTGGCCCTTTGTAGCGAGGGCTATGACTGTACTATTTCACAGATGCAGAAACTGAGGCACAGTGATGAGGTACTGTGTCCCGGGACTGCAGCTGCCAGGCCATCAAACCAAACTGGACTTGAAAGCGTTTGTCCAGGGGCTGAGAGATGGCAGAGAGTCAGTAGTTTAAAACACTGACTGTTCTTCCAGAGGCCTATAATCCAATTCTTATCACCCTCCTGGTAGCTCACAACTGTCTCTGCTTCTGGCTCCAGGGGATCTGATACCCTCACACAGACATACATGCAGGGAAAACACCAGCCCGCACAAAACCCGTCCACACAAGATAAGCAATAAACAAATAAATAAATAAATCATTTTTAAAAGACAAGGAAAAGAAATAAAATCCAGCATTTAAAAAAAGAAGAAGAAAGAAAACGAAAGCTTTTGTCTAAAGCCCTTGTGTTTCCTTGTACTGGCTAGGGTTTTTTTGTTTGTTTGTTTGTTTTTGTTTTTGTTTTGTTTTGTTGGTTTTTAAGATTTATTTATTTTATGTATATGGGTGCTCTATCTGCCTGTACACTTGCACACCAGAAGTGGGCATCAGATCCCATTACAGATGGTTGTGAGCTATCATTTGGATACTGGGAATTGAACTCAGAACCTCTGGAAGAGCAGCCATCTCTCGAGTCCTGTACTGGGCTCATCTGTTCCTGTGAAGTCCCCAGGTTGTGGGTTTTTATTTTTATTTTATTTTATTTTATTTTATTTTATTTTATTTTATTTTATTTGTCTTCTAAGCCAGGATATCTTTATTCCTTTGGTGTACTGAGACCCAGAGAGGAAGAGAACTGGGCCCAAGGCGACACAGACTTAGAGGGTGGGTAGAAAAGCAGGACTCAAAGTGGGAGGGACCTAAGGTCTGTCAGTCATTCTTTCCTTCTGTGTCTCTTGTCTGAGTAGCTCAAACCACCGTGGCTTAAAGTGATGATGGACAGATGAGGCATCTATCTCTTTGATGAGGTCTTTCCCATTGGATGGGAGGGGATGATGGCCTATAGTCCAACCAAGAAACCAAGAGGCAAAGTTGTTATCCAGGCCTGGAGTGGCCTCATCTGTCCCTGACCACATCAGGCTGCTCCCCTCTCTGAGACTCCAGCCTAGGCTGCAGAACACAGTGAAGAAGTGAGTGGTAACAGGTCAGTCTTCCCTTCCCCATACAAGAGTCACAACTCCAGCCTGATAAAGTGCAGGACTAACCTGGAGGGATGAGGAGGGGAGAGGAGGGGAGAGGAGGAAGAGAAGGGAGGGAAGAGGGGAGGGGAAGGAGGGGGAGAGGAGAGAGAAGAGAGGGAGAGAGGGGAGGAAAAAGAGAAGGGGAAGACGAGAAGGGAGGAGAGGAGAGGAAGAGGGAGGAGGGGTAGGAGGAGGGAGAATGTTGGGTCTCAAACCCTACAAATGGCTAACTGAGGTGCCTATTCAACACACCAAAGCGAACTCTATCAGGAATCTCCCTCAGTCCCTGTCTGTCACAGAGTCAACCTGGCTGACACCCTGCCCCTACCCTAAACTCTCCAGCCCAGGGACTGGGCTGTATGTTCCTTCCCTCAGCCTCTCTGATCCCTATATAACTCAACTATTTTGCTACTGTGGTGTCTTGGTCTCCCTTTTGGTTCCCGCTCTCCTGGCCTCTTGGCTTCTGGCTCGCCTTATGGCTACCCTGGTGGCGAGGCACGCTAGATCAGTGGTTTTCAACCTGTGGGTCGCAACCCTTTTACCAGGGGTCAAATGACCCTTTCTTAGGGGTCACCTAAGACCATCAGAAAACACAAATGTTTACATTACGATTCATAACAGTAGTAAAATTACAGCTGTGAAGTAGCAATGTCGTAACTTTTGGTCGGGGGTCACCACAACATGGGGAACTGTGTTAAAGGGTCTCAGTTTAGGAAGGTTGAGACCCACTGCTCTGGGGTGAGAGAGACTCTGACAGAGGGCTTCCTGAGCAACAAAGCCATGTCTGAGCTGCTTGTGCACGGCCTTCCAGCCAGGCTCACCTCAGGGCCTCACTGGTACAAAGTATCAATGTCCTCTGTCACAAGTATCCCCAGAGTGTCTCCGTCAGCCATTGCTCCCTCCAGAACCTGAATGAACCAGATCCAGGGTCCAACTCACTGTGTACTCTGAACTCTCCAGGGGGCCTGCAGTCTACAGGTGTGGCAGTAAACCCTGGGCATGATGGGAACCAGGAAGCTGTGAGGTGCTTCTCACCCTAACAGCAAAATCAGACCTGTAACTCCGTTCTTGTAGCGAAATCAGAAACCTGTTGGGCCCAGTGTGGGCAGGCCCCACGTGCAGCTTTCTGCTGCCAACTGTGAATCACAGACATCTTTCATTTGATGGGGCCATCTGCTCCCGCAGGCAGCCTGTGTGAGCAGGCGTCTCTCTCCTTCATAAATGAGAGCAAGCAAAGAAAGCTGAAGACATGGTGGACGAGCCCCGGGCCTGGGCAGGGGCCAGCTGCTCTGGATCTGTCTGGAAAGCTTTGGAGTCCAAACCTGGGGACTGTCCCTGGAGCCCCAGGGTGCATGCTACATCTTATTCTCCTCCACAGCAACTTGCAAACAGAACCCATTTCTGTAAGACAGATAATGCTTGGTTAAATCAGAATCTCAGACTTGGTGAATTGTGTTGCAGAAGACATACACTGTTGTTTGTTGTGTCTCCGGATCTACAAGTCCACCTGGGCTCCCTGCAGCTTCTGAGAAACAGCTTTCTGGGGAAACTTCAGCATCAGTGTCATAGGCACCCACCAGCTCCATCCCTTACTGAGAAGTAAGCTATAGGCAGGACACTCTAACTGCTGGAAGCTTCAGTTCCCCTCTTAGTGAGTACAGATAACAAGAATGCATGTGTCCGTGGCTATCATCACTAGAAAATATAATAATTGTGAGATATTATACTCTCAGTAAATGGT
>JANHMN010000002.1:228628697-228639226 GCA_030674055.1 Rhabdomys pumilio
TTTTTTTTTTTTCACAGCAAAGTCTAACACGTGCTGTGGCTGCTGCTTCTCCTCCCCCAGCGCCGGGTCTTAAGTAAGTCTCTAATTTGTTTGATCTTTGAAAATCCCTCTTCTCTCTGTGGATGCCTGCACTCATCCCTAACCAGCCTCCGCGGCTCACCCAGGGTCCAGCGCTGCTAAGCAGCACCTTCATGGACTCCTCATCTTTTATTAAGGACTGTGTAGAGCTGCTAGCCGGCTGCGCTGGTCCCGAAGGACTCTTCTTTCTGGTTGTGTCTGTGGCTGGGTGGCTGCTGCTGTTGCCAGGACAGCTTTGTGAAGCCAGAATGAATAGGTTTCAACTGGGGACAAGGACCAGAGCTGACCAGGGATGCAAACTTGCTCCCTGTCCCAATGTGAAACCCGCTACCCTTTGATGCGTTTGGTGGAAGAGAACCCAGACTTTATGGTCTTTTATGTTCCCAGCTGCCTGGATGACATTTCTATTTGTTACCTTTGCCATTCCCATTTTATGGAGTTGGGGTGGGAGTGGGGGACTCTGCTGCCTATCAGTGGCTTCAGCTTGTGTGTCT
The DNA here is from genome assembly GCA_030674055.1 of Rhabdomys pumilio. Lineage (NCBI taxonomy): Eukaryota > Metazoa > Chordata > Mammalia > Rodentia > Muridae > Rhabdomys > Rhabdomys pumilio. The sequence goes on from JANHMN010000002.1 coordinate 228,629,270, forward strand.
GAGCCTCCCCCCTCCCACCCCACCCCACTGTTCACAGCATTTATATCCCCACAGGGCCCCAGACATTACCCCAAGGCCTGGAAAGAACCTCATAGCACTATGCTTCTGTTAGCTAGCTCAGGATCTTTGTAGCAGTTGGGAACCCCACAGGTATCTGTCTTTGGTGAAGGGTGCACAGCCCCAGGCTGGCCTCAGTTGGGAGCTTGACTTCCCAGGAAAGCCACAGTGTGAGAAAACCTCCCCCACTGCAAGCTGAGTCGCAAAGAGAGGCAGACACGAGCAGAACAGCAGCACAAGGCCCGATGGGTGCTCAAGCTTTGCTTTATGGGTGGTTTGTGTTTGACATTTTAAGTTGGGGAACATTGCTCAGGTTTATAGAGGAACTCCGTTCCAAGGGCAGACCGTATAAAAATGTCCTAATGAGGTTCCGCCGGTGGAGGCTGGTACACAGGAATCTTTAACTCATTGTATTCCTGCCCCAGAACCTTCTGGAATACGATTCTCCAGGCAGATTCGAGACAGCAAATTGATTCAGTAATGAGACTCGGGTAAGGCTGCAACATTTACAAACATCATACGAACATTTGGGGTGCAGGTACGTGCTTGTGGAGGGCAGAGGTCAACCTTACGGATTTTCCTCCGGTGCTATCTACTTTATTGTTTTGAGACAGGGTCCCTCACTGTCCTGGAGCTTGCCAAGTAGGACTGGAATTTGACTATGCTCTACTCAACTGTGCCTGGCTTTTAAAAGTGGGTTCTGTAGATCTGAACTCAGGTCATCTTGCTTGGGTGACAATCATTTTATCAACTGAGCCATCTAACCCAGCCCAGATTGAGTTTTAAATTCAAAAGAATTATACTCAAATCTCCCAGTCCTTGGTGTCTTATCATAGCAACAGACACCCACTCTTATGGCTTGGGTACGAGCCATCCCTAAAAAAGCCTCATGCATTGGGTGCTTGATCCCCAGTTGATCCCCATGGCGCTGTTTTGGGAGGTTGTGGGAACTTCAGGAGGTGGGGCCTCATTACAGGAAGTAGTGATAGGGGCGGGTCCTTGGGTGTACCTCCTCTCAGAGCTTTCCTATTTCCCTCTCTGTTTGGGGGCCACCATGAGGTGAACTGCTCAGCTTTGACCTGCCCTCTCTGCCATGACTGACCCATAAAATAGCCCTGAAACCATGAGGCAAAATAGAGAATTCTTCCTAAGTTGTTTCCATGGGTATTTGGTTACAGTGACACAGAAGTAGTTAACATAGGTGCCTTGGTTTCTGTTTGGGGGTGATTAAAGAGACATGGAAGCGATTGTCAGTAACTATGAAGTAAAACCCCTGGGCTTCTGAGAGTGTGCAGTGCAACATGCTCTCAGTCTCTCTGTGGCACTGTGATGTTGGTGTTACTGTTGTACTCATTTTGCTGCTGAGTAAACTGAGGCTCCTAGAAGATGTGAAACTAAGCCAGCACATGGCAGAACCTATTCTCTAAGGAGAAGTGGATTGTGGGAAGTAGAGACCAGAGAGATTTGGGCAAGGTGGTGAGTAGGTGAGTAGGTGACAGGATGCTGGGCAGGGGACGGATGGCTTGTCCCTCCAGGCTCCATGGTATCATCAAGTGTGTCACATCTTCCACACAGACCTAGGGCTGAGTACGATTCTCTGGTATGCAAAGGGCAGTAGCACAAGCAGTCTGTGGGTGAGTCCACAGCTGAGCTGAACTTCCCCAGCTGCTGGTACCGAGGTGATGAAAGCCACACGGGGTCTGAGCACCAGGTACACAGGCAGCTTTGTGCTTACAGCTGAGCTGACAGCCCAGTTGGTTGGTAAGGTAGGGTTGACAGAACCCAGAGAGCCATAAAAGTCCACCCCAGAGTGACAGGCCACGCACACTGTTAACCATGGTCTCTCTCCACCTGACTGGACCCCACTCCCTAGGGAATAATGATAACCATTTGACTGAGACTCACCCAGTAGATACCTCTGAAATCAATGCTGGTGGGAACCCTGCCTGGAGAATTGTGTGCCCTTTGGGCTACCGTAGCGGTAACACAAGGAAGCTGAAGATAGATTCAAGTTGTCTGAGCTTAAAAGACATTCAACCTCCTGGCTAATAAAAGCTCAGTACATTAAAGCAAGGTGCTTGGGGCTGGAGAAGGGTTCGGGGGTTAAGAGCACTGACTGCTGTCGCAGAGGAAGAGGACCTGAGGTTGGTCCTCAACCCAACGTGTTGGGTGAGGGGAGACCCACATGGCTTGTACCTCCAGTTCCAGGGAGTGTGATGTCCTCTTCTGGCCTCTGTGGGTACACATGTGCGTGCAACACACACACACACACACACACACACACACACTCTGTCTCTCTCTCTCTCTCTCTCTCTCTCACACACACACACACAGATGCATGTGTGTACACACACAATAAATCTTGAAACAAAAGCAAGATGCTTTTTATTACTTTGCTGTGGTCTGTGAGATTGGCCGTGGTTAGGAGAGACAGCACCCTCCCTGTGTGGGTGGAGGCAGGGGCCTGGGATCATGCAGCCCTTCTCAGGATGACGACAAAATACTTTTTTTCTTTTTCTTTGTTTTTTAAAGATTTACTTGCTGGGCAGTGGTGGCGCACGCCTTTAATCCCAGCACTTGGGAGGCAGAGGCAGGAGGATTTCTGAGTTTGAGGTCAGCCTGGTCTACCAAGTGAGTTCCAGGACAGCCAGGACTACACAGAGAAACCCTGTCTCAAAAAAACAAAATGAAACAACAAAAAAAAGATTTACTTACTTATTTTACATGTATGTGTTTTGTCTTCATGTATGCCTGTGTGCCACATGCATGCCAGGTGCCAAGGAGGCCAGGAGAAAGTTCCAGATCCCCTGGAACTGCAATTGCAAGTGACTGTGAGCTGCCCTGTGGGTGGTGGAAACCAGACCTCTGCAAGAGCAAGTGCTCTTAACCAATGAGCCATCTCCCCATCCATGGAGGATGTGCCCTTAGACCCAACATCCCTAGAAACAGGGAGATAGGGCTGGCGAGATGGCTAAGGGGGTAAAGTGCCTTCCAGGTAAGTGTAAGGATTTTGGAGCTCCCAAAGTCTATGTCAAGGCCAGACTTGGCAGTGCTTGGTTGCATCCCTAAGTGGAGACAAGAGACTTCCTGGAAGCTTACAGGCCGGTAGCCTGGTGCATGCAGGGGCAAACAAGAAATCCTGTCACAAGGAAGGCAGAAAACAAAGACTAAAGTTGGCTTGTCTTCTGATATTCACATGCACAGTGTGGCATGCATGTGCCTGCACACACACACATATATACACTTACACACATATGTACTTGTGCAATGGGCTTACATACATATGCGTACACACACATGTACATGCACACACTTATATACACACACTCACACTTACACATACACGCACTTGCACACATGCACTTACACACATGTACTTACACACTTGCACAACACACATACATGCATACACACATGCACTTACACACACACACACACACACTTACACGCACATGCACACACTTTTTCAAAAGTGAGAAATGGGTACCACGATGCATGTTCAAGGACGAGGTCTGTGTTTGAATCAGGCTCAGTGTCCAGGATGAAGGGATGAGTCACTAGCTTTTGGGCAGGCGTGCCATGGTGAAGCACCGCTCTTCTACGTTGCTATGGCAAGATGGTCCAGATATATCGCCGGAGAGAACATATGTTAGAAAACAGTGTGCACGGTCTCAGCTCGCTTTTGCAAAGAAGCGAACAGGACCATCCATATCTGTGTCTATATCCATGTGTGTAAATGAGGGGAAGTAGTAAAGAACTTGCCTTTGGGTGTTGGAGTTATGGCTGAGTTCTGTGCTTTTTAAGCTCTTTGTGTGTGTAAAGATAAAACAAGGACTGGAGTGACACAGTTAGATTGTAGGGGATCCAAGGAGTAGGTTCTGCACGGGAGGGTGGCATGGCAGTCCTGGGCGTGGCTGCTGGGGTCAGTACGGACCCGGGTGTGACTCTGGCTTGGAGAGGTGTGAGCCTGGGGACTCAGAACATAGCCTCTCTGATCACTGTGCAGATGTGGACTGTCCTCACAGGTTCACATGTATGACCGTCTGGTCGCCAGCTAGTGATGCTGTTCTGGGAAGTTGTGGAGCCTTTAGGAAATGGGTCCTTGCTGGAGGAGTACCTTACTGGGGACGAGCTTGTGGGTTTATATCCCCACCCGACTTCCAGTTTCTCTTTGCATCCCAGATGTTTGTAAGTACCCTCACCCTCCGTTGCCACAGCTGTGAGCTGCTCCCAGCACCTTCCCTGCCCTGACAGACCCTTAAGCCTATTTAATCCTTCCTCTTTCAGGTAGTTCTTGCCATGTGTTGGTGACAGTGACATTGCTAAGAGGACAATATCTGTAAAGTTCACTGCCCAGGGAACATACTCAAATGTACCTGAACGAGCCATGACAACGGAGTCCATCAGTCACAAGTGCACACATGCAGGAGGAGCCTGCCTTAGAAATGGGTGGATCTCGTGGGTAAAATCACAGCAGTCCCAATCTCACTCTCCAGATATTCAAAAATGGGAATGTGGGTTCCAGCTAGAGGCATTCCAAAAATCTCTGGATGAACAGACGCCCTGGTGCCAGAAATGATGCATGAGAATTATAGTGTGGGGAGGTCCCGCCATTGGGGCGTCTCTGGTCCTCAGACTGAAGCCTCCAGTGTGGGAGTGAGAGGATGGTGCAGTCAGGACCTCCGGGCCTTCTCAGTCCTCCCCCTCCAGCTGCAAGTGATGCTGGGTGGCATCTCCCCCACTCTTGAGTTTATACAGTTAGCTGACCTCTGCGGAGAAATATCATATGAATCGTCAGTCATCAGACCTGGCACAGTGTGACCAGCTGCCTAAGCTCCTGCCTCTGGCTTTCCTTACTGTGACAGAATTGCAGTCTCAGCCTGTGAGCCAAAACAGACCCTTCCTCCTGCACAAGCTGCTTTCTCCCAGACATTTTGTCATGATGATGAGCAAGTAGCTCATACTACCGGCATGTGCTACCTGCCTGCATTTTTGTGTTATTTATTGCTGGCCTCCTATTCTCTTAGAAACCCCTCTTGGTTCATGTTTTTGGAGAAACTGTCCCTTAGGCAGTGTCTAAAGGCTGTGCTGGCTTGGAAGTCTGTATTCCCACCAACAGAGGCCCTGGGAATAAAGTGCTTCTGGTCCTGCCCAAAGCTCTCTCCACTCCTTGTGTCCTTTGGGAGCCATTTCAACAGTGATGGGGCGGCAAGTCCTTGATAGAATGGTTGGATCTGCCCAGCCGTGACACATGCTACGTCTTGTTCTCATCTCTGAAAATCAATTTTGCTGTTCCATATCTTTACCCTGAATACTGAACTGGAAGAGGGAATTGAATTCTCTCAAGTTCGAATGTACTTTGCTGTCATTCGAGGTGAATGGGTTTGTCCCCAGAATCTCTGTGATGTCTCCTGGCAGGCTATTTAGGGGGCGAGCCTTCCCAAAGACAGCGAGCATTTGCTCAAATGAGACTGTAATTAAAATGGCCTCTGTTTGCTAGACCCTTAAGCAGGTGGGGCGGAAACTTGCTCAAACCCCAGACCTATGATGAGAGCAGACTTCCACTCTTCATGTTTAAACAGGAACAAACTGTCCTTGGCAACTGTGCCACTTGGTTCTCCTCACATGGCACTCTCAAGCGTTGGCCTACCCACCTTTCCAACCACAGAAGTTTAGCCATCTGCATAAGGTCACCCAGCAGGCAATCTGGGAAAGTGGAACCTGAACACGGGGCCAGGTGAGCCTTCCGGACTCCTGGGCACTTGAGTACCTTGCTGAGAGCTCACAGTGAGCATCAGGTTTGCTGAGAGATGTGTGCAGGAAGTTGATACATTTATGCAAAGTAGGTGGCAAGGGATGAGACTGTTCTCTGTGTATCTACACTGCTCAGGTTACTCTCTCCCTCTAAGCTGTCAGTGGCTCTCTATTGCCTTCTGGGTAAAGTCTATCTTCCTGAACTACTCCGCGTAGAGATGTTCCTCTTACATCCCTGCAGGGTCAACAAGGGGTTTCCTAAAGGGCTTGGATGGACACAGCGCCTGCAATACCTCAGTTCCTCCACCTGCCTCTGTACCACAGAATACAAAGAGGCGTGGTTTAGTGCAAAAATGCACTTAGGCACACAAGCATGGCTTGGAGGTCAGAGTTCACTGCCAGCCTAGGCCGGATAGGAAGCAGCTAGGTTATCGGGACACATTAGCAGAGTGTCATGAGGCGTGTTTGTTAGTACTTATAACCAAACAGAAACCAGAACTGGGCTGGGGAGACGGCTCAGCAGGCAAAGTGCCTGGTCTGGGTTTGACCCCCAGAATCCAAAGTCAAAAGCATCTTATATGGACAAGACAGACAGAGAGAAAGAGAGGGACAGAAACAGACAAAGACAGACAGAGACACACATGCACACCCAGAAAGACAGACACAAACACACAGACACACATAGACATACATACAGATTGACACACAGACACACACAGAAAGATGCAACTGCAGACACACACAGAAAGACAGACACAGACAGACACAGTACCATCCTCCCAGGGAGCGCCAAGCCTGACCCCTTATAAACAACACAGAGGAGGGAGGTGCTGCTTCCTTAGCACACAGACCGGAGGCAGCCTGCAGAGGAAATGTCATTAGGGTGCGGACGCTCCATGCTGATCCAACTACCTGCCCTGCCCAGCCACAGTTAATTGAAGTCATCAGAGAATTGTTGAAAAATGCATTTTTGTTGTCCTGTAGTCTGGAGCCTGGGGCCTGCTTATGGCCACCAAACTTAAGTCTGTGCTTCCGTGGTTTCAGAGACCATCTGTCAGCATCTGTGTGCCCATTGATCCCATGAGCTTTTGCAGGTGACCTGCTATGCCTTGTCTATCACCAGGTAGCCATCTTTAATCAATGGTCTCAGCAGCACAGTGGCTCTTCACCTCTGATCACATTCGTTCTGCTTTTCTGGCCCTGAACTTACATGTAGATGAGGCTAGTTTTGAACTCCTGACCCTCCTGTCTCTATCTCCCAGTTATATGTATACACTACCATGCCTGGTTCTTTGCTTTTGTTCGTTTGTTTTATTGTGTTTTTTTTTTCCAAGACAATGTTTCTCTATGTAGCCCTGGCTATCCTAGAACTAGCTCTGTAGACCAGGATGGCCTCTGCTTCTGCAGTGCTGGAATTAAAGGTGTGCCTTTAATAGCCCCTGGATGGTCCTTTGCTTTTGTCTTTAGACTCTCAGGGCCAGCAAGTTGGCTTGGTCAGTAAAGGTATCTGCTTTGGAGCCTGGTGACCTGGGTTCGATCCCCCAGACCCACATGGTGGAAGGCAATAACTTGACTCCACACACATGCACTGAGGTACACAGGTGCCCCATCAACACCATATACACAACACAACACACACACACACACACACACACACACATTCGATAAATAAAAATAAAAAAGGAGCCTAAATATAAAGTGGTTCTTGCATCTGTTTGTGGCAGATTTCCGTTGCTGTGATAAAATACCTGAGATTAGAATATTATAAAGAAGAAAATGTTCAGCCAGGGGTTACTTTGCCTCATTGTTTTGGGGCTGTAGAGAGGCCAAGCATCACGGCAGAAAGCACATAGTAGGACAAAGCTGCTTATCGCATAGTCAGGAAGCAAAGAGAAAGCTGGGGCAGGCCTCCCAATAGCTCCTTCAAGGATACTCCTCAGGACCTGGCTCTTCCAACTACAGTCCCACCTCCTAAAGTGCCCTCAGCACACTAGTATTGTCACCAATTGGCAATCAAAGTTTCAAACTGTGAAGGTCTACGATCCCAAATACCACTCTGCTACAGAGTAATGTTGTGTTTTCTAGAACAGGGTTTGGAACCAGAAGGATGGAGACTGACATTCAAATTTAGTAATTTACTTATTTTCTTGTCAAGTGGGTGATTTGGGAAAAACTCATTTAAGATCTCAGAATTTGCGGTTCCTTACTTACAAAGGGGGGGGGATGGAGCCCCCATCCTCCCACCCTCTTAACAAAGGCGACACAGGCATCCATATGGTGCTCCACGCCAGGCACCTTAGAGAACATGTAAGCATTGCTTCCTAAGTCATTGCAGTGACCCTGTGGGAATGGGGTTCCTCTCAGCTCCGTTTTTTGTGTGTGGTGTACATGTGTGCACGCGGAGACCAGAGCCTGATGTCTTGCGTCTCCTTCTATCACCTCACATCTCTGGTGGCACTTAGGTGCCAACATCTTTAGGCCCTTCTTCCACATTTGTATCCTCCTGGTTAGGTGGTAGGGACCCCAAGGCCAGGCCCCGGGTGCTGGTGTTTAGTTTCCTGGGTTCCCAGCTTCCTTTTGATTGGTGTCTGCTTGTTTAGTGTGAAGGAATCCGCTCTAGTGCGTATCTCAGAGTTTACTTCTCCTGCACGTGGCTTTGGTATATTAACATGTTACTCATTGTTTTGCTGTGTTTGAATATAATCCAGGCTATTGTTAAGTCAATCTTTTGTGAACATACAGCTGTATACATTTAATTATATGTCACGATTGTAAACAGAGAGCTCACATCTCGTTCTATGAATAGGCTTTACTAGTCAAATAAGAAAGAATAGGAGGCATTATTAGATGCCAGTCCGTGCTGTAGCCCAGGACACGCCTGCCCCTTGTTAAGTGGGTGTGTACAGGTGCAGAGGTGAGCTCCCCCTTAGGCTTCCCCTCATCTGCAAGGATAACAAACACTCCCTCAGAGCCAGCCTGGGTATGGTAAATGCATCAGGGCTGGAGCTGGAACCCTGGGAATGAGGAGAGCTAGAGGGTCATAGTGGCCCCTCACCTCCGAGTTCGGCTCTTCTCATCGGCTGTCTGCATAGAGCAAAGGCTTACAGCGGCGGTTCTCAACCTGTGGGCCGAGGCCACCTTGGAGGTCAAGTATTCCTTTCACATGGGTCCCCTAAGACTACCAGAAAACACAAATATTTACATTAGGATTCATAACAGTTATGAAGTAGCATTGAAAATAATTTTATGGTTGGGAGTCACCACGAGTGCAGGAGGAACAGCGGGGGGCCACCTCTACGTAGCACAGCTGCAAAGGCATCTCCTGCAGGAGGACCTGATTGAGGACTGCCTGAAGAGACCAAGGATTGTTGATGTGGACAATGCTAGCCAATCAGGAGATGCTGTTTAGAAGAGATGCTTTCTTGGGACCAATGGGGCGTGTGTGGAGGGTATTAAAGGAGCTTGCAGCAGTGCTCAGACAAGCTTGCCGTAGTGTTTCCCAGCTGCTCCTGGAGTCTGTGTCATTGACTCTGTGCCTCCTCACCTCCAACCCCCAAGGGCAGGTAGCATCGGGTGGTGAGTGGTCCAAGGCACAGGCAGCACATGAGGAACTGTATTAAAAGGGTGCAGCATTAGGAAGCATTAGGAAGGCTGAAAACCACTGGTTTAGAGAGAGAACATCTCAGGGCTTTGCAGTGAGGAAGATTTTAGTGAAACACAGAGAGTATCAGTCATGAATAAAATGCCTGTGAATGGAACTACACATATGTACACACAGAGAGATGTACCCAAACATGTATACATGCATGGACACAGGTGCATACACATGTATACACACAGGCATACACGCATGTACATACACTGGTATACACACACATATATGTATACATATGTACAGATACATATACACATATACACACACACGTATACACAGTACTACAAGACCACTAGAATGACTGACTAAACAGACCACCAATTCTAAGTACTAGTGAGGGTGTGAAATATTGGGGGCTCTCTCCTGCTCCTTTGAGGGTCATAAATTCAAACACTTTAAGAAACTGTCCTCTGTTCAAGATTATCCTATATATATCTCCTGGTCCAGTGTTTTCTCTCCTTATGCATCTTCAACAAAATTACACATATCTG
>JANHMN010000002.1:228639626-228661360 GCA_030674055.1 Rhabdomys pumilio
GTGTGTATATGTGTGTGAGTATGTATGTGTGTGTGGTATGTGTGTATGTATGTATGTGTGTGTGTGGCATGTGTGTATGTATGTATGTGTGTGTGGTATGTGCATGTGAGTGTGTGTGTGTGTGTAAAGATGGCCTCCGGGAAGCTACCTGCTGTAGTTTCCTTTCTGGTCACATCATGTGCTTTGGAGACAGTTTCTGGCTTAGCCTCCATATGTTAAATTATCGTGCATCACTGCAGTGAACTCTCAGGGACCCTTCTGTGGAAGTACTTTCTCCCTTCTCAGTCAGCTGGCTCCTCACATCCCTGACCACCCTTCCCCACTCCTCAGGTGGTGTGTGCTGCTCTCTCCAGACCTAGCTGAGCCACCCCTGTGGAAAGACCTCACAAAGCCCCTGGGTCGGTCAGTCTCCTTACGGTCACATGATCGTCAGGGCCAAGCTCAGGCTGGGCAGGCAAGGCACTTGGATTCCATGTGCTACACACCACCTGCCTGTTAGACAGAACAGGCTGAGCCTGTCATGGGACAGAAAAGACAGTGTGGGATGGAAGGTGACCTCAGTGCCTGCTGATTTAGGATTCCAACCTCACTTCCCACACCTAGATGGTTTTATCCTCCTAGTTGCTGTCTCCCTCCCCTTGGCAACAAAGTATCCATGTTCCCATCTCTCTGAATTGTGCTGCCTGAGGCTTCTCGGGCACCGAAAGCAGATCAGGGGATCAAAGCTGCCCCAGACCAAACAAGGCTGGAGCTGGCCCCTGGAGCTTGCTATCCAGACCCATTGTTCCCGGCCCTTTTCTCTCCAGACTCTTCAATGACCAGTTCATCTTTAGGGTTGACCCACTTTGCTTAAAATATCCTAACAAAGCTGGATGCAGTGTTACATGCCTTTAATCCCAGTACTTGGGAGGCAGAGGCAGGTGGATCTCTGTGAGTTTGAAGCCATCCAGGTTTACTTAGCAAGTGTCAGGACAGCCAGGACTACATAGAAAGCCCTTATTTAAAATACATATTTAAATATGTATATTAAATAATATACAATATATAAAATATAATAAAATAATAATGAATTATTAAAATATAATAAATCATGTACACACACACACACACACACACTTAACAAGGACCAAGGAGATGATTGCCTGCCTTCAAGACCCAAATTCAATCCCCAGTACTCACATGGTAGGACAGAACCAGCTTCTTACCTTCATATATGTAATGTGACACACACACATGCAGACATACATACATACATACATACATACACACATACACACATACACACACACACACACACACACACACACACACACACACATGGGCTGTAGCGGCCTCTTTTCTTCCAAATGCAGCAATGAGTTCCCTTCTGATTCCACCATGTCTCTCACCACAGACAGTATCTCCTGACCCGTGGGCCCAACTCGGGCTCTTCCCCTCGGGCCTTCTGTGGTGTTTGGCCACCAACCCACTCCTATTTCTAAGCCATTGTCATTTCCCAGATGGAGCCTCTGCTCACCATACAGTCCCCCCCAGTTCCTGCCTCTCCTTCGCCCCTGGCAGCCACAGAACACCCCTGCCCACCCAGGCCTCTCTTCTTACATAGTCTGGACATTTTATATAAACAGAAACACGTGGTGTGTGACTTGCTGGATTCAAATGCTTGCGTGTGACTTACTGTTTCCATTGGTGATTCATATGGGACTGTAGCGCATACCAATATTTTATTCCTTTTCAAGGCCGAATAATGTTCCATTGTGCAGATATAGCACATTTTGTTTCACCAGTGGATAGAAATTGAGGGCATCTGAGCCTCTTAGGTACCCAGATAAAGCTGCTGCACCCACATTCTCTGTCTGAAACATTTGTTGATTTGTGGGTGTATGAGTATGGGGGTGTGTGTGCCATGGCTCACGCACAGAGGTCTGAGAACAAATCGTGGGAGTCGGTTTCCTCCTTCTGCCATGTGGGTCCTGGGGACTGTGCCCACGTCTTCAGGTTTGGTGGCAAGCCCTTTACCTGCTGTGCTGTCTCACCCCCTTCCCCCACCAATGCTTTCCATAAGGTTGTTTTATATTTCTATTTGCCAGCTGGCTTCTGTTGATGGGTACTGCGACTCCTTCCTGGATGGAAGACTCTGGAACACAGCTCTGGTGATGATGAAGGGTATTTTCTGGGACTTCAAGTCCTTAGGCTCACCCTGCAGGAGGACCTTTGTGGAGAGCTATTGAAGTCCACGGCTAGTGCCATTGCCTGGGCACTCTGAGAAGTTGGATTTGGTGAGGGTGATCCGGGAGTGGGATGCTCCTCCAAGGATGGCACCCACAGCCTGTATCCATTCTTGCCCTTCCGCTGGGATGGAGGAGTTCCTGGGAGGATGGGAACTAGATTTCCACACCTGACCCCTGGTGCCCCTAACAGGAGGAAGAGAAGCATGATGAGGACAGATGCTTTTGACAGTGACTGTACCCTGGTGACAAGTGACAGGAGGCAGGCAGGCTTGAGCAACAGCAGCTGACACCCACAGAAGCAGCTTCCACTGGGAGTGCTGTACATGTGGCGGCCCTAGGGATGTGCTGTGGCCACACTGCAGAGAGGGTTGCAGAGGTCCGTCATTCCTGGTCCCTTCAGGAAGGTCCTCAACATCTGCTCCATGGTGTCTGTTCCCCATTTCAGAGTGCAGCTCCTCCTGGGGCCTGGCTCGGCTTCATGTCCAGGGAGGAGTGCTGTCTGTCGCTCTTCTGTTGCTGAGAGGAGACACCATGACCATGCCATTTCAGAAAAGAAAGCATTTAATTGGGGGCTCGCTTACAGTTTCAGGGGGTTAAGTTCATCCATGATCGTCATGATGGCAAGCGTGTGTGTGGCAAGCATGCTACTGGAGGAGGGGCTAAGATCCATGAGCAGCAGGCAGAGAGGCGACGCTTGACTTGGACTGGGGCCGTTCTTATTCAGACCACCACAGGTGCTGAGCCAGCTAGAACAGGTTTCTGTATTTGTTTGTTTTAACGTGAGGGTGTCTGCTTGTAAGCATGTGTGGGGGTGCACACGTGTATAGGCGCATGAATGTGGGGCATGCTTGAAGGCCAGCCAGAGGGCAACCTCAAGTATCATCCTTAAAATCTCTGTCCATCTTCTTTGAACAAGATCTCTCACAGACCCGGAGCTCACTAATTAGACTAGACTGGTCACTGAGACCCAGAGTTCTTCAGTGTGCCTCACACGTGCTGAGGTCACAAGTGTACCACTGTGTGTGGCATTTCTGTGTGGGTTCTGGGGATGGCACTCAGTTCCTCATACCGGGAGTCGAGCGCTTCACCTACCGGTTCCTGTTTGATGCTAAAGATGGAAGGAACGGAGCCCTCGGGATGCTCTCTGTTGTGCACTGGTCATCACCTTCCCCGTTTGCACAAAGCAGTGTTTCTCAACCTGTGGGTTTCGACCTCTGGGGCATCGACTGACCCTTCCACAGGGGTCTCTTATCAGCTAGCCGTGTAACCAGATGCTTACATTACGGTTCATAACAGTAGTAAAATTAACAATTATGCAGTAGAAAATAATTTTATGTCTGGGGGTCACCACGGCACGAAGAACTGTATTAAACGGTCGCAGCATTAGGAAGGTTGAGAACCGCTGTCCTAAAGAAAACAGCTGGCCCTAGGCCACCATGAGGATCAAGTGAGCTCAGACTTGCAGGGTTTGGAAACTCTGCTATGAGCCATTTTGAAGTAACATGCCATGGGCCATTCTATACCCAAGACCCCTTTCCAGTCCCCAAGGAGCCAAACTGTGGCTGTCCTTTAACCATGTAAACTTTTATGCCAAAAGAGTGCCAGGTAAGACTGGATTAAGAATAGAGTTCCCCACAGGACCAAGAATGGTGATTGCACAGAAAGTGTGCCCTGGCTGTCAGTGACTTCACAGGACCATCTCCCTCCAATGTGCACCTGATAACTGTCACCCTTTCATAAGGACCAGATGCACAGAGAAGAGATTGTGTGGAAGTTGCCCCAGCTGGGAAGAGGCGGAGCTGGGATTGCAACCCTTTATCAGATTCCAACTGTGTCCTTCAAGGCTCCAGCAGGAGAGAACTGGCTTCCCAGAGCTGGGTGCAGTGTGGCTACAGGCCTAGTGGATTCAAACCTACCACCATGCAAGATTTGGTTTTTATTGTTGTTATTTTATTTTATTTTATTTTATTTTATTTTATTTTATTTTATTTTTTACTATTGTTAATTTAAAGGAGAAATTGAAGTCAAAGGAAATCGTATTTACTTGGCCAACACAAATATCAGCCCAGGTACCCCAAACTGGAACACCCCAAGTGGTGTCCATGGGATAAGTGCCGGAGAGGGTTTATAAAGGACTCCTCTAAGGACCTGGTTTTGGGACAAGTCACTGACTGGGCAGAGAAGCCAATTTGCAAACCAGTCTATTCTGAGTTCTGATGGGTGAGTTAATTAGCCAGCTCCCAGCTGAGACTTGTAGAAGGTGGGTGATGCTGGCCCCTTGTTCACCCAGGTTAGTTCAAACAGTCTGCAATCTGACCTCCAGGCCTCCGGCCAGTGTGAAGTCAATCCTTGCACAGCCTTTGTTCCTCTGAGGAAACAGGGGCTGAGTTGGGTGGTAAGCCCTCACACTTGTCCAGATGTCCAATACCATGGAGCTGAGTGTGTTATATACCTTAGCTATATTCATAGGCCCTGGGAGCTAAGATGAGCTAAGGTGTATAACACACTCAGCTCCACGGTGCTGGTCATCTGGATAGGTGTGAGGACTCACTACCTCCACCAACAAGGAGCCAGGCTTATACAGATGAGTCTGACACCTTGACCCTTGGTCTTAGGTCTTAGACCTTTGCATCAACCCATGAACTGGTGGCCCAGGGACTCATCTAAGAAACAGAAGCTCATTAGGTTGCGAGGCAGATGCATATTCATCCATGATAATTTAGAACACGAAATCTTGCCAGAGAGAAGAAAATAAAACCCACCAGTGTTCTCACCGCCTGGGGACCGCCAAGGCTGCTGTGTGTATTTTCAGCCTTCGGGGAAAACTTTGGAACCTAACACTGAGGTGCCCTGCTGGCTCTCAGCCACCATCTGGGGTTTCTGCAGGGTTTCCTACTTCCCAGAAGGCTATGGTTCTCTGTCATAGGGCTGCCCTGTGCCTCTGAAGGATGCGTGACATTTTCCTGGTCCACTTATTGCTCTCACCTGATCCCAGTAGTACCCTTCAAACCAGGACCATCAAAACCATCTCTAGATATTTCTGGGTACCAGCTGGCCTCGGATAAGCATCTCTAAATTTGGGGGTGAAGGTATGCTGGGATCAGCCAGACTTGACTTCCTATCTCTGCTTAGATAAGGACCTGGGCCAGTGAACTCTGACCTTCCTCTGGGAAGGAAATGGCAGAAGCTTTCCAGCCTGCAGCTCTGGAGAGGAGGAAACATAAGGGTACCCGGGACTGTGTTCTCTGTAGGGAGCCACAGCAGCCTTGGTGAGGCCCAGCTTCCCCCAAACACTAAGAAGTACAGTGAGCCCTCCTGTTTCTTTGAGAAGCCCTCTAACAGAGTGCTGTGTGTTGCTTGTCTCAGGGAGGCAACAGGAGCCCGGACAAGGGGCAGCTTTGGAGGTAGCCAGCTTCTGTGTAACCTACGTAAGTGGGTAGGCCTTTCTGTGCCTTCGTTTCTTCATCTGTAAACAGAAAGCAATGGTAGTGTCTTCTTGTCATAGCCTCAAGAAATGAAGTGATTTTAACCTACTAATGGCTATATTAATATGATGTGAGCCCAGTGTGGACTTGGAGGAGCATGCTGGATACAGCCAGGGCAGCCTTTGAGAAGCTCCACCAGTCTGCAGACCAAGAGAATGTGGTTAGCTTCATGCCTGCTTCCCACAGTCCTGGGCTCAGCTGCTGTCTCTATGGCTTCAAGCTTGGGAATGACACCTGACTTTTCTTTCGATCTGGGATGATGGTGTCCACTCCTTGGGACATTTCAGTCTAAAAATATCCATTGCGTCCTGAGAGCTCCCAAGAGTTCACTTAAAGTTCTTGCTTTTTATATTGTTGCAATGTTCGTAACTTATGAATAGAGAAACAATATTAAATATATGTAACAGTTGACATTTTGTTATATATAGCTTACTATCGAGAGCGTGCATTTCTATCCCCATAAAACACTAGCCCCCCCACCCCCCCTCACTTCCTGCCTCCTGCAACACCCCTCCCCCACTGCTGGTTTGTTTTCTGCTTCCATGAATGTGACCTCAGACAAGTCAGATCTTAAACTGTGTAGTAGCGGATGCCTTTAATCCTAGCACTTGGACGGCAGAGGCAGAGTTCCAGGCCAGCCTGGTCTACATACATAGTAAGTTCTAGTACAGCAAGAACTATGGATAGAGACCCTGCCTCAAAAAACCAAACCAAGCAAGCAAACAAACAAAACCCCAACCTAATGAATAGAATCATGACGTGTTCTTCCTTTTGCTTCTGAATTGTTCTTGGTATCATGTTCTTGAAGCTCATCCATGGTCCAGCATGCAGAACATTTCCTGAGTTTCTGAGATCTAAGATGCTCCCTCTTGTGCTTACACAGCATTCTATTGATCTGTCTGATGGCAGACATTTGGGTAGCCTCTGCCTTTTGGATGACATATGCTGTGAACACTCACGTATAAGGGTGGGGTTGAGCCCCACTTTCAACCCTTTGAGGCCAGACCTAGAGTCAGAATTGCTGGACTGTGTGGTAACTGAGTCATGGCGTGAAGATGTGAGACACCTCCAAAAGGTCCTCCCCTGACCCTGCAGGAGCTCTGTCTCCACACTGCAGACAGGGAGAGGAGGGCAAAGCTCTCCAGTCCAAGAGCTGAGACCTCAGACCCTCAAGCCTCTCACCAGGTCTCTCTGTTGTCACGCCAATGACCGGAGGATGATTTGGGAAGATGAATACCATTTTGGGTGACCTACGTTCTGATGTTTGCATCATGACTGTATGGCACCATTTCCATCGAGCTTGGTGGACTTCCCGTAAGAAAGTCATTTTCGGGGGCTGGGAAATGGCTTCCTGATCGAGAGCACTGGCTGCTGGTGCTGAGGACTCCAGTTTTATTCCCAGCAAACACAGGGCAGCTCACAGCTGTCCGTAACTCCAGTTTCAGGGCATATAGTGGCTTCTTCTGGCCTCCAAGATTTTGAGTTGACGTGATTTTCCTGTAGAGCCCTGAGGAGCTGATATTTGTTTATCCAAACCTGAGCGTGGTAAGCCACATGTCTTTTACAAACCCTGACAGTTGGCTGTGCTGGCGTAGGTCTGCCGATCCAGCACTTAAGGGGCTAAGGCAGGAAGATTGCCACAAGTTCAGGACCAGCCTGGGCTATGGTGTGAGATTCTATCTCACACTGCAGAAGCAGGAACAAAATCCAAAGCCCCCACTTCTCTGTTCCTTCTAATGTCTTCTCTTTTTTCTCCCTCAAGCTCAGCAGCCCTTCCGCCTCAGTCGGGGGCTAATCTGTCCTCTTTGACTGTTGTATTTTTTTGGCCTTAGAAGCTATAGTTCGTTTTTTAAAACATTTTTTTTTCATTTTTACCGACATTCCCTAAGTTTGCTCATTATGGCCATATTTTAAGACTCTAAATATGAGTATAATAGCTGCCTTGGGCTTCTTGCCTGATATCATTGTGATGTCTGTGATCATTTCTTATTAATGGCTTTTTATGTTAAATGTATTTATTTGTTTTTATTTTTTCTAGTTTATTTTCTTTCTCTTCTTCTTCTTCTTCTCCTCCTCCTCCTCCTCCTCCTCCTCCTCCTCCTCCTCCTTTGTTTGGTTTTGTTGGTTTTTCGAGACAGGGTTTCTCTGTGTAGCCCTGGCTGTCCTGGAATTCACTCTGTAGACCAGGTTGGCCTCGAACTCAGAGATCCACCAGCCTCTGCCTCCTGGGATTAAAGCCACCGTCTGGCTGTTTTTAATTTTTTTTTTTTATTAGAGAATCTTGCCCCATAGCCCAGGCAGGCTTTGAACTCTGCATCTTCCTGCCTCAGATTCCCAGTGCTTAGATGGCAGGTCTGTAGACACTCTGCCTGGCTGCTGTGGGCATGAATTCGACTTTTACACGTCTGTTTGCATGGTAACTGGTGATTCATGACCAACCCCCACCAGTGAAGCGCTATGCACAGCCCAGCTTTCATTTTATTTCCCTGAAGAGTAACACGCTCCCTTGCAGGAACACATGTGAATAGACTGAGCCTCCAAACCATCTCTGCAGGGTCAAACCTCATACTTAGGTCTTAGTTCCCAGCTGTAGCTTTCACATCGATCCCTGGGCACCCCAGCAACACTAGGCTCTGTGGTTTGCCAAGGCTCTGGAGGATGTAACGGGTCACTTCAGCTTTTCTCTGGCCTCAATGTCTCTGTTTCTCTTTCTCTCTGCTTCTCTCTCTCTCTCTCTCTCTCTCTCTCTCTCTCTCTCTCTCCCTCTCTCTCTCTCTCTGTGATGGTTTGTATATGCTTGATCCAGGGAGTGGCACTGTTAGAAGGTGTGGCTCTGTGTGTCACTGTCACAAGTGTGTCACTGTGGGCATGGTCTTTAAGACCCTCACCCTAGCTGCCTGAAGTTCAATATTCTGCTAGCAGCCTTCAGATGAAGATGTAGAACTCTCAGCTCCTCCTGAACCATGCCTGCCTGGATGCTGCCATGTTCCCACCTTGATGATAACGGACTGAACCTCTGAACCTGTAAGCCAGCCCCAATTAAATGTTGTCCTCATAAGAGTTGCCTTGGCCGTGGTATCTGTTCACAGCAGTAAAACCCTAACTAAGTGTGTGTGTGGTGTGTGTGTGTGTGTGTGTGTGTGTGTGTGTGTCTGTCTGTCTGTCTGTCTGTCTGTCTCTGTTTCACTCTGCCTCTCTCTCTGCAAGGACTCAGTCCTTAATTTCTGACTGCTTTCCCAGATGATAACTCTCTCCTTCTGTCAACCCCAAACCGCTTCTGGATTGGTGTGCAGTTTCTAGCCCAAAGTTTCTGCCATGCAAACTCTACACATTGGACTCCAGGCTTTCCAAGGACAAGGTCTCACTCTGTGTATACCCATTTCTACCTACTTCGAGAACCTTCCAGAAGGCGCTGTTATCTAACACATGCTGTCCAGGACTGGGGAGATGGCTCAATGAGTAAAGCACTTGCTGTACCCATGTGAAGATGTGAGTTGGAATCCTTAGTGTAGACCATGTAAAGCTGGATGAAGTGGTATAGACTTGTTATCCCAGTGTTCATAGAATGACACCAGGGTCAGAGACCAGGGGATTCCTGGGAGCTCTCAGGCCGTCTAGTTTGGCATAGTAAGTGTTAATCAACAAGAGATCCCCATCTTAAAGTAGGAGATGAAGACTTACAGCTGAGTGTTGGGATCCCAGTGTATGATGCTTGGCTAGGCCTGCCTTCTCCTGTTCTGCTTGTTTGAGTGTGGCCACGCCTCTCCTGAAGGCTGGAATTAAGGTGTGTACAACCATGCCTGGATTTAAATTTTTCTTCACCTAGAGCTTGCTCTGTCCCAGGCTGGCCTTGACTAAAGGTATGTACTACCATGCCTGGGCCAAAGTTTTTCATGGCCACTATTCCTCAAGATCTAGATCAAAAGGTTGTGTCTTCCAGCCGCAAGATCTGGACCACAAGTGTGCCCTCCATTTCTGGAATGTAGTTCATTGTGGATTAAAAGTTCAAATGAAAACAATAACCAGGTAATAATACCTAACATGATATAACTGTTCCTTGATCAACTGCAAACACACAAACAATAAGCTCAGCTGGGTGGGATCCTGCCCGGAGATCAACACTCTCTTAAAGTGTTTCTCCCTTGGGCATCGGATTCAGCTCCATTCTGCTTCTTGGTGCCCCTTTATTCTTTTTTTTTTAGCTGTCTTCAGACACATCAGAAAAAGGTATTGGATTCTGTTACAGATGGTTGTAAGCCATCATGTGGTTGCTGGGAATTGAACTCAGGACCCCTGGAAGAGCACTGAGTTCATCCCACTGAGCCATCTCTCCAGCTTCCCTTTATTCTTTGAACCAAACATTTTATATTTTTCCTTTTGAAGCTTGCTATGCTTCATCAAAACAGTCTTTGTGTCAGTAAGCCAGAGGACAGAGTCGATGCTAGCTTTCTTGAGACCTCCTTTGTCAATGCAATTAATCTGATTCTCTTCACCTTAGCTTCATGCAGATGCTTCAGACAAGGGCAAAAAGCAGCCACATTCTTCACCAAACATCACGAGAACAGTCTCTAGGCCACATACTAAAATTCTCCTCTGAAGCCTCTTGAACCAGCAGATCTCCACAGTTCAATTACCCTCAGCACGACCATCTTCCATATTCCTACTAGGATGGTCCATTAAGCCCCACTTGAAACATCCCATGGCTTTCCAAATCCAAAGTCCCCAAATCCACACTCTTCCAAACAAAAACATGGTCAGGCCTATCACAGCAATACCTCAGTCCCTGGTATCAACTTCTGTCTTGGTTAGAGTCTCCATTGCTGTGAACAGATACCATGACCAAGACAACTCATACAAGGACATTTAGTTGGGGCTGGCTTACAGGTTCAGTTCACCATCAGTTTCTCATCAAGGCGGGAGCACGGCAGCATCCAGGCAGGCATGGGACTGGAGGAGCTGAGGGTTCTACATCTTGTTCTAAAGGCAAACAGAAGAAACCTGGCTTCCAAGCTGCCAGGAGGAAGGCCTCTGAACGCCCACTACACTTCCTCCAACAAGGCCACTAATAGTGCCACTACTCTCTGGGCCAAGCATATCCAAACCATCACAGTGGACCTGCTCACAAAGACTTCCAGGTCCTTTGATCTTCTCTACAGTTTTGTAGAAGAGAAAAACAACAGGAGTGGAGCCTGCACCCACTCATGCTGTCAGAGGGCATATCAGAGGCAGGGTCACCTCTGGCTGGCACTAGGCTCCAGCTTTTCTCTCTCCGCAGCTTAGGATACCTGGGGTTTTTTTGGAAACACAGTGGCAATAGTCTGATAGCCAAGGGAGGGGCATACACGTCTTTAGACTATCCCCTCTCCTCCCAGAACAGCTACTCCTGGCCTCTCCTCTGCCAGGGTAGCAGCCATGGGCCGCTCCCTGGAGCTTCTTTTTCTACACTCCTGACCACCTCTCCTTCCTATCCTCAGTAGCTGAGCATCTGTGCATACACAGGTTGCCTTGGAAACTGGTGATGCTGCAGTAGACATCACACAATTCACCTTCACAGCATTGACACCTGAAGGCAGAGTCATGACAATGATCGGGGGTCATAGTGCCGAGTTCTACGGAGAAAGGCAAAGCTGCATGAGAGGATAGGAAGGGTATTACAGATTCTCCTGAGCTTCTGTTCCCCACTGGCCATTCTGAGCTTTGTGTATTTCAGTCCTCATGACAGCGAATGCTTCATTGGGTCAGCTCTGGCCTTGGCCAGTTCTCAGCTCTGTGGCTTTGGAAAAATCCCCAATGTCTAGTGTGATAATACATACTTGCCAACCCAGCCCATGAGAGATAGAGGCCAGACCACTGGGAGTTTGAGGCCAGCCAGTCAGATGGGACCATACCTCAGAGAACCAAAATATAGAAATCTATAAACAAGTCTCCACGGGAACACATCTATTTCCTTCTTGGTGACATAGAGGTAAGAGGTTTCTGGAAGACTTAAAAGAGTACCTGGCACACACAGGTAAATCTCCATAAATATCGGACACCCCAATGGTAAACAAACACACTTCCTGCCGTGTCAGAAACAGTAAGTGAGGGTCTGGATACCAACATGTAATCTGTTGCTCTTCCCTTGGCTGAACCAACCAAGTCTTCTTCTCCTATTGGTGTTAATGGAGAGGGTAGTTATGATCAGTGGTCAGCTTTGCACATTGACATAGCCCTCAAAAGCCACCTGGGAATGCAGCTGGAGAGATGGCTCACCTAGCACTTGATGCTCCTGCAGACGATCTAGGTTCTAATCCCAGCACCCACGTGGCTCACATCCACCTGTAAACTCCAGCTCTTAGAGGAGTTGATGCCCATGTCAGGCCTCCAAGGGTACCAGGCACACACAGTGCACATATGGGCGTAACATCTATCCACATAAGTAAAATTAAACATAATTGTTAAAAAGCCACCCGGGAAGAGGTCAGGTGAGAGCAGAGCTGGGAACGGTGCTCCCGGAAGGGCTTCAGTTTATGTGAATGAGAAGAAAATCCTGTCACTGTGGCAGGATCTTGTCACTGGGCCTACACTGTGACTCTGGTGTCCCATCAATGTTGGAGGCAGTTCCAGAAATGTCAGTTCTCACTGCTGTCTGGTGCCACTTTCCCTGCTTGTCCAATGTGTCCCTGCCAGGAGCTGTCCCTTCTCTCCCTCCCTGGCTGAGCATTGCCTGGCTTGGGCTTGTCTTCAACTCCCTGCTGTACCATCGGTGAGTCCCACATTCTCAGGCGCTCTCAGGGAGGAAGGAGCCCACAATCTGCCAGTCTGGCTGGCTTGGATCTGGCATTCACCCATGCCCCACACTTGAGAGGGCTGTTTCTATTTTGTTTTGTAATTCTTGGGGAGGATCTGGCTTACAGGAAACGAACTGTTAATTGATGCTGTCAGAGGAGCCAGATGGCTCGTGGGTGGCCGGTATTGCAGATGCAGGGACAGGGCCACCTGAGAGAGTCGGGTGTTTACAAAGTGCCACCTGTGAGCACCAACTCAGCAGCCTCTCGACTCCCATAGCACCACTGTGAGCCAGGTGTTCTGTTTCCAAGAAAACAGGGCGCTTGTTCTATGAGACTAAGCTGTTGAAACCACTTCCTTGTGACATTTATTAAGCATAAAACCTCTGGGCTGTAACAAACAGACCCAAGGAAAGCGGCTTCAGGCAGGCAGAGGTCATCTCTCCTGTAGTAAATCGTCCAAAGTGAGGTAGTGCAGGGCTGGTTGTGTAATCCTGCTTTGTAACGTCCCCTAGGGATCCAGGACCCTTCCAACCTATCGTATTCTACATGGCTTCCATTCTTCAAGGTCACTGTCTTAGTTAGGTTTCTTTTGCTGTGATGAAGACCAGGACCTAAAGCAACATGGAAAAGGGGCTTGTTTCAGCCTACACTTCCAGGTCACTCTCCATCACTGAGAAAAGTCAGGGCAGGAGCTCAAGGCTGGAACCTGGAGGCAGGAGCAGATGCAGAGGCTGTGGTGTGCTGCTTACTGGCCTGCTCCTCATGGCTTGCTCACTCTGCTTCCTTATAGAACCCAGGATCACCTGCCCAGGGTGGCCCCACCCACAGAGAGCTGGGCCCTCCCCCATCCATCATTTAAAAAGGAACAAAAGCCTCCACAGATTTTCTACAGCCCAATCTGATGTGGCAATTCTTCAATTGAGGTTTATTCTTTTCAGATGACTCTAGCTTCTGTAAAGTTGACAAGCAACCAGGACAGTCACCTTTTTACCCAAAAGGACTGTTGCAGCTCCTGCCGTCATAGCTGGATTTCAGGCAAAGGGGAGGCAAAGGGGCAAAGTCGGATGGATACATGCGATGCCTTGAAGGACTCCTCCCACAAGTTGCTCACACTTTTACTGACATCCTAGCTGGTCAGCACTTAGTCATATGGTCACTGCTAGCTGCAAGGGAAGCTGATATTTCTAACGCAGCTTTTCTTCCTAAGTCTTGGGCTTTCAGGTGTAAAATCTGTGCATTCTATTATCAAGGAAGAATAAGTGGTGGGGAGCCAGCAGGTTGGTTGGGACAGCATGGCAGAGTGGAATCGACTGTGTTTCTATTCCAGCCTTTCCCTGGACTCCACTTCTCTCCTCCAGAGTAGGGGGTCATGGCAGGTCCTCACAGTGTGTAGAGACTCTCCGATTGGTTGTATCAGGAGACACCTAAGCATCTCAAAATGTGTGCACACCCAACGTTCTGCAGAAAGTCTTCTTAGGCCTTGATAACGCGTGTTCCTAGTGTGTATAAAAACTGCAGGGCTATCCCCAGCCCTTCTCACTAGGGCTTGGCAGTTTGGGTCCCACAGCTTCTTGGGGATGCTGAACGGTAGAATCTTGTGTGAGGTCTCCAGGGCTCCTCACAGTAACCTGTAGTGTTGTGAAGACTGGAAGGGACACAGGAATTCTAGGGTGTAATGTGGGGATGACTGGTGCACAAGGTGATTTTAAATGGCAAACTTAAAATATTATTTAAAATAATATATTGCAAAATATTATTATATTTTGGAGAAGTGTGTGTATGTGTGCATGTATGTGTGTGTACATGCGAGTGTATTTGTGTACACAAGTGTGTGTTTGCATGTGTGAATGTGTATGTATGTGTGTGTATGTGCATGTGTGTATGCATATGTATATTTGTGAGCATGTGTGTATGTGCATGTGTGCATGTATACATGCATGTGAGAATGTGTTTGTGCACACATGTGTGTATGTGTGTGTGCACGTGCGTGTGCATGCACGTGCGTGTGTATATGCTTGTGAATATAGGCCAAAGGCTGATGTTGAGTGTCTCTGGAAGGCTGGGATACTAGGACAGGGGCAGGAACTGCTGGGAATATCAGCTCCTGTCCTCAGGCTGATGCAGCAAGTGCTTATTCTTGCCGAGCCATCTCCCCAGCCCCTTAAAACTTTTAAAATATTGGTTTGTGTGTTTTAACATATCACTAAGAAAAATAAACTCAGACTGGAGAGGGGCTCGCCCCAAACCTGATGACCTGGGTTCAGCCTCCAAAGCTCACACGGAGAGAAGAGCCACCTGGGCATGTGCAGCCCTGCCTCAACGCTTCCCCAACAAACAAACAACCAAGAGTTTTGTGACCATTTTTATTTAAGATAAGGCTGGGTTTAAAGCCAGTAAGTGAAGTGTTCTTTGAGTTTCGAAGAGCGTATGAGAGTCACAGGCCTGATAAGTGCAGGGGTTTGGGTTTGATGACCTCACTAACAGTTACAGGTTGAGCTATCAGTGAACTCATGAGCTCATCCCCAAGTCTGTGGTGAAGTTGGTTACTGCAGGATTAGAGAGGCTTGAAGAAAGTCACCTTCCAGGTAAGCAGCACTCTCTCAACCCCAGGCGGCCTGAGCATTCTGAGCATGGCGTGTGTCTTAGGGTTTTACTGCTATGAACAGACACCATGACCAAAGCAAGTCTTATAAAGGACAACATTTAATTGAGACTGGCTTACAGGTTCAGAGGTTCAATCTATTATCATCAAGGTGGGAGCATGGCAGCATCCAGGCAGCCATGGTGCAGGAGGAGCTGAGAGTTCTACATCTTCATCTGAAGGCTGTTAGCAGAATATTCACTTCCAAGAAGCTAGGAAGAGGATCTTAAGCCCATGCCCACAAAAACACACCTACTCAAACAAGGCCACACCTCCTAATAGTGCCACTCCCTGGGCCAAGTATATTCAAACCATCACAGTGTAGAATCTCTTCCTGGAGACCAATGCCCACTGAGGCGATGCCTTGCTCTGATGAGACTCCTGGGAAATTCCAGTTCACTGGGGTCCATTGTTTGAGCCTCTGATGACTGACAAGAGTCTCACTTTAGAGTCTCTTTACTTCTACACCACCATCTTTCTTGTTCTGTTTTTGTCTTTCAAGACAGGTTTTCACTGTGTGGAGGTAGCCCTGGCTTTCCTGGAACTTGCTCTGTAGATCAGACTGGCCTTGAACTCACAGAAATCCACCTGCCTCGCCTCCTGCCAGGATCAAAGACGAGCTGGCAGCCACAGCCTTTAATTCCAGCAGGAGGTAGCTGCCACCTACTGCCACCACCACCATAAGCAGCATCAGCTACAGCCCCATCTTTTTCAAGAGAAAACCAGAGTCCTTGCTGCTGAGTGAGAGTCATTCCCAGTCAGACACTGACTGAGAAGTACCCCGATGTGGCCCTGATCTTCTGTCCTGTTGGAGTCTTTGATGTGATGTCATCTCTCTTAGATGACAAGGTCATCTGGTCTTTATTCCTTGAGGAAACCCGTGTTACTGCTTTAGAATTTTAGCTATGCCAGTTAAAAGTTCTTTATAATATATGCTATTATACCAATTGGTTATAGAGCTGATTTGAGAAACAGATTCAAACATTTGTCCATTAAAATGCATTTTACAATCACTATGCATCTGGAAGGGAGGGAGTCTGCGGGTGAAGAGGTGGCTGGGGGTGGGGTTGCTTTAAAATAGCTTTTCAGCTAAGTCACCAATAACTGCCTGTTTGCTCTCCAGCTAGAGGCAACTGCATTAAAGCTGCCAACAGGTTAGCCCGGTTCTCTGGGCTCCTCAAGGAATCTGGCCAAGGCCAGCAGGCAGCCCCTAGGACCTCAGGCAGATGTGCAGGAAAGTCCCTGTTCCCTCAGGGGACACACACAGCAGCCTTCAGAGCAGCACATGTGGGAATAGGAGGCTCAGCGAGAAGTTTTGAAAGGGAGCCAGTCCAGGGAGCCTCACACAGGAAGGAGCCCTTGCTGAGCCAGCTCTGGGGATGTACGGGGAGCTGGACCCAGGGTGGGGGAGGCACTTGGTGAAAGGGCTTGCCTACTGGACTTGGGCAAGGCATGGCAGATAAGCTGGCTGTGGTCAGCTGCTGTCTGAGAGCTTAGGATTTTCCCACAGGTGCCCATCCTGTCCAAGGGTTCCATTTGTCTCGTCCAGGTCAGTGAGGGCTAGGTTGACCGTTATCTCCAGACTGGTTCTGTGAGGTAGTGCAAAGAATTCCTTATTGTTTAAAAGGACAAGCTGGTCCCTAGGAGGTGCCTAGTCAGTCACCAGAAAGTGACAAGCAGGTCCCCAGGAGGTGACAAGCTGGTCCCTAGGAGTTCCCTAGCTAGTCCCCAGAAGGTGGCAAGCAGGTCCTCAGAAAATGACTGCTCCAGCTTGAAGACATCTGTCTCAAGCTCTTGCTCTTTCTGGAATTCAGGGTAACCACGGGTTTGGAATGATCATTGCTGTTTCTGGAGAAAGCCAAGAGAAACTGTACACAAGGGAGGTGCAGTAAAGAAACTGCTGGCGTGATAGTTCCGAGGTGTGGTTAAGGTTTTTACTGTAGATGTGAGAGAGAAGAACCAGGGTTATCTGGAGGAGTCCAGAGAGGAGAGAGAAAGAAGAGTGAGCCTGGCCAGCAGCCTGGGAATGGCTAGGGCTAAGGAGGTGGGAGAGTGGGGGAGAACAGGAGAGAGAGAGAGAGAGAGAGAGAGAGAGAGAGAGAGAGAGAGAATTAGAGAGTAAGTCAGAAAGAAAGGGAGAGGCAGAGGGAGACAGAGAGAGAGATAGCAGGAGAGAGAATTAGAAAGAGTAAGTCAGAGAGAGAGAATAGATGGATGGCCGGACAGATGGACCGACGGACAGGTCGGTGAGAATAACAAAAGTAGAGACTAGTAAGAATATCCAGGTTCTAAGAAGGCTGACCAGCTGAGCCTGTTGGAAGCTCATGGGCTGGAGGGAGCTGACGTAGGGGAGGAGCTGAGAAGGATGCTGGCAAGGACTTGAAGTGTGTAACAGGTACTCACTCCTGTACTGGGAGAGCCTGGCGGCCAGCATGGTTTTGATACATTAATGGATACTACAGATATATGTCAAGGGGTCTGTCTTCTATCAGAGGTAAGGGAAATGCCTCATTTTGGCAGACAGGAAGGAACCAGTTTCACACGTTCCTGAGGGATGCTGGCCTTTATCTGACTGCCAGAAATTCTAATATATATTCCGGGTTGAGCTCATTTCTCGATATGTGGACTGCCCACGAGACTTAACAGAAACAAACTGGAAGAGAAATCACAAATGTAAGAAACGCTTTCTCCCTAATTGACAACACCTTTATTACCATTCATATTAAATGTAATCCTTTCTCCCGGATCTGTAAGGAAAAACCAAACACTGCTGGAGAAATTGTCACGGTTTTAAAACAGGAACTCACAGAAGAACTATAAACACAGGGGCACATAGAGGGAGAGATGCTTCATTTAAGTGACACATTCATTTTATCTCAGACTGCAGGAGGGAAAGGAGGGAGGGAGAGAACAAAGGAGGGACAGAAGCAGGAAGGGACAGGGGTCAAAAAGGAAGGAGAGGTCCTTGCGTGCTCCTGAGACTTTTATGTCTCATCCGAGTGTAACTGTGGATGAAGTGGATGCCGCCCTTCCATTTGCTTTGGGGAAACTGGCCAGAAAATGCCATCTTGGTGCCCGTCTCTGAATCGCTATATAAGTGACATGCCTGAGTGGGTCATCCCTGGGTGGGTCATCCCTGGGTGGGCTATCCCTGGGTGGGTCATCCCTGAGTGGGTCATCCTTGAGTGGGTCATCCCTGAGTGGGTCAACCTTGAGTGGGTCATCCCTGGGTGGGTCATCCCTGAGTGGGTCACCTGAGCATCCTACAAAGCCCGCTTCCCACAAAGTTGTTGTGTAGTTCATGTTTGAGAAGGTACTTTTCTTGCTTTACATATTTTATCAGCTCTATCTTTTACTATTATTATTATTATTATTATTATTATTATTATTATTATTTGCCTTATGGATTTAACTTTTGACCATTATGCAACATTGCAGGGGATGCTGGGAGACAAGCCATGCAGATGATATGGAAACACGCCCCCACCGCTGTCTGTGTTCTGTCGATTAGGCACAGCGCTATTTATGGACCAGATAGACGTTTGCTGGGTGGATCGTGTTTCCGAGAGTAAATTTTCCTTGTCATTTTTATTGACCCTGTGGGCAAACATGTACTGCTCTATCTGACTGTGAGGTTCTTACAGCCAGAAGCAACTCTTGGCACCTCTTGCCATAGGCGTAGCAAGCAGTCAATAATCATCACATAGTGACTGTCTTAGTCAGGGTTTGTATTCCTGCACAGACGTCATGACCAAGAAGCAAGTTGGGGAGGAAAGGGTTTATTCAGCTTACACTTCCACACTGCTGTTCATCACCAAAGGAAGTCAGGACTGGAACTCACACAGGGCAGGAAGCAGGAGCCGATGCAGAGGCCATGAAGGGATGTTACTTACTGGCTTGCTTCCTGTGGCTTGCTCAGCTTGCTTTCTTATAGAACCCAGGACTACCAGTCCAGGGATGGCACCACCCACAATGGGCCCTCCCACCCTTGATCACTAATTGAGAAAATGCCTTACAGCTGGATCTCATGGAGGCGTTTCCTCAAGGGAGGTTCCTTTCTCTGTGACTCCAGCTTGTGTCAAGTTGACACACAAAACCAGTCAGTACGGTGATAGTTGGGTGATTTGAGAAACTCAACCAAACAGCAAGGGATTCTCCGGAGGTTGTTGGGGACACTCCTGTTTAATGTCCTTGCTGACAGCTCAGAGAACCTGACAGCATGCTTGTTGTATGGAACAAATGAGAGACTGTGTCAATGCTCCGGAAGGCAGGAAGAGAACTTGAGAAGCTCCCAACAACCAAGAGGGCTGTCGTCCCACAGAACGGGATGAATGCTTACTGTTCCACAAGCAAGCACTTCCGCTCGGAGTGGGAAGGGCATGGCTCCGCTCACTCTGCAACTCCCAGGCTGTGTGAGCTTCTCACCTTTAAACAAAGATAACGTCACGAGGCTGGGGAGTAGTCTCGTTGGCAGAGCATTCATCAAGCACACAGAAAACCCTGGGATCAATTCCTAGCACCACATAAAACTGGGCAGGGTAGGACATAACTTTAATTGCAGCACTTAGGAGGCAGAGGCAGGAGATTCAGAAACCAAGGCCATTTTCATGGAGTCCATTCAAGGGTCAACCTGGGCTACTTAAGATCCAGTCTTAAAATCAAATCACCACTTCCCATGTGCCTGCTGTGTAAGGTTCAATGAGGGAACAGGGATGAAGCGTCCAGCATGAATGTAGACACATAGTAGGTACTCAAAAAATGTCACTTAGTTTCTGAAGCATCCACCTAAAAGCTGGGAAAAAGCCACAGGAGGGCTCAGGCACAATGACTGGAGGGAGAGTGTATTAGTTACTCTTCTGTGACTGAGATAGAATATCAGAACCAAGGCAGCTTATAGAAGGAAGGGTTTATCTAGTTATGTGTCCAGGGCAACAGAAGTCAGTCCATCATAATGGGGAAGCTTGTCAGCGGGCAATGGGCAGTGGGCAGCAGGGAGTGGGCATCTGGATGTGGGCAGTGGGGAGTGGGCAGTGGGCAGCAGAGAGCGAGGGTGGACAATGGAGATCAGGGAGCGGATGGGGGGCAGGCAATGAGGCAGCAGGAAGAGTTGAGAGCTTACATCTAGAACTGCAAGCAGAAAGCACAGTGGGTAAACAAGGAAGGCTGGCTTTGAAATCCCCAAAGCCCACTGTGGTGGCTTGAATACGCTTGGCCCATGGGAAGTGGCACTATTAGGAGGTGTGGCCTTGTCTGAGGAAGTGTGTCACCCTGAAAGTGGGCTTTGAGGTCACTTAGTGCGCAAGCTCTGCCCAGTGTGGAACAGTCTCCTGGCTATCTTCAGATCAAGATGTAGAACTCTCAGCTCCTTCTCCAGCACCATGGCTGCCTGCATGCTGCCATGGTTCCCACTATGGTGATAATGGACTGAACCTCTGAAACTGTAAGCCAGGCCCAATTAATTGCTGTCCTTTATAAGAGTTGCCATGGTCATGGTGTCTGTTCACAGCAATAAAAACCTAACTAAGACAGCAACTCCCAGTGATATACTTCCTCCAGCAGGGCCACACTTCCTAAATTTACTCAAACAGCACCACCAACTAGGGACTGAGTGTTCAAACACCAGAACCTATGGGGGACAGCTCATTCAACCACCACAGAATGGAAGGAAGTACAGGACTCACAGCATTATCTAAGCCGAGGCAGAGAAGGCATTCTGCTATCCCTAAAGCAGCCGGTGTGTCCTGAGAGTGCTGCTAGACTGTTATGAACTTGACTGAGATGGTCTTCAGGGTTCCATGTGACACATTAGTGACATTCTGGATGGACCCAGCCATGGTCACAGATTTAAAAACAATACAATAACAACAACAACAACAAACCTGTAAATATCAGAAGCCATCCAGGGAGATGTGGCCAGGCTGACTGAAGAGGTGGACATTGAGGGTGCCTGAAGAAGAGAGAGGGGTCTGGGGAAGGCAGAGAAACTTCCTCAGAAGCCAGGTTTTAAACATCTTCTGTGCACCTACTGTCATGTGTATTTCTTTTTTCATCCTCTTGTTTCCTTTAATCAATGGTCAGACATTTACTCACTGTCCACTGTACTGGTTACATAGTTTCCTCTACTCAAGGTCAGACTTTAGTCACTGCCCACTGTACTGGTTACATAGTTTCTTCTACTCAATGGTCAGACATTTAGTCACTGCCCACTGTACTGGTCACATAGTGCTGTGTAACAAATTGTGACACTTCCAAGGACTTCAATCAGTGTAAAGTTACCACCTCACAGTGTTAAGAGCGTAGGAGTGAAACTGTCAGGGGTGAGGGGTGTGGGAAGCCATGGCAAAGCCTTACTCTTGGCAAACACTCACCCTTGGCTCTCCTATCTACTATTCTTCTTTCTGCTTCCCTTCCATGATTCACTTGTCAGTTCTCAGAACTTCAAACAAGGCCGCATAGCAACCCACCTTAGTAACCCTTCCTCCTGATCTCTAGATTTAGCCAACATCCTGCTAGATAGATGTTTTTAGAACCCCTAGTAACAGCAAGGCTTTGTAAGAATAACTTAGTTAGACCCCACAGCTGCAGCTAGCTTCTTCCACCTGCAAAGCCC
>JANHMN010000002.1:228661370-228689735 GCA_030674055.1 Rhabdomys pumilio
GTTACATAGTGCCCATTTTCCCAGAGTACCCCTCTGCTCAGGGATGTGCTTTGTATATCTCTGCCCAAGGTTCTTGTCATTGTAAAATAATATTCTAAATGTTTTACATTATTTGAAAAATACTTTTGGTGGGGGCTGCTTGTCCAAAAGCCAGGTGTGGCAGCACACACTTGTAATCCCAGTCCTTGGGAGGTGGAGACAGAAGAATCAGAAGTTCAAAGTCATCCTTGGGTATGTTGGGTGTTCAAGGGGCCAGCCTGGGCTACGTGAGATCCTGTCAGGAAACAACTGAAACAACAAACCCACAAAAGAGCAGGAGGGAGAGAGGCCTTTGGGAAGAAAGATCCATAGTGGACATGTGAAGAGGAGGTTCTTGTCAGAGGAGGCTTTCAGATGATGAGCAATGGACCCTGCTGGGAAGATCAAGAGGCCCTGAGTCAATGTGGCTCATCCTGAGAGGACCCAGGAGGCTGGACAGGGTAAAGGCTGCGTGTCTGTATGATCAGGGAAGACAGTGACTCAAAAATAAGTGGAGTTTTGTCTTCTTACCTGGGCCATCTGATGGGTGTTTATGGCAGAGCCCCACAGCTGAGCAACCTTCCCCTGTGATTTTTGGCTTCTCTCTTCCAGTGGGAGTGGGCAGGAATGGGTGGGAGTGTTCCTGTATGTGTGCATGCGTGTATACGTGTGTGTGTGTGTGTGTGTGTGTGTGTGTGTGTGTGTGTGTGCATATGTATGTGGGCATGCTTATAAGTGTGTGTGTGTGTATGTGACCAGGACTCAGTGCTTGCAGAGGTGGAGATGGCTACAGGAATGAAGGAGGGAAGGTATTAGATGGTCTTCCTGCTCCAGGCGGAAGGAACCTGCTGAGGAGATCTGAGCAGGGGTTGGAACCCATTCCATCATCCTAATGCCCACATCACACTGGTCAGAAATGAGAGAATCTGGAGCTTCTCTTGTCCCAGCATCTGCCTTGGGTTGGACAAAGCGGCACAATGATGGCTGAGGGGACAGGATTTCCTAGTTGTCAGTTAGAGTGGCTGGCGATGCGGTCTTTCCTTAAAGATTTCTTTTTTTCTCCTTTCTCAACCTCTGGACCCACCTTATTATTACAGATTTCTTTCAAGGAGGTGACAGTAGGGTTGGAACAGGCTACAACCATCCAGGAAAAGCTTGGGGGCAATGGGGTCTTTTTGGGTCCCACTGCTGGCATACTTGGTGACGTTCTGTGTGGGAAGTGCTTGGTTTCCAAAGCTTTCTTCTTCCTTCCCGGATACCTGATAGTTCATACCTTTTTGGGAGCCATGGCTTTTGGATCTTGTCTACTTTGTGTCTGCCATAGGCATGTCCCTGACACTGTGGAGTCCAGAATCGGGCTATGCCTCATGCATGGAGAACATATTGTGTGCTGCTCTGGTGTCTCTAGGATGACATCTGTCAACAGCCACTGTGATGATCCAAATTGTGATGACTCTGATCAGGTACCTGGGGGGCTGTTCCTCATTGGGCTTCCATCTTATTCAGTCCTTTAAACTCTCAACAGAATTTAGGGAGTGGCCTTTGGGAGGGTTTTATTCAAAGTATGGGTGTATGTCTGTAATCTTAGCTCCTGGGAGGCAGAGCTCTCCCTCCCCCCCCTCTCTCTCTCTGTGTGTGTGTGTGTGTATATGTGTGTGTGTGTATAGCAGGGGACCTTGAGTATTATATACACATACACACAGACACAGATACACACACACACACACACACACACACACACACACACACACACACACACGCTTCCTTACCAGCAAGCTGTAGGGATCCCTCTGTCTCAACACCAGGATTTTAAATGTTGCCATACTTGCCTTACTGTCTTCTGCCTCCCCACCTCCCCACTTCCTGCCTGCCTTCCTTTCTGTCAGTACTGGAGGTCAAACCTGAGTCCTCATGCTTGTATGGCAGCCACTTTACCAACAGAGCCATCCTCAGCCCTTGGCAGGTGTCATGTGTAAGTTTGAAGAACACCATGGGTCACAGGCAGTGGAGATTACTCAAGCTATACTGTGGGGATAGAGAGGTCTTTCAGTGAAGATAGAGAGGTTCTTTCAGTGGGGATAGAGAGGTCCCTTCAGTGGAGATAGAGAGGTACTTTCAGTGGGGATAGAGAGATACTTTCAGTGGCAATTTTCCAGTGTGAATGAAACTCATGATGAAAGACCATGCTTGCCATGACTCAGTGTTTCTTCCTTTACAGTCCAGGTGGGAGTGTCATCTGGAATGATAAGTGAGTGCCTATATTCAGGGTTTCTGACGTGACTGGACAGATCCATAGGTATTAGCACTTCTTAATATTTCCCATATGATTGAATACATCCACATTATTGAACACATATCCATTATTTTAAGAAGACTAGGCTGGCTCCATGACAGCCTTCAAATTAGTAGTTTTGGAGACTAGGCCTAAATCTGTTCCCAAGAACTGGGTAAGTCCAGGTCTTAAAAAGTACCCCACCACCTGGGCTGAGACAAAGACAATGGATCAAAAACAGTTTCCAGACTTCCCCAGCAACAGTTTCTAGACTTCCCCAGCAACAGTTTCTAGACTCCCCCAGCAACAGTTTCTAGCCCCCCAGGCCCCAATAATGGTTCTGAAATGTCCCTAGAGATAGAGCCAGGATTAAGATAGAAGTCACCAAGCCCTCCCTGGAGTTCTAATGTGCTTTAAATCAGGCCTACAAACTCACTTTAGGGTCTCTCCATCTTGGTACATGGGAGACCTCAACATGCTAGACTTCTACAGAATAAAACACTTGGTGTTTACAAACTATTTGAATCCAGGGTGTCATTTTTTGGCCACTCATGGTCCCTTAAAATTTATTAGTACTGATGAGTTATTTATCAGTTTGAGTCTTGGGTGTTCTGGCCAGTGATTCTGTTTGTTTGTGCAATGAAGATGCCACCGTTCAGTCACCCAGGTCAAAGCTGTTTTCTTATAAACTCGAGTCATTTGATGCCAGATTCAGCCTGAAACTGATTTTCTGTGTAATGTTGGCTCACTCGGAGCAGCCGAGCCTGCTGTCTCCAGTGGGGGTGTGTTTTCTGTCACTACCTTCCCACCTGCTAAAAGGTCCAGGACTCCCCAGAAGGGGAGTCCACTCGAGTCTCAGGATAGCACGCACCCAAAGGACACATGAAAGACTGTCTTGATGCAAGTACATGAGGCGGTTTATTAAATCAGAGCTCTGGGCCAGTCCATATCTCCATATCTCACATAGGGGATAGAGGGACTGACCCCTCGGCTCAGGGGTCTAGCGCATATATATGGGTGGGGTGGGGAAAAAGCGAACTTTCATGCGGTGCACACGATTGGTTGTTTTACTTTTTTGAACATCAGCAGGCTGTACCATGGGGGCAGGGTGTAGTTCCTCCCTTGACCAGCCAGTTTGGAATGTTCTTAACAGGCCTTTGTCTTGTAACTCCACCTCCTCTGTAACTAATTAACTAGGCCCAAACCTGCTGGCAGGCACTTTTAACTATTTAGGTTAGGGAAAAGGAATCACAGGGCCCTGTTATTATTATTAGTTTGGGCCTATTTCAAAAATTCTCTTTCACTGCCCTAGAGGACACTTGAGATGGTGTCCCTGGGACCAAGTGACTTTGGAGTAAAATGGTCTTGTTTCTGTCCTGACCCTATCTGATGGTGTCTGCTCAGCCCCAGGACTCTCTCCAGGTTTTGGTGTCCTCATGACAGAACAGGGTGACAGCATCCTGATCTGGAAAAGCAATTGGTAAGGGAGTCAAGGAATGTGTTGTGGGAGGAGCTGGAGAGTCAAGAAATGCGTGGGGGAGGGGCAGGGGAGCCGGCCCAGTGGGTAAAGTGCTTCCTCCACAAGTGTGAGACAGCGTTCAGATCCCCAGGCCCCAAGGAAAAGAACAAGATATGGAGTCACACAGTTGGAACCTCTGTGCCAGGGAGGCAGCAGGATAGATCTGTGGGCCCACTGGCTATGTGTCAGCCAACTTACTCAGAAACACAAGGCAGGCGATTTCTAAGGAGGAAGGACACCTGAGATTGACCTCTGGTCCAGGGTGGGGGTGGGGAGAGGGGTGATGTCTGCCATCATGTAGCTCCTGGAACTTAGAAGGTATTTCTTCCTCAGTGTCCGATCACACCACCTTCACAGTCAAGCTCAGCCAAGCTGTGCCCATGGAGCGTCCAACAGTGTGTGAGCGCCCTGCCTAGGGAGGCTCTGGGAGCTCCTACCTCAGACAGGCCTCGGCCCTGTGGCTGCATTAGCATGATTTCTGTGTGACACATAGGTGGGGGTAGGGGGTGGGGTGGGCACTTGGAGGCTGCAGGGCCGTCCTCGTGGTTGTTACATCCACCTCCCTGCCCGCCTGGATGCCAGTGCCAAGTCACGGTCAGCTAGCTGAAGACATCTGGAAAACCCTGGAGCTGTTACTCCTGTTACCCCCCAGCAGCCTAGCCTTTGTTAATCATCTCCCCGGAGACCTTTTTAAGAAGAGACATGGCTGCGGTCTGCCTTTTCCAAACCACCCTGCCTCTCTGCTCTGATCCCTTTTGCAGCAGATGGAATTCCGTGGAGGTTTAATGCGAGCCGAGCTTCGGGAGCCGCTCCCAGAGACTCCTCCAGAAGGGAAGCAGAGGTGGGGTGGCTTGCTCTCTCTACGTCTGTGGAGTAAGACTTTCCAAAGGGAAACAGCTTGGGTATAGGGAATTCCTAGGAGGATGCTCTCGTGAGGGTGGGTGTCTGGTGGCACATATGCCACCAAAGGCTGCGGAGCTGGACAGCCGATGGGACTGTCAGTGAGGTGGACATTTCTATCCCTCTCCAGCACACCAAGGGTATATACAGGCAAGTCACCTCCTTGGATGGTTACAACC
This sequence comes from Rhabdomys pumilio, assembly GCA_030674055.1. Taxonomy (NCBI): domain Eukaryota; kingdom Metazoa; phylum Chordata; class Mammalia; order Rodentia; family Muridae; genus Rhabdomys; species Rhabdomys pumilio. The sequence continues at coordinate 228,666,259 of JANHMN010000002.1, forward strand.
CGCTTTGTGAGGGAAGAAGTCAGGTGGATTCTGGGACACAAGTGACTTCAGCCACCATACCAAAACCAAATGGGTTTCTCTCCTCCCATCCTGTGTAATGGTCTCCAGAAGCACCCTAGGGTGGCGTCCCCAACCTGCCTGTCTCTCCACTGACACCTTACAGGTGTTTATTCTAGCAGGTGGCTTCTGGACTTTGTGCACCATCCTATTCCCTACTGGGACAAGGGAAGAATTGCTCTCCCCTGAGCTCAGTGTGTTCTATAGGACATTAGTTGCAAGCTCCTGACATGGAGGTCATGGGACATAGACAAAAACTGTCTCCAGGGATGACTGGAGGCAGGCAGTCCGAAGTGGAGTTAGTTCGAAGAGGTGGGGAAGGAATTGTAAATGTAGATGACTTTGTGGTGTCTGTAGAGGACAGGAGGTGGGATGGTGGCGGTGAGGGGCTATTTATTCTTGCAGGGTCTTGCACATGGCTGGTCAAACCAAATGCCACTGAGCTGAGGGCCCAGACTCAGGGCCTCACCACGTAGCCCAGACTGGCCTTGAGTTCACAATCCTTCTGCTTCAGCTTTTTGAGTGCTGGGATGAGATGAGGAGGGGCAAGCAACTAGTCCTCAGGCGCTGTTCAAGAGGAAAAGTGTCACCGAAGGAGGCATGGAGAGGAGGGAGGGGTTGCTGGGGTTTTTCCACAGCATTTCACAGTGTGTGAGGAGACATCTCCATCTTTGCCCTTCCAGACAGTCCAGGATAAATAATTTAGATGATTTTGAATAAAGGTCTTTATTTCATATTAGTGTGCCCCATATTTTCTGAGTGGGTTACTCAGGGCTTGTTAGTCAAGAATGACATGTGGCACTCCCTCTTTCCCAGCACACCCCAGCTGGTCCCTTAGGACACCATGGGCACCTGGGATCATCCCCTCTGCAGGTGACCAACCCTGTCCAGCTCCCAGCCCCCTTCTGCCATGCACTTCTGACAGACACCCATCCCCCGTTCTCTCCCTTCTGCCTAACACCCTCCCTCCAGGTCTCCATCAGTTCAGAGCTGATCTAATAGAAACTCAGCCCAGCCTTGCTGGCTCCAGCCTCTCCCTGCTCCATCCATCCTGCCTCAGGAATACAAAGTACTGTGTTCTTCATGCAGCGAAAACACAAAGCCGTGCCCTAGGCTTTGCAGGCAGAAATTACCTGGCCCAAGATGATCTCTTTTCTTACCTTCTACAAGAAGGTAAAAATTTTTCCCCTAAATACTTCAGGATCTTTTTTGTTCTATTCTGAAGACAAAGTTCCAATGTTTTTTCTTTCTTTCTTTTTGTTTTCTGTGTGTGTGTGTGTGTGTGTGTGTGTGTGTGTGTGTGTGTACAGAAGCTTTGCTTGCATCTATATCTGTGTGCTATATACATGTGGTGCCTGTGTAGGTCGGAAGATAGCATCACATTCCCTAGAACTGGAGTTATAGACAGTTGTGAGCTGCCATGTGAATGCTGGGTCCTCCAGGCCCTCTGGAGGAGCAGGCAGTGCTCTGACCCAATGAGTCATCCTTCCAGCCCCAAATTCCAGTTCTTTATCCCAGCACACTCCCAGCATGCCTGGCATCTTTACTCAGCTCATTTCCCCAGCTACAGCCCCTCAGCCTCATTTGTCAGCCATTTTCTTCCCCAGGACCTTAGCACTGGCTGTGTCTCCTTCCCATGGTGCCCTCAGCCTAGTTAATTCTCAGCTCAGATAGCACCCACCAGCAGCATACTGCAGGTGAGCAGGGGGGGGGGTGGGGCTGGTGCCTGTGCTGGGGATCCCTACAGGGCCTGTGCTTGGCTAAGTGTTCACCTAATTTTTAGCACTTGGCTTTACTCATTGGCTTATGAATGTTTTCTAGGCAGAGACCCAATCCCTGCACATGGCCTAGAGGGCTATAACCCAGACCCCATGGTAGCTATCTCACCTCTGTCCACCTTCTTCCCTCCCTCTCCCCTTCCCTTCCCTTCTCCTTCCCCTCCTTTCCCCTCCCCGCTTCTCCTTCCATTCTGTCCTCCTCCTTCCCTCCCCTTTCCCTCCCCTTTCTTCCTTTCCTCTTCCCTCCCCACTCTTTCCCCTCTCCTTTCCTCCTCCTTCTTTCCCTCCCTCCTTCTTCCCTCCTCCTCCTCTTTTCACCACTGGTATAGACCAGCCAGAAGAGGAAGTCAGAAATGGGGGTCTGAGGTCCACTTCTCCCCTTGAGCCATCTGCCTGCCAGGCAGAGAGGAGGAGGCAGAACCTGAGACTAATAGGATCTGGTCTGATTGGGAGTGAGTGCTGAGTACCAGAGGGGCTGAAGGAGAGAAAGCCTTCTTCAAGAGTCTCGGGCAAGGCTCTTTTAGGTGAAGGCCTTCCCTGTGGCTATCTTTAACGAAGCAGCTCTCTCAGACTCCTTGCTTGTTCATATTGCTTTATTTGGTGGTGGATGAGAACGCACACTTTGTTTGGGGTCAACCAGGGATTATCTGCCTCTTGGGAAAAGGACTACCCAGGAAGAGAGGTTCATTGGCTGAAAGCTTAAGGTATTGTGGGGAAGTATTCCAGGAATCTTGATGCTAGCTCAGTGGGTTCTTACTGGGGAAAAAGGAAGTTGAGCCTCTAGTTCTGCAGGTAGAGCTCTGTGTGGGGGCTTTGAACTCCCTGGACAAGGTCAGAAGGAGAAGCCCTGCCAATGAAGAGAGTCCTCCATATTGCACGGGGCCCAGAAGCCAGCCTGTCCAGTCAATGGCAAACTTCAACCTTAATTGGCAGTTTTCTCACAATACACAAAATGTGCACACATACAAGGATGTAAGGCCCACCAGAAAGGGAGGAACTCCCTCCCTGTTCTCGGGAATTCACGGCCACCCCAATAACTGCAAGACACCGAACTTGATGCAATTAACAAGAGGTATATTTGATTCAAAACTCGTTGAGGCCGCACTTCTAGCCTGTCCTACGCAGAGGCAAGCAATGAATTAAGACCCCCACCCCCTTAGAGAAGAGGTAGAGCTTTTAAAGGGAAAAACTGCAACCCAGGGATGAGGGGGTAAATCATGATTATCTATAGAAAGCACCTGTCCAGTGTTCAGCTTCCGTGACAGGTTCAAGAAATGGTCAGGGGGGAAATATCTCATACAAGCCTTTCTTCTCTTAAGAATCAAACCCTATTCAATTTATTTTGTGGTCAGTTCTGTTCCTGGTATCCAGGGTGCATGGGCATGCTGACCTGAACTCTCAGCTCAAACCCTCAGTTCAGTTCCTGGTATCCAGGGTGCACAGACATGCTGACCTGAACTCCCAGCTCTGAACTCTTATCTATTTTGTCCTGTGGATAGCTAGTTTCCTAGGACCCAGAGCCCAGAACAAGCTGATCTGCACTCTTGACTCCATCTGTGGAAGGTTTAAAAATTTTAACTCTTTCAAGAAGGACTCTATAAGTACAGATCCATGGCATATAAACTGGGCATGGCCACTCCTGAGAGCTGCTGGCCCCTGTGCCCAGTCCACATTCCACATTCTTCATTTTCTCTCCAGGCAGAGAGAGCATCAGGTAAAGCTTAGCATTTAAGAACTCTTGGTGACTTCTTCTTCTCCTTCTCCTTCTCTCCTTCTCCTCCTCTTCCTCCTCCTCCTCCTCCTCCTCTTCCTCCTGTCTCCTTCTCCTTCTTCTCCTTCTCCTTCTCCTCCTCCTCCTCCTTCTCCTCCTCCTCCTCCTCCTCCTCCTCTTCTTCCTCTGTCTGCTTCTCCTTCTTCTCCTTCTCCTTCTCCTTCTCCTTCTCCTTCTCCTTCTTCTTCTTCTTCTCTTTCTCCTCCTCCTCCTCCTCCTCCTCCTTCTCTTTCTCCCTCTTCTCTTCCTCCTCCTTTTTTTTCACCAAACTGACTCTATTGCCAGTGGTTCATACTGTTGAAAGAGCACATTTTCAGTTCCGTGAGTTTTAACAAATGTTAATACATTCAGGACTGCCACTTTAAACCAAGATATAGAACAATTCCTGCAGTCTGGAAAGTTCCTTGTGTTCTGTAGAGGGTAGGCCACTGACATAATCATTGATCTGCTTTTATTATTAAATATTAGTTGTATTTGTTCTGAAGCTTCATGTAGCTAGAATTATATCCTCTCTGCCTCTCTCTCTCTCTCTCTCTGTTTCTCTCTCCTGACCACTTTAGCTCAGTGACATGTGAGGTGTGCTTTCTCGTCTTTCGTAGCCTCTCGCTGTGGTCACGTAGTTGCGTGTCATGGTTCTAGTTCACATGTTTGACTGTTTGCTCGCTGTAGGTAGGGATCCTTTCCTGCAGTGTCTGCTCAGGTCTTTATTCATTCTAGGATCGGGATTCTGTCTTATTACAGGCCTGGGAGAATTCATTATCTTTTATGATATCCACTGTATTAGGATTCTCTAAGGCAGTGGTTCTCAACTTGTGGGTCATGACCCTTTTGGAGTTAAATGACCCTTCCACAGGGGTCACATATCAGATATTCTGCCTGTCAGATATTTACAATATGATTCATAACTGTAACAAAATCACAGTTATGGAGTAGCAATGAGATAATTTTATGATTGGGGGGTCACCACAACATGAGAAACCATATTAAAGGGTCAAAGCATTAGGAAGGTTGAAAACCAGTGATCTAAAGGAACAGAATTGTGTGTGTGTGTGTGTGTGTGTGTGTGTGTGTGTGTGTGTGTGTGTTAGAATGTTTGCAGTTGGTCCAACAATGGCTTCCCAGTCTGGAGCTGGTTTCCCAGGGGACTCCTAGAGAACTGCTGGTCTTCAGTCTATGTGGGAATTACCAGGAAGCAGGCTCTAATAACGGTAAAGAAATGCCTGCCTCCACAGCAGGGTAGATGAATTCACCATCGAGAGTGAGGACAAGCAGGTAAAAAGCAGAAGCTTCCTTCTTCCATGTCCTTTTATGTGGCTGCCACTTTTATGTGGCCTAGATTTAGAGTGGGTCTTCCCACCTCAGATGATCCAATCAGGAAAATCCTCACAGATGTGCCCAGATGCTTGGGTTTTAGTTGATTCTTGATATAGTCAAGTTGACAAGATTAGCGTCACATTTCTCTTCAGACAGATATATATATATTGTGAAGATGAGTCCGTCCTGGATGGCAGCTCTCCTCTTCTCTTCTCCTTCTGTTTCTGTTTGCTTGCTTGCTTGCTTGCTTGCTTGCTTGCTTGCTTGTTTTTAAATAGGCCTTTTCTAAAGCAGAAGTTACAATTTTTAAACCACCAATCATTACATTTAAATCCATTAATCCATTTATACTGTGTGTAAGGGTGTGTATGCTGTGAGCACAGACATGCTGCAGTGTGCCTGTGGAGAGAACAGCCAGAGGGGGTTAGCTCTCTCCTTCCACCCTGTGTGTGCTGAAGGTTAGCCTCAGGCTTAGCAGTGAGTATCTTTATCCACTGAGACATCTCGGTTGAAGGTTCAAATTTTGATAGAGATTAGTCTATTCGTTTCTGCATTGTTGGTTGGCACCGAGCGTCACATTTTAAAAGCATACTATATACCTGTCATGGAGGGAATGGAGGGAGCTCTGCTCATTGAATTCATTCTGGGCTCAGTAGTGACTTGGCTGTCATTGAAGGGCCACCTCCCCACACTCCTTCTACAACTCAGAGGCCTGGTCAGGTGGCTCCTCCTGGTCCTGGTCCCTTCTCAGGGTGGGCTAACGATGGGGCTCCATCGATGTGCATGCACTGAGGACCGGGCAGATTCATTTCTATACTAAAACACTAAAAAACAAAGCTAAGCCAATATTTTCCTTGTACACTGGGTGCATTTTCCCCAGATTCCTCCTGGGACTAAGATTCTCCGGAAACACTGCCTCATAAATATTGAATCACGTCCTTACCTTACACGCGGGCCTCTGGCAACTGCTGCCTAGAAATGAATTAGGAGTCGGGCAGTAATTACCCCTGGAGATGTTCACTCAAATCTGAGAGCAGATTAAATAATGAATAGGAATGTCATTTGTGTGTTCCAATTTAGAATCCCCAGTTCATTCTTTTTCTGGATGGAATTGAATGTTAGGAGCAATAGGGAACCATTGGGTCCGGAACGAGGGGCCGGATGGCTGCAGGGATGGGTTCTGATGCAGGGGCTCTGAGCACTGGGCTCCTGCTGCCCCTTAAAGGCCAAGCAGGGAGCAGAGTCGTGGGGAGGATGTGGGTCACACAGGCAGTGTTGGGGACCTGCCCATACAGCACCTGACGCCCATCTTTGTGACATTTTTCTCTTGGAGAAAAATCACTAATGAGGGGGGAAAATCCACCCCTTGTCCTGTCAGGCAAAGGCAGCCGCTATTAGCATTTTTTTTCTCCCAGCCTATTTTTTCCTGCCTTTTTTTTTTTTAACGTAACTTAAGCACATAGTGTAGACACAGCCGTGTCTCCTGTGAGAGACACACCATGCTCGACACACAAACATTTTAAAACCTGAGTATGTGCACTTCTCCAACAACTCTGGGAATTATTGTGTCCTCTGGGTGCTGGGTGCTGGGACACATGCTAAGTAGTTTCCAATGCCTGCCTTATGCAGCCTTTGCCACCTTCAGAAGACAAGCCGTTCCTTCAGGGCCTGAACACACAGACCTTAGAGTGAGGCTATGAATTGGGTGCCACGCTTGGGTGTGTGGACTCTGTATCCTAGAAGCTGTGAAATCTTCGGTGAGTCATTTCCCCCTCTCTGAGCCTCCATGACATATAATTGAGACTCTAGATGTATAAAGACTAATAAAACACCACCTCCGAGGAGTTTGTGATGGCTCAACTTCAGTATTAACCTGATAGGATCTAAAATCAGCCCCCTGGACAATCGCCTGGACGTGACTGAGGGGTTCCCTAGGTTAGGATCATAGCAGTGGCATCACTGTGGGTGGCACCAGTCCCGGGATGGGGTCCTAGACTGTATACAAAAGACAATACAAGGGCTGATGAGATGGCTTAGTGGGTAAGGGGGCTTGTGGCCAATCCCAACAACCTGAGTTTGATCCCTGCAACCTACATAGCAGAAGGAGAAAAACTGACTGATAAGTTATTCTGACCATCCCGTGTGCACTGTGGCCAGTCAGCCTAGCCTACTTGGCAAGTTCCAGACCAGGGAGGGGCCTTGTCTCAAAAACCAAGGTGATGGCATGTCAGGAACAATACCTGGGATTGTCCTCTGGCCTCTATATGCAGGCATGCATGTATGTGCCCACACATATGAACACACACATGTAAAAAAAGTGCAAAGAAATAGAACTGACACTTACTGAGTACCTGCTATGCTAGATGTGCTCGCTCGCTTTCTGACTTATCTGTTTTTATTACATCTATTTAACTAGTTATTTTATGTACTCATATATATACACATATATGTATACATAAGTGTATATGTATGTGTGTGTGTGTGCCTATATGTATGCGTGTGTTACACACATGTGAGGGTCAAGGACAACTTCTGAGACTAGGTTTTTCTCCTTTTACCGTATCTGTCCTGGGATTCGAACTCAGGTCCCCAGGTTTTCTGGCAAGCACCCTTACCCACTGAGCCAAGCTGACAGCCCTGTGACTTACACATTAACTGACCCTTAGAGGTTGGTGCCAATGTGTCTGCTATGAATGAAGAAGGTGAGGAAGACTTCTGAGCAGCCGATAGACTTCGGCACTCTACCATGTCCTGTACAACGTGAGGGGGGAACTCAGTGTTGCCTGGCATGTGTGGACTTTGGGAGTATTGAAGTCCTGACATCATGTGTGTCATAGGAATCAAATCTGATGATATGTGGATATATGTTACATTTGGTTTACCGTGAGAGCCTTAGGTGAATACTCACACACCCCAGTTGTTTGGGACAAGGACACCTGTTTCCCACCAAAACCTGTTTGCCCCAGATCAGCTGACGGCACTGTGTGTGTCCACTGCTGACTCTGATCTTTTCAACTAATCTATGAATGTGGCTGTCCCCTCGCCAGGCCTGTCTGTCTCTGTCAATGTCAGTTCATAGTGAGTCTTGAAGCCGAGCTATGTGATTCTGCCACTTTTCTCTTCAGACCAATTCAATCTGCCCTGGGCCTCTCCACAGCACCATTTATTTTATTTTAGAGATTGTTATTAATATATTTTAATGGATTTTCATTTTTTATTTGGCAAATGGAAATGATATAACCGACTGCCGAAAAAGTATTCTAAAGAGAGACAATGTATATTGGTCCCTTGACTGTCAAGACTATTGAAATAATAGATCCCAGGGGACTAAAATCACCCCATACTAGGGGATAAGAAAGGCTGATGCCCTTGTGCTGGTCAGAGGCGGAACATGCCTCCCAGGAAGACATTTTAACAGTTGTGACAACTGGTGGGACCACTTTCCAGGAAAGATTAAAGTTGAGACGTGGGTCGCTGGGGGTCAGGACCACACCTTGGCTAAAACTGAATAACATAGACTTCATTCCATCTATTTAAGCCTAAACCTTGCACTCCTAAGTCTGGGGTGAGGGGAGGCGGTGGACCTTGACGCTATTTGCTCCTCTTCCCAGTGCGACCACACTGACTCCACCTGCTTTCCCTGCTTTCCCTGCTTTCCCTGCTTTCCCTGCTTTCCCTGCTTTCCCCGTTACTGTCTCTTTAACCAGTGTGGTAGAGATGACTGCCTGGCCCCAGCTGGCTGGGACCCTGTGCTGGCCAATTTTAGGTCAACTTGACACAAACTAGAGTCATCAGTGAGGATGGGGCCTCTGGCTATAGGCAATTGTGGGAGTCTATTGTAAGTGGTGCCATCCCTGGGCTGGCAGTCGTGGGTTCCATGAGAAAGCAGGCTGAGGGAGCCATAAGGAACAAACCAATAACTGCAGCCCTTAAGGCCTCTGCATCAGCTCCTGCCCCAGGTTCCTGCCTTGCTTGAGTTCCCGCCCCCACTGCTTTGGATGGACTGCTCTATGGAACTGTGAATGAGATAAACCCTTTCCTCCCCAGGGTATTTTTTTTTGTCGATGTGTTACTATCTTTCCTCTCGACAATAGTAACTGTAACTAAGACAGGCTTTGACCCTAACTCTAACAACAATAACAGATACTTGTGGGCCTAGTGAGACACTCAGTACATGCATACAGGGTGCCATACTGGGGTCACGGCAATTGTCATAACAGTCACTTGCGATGTTACTTCTTTGTGTAGGAGCCATTCAGGTGTTCTCCTAGCTCTTCTGAAAGATATCTTAATTGCTTGCCAACCATAATTACCCTAACCGTGCTGTAAAACACAATAAGTTATTTCTCCTACCCATTTGGACCCTGTGACCATTAGTCACCCTCCTCCATCACAGGCTCCTAACATCCAGCTAACCACTATTCTATTGAAGCCTTATCTGAGATTGTCTTTTTTTTTTTTTTTTTTTTTTTTTTTAAGTAGGAATTCATCTTGTGGATGAGAGTGTGAAGAAAGGTGGGGGGAGGGGCTGAAGATGTGATATTTAAAAAGTCTCCAGGGCTGTGTGATTACAGGCTTGGGGAACAGCAGAGGAAGAGGAAAAGACAGATACCCACCAAGGGACCAAACTCACCCATGAAAAATGGGGGTCACTGTGGAGTCGGTCTCTAGCCGACTAGTAATTATCTTGTGCTCTCTTGGAACTCCAGCCTGCAGCAGGAAGAGGAAGGATAAAAGGTTCCTCTCTATATATACTGGCACCAAGAAGAGTGTTGGAGGCACAGAGCTCCTGGCCGGCATCTGGCTAAATGTCTGCCCTTAGAGTACTAAGGTAGATCTTGGGGGACAATGGAGGACTCCATAGCCTCTGGCTCTGCTCTATCCCTGACAGTCTGGCAGCTATAACTAAAGTCAGATAGGCCTGAATCCAGAGTTACCCGATATATATAGACTTAGCCACTCTCGGTCTCGGTTTCCTTACCTGTACAGTGGGGTCAGACGGCATTGTGCATTTAGCGTGTGTAGCGGGGATTAAATGGGCTAGTCCAGGTAAGGTACTTCCTGTTTGGTGTGTGGTGTGCCGCTGTGTAGTCTCCTCAGGGGTCTTTAAAAAAATTAGAACCTCAGGCCCCTCCCAGCACCTCAGGCCCCCTCCCAGTATCTAAGGCTCCTCCCAGCATCTCGGGCCCCTCCCAGTATCTAAGGCCCCTCCCTGTACCTCAGGCCCCTCCCTGAATCTGTATCTGCAGAGTTCTCTTGAGATACACACAGAAGCTGGGACTGGGTGTTCCTCAACTATCTCCCGCTTTTCCTGCTGAGACTTCGTGTTTCCGAGACAGCTGGGTTTCCCACGGTCTCATCCCGGCTTTCTCCACGGGCTTTCCCTCCACCCACGTTGGGCAATACTCAAAGCACACAGCAGCGGAAGATGCCAGGCTCTCGCAGCTTTGAGGAGCCCGGACTAGTCTGGGGGATTATGCCTGAATTCCTTCTTTTCACTCACCCACCCGCCCACACACGGAAGAGAAAGATCTGTGAGCTTCTGCTACAGTTTGTTAACATTGGTGACTAAATCGCCCTTGGCAGCTTCGCTCTTTCTTTTTAAAGTGCACCTATGGGAGCCCGCCATCAAAAGAAACCCCATGGTGCTCAATTCTGCAAAGCAAATAATTGCAGGCTAATTCGCCCATTTAACAAAGCCCAATTTTTACATATTATAGTTTTAGAACAAAACCAGTTAAGCTGTTGGAATCGTGAGCTCTTGATTAGCTATATTCATAATCTCCCGTCACCGCCCAGTAAAATAAGCTTCTTTTCCTGGTCTTGGGGTGGGAAGAACAAAATTACATTTTGTGTGTGTGTGTGTGTGTGTGTGTGTGTGTGTGCACTAAGGTACATGCATCTTGAGTGCATGGCTTACCAATTCTTATATAGGAATAGCCTGTATTGACTGAAACATGAAAGTTCATAGCATCCCATAGCTGGCATGTCTGCTTCTCACCCACTGCAAGCTCCTCAGAAGGTGCCTGTCTCTGATATATCTGGCATGGATTAATTTTCCTGTTCTTGAAGGCCACACAGTGTGGCAGTGGCTTGTGTATTCAACAACACACGTCTTTCCACTGGTCTTCTTCACTGTCCGTGCATGCTGAGTTGTTCCAGTTTTGTGCTACACTGGGTGTGGTGCTGTAGGCCTGTCATCCCCAGCATCAGGAGGCCAAGGCTAGAAGATTACAAGTTCCAGGCCAGCCTGAGCCACATAAACAAGTCTTGGTTGGGACAGAATCCCAAAGCTGCAGACTTCATGTTGAACTTAAGTTAACACTATAAAACAGCGGCCAGATATGGAGCTGTATTTTCATTAAGAGTTCTAAGAAAGGACCCGGGTATCACCATGAGATCACAAATGTGGCTTTAGCCTGGGAAGGCATGCAGCAAGAATCCTATGTCACTGTTACCCAGACTGCTCTGACCCTGCTGGGCAGGAACTGCAGGCTCCTTGGTGCCAGGAGGATAATGAACAATCCATATTTTTTTTCTTTAAAAACAAGTAAGATTTATTTATTTAATGTGTATGAGTGTTTTGCCTGCATGTATTATGTATGTTCATCACATGTGCCATGCCTGTGGGTTCCAGAAGAGGGCTTGAAGTTCCCTGGAACTGGAGTTATGAATGATTGTCAATCACCATGCGGGTACTGGGCAACCAAGCCCTGTCCTTGGCAAGATCACACATACTCTTACCACAGAGCCATCTTATCAGCCCCTCTTTTTCCTTCCTTACTAGATGTTTCTCAGGATGTATCATGGAGAGGAGCAACGCCAATGAATGACCTGTGATATTTCTGTCAGACGATACAATGGTTGCGGGCCATTTCTGTTACAGTCCCTGTTCATTGTAAGCTACAGGAACCTAGAACCCCCTCCTCCTCTGCTGCAATTTGGGGGAGCATTTATTCTGGGCAATTAGAATCCATGTCTTCTCCACTGTGGTTGTCCTCATTTGAGCTCAAATAATTTAACTGTTTTCTGACTTGTTTGCATTGACTGTTAAGGGAACCAGGGCAGTTACTCCCTGGGAGTTTTTGATGGCTATGGTACTCTAGACTCTTGTCCTGATCTTCAGAACCAACCTCCTTTGGGAAACAAGGCTTAGGAAGCTGTCTCTATTCCATGATCCTGAGGGAAATGGCCAGTTGGGCCTCACTGACCAGAGTGTGACAGTGCTAAGCAAGACCCACCAGGCAATCAGAGGCGAAGGCTGGCTGGGCTTGGCATCACCTGGCTGTCCTGGTCCTCACAGAGAGGTATGCTTGTCTTTCGTGACTTCACACTTTCTCAGGTGTCAGCTCTGCTGTAGTCCCAGGCTATGGTTTATGTCTTCCCCCCAGGCTGAGGAAATGTTGAGTCTCCAACCCTGGTGCTATTTGGAGGTAGTGGAACCTTTAAGAGGCAGGACTAAGTATGGGGAGCAGTCAGGTCATTGGAGACCTGCCCTTGAAGGTGAATGTGGGGCCCTACCTGCCATGTGTGCCTCACAGTGTGTCCCACAGCACACCCTTTTGTCTACACATCTTTACTTGCAAAATGTTTACTGCAGTGAACTTGCAATGAATAGTCTGGTTCAAGGCCTCTGGCTTCTGCCACTCTATCTGTCCTGGACCCTCACCGGGACTCCTCTCAGAGACCCTGTTGCTGCTCTGTGTCATGAAGATCCTGCAGCTCTGGATCTGGAAGGGCCGGCCTCTTCACGTGCTCTAGCAGGTCACAGATGGGGTGGATGTTGGAGTGGGCCAACTAAGGCCCTGGATCTAGGCCTGGGTATTAGACGAACTGAACAGCCCGTCAGCTCTCCTGAGCTGCCCAGGTGAGGGGCAGGGCCAGCTCTCCCAGGCTTTTCATACTTCTATTGAAGTCTGACTTTCAAACAGTTTAAAATATGGTGTGTGTGTGTGTGTGTGTGTGTGTGTGTGTGTGTGTGTGTGTTTACATACATGTTACTGGAGTTGAACTTAGGGTCTCACATGTGCTAGGTGGGTGCTCTATCCTACCATATTATAGGCTCAGCCTACCTCTCTACTATTAGCCCTTAATTTAATATATATATATATATATATATTAGATATGAGTATTTTGCCTGCATGCAGGTTTATGTGCCATGTGTGTGCAGTACCCATGGAGGCCAGTAGAGGGCTTCAGATTCTCTGGAATTAGATTTACAGACAATTGTGAGCCACCATGTGGGTGCTGGGAACCAAACCCTGGTCATCTGGAAAATCAGACAGTATTCTTAACCACTGAGCCATCTCTTCAGCCTCTCTAATTTCAGATATTAAAGTTACCTAAGGTCTTTTCTTTCCCGAAACCAGGGACTTTATTTATTTGTAGCGTCATACTGAACCTAGACCTTTTCCCCTCTCATAAAACTAATGACTTTGTTTGTTTGTTTGTTTGTTTGTTTGTTGGGTCTTGTGTGACTCTAACTAGTCTCAAGCTTGTGTTAATCTGCTGCCTCAACTTTCTGACTGGTGCATACAATTTTTATATGTATGTATATGTATGTATATGTATGTATATGTATATATATGTGATAGTCATTCTTTTCCATCACTGTATCCAAACAGCTGAAGACAACAATTTAAGGGGCATTTGTTTTGTTCACGTTTTCAGAGGCATCATGGGTGTGGTACAGTGAGGCAAATCACCTCATAGGGTGAGGGAGGGAGAGAGGAAGGGAAGGAGGGAGGGAAGGATAGAGGGAGGGAGGGACAGGAGAGAGGGGAGGAGGGAGGGAAGGAAGGAAGGAGGGAAGAACAGAGCACCTATCCTCTCAGGTGTTCTCTCTTCTATTCTCTGGAACCGAAGCCTATGGGATAGTGTTACCCATATTCTGGGTTACCTCCAACTTAATTGACCAAATCTGCCCTCATACTTACCCAGAAGCATGTTTAATCCCCAGGGCTTTGCTCACTCCAGCTGACAGGGTTAACTCTCTCACTCCGTGGTCAGTGGTCCTGTTCCCACTCATTAATGGCTCACTAATGACAGAACCGGCTGATGTTGGCAGCTGGAAGCAGGATTTGGGAGAACAAAATGGGTCTATCCAGGAAAGAATGTCTCGTCAAGACTTCAAAGGCAGACATGTGGCTGGTTCATCTCCTATAGAAAAATAAAGTAATTTCTAGGATGTCTTTACTCCTGGGAAGATATCGTGTGTTCTGGAATAGAAATCATAACTGATACAACTTCTCAGAATCTTGGCTTTACCTAAAACCAAAAACAGACCTGTGAGATGAGTCACCTGATAAAGGTAGGACGTAAGGTGCTCGCTGCCAAGCCTGACAGCCTGAGTTCAATTCCCAGAACCCACGAACGAGGTAGGAGGAGAGAAGGAGAGAAGGGACTCCTGTAACTTGTCCTCTGACCTCCACATGTGTACATGTGTAGCAGACATGTATCCATACACATTCAGTAAGTAAATGAAAAAGTTTAGAAGCCAGAAAGCTGACCAGCGCTGATTTCTTTGCAGGTGGAGGTACATGTGTCTGAGTATACCCACAGACACACCCGTGTGGAGACTGTTGGGTTATCCCTGTGATGTCCCTCAGATGCTTTCCACGGTTTTTCTTCTTAAATTTTTTTAGATTTATGTGTATGAATTTTTGTCTGCATATATGTATGTGCAGTGTGTATGTGCCTTGTACCTGGGAGGTCAAAGGCGGTATTCGAACCTCTGGAACTGGAATGTTGGATGGTTAGGAGCCAAACTTCCTGCAAGAGTAGGAAGCACTCTTAACCACTGAGCCACCTCTCCCTAGTGCCTTGCTTTTTGAGACAGCGTTGCTCATTGGCTAGGCACCCAACCAATTAGAGAAGGATGTTTGTCATCCTGTCTGAGACCTTCCAGTGCTGGGATTACAAGGGGCACCAGCCACTTCATAGCTTGAAGCCTCTCTCAGCCCTAAAGATGATTTCTTGAGACCAGTAATCAGTTAAGTTTCTGAATCAGCCTGGCGTTTCTCCTTTCCTAGTTTTGCGGGGCCAGACGGTGTGTATCACTAACAAGTGATACAAGTTCCAAGGAGCTGCTGGCCCAGAGCCCATATTTGGAGGCACCAAGAAAGTAGGTAGTAACTGGGCAGTGGTGGTGCACGCCTTTAAATCCCAGCGCTTGAGAGGCAGAGGCAGGTGGATTTCTGAGTTCGAGGCCAACCTGGTCTACTGAGTGAGTTCCAGGACAGCCTGGGCTACACAGAGAAATCCTGTCTCGGATAAAAAGGAGGAGGAGGAGGAGGAGGGGGAGGGGGAGGGGGAGGGGGAGGAGGAGGGGGAGGAGGAGGAGGAGGAGGAAAGAAAGGGAGAAGAAAGAAAGAAAGAAAGAAAGAAAGAAAGAAAGGAAGAAGGTAGAGTTGTCTGAAAAGATTCAAAAGATTGTGCGGTGACCTCTTTGCCGTGTATCCTGGCTGTTGGGGGTCGGGTGTGTGTGTGGAGTGAGTTCTGTGTGCTATCCTCCAGCACGTGGTTGAATGCTTGATTGCTGCGTCCTTCAGGAGGCCATTGGAACCCCCTTGTGTTCTGATTTCTGTGCCGGTGTCGCCTCAAATGTTGTTAGTGGAGACACTCTAGTTTTAAGTGTATTTTTAATTAAATGAAACGGTTCGTGTTTATAGGAGCAGTTCTGAAGTAAAGGGGTTGGGTTTTACTTCCCCTCTACGGTGGTTGAAGACTGAGGCTCTCTGTGTTTCAGGGCTATGAACAGAGTGGGTGGGGCAGGAGAAGGCCCCGCCCCCGTCATTCCCGGAGGCTGGGTTCTGAGGACTGTGAGCTCCCGGGAGCCTGCCTGGAGCCCTTTGTGCTCCTTTGAAGCTGCAGATGAAAAGCAGGTCTGCTGTCCCGGGAGGCCAGTGTTCATTCTTCACTCTTCTGAGATGATTCACTTGGATGTCTAAGAAGTTATTTTCACTCCAGCCCCTCCTCTCACTTATTTGCAGTACTGGGGCTAGAACCCAGGGTCTTGTGCTTCCTGAGCGAGCCTTCTACCATTGAGCTGTATCCCTACCTTCCAGCAGCTTACTTTGAATGCCTTCCTGCTGCAAGCAGCCTGTTCATTCCCACCCCCACCCCCACCCATAGTGAGAAAGCTTGCCTCCCCGCTGCCTTATTCTAGGGATGTTGCCTCTAAGTGACTGGAAACTGTAGCCAACTGCGAGTTCCTCAGCATACTTTGTGTGGCTTGTTTCCTTATTAGGAAAAAGAATCAGTGGAGATACCTGTCTGCCCAGACAGCAGGGCCTCGTGGATAAAAAGCCTGTTTCAGAGAGGGAAAGAGGGCAGACGCAGCTCGCCAGTAGAGTGCTCTGAGATCATGTGCCAGGCTCTCATCTACAATGTTGCAAACAAGATGGGCGAGAAAGAAGAGCCAAGATGCGCCTGTGATATCAGCACATTGTTGTCAGATGCACATGTGATATCAGCACATTGTTATCAGATGCACATGTGATATCAGCACATTGTTATCAGATGCACATGTGATATCAGCACATTGTTGTCAGATGCACCTGTGATATCAGCACATTGTTGTCAGATGCACATGTGATATCAGCACATTGTTGTCAGATGCACATGTGATATCAGCACATTGTTGTCAGATGCACATGTGATATCAGCACATTGTTGTCAGATGCACCTGTGATATCAGCACATTGTTATCAGATGGGAGTATAAATCCTCTAAGTGGTACAAGAAGCTGACAATTTGTCTAATTGTGTAGCCCTGGAATTCACACTATACAGACCAGAATGGCCTCGAACTCACAGATATCTGGTTGCATTTGCCTCCCTAGCACTGGGTGCAAAAGCATGCACCACCATGCTTGGCCAGAAAATACCTATTTTTTCTCTAAAAGATGTATTGTGGACCCTAACTCATCAGCTGCCGAGCATACCTTCTCTCCTCTAAGTGTGGATTCATCAGGTTAGGGCAAGCTGCTTAGGGCTTTTGCCCTGGTGAGCACCAGGGGGGCTGGTTTCTGAGCCTGCCTCTGGGATTCTAGAAGTTTACCTCTAAAGTGAGGTGTGAAGGCCACACGTTCAAAGCACACTCCTCTTTCCCCTCAAGCCTTTGCTTCCCATAAAGGTTCAATTCCGTTTCTATTAGAAGGCTTAGCAAGTCCTAATTACTGTATTTATAAAAATTACATACAATTAGAGTGGGCTTCAGGAAGAAGGCCAATTGTCCCCCAGTGTGCACTGAAAAGCGCACTTTTCAAAGGACAAAAGATGCTACTGGGTATGGCTGTCGTGTGATATCCCCCCAGAGCCATTTTGGCTTTTTTTTAAGGGGGGGCGCTGAATATAAGTTGTTCCTGAGGCCTTTGTTCTGGTTTGAACTCAAACTGCTCTGTGAACAGCAGACTTTCTTCCTGGATTTGAGTGGGATGGTCGTTGCTCCTGCCTGAGCCGAGGGTTGGAACGGTGGTTTGCTCAGGGCCTTGACGCGCAGATTTCACTCATCTCAGGGGAAGATGAGGTCGTGGTTTGACAAGGATAGATTTGGAAACAAGAATCAGTGAGAGTATTCCATCACGAGAGATAAATGGGGACCCCAGAGCCTTTGAGCAGGTCCCTAGGCTGGGGACCTATCAAAACATATAGAGGTGATGTGGGGGTCCAGAAATCCCAGGAGCACCTGCTCCTCAAACCCCAGTCTCAAACCCCAAGAGCCCACAGAACGTCCACCAGAACTAGCAAGAAGCTAAGCCTGTCCATACCTACAGGTGTCCCTCACTCCCCTCCCCCCAGCCTCAAGTGAGTCACTCCATAGGCCACTTGCTTGTGATGGTTCTCTCTAGATTTGGAACCAACCAA
The DNA here is from genome assembly GCA_030674055.1 of Rhabdomys pumilio. Lineage (NCBI taxonomy): Eukaryota > Metazoa > Chordata > Mammalia > Rodentia > Muridae > Rhabdomys > Rhabdomys pumilio. The sequence continues at coordinate 228,684,045 of JANHMN010000002.1, forward strand.
CTAGGAGACACCTGTGGGTGCACCTCTGAGGGCGATACCAGAAAGGCTTAGCTGAGGAGAGAAGACCCAACTGTGTACTTGGGCAGCACTTTAGGCTGGGGACTGAAGGACAAAAGGGAGAACGAGGATGGGAGTGGAGCGCCAGCCTTCATCTCTTCTTCCCAACTCTGGATACAATGTACCCGCCTTGAGTTCCTGCTGCTGGGTCTCTCCAGCCGTGACAGACTGTACCCTCAAACTGCAATTCTTCCTTGAGTTGCTTTTGTCTGGCATTTTGTCTCAGCACTAAGAAAATCGACAACCTTGCCTGGACAGGTGGTAGCCGCACACCCTGCCAGGTCTTTGTCTGGTTTCTGTCCTCTGCTGGGGTCACCCACTTTGTCCACTTGCCCATACCCATGTGACTCACACTTGGGTCCTTTGCCCTGCCGTGCACTCCCTGCAGAACCCAGCGCCCTCTCTGAGCTCACAGGACAGCTGCTCCCACAGACTGCAGGCCAGTGTCTTGTATCCGGCTTGAATTAGATGTGTTCATTTTCTCCCCATTTCTCCAATGACAGGTATCAGTAGTCCTTGTGGCAGGGAGCCGTGTACTTCCATCCCATTGTCCTCTGCTTGTTGGAGTGTCTCTATCTGTGTAGCACGTATCGTACCTAGTACTCTCAGGCTGGAATTCCAACCAGGGGCAGGCACAGGGTTTTCTCTCCAGGGCGCAGGCGCAAACAGCGTACCTTCACTCCCTCACTCACTAGCTCACCTGCTCATACATTTAACCAGGGTTTTCATACCTGAGAGATCGTTCTTGATTTGGGGGGATGAAGACTCACAGAAATCCATGCCAGGAGCTAAAAGTGTGCCCATGCCTGTGGTCCAAGCACTTAGGCAAGACAGGAAGTTGGTGCATTTAAGGCCAGCCTGGGAGATACTGTGAGTTCGAGACTAACCTGGGATACATAAAAAGACCCCCCCCCCATCTCAAGTAACAAAACCAAACAACAGTCCAGTGCCCATGGAGTATCCTGTCAGGGGTTGGGGGGAATATTAGTAAGTAAAACATACTGGGTTGGCAAGATGCCTCTGAGGGTAAAGGTGCTTGCTGCCAATCCTGGTGGCCTGAGTTCACCCACATGTGGAAGAATCAACTCCCCCAATTTTTCTTCTGACTTCCACATGAGTGCTGTGGCACGCACAGAAGTATGGGTGCCATAAATAAAAATGTAAAAATTAAAAAAAAATCATAACATAGGCATGTGGTATGGACGCTCTCAGAAAAGGAGAAACCCGCATCTCGGGATGCTTGTGGTGCAGGAACGCTTCGGCTTCCAAGAGAGTCACCCGCAGTCAAAGGTTTGCTCAGGATCCACGAGGATGTTTGACGGTGCAGAAGTGTGCGGTCGGTCCCTCCTGAAGGTGGCGCTGCTGAGCACTGCTGCCCGACACCTGACTCCCGGAAGAAGAGGGACTGTAGCAAGCAGGGTACGCCCTCTGCAGTCACATTCTGCCCATCCCCAGGGCTTCAAGCCTGGGTAATTCATTCCGAGCCCTGAAAGATCCATTTCCTTCCAAACGTCCTGGTTCCATTCATTTCTCAGGAGCAAATGTATTTATTGCTTGGATTTAATGCTGCTGTCTCTTTATCCTTCATCTGCAGCCTCAGGCACTTCGATCTTTCCTTAGCCTTGTTTGCTCCAGGTTTCACAGACACCTTCTGCTAAGATCCAAAGCTCTCGGGTTCCACTGTCCCCTGGTGCTGCCTCAGCTATAAGGTGGTAATACCGTATGCCTCTCCTTGTGATGGCTAAGTAAAATAGCACTTGTACCTAAGACCACAGGTTTCACCTGTGTCTGGGCGATATACGCATCAAAAAATGATGATATTTCATATGCAGCTGAAACTGACATGAACAGGATGTGTTTGATGTGACGGTCTAAATGTCAGACGTGTCACAGAGTGTATGTGTGTCATCACAGTAGGTAGCAGTGACAGTAATGGGGTGGAGTGGCTGGTGTGCTCTGATAAGGGGCTCCCTCCTTCATCCCTCTCTTTTCCCTCATCCCTCCCTCTCCCTCCCCCTTTCTTTCCTTCCTCCCTCTCTCCCTCCCCTTGCCCCTTCCCTCTCTTCTGTCTCCTCTCTCCATCTTCCCTCCCTTCCCTCCCCTCTTCCTTCCTCCCCACCCCCCCCCATCTCTTTTTTGAGACACTGGTTCCTAACTCACTGCGTCTCCAAGGATAAGCATGAGTTTCTGATCCTCTTTGGGTGCTGGGATTGTAGGTGTGCACCGGGTTTGGTTTATGTGGCCCTGGGGATGGAACCCAGGACTTCGTGCATCCTAGAGACACTGCCTATCAACTCCAGCTGTCTCCAGATCTAGAGACCTCCCCTATCTCTTTGAATATGTGTGTTTGTGTGTACAGACATGTTTGTGAGTGTGCAGGTATATGTATGTGTGTGCTTGTGTGTCGGTAGCCGGCATTCGAAGATGGCGCCGACTTCCTGCCTGCCTCATCAGACTTTTCTGGTAAACAAGTATTCTGCACGATTCTGGCGTGTACCCCTCCCGAGTGGGTATATGCTAATGAGGTATTGAGGCCTTAGCCAATCCTTGCATGGCAACCCCTGCTCCTCTATATAAGCAGCACTCTCCAGCTGCTCCCGTAGAATGCACTAAGAGTTCCTACAATAAAGGCTGTTGAGAAGAATCCAACCGTGTTGCGTCTGCTTGCTGGTCGGGTGGGTGACACTTGTGGAGGCTAGGAACAACGTTGAGTCTCATTCTTCAGGCATTATCTACCTTGATTTCTCTTTAAGGCCTGGAACTCCCTCACTGACCTGGAACTTGCTGATTCAGCTAGGCTGGCCATCCAGCAAGATCTGTCTGTCTCTGCCTGATCAACTTTCTCTGACTGTACCTGCCCCTCCCTCTGCTCCCCCCACCCACCGTCCCCTGCCTCAGCCTCTCAGCCTTTGCATGCCCCACAGTAGCATGAGAATGTACACAACCACGATTTCATTAACATGGGTTCTGTGGATTGGTTTTGGGTTCCTCTCGATCCAAGGTGAGCACTTTGGTGACTGAGCTGTTGTCCCTGCCCAGGACATGTCACCTCCTTAACCATGACACTGAATGGCAAGCTGCCAGGAATTTTGTAAGAATTGTACATTCCACAAATGGTAATGTGCGTGTAAATGTCTGTTGGAAAATATGAGGAGACCGTAATGTACTGGAAGTTTAATCGGCGCCATGTTCTGATTTTGTTCGTTTTTCATCTAATGAGGAAAATTGTCAGTTTCTTGCAATGTAGGGTTTGAATAGGACTGGCCCCACAGACTCGTGTGAGGGGGAGTAGCACTATTAGGAGGTGTGGTCTTGTTGGAGTGGGTGTGGCCTTATTAAAGGAACTGTGTCACTGGGTGGGGGGGGAGGTTGAAGTCTCCTATGCTCAAACTGTGCCCAGTGTGCTACACATTCTCCTGCAACTTTGGATCAAGATGTAGAGTTCTCAGCTCATGCCTGCTTGCTTGCTGCCATGCTTCCCGCAATGGTGATAATGGGTTAAATCTCTGAACCTGTAAGTCAGCCCTGATTAAATGTTTGCCTTTATAAGAGTTGGTTTGGTCATGGTATCTCTTCACAGCAGTAAAACCCTAACTAAGGCAACGCAGATAACAAGGATTCCCCAAATACTGTGTGTACGGGAGCTTCCCGAGGTAGAGTATAAAGAGCCAACATGGCGCTTCACACGCTTTTCTGTCTAGCTACTGTGAGCATTTTAAAGGAGAGGCAGTAATGATGTTGGTTAAGAGCTCTGGCTTTAGGTTCCAGCTCTGGTGCACACTAGCTGTGTGACCTCGGACAATCCCTTTACCTCTCTGTGGACCAATTCCCTCTCTTCTAGAGTGGGGCCAGTCCTGTCAGCTCTCCCATCAATCGGGGAGTCAGTAGAAGACACAGCACAGTGGCTTGGCATGGTTGATGCTCGGTACCTGTCAATCAACAGTATTGGCATTGTCAGGCTTTGCCGTAACCAGGAAGAATTTGCTTGTAGCCATTAACACTTGCTTTCCTGTCCTCATGGTCCCACAAGGAAGGCTGGGACCAACAAACTTTTTAAAAGCAGCCTTAATTAATTATTAATTAATTAATATAAAACCCCTTATATGGTAGCCACAGCTGGAGCCTGGGTCCTCTGAATGGAGACTCTAGTGTGGGTTTTTAAAAAGATTGCTGGTGAATTCTTGATAAGGAGACTTGGTGAACACAGTCTTTCCAGGGGTCAGGGGTCAGGTAGCTGTAGGTCTTGGAGATGCCATCCAAGGTGGCCTTGGCAAAGTTGCTCAGGATGGCAGTGCAGCCCCTGGCTGATCATCATTAGCTTCTTGGGCACAGGGGCAGAGCAGATGGCAGTGTTTCTGGGGCAGGGATGAGATGCAGTGAAACAGAGCCACATGGCCTGTCACTCTGAACAGAACAGTGTGAGGCTTGCTAGTCTTTGGACAACAGCCTCTTTGGACAGGGACTCTGGGAAGCTTGGTCAAGATGATGGCCCCTTGGATGCTGGCCACCTCCTTGGAGCACCTAACATCAAAACCAACATGACCACTGTAGTCCCCAATAGCCTTGTAATCTGACAAGAGCCTTGAACCTGGTCCACTGGCCAACCCATGTCTGCTTCTGCTCTGGCAGACTCTTTAATACCTCATCTTTTAGAGATGCACCCAGGAACATGTCAATTATCTCAGTCTCCTTAATGGGCAGGGAGAACAGGTAGCATCTCCTCTAGGGACTTGATCTTTCCGTCCTTGACTAGACATCAGCTTGATGATGGGAATCCACTCCTTGTCCTCACATTTACCTGCCTGATCTCTGCAGCCTTGGCCATGGCTCAGATCTGCCAAATCCTCATTGGAAGCACCACCTCCTCCTAAGCCTGGCTCTCCAGGTCCCCTGGGTCCTCCTACGCACCAGCCCCATCCACCATGTGGTGTTTTCTCAAAGTGGAAAGAAAGCTTTAAATCATGAGTTCTCTGGGGCTGGGGAAATGGCTCCATTTGTGAAGAGTCTTCCATGCAAGTGTGAAGACTGAGATAGTGTCCCCAGAACCCAGATAAAAAACTGGGCATGCCTGAAATTCCAGTGCAGAGGAGGTAAAGACAGAAGGATCCCCGGGTTCCCTGACTGGATAGTCTGTCTGAATTGGTGATCTCTGGGTTCTGGGAGAGACTCTGCCTCAACAAATACAATGGCAAATAACTGAGGAAGACCCTCAGTGATGGTCACACACACACACGCACATCCATGCATACATACTCTGCATTAATGAATGGATGGGTGGATGGATGGGTGGGTGAGTGGATGGATGGATGGGTGGGTAAATAGATGGATGGATGGATGGATGGATGGATGGATGGATGGATGGATGGATGGGTAGATGGATAGATGGATGGATGAGTGGATGGGTGGATGGATGGATGGATGGATAGATGGGTGGGTGAGTGGATGGATGGGTGGATGGATGGATGAGTGGATGGGTGGATGGGTGGGTGGATGGATGGGTAGATGGATGGATGGATGGATGGATGAGTGGATGGATGGGTGGATGGATGGATGAGTGGATGGGTGGATGGATGGGTGGATGGATGGGTGGATGGATGGATGGATGGATGGATGGATGGATGGATGGATGGATGG
>JANHMN010000002.1:228691564-228705757 GCA_030674055.1 Rhabdomys pumilio
CAGACACACCTGCACTCAGACACACCTGCACTCAGACACACCTGCACCCAGACACGCCTACACTCAGACACACCTGCCCCCAGGCACACCTGCCCCCAGGCACACCTGCACCCAGGCACACCAGCACCCAGGCACACCTGCACCCAGGCACACCTGCACCCAGGCACACCTGCACCCAGGAACACCTGCACCCAGGAACACCTGCACCCAGGAACACCAGCACTCAGAAATCACTCTCAGCACAGAGTCTGGAGCACAGTGGAGGAATGTGGAGGGCAGGAGGAGATACTGAGAGTAAAACCTGGACGGGTCAGGGCCCTACAGAAGGTGGAGTCTTGCCAGTGTGATTGTCCTAGCAAGTGTTCCAGGGTACAGATGTGTTTGAGTGCAGGTGTGTCCGAGTGCAGGTGTTCCTGGGAGCAGGTGTGTCTAGGTGCTGGTGTGTCTGGGTGCTGGGAAGAAACTTTGAGCGTCACATTATAATTTCCTGCTCAACCTCAGCCCCAGTGATCATCAAGACGTTTGGATGTCTTTTGTTAACAACCAGCTATCTCAGGGGTCGTCTGCTCTACCTGTCTAGAAACAGTTGGCAGGCAGAGAGGTCCTGGCTGCTTTCTTTTTCTCTGGATGCTGGACCTGACAGAAGCAGCAGCAAGTGGCGCCCTCTAGTGGCAAAGGCCTTGCTAGGCCTGGGTATGGGGGATCTTGAGGTTATGAATGGACAACCTTGGCCTAAAGACTTGGTGGCTCTGTGCTCTGGCTCCTCACGGTCTTTCATTCTTCTTTCGTCCCAGGGTTCTGGGGCAGCTGCTGCTGTGACTGGGGCAGTCACAGCTCCCTTGCCCAGTACCTGGACTGCAGTCTGCTCCCTGGGGCATAGATTTCATGTGGCAGCTCCTGATTGTGCAGGGCCAAGGTCTGTCTTTTCATCTGCCTGCTAGAAAGTTCTATTCATGTAAGATCAAGATTAAGACTGAAGCCAGGCGGTGGTGACACACGCCTTTAATCCCAGCACTTGGGAGGCAGAGGCAGGCGGATTTCTAAGTTCGAGGCCAGCCTGGTCTACAGAGTGAGTTCCAGGACAGCCAAGGCTACACAGAGAAACCCTGTCTCTAAAAACAATACAAAACAAAAACAAAAACAAAAAAAAAAGATTAAGACTGAATAACCATCCTTGGGAGCAAAGGTAAGATGGCTCAGTGGGTAAACGTGCTTGCCACCAAGTCTGATGACCTGAGTTCAAACCCCAGGACCCACACAGGGCAGAAAGAGAGACCTGTTACACACACTCTCTCTCTTTCTCTCTCTCTCTCTCTCCCTTTCTTTTTCCCTCTCCCTCTCCCCTCTTCTCTCTCTCCTCCTTCCCCTCTCCCCTCCCTTTCTCTCCTCACAAGCACACACACATACTCACATACAAAAATGCAATGCAAAAAATTTAAAAAAGAAAATTTGACAACAGGTGACATTCTTCCTCTTAAAAACACAGAAGCACTGGAGTAAGGACAAAATGTCAACTAATTAATGTTTTGTTTGTTACCATGAAAAGCCTGCCATGCTCCAGTCGCTCAGCTCCTTCCGCCTCCAGTTGCAGTCGCTCAGAGAGTGATTCATCTCCTAGCGTTCTAAACATTCCCAGCCCGGCCCCGAGCTGCACAGCATGTTTAAGTCTCATTTGTCCCCCAGCCGCAGCCTTTGCTGGAGTGTGTGGGGCGGAAGGCTTTGACCTGGGCCAAGGCTATGTGTGTACAGAATTGTTAATGTGTGTGCCAGAGCTTCAGGCTGAGGCTGGGAGTCAAGACCACCTTTCCAGAGCCAGGAGTTCTGTCACCCTGGAGAGGCAGCAGGAGAGGACCCTGGGGAAGGCCTAGGAGAACTCCAAAATAGCCTGTACCTTTGTGGTGTGTTGGGATGTCTGTTGGTGCAAGGCAAAGGAGGGATATGGCCAGCTCAGCTTCTGCAGGTGCCCAGGGAAAGAGGGGTCTCAGGAATGGAGAGTGTGTGTGTGTGTGTGTGTGTGTATGTGTGTATATGTGTGTGTGTGCATATGTGTGTGTATGTGTATGTATGTATGTGTGTATGTGTGTGTGTACATGTGTGTATGTGTGTGCACACATGTGTGTGCATGTGTATGTGTGTGTATGTGCATGTGTGTGTGCACATGAATGTGTGTGTATGTGTGTACGTGCGTGTGTGTGTATGTGTGTATGTGGAGGGTATATATGTGTGTGTATGTGTGTGTGGGGGGGGGGTATATATGTGTGTGTGTATGTGTGTGTATGTGTGTGTATGTGGGGGGTATATATGTGTGTGTGTATGTGTGTGTGTGTGTATGTGGGGGGTAGATATGTGTGTGTATGTGTGTATATGTGGGGGGTATATATGTGTGTGTATGTGTGTGTATGTGTGTGTGTGTGCATATGTGTGTATACCCTTTGTTGACTTTGTATTTGTCACAGGCCACCACCTACCTCGGCAGCTGACCCTGCCCAGTGCTGAGCTGGGGAGTCAGACTGTTGAGTTATAGCTGCCGGGCTTTTTTCTGGAGCCCTCATAATAAAGATGAATGAGCTGCCTGCTCCGAGTTAGGAACGCCTTCGGAGCAAGGCTCTTTCTCTTTCTTATGTGCATTATGGAGAGAAATTATCTTAATCTAAAAAAGAAAAAAAATCACAGAAAGTCTAAGAAATGTGTGGGCCAGTCCTCCAAAAAAGGAGGGAGTCAGGCTGGGGGAGTGTGAAAGAATGTTCTAGAACCTTTTGAGCTCTCTAGCTGTTGTGAGAACTTGGGGCTGAGGACGGTCTTACCTTGCCATCCCATGGCCTGAAGCTCTAGCCCCCATCCCCACCTGGAAACAGGGTAATTAAACCGGAAAGAGGAAAGAGGAAAGAGGAAAGAGGAAGTGAGGGCGAAACTCTAGTCCATGGCTCTGAAGAGTCCATGGCCCTATGCTCAGTCACTATCTATGAATGCAGTAGAGGCCTCTCAGGATTTAGGAAGGGAGGGCTGCCTTCTGTAAGGCAGGACCCTCTAGAGCAAACGCTCAAGTGCCGGGCACATCAATATGTAGGGGCCAGTGTTTGTGTCACAGCCTGAGCTGACTGCAGTGCCCCCCCTCCCTGTGAAACACTAACCTCTAACCTCCCCAGCCCTCTCGGGGGCTGCAGTGCTCTCTAGAGTACCTGGGCTCAGTGAGGCCACTTCGCTCATGTCAACCTGCTCGTGGGGTGGCAGGAACTCCACATCACTCCTCGGGAACCCAAGCAGTTTGTCCAGGGGCACACAATCAGGAAGGGTGAGTGGGGTGCAGGGCCCTAACCTAAGTCTTCCAGCCCCAGCTGATCTGTCTTTCTATGGGAGATTCTGATGGGGCTGTAACGTGACACCTGAGCTTCAGGGCTTTGCAAAAACAGTTTGCCTCCCAAACCCTTCCTTAACATCCACCCAGAAGGGACAGTCTGTGAGCACAGCAGCCCAGGGTCACCTGGCTACAGACCTCAAGTGGTTCTGGAAAACCAGGGCATGTGGGATTTGGGTCCTCTGGCCTGAGTACATACATAACAAGGTGCCTGCAGCATCCCACCATGCCACACCTCTCAGCTTCCTCCTCTCGGTTGCCCCATTCCCCCGGCCCCCAAGGGACAACCAGAGGACCAGCCTCTTAGGCCCTGTGGCTTGATGCCCAGGGCCCCAGATATCTACATTTGGGTCATTTTGCGCCTACGTCTATAGTTCTTCAGTTACAGCGTGTTGTGACTGGTTCCTTTGGAGCCTTGGGCTGAGGTCATTGCTTTTGGGTGACAGGGTGTTATCCCCAGGGGAATCTCCTCTGCCACCTTGCACTGTGTGACAGAAAAGATGACAAGGGGTAGCAAGTCCCCTTCTCACATCTCAGCTTTTAACAGGAGCTGTTAGGGCCAGAGCCTGAGTCTGACGGCTCTAAAATCAGGATTTGCTGCCCCTCCTCACTGTGCCAATTAAAGAGGCAGGCCTCAGTGGGAAGCAGAGGAAGGAGGTTTACTCAGGGTGGCCACATTGGGAAAAGAGCCAGTGGAGAGGTAGCAGACACCCCAAACTCCATCTTCAAGGTCCCCCTGAGGTTTAGGTTATAGAGGCCCAGAGGTCTGCACCACTGAGCAGGCCTGGTCAACGTGTGTCCCACACATCACTGACCCATCTGTCTGGATTCCAGTCTCCTCTGAAAGGTGATCTGGGCTGCTGGAAAACTGTGTGGGAGGCCAGCCCCCCTGACTGGCACCAGGCTCTAGGCTTTTCCTTCTCACAGCCTGAGAATCTCCTGAAATTCTTCTGCAGAAACCCTGCCCAAACCCCATGAGGGCCAAAGAGAGACACAGTATCTTTTTAGAATATTTTCTCTCCTACCAGCAGGGTGACAGTCTCACTCACTGAGGCCTGGGGAGGAGGTACCGAGATGTGTATCTGGGCCCATTTCCTAAAGGAGAAAATTGATGCAGGAGGAAAGGTTTTGGAGTCAGGTCTGGATCAGGGTCTCCTGTTGTGGCCTTGGTGCAGGGACTTTCCTCATAACTGTAGAATTGACTTCTGATCCCAGAGATGGACAGAGACCAGTATGCGGTCATCTAGCAGGGTATTATCAGCAGACGTTACCGAGAGCACACGGAGCCCAGACAAGTCTTTGAAACCTCAAAGCCTACCCTGTGTCCCATCTGCCCCAACAAGGCCACACCTCCTAACCCTTCCCAAATAGTTCCACTAACTCGAGACCAAGTATTCAAACATGTGAGCATATGGGAGTCATTATCAAACTACCACATCCTCCTTTTGTGTGCATGCACAGGGGTAAGTGCATGTATGTGCACATACGTGTGCGTGTCTGTGAATGGACATCCATGTGTACATGTGTGACCAGATGACTTCCATTAGGGTTATTTCATGAACACAGCCAGTGGCTACAGCTCTTCCTTCCCTATCAACCAATCCTCAGGGGCTGGTGAGGACACAGTGTGAGTCTCTCTCCCCTCCATGACAAAGAGGATGGTGACGGCTCCAACTTGCGGTGTCCTGCGCGGGTTAGCCCTACTGCTGAGTTCAAGAGTACCGTGGTCACAATGCCAGAGGTCAGTGTTCGGTGACACTCTGCTTCTCCTCTGCTCTTGCAGTCTCTCTGTCCCTTCCTCCCCGATGCTCCTTGAGACAGATGGTCCACTTACGGCAGAAGACTCAACAGTCACTTATTCACGAGCCTTTGACTGGGTCTCTGATATTACCACTGCCCATTGCAAAGTATAGCTTCTCTGACTGAAGCTAATGGTTGCCCTTGTTACACCACAACTTACTGAAGACAAGTCTCTCCATCAGCCGGCATAACACCTTCTCTCCCATGATGACAACTAGCCAGCAGGAAGGAAGCTTCCGGACAGTGCCAGCTTGGTTTCTCTTCATCCTACAAACAGGGCTTGTGACAGCCTCAGGAACAGGGTCTTGCCATCGACTTCCGGTTGAGCAGCCAACAGATGTAGCAACCGCCTGTATTGTTTTGGGGTCTCTGGAGCCTCCTTGACCAACAACAGCTCACCGGGAGGTAGTCCACCACGACACTGGGATTTTCGTGCATTAGTCCATGGCTTCTGGGTACAGCTTTATCTATTCTCAGAGGGTACCTAGAACATGACTGCTTACCCTCACTCCCCCGGAGGACATTAATAGAATGATTCTTGGTCAAGAATTGGCCCAGCTTGGTATTCTACCCACCATGCCTCACATGCCTCATGCCTCCACCCTCTAGGTGGCAGCACCTCTGGCCTCTGCCCACAAGGAGTTGTCTGAGGACCACATCCTGGGCTGCTTTGCTGTGAGATTACCCAGTTACTGATAGTGGCTCAGGTCAGTCCCTATTGGTGCTATGATGGATGCGACCACTTTAGTACACGCCTTTGGGGAACGCGTTTCTGCCCCATGGATACCCAGGACTGTTGTGGCATCCACACTCCATGATGCTCAGATTAGTTATCTGCCCACCGGGCCTGACTCATTCTTCAGAGCCTTGCCTTCTGGTGTGGTGAGTCACCACAGATGTTAGCTGTCAGGTGACTATTAACTAGCTTTCTGGAGCTGCAAGCAAAATATATGCAAGAACTTGAAAAGAGAGATTCTCTAGTTTCGTTCACAGGCTCAGAGGTCATCCCGTGGTCCTGACCTTTGTTGACTCTGACCTGCAGTGAGGCACTGGAGGCACTGGAGGGACAGAGCATGGGGGGGGGGAGGAGGCTGACTGTCTCCCAGAAGACAGGAAACAGAGAGATGACCCAGGATGACAGACAGCTCTCAAGGACCCACCCCCGGTGATGTACTTCCTGTAGCTAGACCCCGCCTCCCAAAGTTTCTAGAACCTTCCAACTAGGGATCAACCCTTCAACTCATGAGTCTTTAAGGTTTTTCATATCCACACGGTGACAAGAGTCATGGCACAGGTCCCTTGCCTCAGCCAGACATTATAGTTGACCCTCGGCAGGCTGCTCTACCAGCTGCCACGGCTCGTGGCTATGGCCACACTTTTCCACTTCCATAGTGAGCTCTATGTCCTGATGTGGCTGTTGAAGCCACACGATGCAGCCATGGCTTCCACAGATCTCTCATACTGTCTTTGTCTCTCTAGAAGACCTGCCAATCAAGCGAGAATCTGGTTTTCTACCTAAGCTGCAAGGTATTTTTACAGCAGGTGGGATGGTCTCCTCCCCAAGTCATTTTCCTCCCAGCTGTCCTGCATGCCCCTCCGATGTTAAGGATGTTGGTGGGTGGCACGAGTCACCACCGGAGGCTTACCATGTTGCAGCAGATGGCATTTCATGTCTTTAGAATCTCCCCATGTATTTTAACTGCTTTTCTGTTGCTGTGATAAGACACTGCTTCTCGTGGAAGGAAAGGTTTATTTGTGGCTTACAGTTCAGGACAGAGAAAACACTGTCACCTCTATGGTGGGAGAGCTTGGCAGCAGACAGCCTGACGAGGAGAGCAATTCCCCAGCGCTCACATCCTAAGCTACAAACAGGAAGTACAGGGAGTGAACTGGGAAGTGGTGCGACTCTTGGAAACCTCAAAGCTTGCCCCCAGTGATGTACTTCCGGCTGCAAGGCTACACTTCCTAAACCTCCCCAAACAGCGCTGCCAGCTGAGGAACGAGTATCCCAATGTCCCAGAGTGCAGAGGACTCTCATCCTGAAGCCCAGGCAGAGCTTCTTAGACTGTGAGCTTCTTCGACTGTGAGCCAAGAGAAATCCTTTCCCCTGAAGTTGCTCTTGTCAGGTATTTTCATAGCAATAAGAAAAGTAACTGATGAGACTCAGGGGACCCCACCAGTGACAAGAGAAGCTGCCAGCAAGAAGCACCCCACCAGACATAGCCCCTTGGCCATGGCTTCCAGAACTAAGAGCCAACACACCTCGATTGTATAAACTGCCTGAGTATCAGGGACAGCACCCAGCAAGACCCTCACACTGGTGTTGTGCCTGTGTCCCCTCCCCGGCCCTGCTCCAGGCCTGTGGAGAGGGGACAAGGAAGAAACATTCTTGTTACTGTCTATGTCTCTCTTCTCTCCAAAACTCTTTATGTAGTTCAGAGAAGCACATTATTTCAAAGACCCCACCCACCCACCCCCAGCTGTGGCCGGGAGTCTTCAATGAAGCATTTTGAAGTCCCCTCTCCTGGGCTGAAGCATATCTTGACATGCTTCTTGACATGCCCCACCGTCCCCCATCTGCTCTTCCTGGCTGCTGCTTCTGTGTTGTCTTGTAAATATATGTGCCATACTATGGCTGATGTAGCCAAGGCTCACCTCAAACTCAAGGTAATTCTCCTGACTCAGCCTCCTGCCTCAAGCATTTCTTCCTGGCTTAAGTATGATGCTGGAGTTCCTGTCCAGGCAGGAAGTCTCCCCTGAACTCCTGGTGAGGCTACTGCTATGCCATCCCAGGGACTATATTTACCAAGATACAGCTAGCCCGTGGAGGTGAGACTGCGCCCTATCTGCTTCTGGGGTCCTTAGGTGTCTTCGCTGCAGGATTCATCCCCATTCTGTCACCAAAGAGTGCATTTGACTCCCTTGGACAGAATTACTCCACCTGTCACCTCCACACTGACTGTGGCCATGTGGCTCAGTACTGTGTCTTGTATTTATCTTCTCAGGAAAGTGTGACCAGAGGCTCATCTGCGTCAGTGTCCCCATTGCTGCTGGGCGGCCCTGCTGAAGAAGCCTTAGGAACCTCGTGCCAAGGAAGCAGTAGAGAAATGTCTAGGTTTACATACCCCTAGAGCAGAGGCTCCCAACCTTCCCAATGCTGTGACCCTTTATGTCCTCAGGTTGTGGTGACCCCCAACCATAAAACTATTTTCATTGCTACTTCGTAGCTATAATTTTGCTGCTCTTATGAATCGCGATGTAAATATCTGAAATGCAAGCTCTCTGATACGGGACCCCTGTAAGAAGGCTATTGATGCCCCCCACCAGGGGTCGCAATCCACAGGTTGAGGACTGCTTCCCTCGAGCATCTTGTACCACTGGGCTTCCAGGCCTCACCAGTCACCCTTAGAGTCCATCTGAGTCAGTCTTGGGAGCTCACCAGTGGGGACATATTGACCCTTCTGCCCTCCAGTCCTCTACCAACCGGAAGACCAGAGACTGACAAGTCAACATGCAAGATCAGCAGGGGAAGGGCCTGGGGTCAGTGCAGATCTTGAAACCTAGCAGGCCCCCAGGCAGAGGGGGCACACAAGGGATGGCGTGGGCCAGGGCTTAGCTGATCACAAGAGAAGTTCTGTCTGCCACAGAGAGTGTAGGAGGTAAGGGCAGAAGAATTCGGGGTTCTCTAGAGTCACAGAGCTTATGGAATGTCTCCATATTAAGGGAATTTATTGTAATGACTTACATCATGCAGTCCTGCTAACCCGACAATGGGCAGCTGTGAACGGGAAGTCCAAGAATCTAGTAGTTGCTCAGTTCCATGAGGCTGGTTGTTTCAGCTGCTCTTCTGTATAAGCTGGAATCCTGAAGAAACAGGTTCCAACAGATGTGCTGGCGAGTAAGTGCAAGCAGGAGAAGAAGATTGAATCCTCTTTCTTCCAATGTCCTTATGTAGGCCTCCAGCAGAAAGTGTGACCCAGATTAAAGGTGTGTACCACCACTCCTGGATTTGGAATTTGCTCTGTCACAGGCTGGCCTTGAGTTCAAAGATCTGCTTGCCTGTGTCTCCTGGGATTAAATGTGTCTACTACCCTGCCTGGGCACACGCTTTTCATGACCACTATGTCTCAAGATCTGGATCACAAGTGTGCCCTCCATTTCTGGAATATAGTCATTTCCGATGTCGTCAAGTTGACAACCAGGAATAGTCATCACGGCCACACTGCTGCTGGCCATAGGCAGGCCTCCCTCTGGGGACTGGGCCAGCTGGGAGGGAGGGCAGACATGTCAAGGTGTGACTAACTACCAGTTCATAAGCCTGGACAGCAATGCCACAGCCAAAGAACAACAGGCTGGTAGGCTGGAGAAGCCACAGGTCCCAGGCTTGAATGAGGACAGCAGGAACGTGAGCCATCTGGACACTTCCTTGTTCAGCATCCCCGAGCCTGGCACAGGGAGGCACGCACACAGTTGCTGGGTGAATGGACAAAGGGGAGGAGGCTCTCCGTTCCCAGCATCGGCTGCTTATGAAGCAGATGAAGCCGGCTTATAAAAGCTCAGGAAATGTGTAAATTCAGCCCGCAGTTCAGTTACTGAAGAGGCATCCTAAAATAGTGATGCCTACATGTCTTTTTTTTTTTTTTTTTTTGGTTGACAGTCTGTGTGAGCATATGGGGCCAGTAGGGCAGCGTTGCCACCATCAGAAAATTGAATTCTTTATCCTCTGCTATGGCGTGTCTCTCATGGCCCAGTGTGGCTGCACCAGCTCCTGCCATCGTATCTGCACTCTGACCATTTCCACTGCTTGTCAACCAACGGCAAAGGGTTAAAAACTAGGACTTTCCCTTAAGGGAAGACCCAAAAGCTGTGCACAGTCTCCGGTCACTTGCTCTGGACGGTCTTCTTGGGAGGCTCCATACAGCGTGGGAATAGCTGGGCGTGCTAACTTCAACCTAGATGAGGTAACTCCAGTTTAGCAAGAGGGTTCTCTCTCATGGGAGAGGCGACGTGAAGATGGGGCTCAGCCTTTCCTGTGTGATTTGGAGCTATGACAGTTGTGGTTTGTTTTGTTTTGTTTTGTTTTGTTTTGTTTTGTTTTGTTTTGTTTTGTTTTCCGAGACAGGGTTTCTCTGTGTAGCCCTGGCTGTCCTGCAACTCACTCTGTAGACCAGGCTGGCCTTGAACTCACTCACCTGCTGCTGCCTCCTGAGTAGTGCTGGAGTTAAAGGTGTGCACCACTACCACCTAGAGAGAGTAGTATTTTTTTTTTTTTTAAATAAACCATTTTTATTTTTGTGTGTTTGGGAGTTTTACTTGCTCCTATCTGTGTCTTACGCATCACATGGGTGCCTGGTGCTCCTGGAGGCCAGAAGAGGGCGCTGGATCCCTCAAGCAGGAGTTATAATTGTGAGCTGCCACGTGGGTGCTGGCAAAGAAACCCAGGTCCTCTGGGTGGACAGCCAGTGCTCCTAAACACTGAGCCGTCTCTCCACTTCTCAGGGAGTACATTTTAATCTTTATCTAAATCCACGTGGCTGCATTCATGGTTCTTCATAGATTGTTCTCTGCACAACTGTGTGTATAAAACATTTAATAGTAATGAAATACACTATCCCGGGAGAGTCACCCTCCTGACTCTTGATTTTCTGTCATATATGATGCTGGGCCTCATCTGTGGGGAGGGTTCTAAGAACGCAGAGCCTGCGCTCGTCCGTGTGAGGATGTGCGCTCTTGGCCTAAAGCCAACATTGAACTGTGTGGAGCCGAAAGGGAGACTGCACCAGATCTGAATAATAGGATTTGGCTGTTATTTCCTGACGAGAAACCTTTCCCAGGCTAGCATCAGCAGCTGGTGTGTGTCAGGCTCTCTCTGAGTTTCCAGCTAGCTCATCTGGCATTTTAGCGTTGTGATGTGATGACATTGTTATCTAAGCCCCAAGAACCATGCCATCAAGTGAGAGGCAACCACTGAGTTTATGGAAGCCTAGAGTGGCAAACACAGACCTCCAGTGGACAGGCAGGTATGGGGTCCTGGGAGAGAAGCAGGTTAAAAGGTCACATGGACAGCAGAGGGGTGTTCTGGCTTTAGTGGGCCATCACCACTGTCCAACCCTTCCTGTCCCTACCTGGAGGGGATGTGCCTTGTGAGACATCCTCCCCCTACAGAGACACAGAAGCCGACTCCACAGGGAATTGCAGAGTCTGGGAAAGGGTGATCTGTTGTTCCTAGTTTGTTCTGAAACAGGGTCTCACTGTGCAGCCCTGGCTGGCCTGGAACTCGCTGTGCAGACCAGGCTGGCCTCAGACTCACAGATCTCTCTGCCTGTTTCTGTTTCCCGAGTGCTGGGCTCAAAGGCAAGCATCACCGAGTCCAGAAATGATTCTGTTTTTACATTGACAATATACATCATGGGGTGACCCTGCTGGAATTAATGTTCATCTAGATCAATGATCCTCAACCTTCCTAATGCTGCGACCCTTTAATACAGTTCCTCATGTTGTGGTGACCCCAACCATAAAATTATTTTCGTTGCTACTATGTAAATGTAGTTATTTTTGTTCCCAACTATACAGCTGTAACTTTGTCACTGTTACAACTGTTAGTTTAAATCTCTGTATTTTCCTATGATCTTAGGGGATTCCTGAGAAAGCGTTATTCGATCCCCCAAAAGGGTCACAATCCACAGATTGTGAGCCACTGATCTGTTGATCCAGAGTGTCTGGCCACCCGAGTTCCCCTGAAGTGTGGAGGGAGTTGCCTTGCTAGGTCTGCATGAAAGATCAGCAAGACATCCTGGAGCTAGGCTTGTGAAGGACAGATCCTTCTGGTGCCAGCGAGGGTCTTCTCTCCTCATCCACCTTGAAGCTCCACTCACCCAGCTGAGTCCCACACCAAGGTAGGACTGAAGCCTGTTCAAACTGGAACCCAGGACAGCAGGGTGACACCTTGACCCTCAGCTTCAAGCCAACACCTTCAGAGGTGATGGTTTGTATACGCTTGCCCCAGGGAGTGGCGCTATTAGAAGGTGTGGCCTTGTTGGAATAGGCGTCTCACTATGGGTGTGGGCGTTAAGACCCTCATCCTAGCTGCCTGGAAGTCAGTATTCTGCTAGCAGCCTTCAGATGAAGATGTGGAACTCTCAGCTCCTCCTGCACCATGCCTGCCTGGATGATAATGGACGGAACCTCTGAACCTGTAAGCCAGCCCCAATTAAATGTTGTCTTTTATAAGACTTGCCTTGGTCATGGTGTCTGTTCACAGCAGTAAGCCCCTAAGACAGTAACCCACATCCGATCTCCAGGGCTCAGATCTGAGCTCACCAATGAGCATCCTCCCTAAGACTGCCCAGGGGAGACCCTGGCTGGTAAATGCCACATAATTAATGAGGTTACCTCTGCTCATGTCATTGTGCCTGGGAAACAAACCTGAGCACACGTGAGGAGTGAGTACAGTCCAGTGAAGGACACTGGAAAGGCTCGGTGGATCAGCTCCAATGGGGATCCTTGTCCTGTCTCTGAGGGGAGCCTGTGGGTGTCTATGGGTAGCTACTCTTCCCTTCTCCATAGCTTTCTGCTGGGAAACAAGTTGACCCCTCCCCTTCCATTCACACTGGGTCCTGATTGGCTCCTTCACAGGGTCCATTTTCTCATGTGGTTATTGGCTCACAAGCAAGTACCTTGAGCCGTCAATCAGTGTACATCTGGTCTCAGGGATGGGAACCTGGAAAAGTATAACCACTGGGTGCCCATGGAGGATGCTGGGAACTCACAGTGGAAAGAGAGGGTCACAGATGGCATGGTTAGAGCCATGAGTGAACCATGAGGTTTATGGGTCATTTAGCCTATTGAGATAAGGCCGGCCTGTGTAGTCTAGGCTGGTCTCGAACTCATGATCCTCCTGCCTCAGCCCCCTGAATGCTGGGGTCCCAGGCATGTGCCACCAGCGCTCTGAGGCTGGATTTTACTGTGTTTTCTGTTTACACAAAGCTGCAGCCTGTGGCCATATTTGGCTATTGACCCTATACCCTGCCCCACTGCAGGCTTCTTGGCCACCGCCAGCTCTCTCTTCGGCCTTGAAGAGCCTGGCAGCCTTTTCTGTTATGGTCTACGTGCCCAGCTTCCCACCAGGGTCCAGGGCACCTCCGTGCCATTAATCACTGCTGGTTGGATTCATGGGACACGATGCTCATCCCCTGGAACTTTCCGTCTCATTAGGGGTGAGACACAATGAATGACTGTAAATGAGATGTGAGACAGGCTGTGACCGATGCCACCGGTACCTCTGTGGCAGTTAATGATATCATCATTAATCCTCTTCGACTTCACTGGGAGAGCTTTCTCTTTCTTTAAAGGACTCGCTTATTTTCATTTTTCATGTAGATGGGTATCTTGCGGTGTGTCTGTGCCACTGTGGGCATGCCTGGTGCACACAGAGGGAGGAGGGCGTCAGACCCCCTGGTACTGGAACTACAGATGGTTGTGAGCTGCTGCGTGGGTGCTGGGAACCGAACCTGGGTCGTCGTCGGCCAGAGCATGAAGTGCTTTAATCTTTGAGTCGTTGTCCCAGACACTGCAAAGTCTTTCGTGCTGTCCAAAGTGAATGGGGCTCATAGCAGGTGATAGACCAACCCTGGTAAACCAGCCAGAGGCAGGTCCTAAGAGGATGAGTTGACATCATTACTGAAAATGATGAAACTGGGAGTGGCAGCCCCCAACAATGTACGCATTAAAACACTTTTGGTTCAGATGGGTGGAAAATTGGTTGCACACTACAAGAAGAGAATTTGCTGGCCCACATTCGAGAAAGCTGCAGAGGGATGTCAAAGGCCCTCAGCTTCTCTCTCACTCTGTGTTGGCTTTCTCTCCCCCCACCTCCCTCTCTGCCTGGGAACAAGATGATGACAGCAATTCACACCTGTGTGACCTCATTGGTGGGAAAGGGCTGTGTTTTCTTCTCTCTCCCTGGTTCAAATACCCATCCTGGAACCAGTTTGTGTGTGTGTGTGTGTGTGTGTGTGTGTGTGTGTGTGTGTGTGTGT
>JANHMN010000002.1:228705767-228732172 GCA_030674055.1 Rhabdomys pumilio
ACACTTCAACACAGGTGGTGCCTCTACTTAGTAATTCATTCATTGATTTAAAGCAGAGACTGGCAAGGTATGGTTCATGGTCTGGATCTGGCCCTCCAATTTGTTTCTGTAAATAAAGTTTTATTGACACACAATCACAGCCATTCATGCCCATACACTTAATGTTTCTTCCTGCAATAGACCACGTGGCCTACCAAAAAAAATGATATGTCCTTCACAGAAAAAGTACAGTGATTTAGAGGATGAATTTGAAGACCTGCTTTGTGCTAGGATTAAACTCATTCCTGGTGGGGGTGGGAGTCATCTCCTGTAAGCTGCTGTGGGGAAATGGAGGCTTGTTCTGCTGGATTAGATCTGGGCTTCAGGATGCCCAGTCTGACTGCTGAGTGGACAGGTGCTAGAAGTGGAGGCCAGGGCTTCTGGGAAGATTCTGATGGCATAGCCTGGGCTGGAGAAGCCAGGTTGGAAAACCACAGGGGGATGGAAGAGAAGCAATAGGTGACTACCGTGTCGCTGAATTTGATCAAAGCTCTGCCTGTGTTCCTGACAGAAGGGTTTGAGGACGAAGGACTTATTTTGACACAGAGCTATAGAGGCCTCAGCCTATCATGGAGGGAGGCTGGGGCTGAGCTGAGTTGATCAGACCTGTCATGGCTGACAGCGGAGATTGAGGAATGTCAGCACCTGACTGGCTGCCCTCTTTCCTCTCCTATGCTCCGGCCCTCAGACCACAGGTGGTGAGGCCCAGTCAGCAGGAGTCTTTCCTCCTCACGTAATCCTCAAGAGAAGTGAAGAGCCTTGCCAATCTCCCGGGTGACTCTAAATCCTCTCATACAGACAAGGAAGATTAGGTATGGCAGTGGTCATTTGCCTCTCTCATGGGCAAAGGGAGAGGGACCAGAGAAAACACCTGAGCTTGGGTGTGATTAGAAATGTCATTCACCGGGCTAGGAAGTGTTAGGGTGGGGTGAAGTGACATGAGAAGGAGGAGAAAGAGAAGAAAGAGAGGAGGAGGAGGGCTGATGTGATAAGGACCTACCTTGCTGGCCCCCGCCCACTCCCTAAGCCTGCTGAAAGATCCCAGTCCCATTACATTGGGGACTCTTTGGGGAATGTCTCCATAGGTGTGTTATCCTGTAGGGATAGACAGACACTGACTGGCAAGGGGAGCAGGGAGGTTCTTATCTCTCTAGCACTGAGCTATTCATGGGGAGGCTCAGAGCTCTGCTTGTATGCTCAAGCCCCTGTCCCTGGGCAGCTCCAATCCCATCTCCTAAGCACCCTGAAAGCCACAGCCAGAGAGCAGGGGTCCAGCACATTAGCTCAGCTCCTAGGAGGCCCCAGACACCAGACCCCGAAGCAAGGAGAGAACCGTGTCTCTCACGTCAAAGGTCCCAAGAGAGCTGGGGCTGTCACTCTTCCCAAGAGTTGACATCTGTCATGCTGATGAGACCTTTTTTGGTGTCTCACGTCCCAGCTGTTACTGTATTCTGCAGCATGGTTGGGGGTGGGGCTGGGCGCACCACCACGGGCCCGTGTTTCTGGAATTGGTTCCTTCTGTGGGCTCATGTGAGCCCTTGCCAGCCGATGGAGGGCTGGGCTGCCCCCCCCCCCCCGCACCCCATTCCCCGGCCTCTGGGGACCATTTTCGGAGTTCGTGGTTCCCAAGAGGCAGGCCAAACTCAACCTGGGACAGATGGCTGGAGATGTTTGGCTCCTCAAAGAAGTCCGCTTCTCTTCCAGACAGGCGACTCGGCCCAAGACTCAAGTTTCTCTCCTGGGTCCTGACAGCTGGCAGCTTCCTCCGAAGGGAAGCGCTTTGTGAGGGAGGCACTGGTCCTCTGGGACAAAGGCTCTTGCTCGCTGCCTGGATCTGTAACTTTTGTGGTCTTTTATGGCCGAGGAGAATGGTAAAAGCCTGCGCAGGCTTTGTCCCAGGAAGAACTGGGGATTTGGAGAAAGAGACTTCTCTGGCAGGCACTCCTCACCCCTCGGGTCCCACTGGCTGCTTCTACCTGGGTCTTGGTGATGAGACCTGTGCTTGCTCTGAGTGGGAACAATTGAGTGGCAAGTGACTGATTTGTGTCATATTGCCTTAGGCACAAAAGGGGAGGAATGAGGCTGCTCAGAGGATGGCTGGGGATGTGACAGTCAGTAATGTACTTGCCTGGCATGCGCAGAGCCCCAGTTTAATCCCTATGGCACTTAAACCAGGCATGGTGGCATGGTGGCCTGTTATCCCAACACTAGGGACACAGAGGTGGAGAGTCGTCAGAAGTTCTCCTTGGCTACCTATCAAGTTCTTGTGAGTCTGGGATATAGGAGATTTTGTTTTAGTAAATCAGTAACCAGCCAGATACATCAGCAGTAGTTTGTGAGAGAGGATGGGGAGAGACTGCAGTAGTGTGGTTAGTGAGCTTTGAGGGAGGCCAGGGAGGGCTTCCTGGAGGAAGTGATATTTAAAACAAGGAGAGTTGGACCTGGTCAGATCTGGGGTAACAGGAGAAATGGTGAGCACGGTGGCCCTGGACTCAGGACTCTAGAAATGAGCAATGAGGTGGGTTAGTGGAGTTTGGGACCCCAGGGGACTGGGGCTGATTGTAAACACCAGCTCAGCTGTTTCCATGGTGCCCTGGGGCACGGAAGAGCTGCAGTTGTAACAGTTTCTGTATGGGTGACTAGCCACTGTCTTACTTTTCTATTGTTGTGACAGAGCACCATGACCAAGGCAATTTATAAAAGGAAACGTTTAATTGGGCTTATGGTTTCAGAGGGCTGGAGTCCATGATGGTGAAGCAAAATCATGGCAGGGAGAACAGCTGAGAGCTCACATCTGGATCTGAAAGCAGGAGGGAACACTAACAAGGGAACCAGTCTTTGAAACCTGAAACCTTCCACAATGACACGCCTCCTCCAACAAGGCCACACCTCCTCATCCTTCCCAAACAGTTCCACCAACTGGGAACCGAGTATCCAAATATATGAGCCTATGAGGGCCATTCTCATTCAAAACACTACAGTCACCCTTTCCTTCAGGAGGGTTAAGGACAGAGACAAGGTTGATCAGGGCTCCAGGCAGTTGTGCATACATCTGCAGCTCTGCAACTGCCCAGGGGAGAGGCTTGGCTCCATTCTGCAGATGAGGAAACTTGAGACTCAGCTTGGTGATGGAGTCTTTGTGTAAATAGCCTGCTAATGTATGCAGCACCCACAGCTTCCAAGCCTGCCCTCTTCCCAGCTCAGGTAGACCAGGTACTCCTAGGCTGCTTCCAGTATAACTCCAGGAGTAAACCTTAGCACCCCTTCCCTTCCAGACTCTGTTTTCCTCTCCCTGTTTCTGTGAGCACACAGGCTGGTATTTCCATCTTGTGGCAGATGGAGGTGGGGGTGGCCCTGGGCACTGGGATGGAGCCGGCCCTGCTGCCAGGCTGGCGGGCCAGCAGATGCTCCCCAGCCCGGAGGCGGGGGAGGCACCGCCCACGTCCCCGCTCCCTCCTCTGAGGCAGTTCGGAGCAGGATGGCTTTCCTAGCACGTAAATGTCATTTCCTTCGTGCCTTCCTTTTTTATCCTTGAAATGGAATCGGCTGCTATCTCCAAATGCACATGCTGGCTTCATCCCACAAACGCCACCACAGGCGACTCCTCCACAAGGTTCCACTGCAGAGGACCTATGAGGCCTCACAGCATCTGAGCGGAGCACTGAGGGCTGAGCCCACATTGCCACCACAGGTGTCTCTTGGGTCCTGCATGGGTGGGCGCTTTGGTGACTGCGTGGGAAATCCCATTCTGGGCACAGACTCAAGCTTTCTCAGCTGAGCTAGGCTTAGGAGACGAATCAAAAAGGGGCTTCTGGCATGGTGGGTGGGTCTTGAGGTTTCCTGCCCAGCCCCCCTTGAAGATAGGACTCCAGGGCTCTGGGGGTACTTACTAATGGTAGCTGTCCCGCCTTAACCAAGTCTCTTAGGTGAGGAGTGAGCCTGGCCAATCACTTATTCTATCATATAATCAGGTGGGTGATTCCAATATAATGTAATAAAAACCAAGATACAGTTCAGTGGGTAGAGCACTTGCCTGGCTGGCATGAAATCCTGGGCACTATCCTCGCATGTGCATGCAATGCTCGTGGAGACCAGAAGAAGGCGCCGATGTCAGTGAATGATCTGAATGGAGGGGTCTGGAAACCTGACTGGGGTGGTGAGGAAACACAGATTCACAGACACAAGTACAAGAAAACCTGGGGTCAGGGGGCCTGTGCGCACTCTGACAGAACCGCACCAACCATTGCAACCTGCAAACTGAAACCTCGGAGTGTACAGCGTGGAGTTACCTAAACTTGCAGGGGAGGTCTCTAAGGTGAGTCGTCTGGGGATATAACAGCCCAGAGAAGGAAGCTGCAATTTCTAGTTTTTTTCTACACTGGTTGTGGTGGTTTGAGTATTTTTGGCCCAGAGGGAGTGGTACTGTTAGGAGGTGTGGCCTTGTTGGAGGAAGTGCGTCACTGTGGAGGTGGGCTTTGAGGGCTTCTCTGATGCTGAGACTCCACCCATTGCGGAAGAGAACTTCCTCCTAGCTGCCTGAGGATGTCAATCCCTCCTGGTTGTCTTCGAATCAAGATGTAGAATTCTCAGCTCCTTTTCCAGCACCATGTCTGCCTGATGCTGCCATGCTCCCTGTCTTGATGATAATGGACTAAACTCTGTAAGCCAGCTCCAGATAAGTGTTTCCCTTCATAAGCGTTGCTGTGGTTATGGTGTCTGTTCACAGCAGCTAAACGCCAAGGTGTTGGTCAATATTCATAAATATTGATTCTTGGACCGAGGGAAAACTTGACCTTTCCCAAGCCTGACCCAGGGGAAAGACTTTGCCAATGTCCCACTGGACATGGCCTTGCCTGTGTCAACAATACATCGTCACCCAGGGCTACCTTGACTCCCATACCCTCCCTCCTCCCCTTCCCCCTTCCTCCTCCCCTTCCTCCTCTTCTCCCTCCTGAAACTGGGTTCCAGTTGTGAGAACTTTTCTGGGACAGCTGGGACAGCTGCCTCACCAGCTCTCCATCCACCACCCCCACCCAGCCTGGTCCCTGTGCTCTGGGGCCCCAGTACAGGCACACAAATGTGGCCAAACGTTGATCATGTGTGCCACTGAGAATGGGCTTTGAGGCTTCAACGATCATTCCAGGCCTAGTTCCTTCCTTCCCAACTGTGTGTTTGTGTGTGCGTGCACATGCACACATGAACATATGCCATGGAACACATGTGAAGGTGGGAGGACAACTTGCAGGAGTCTCTTTTCTTCTTCTACCACGTGGATCCTGGAGACTGAACTTGGCTCTTCCGTTCAGTGGCAAGCACCTTTACCTGCTGACCCATCTCACCAGCCCTTCCCCCAACCCCTTTTCTTTTTAAAGGGCTCAGCCTCCCGTGTTCTATTATAGCAATGCTTCCCATCTGGAGCTACTGGTAACACTAAGAGGGACACTCAGATTGGAGAGGAATGGAGGGGGTTGGAAGGATGCTCGTGTGTGGCCACGGGAAACCAATTCACTCCAAGTTTATGCTTAAGACTTAAACACATGGTCTAAACCACGTCACACTTTACCAATGCTCTAAACCTTTCTTCATGTTAATAAGGCTATTGTTAACTATGAAATTCAGACCTGCATTTTTACAAGGCCCCTTCTTTTTTTTACTGATTTGTTTGTTTGTTTCTGAGATGGCAGCTCCCTAGTAGCTGAGGCTGGCCTGGGACTCAGGCTCCTCCTGCCTTATCCCTCTGAATGTGACTATGGACATGTCCCCCATGCCCACCCACCATGGTGGGAGTCATTTTTCTTCCCACAGTACCAGCTACAGATTGCTCACAGCACTGACTCGTCCCATGCACACCTGCGAATGTGGACTCCGAAGCCTGTTAACAGCGCCTGTCCCCAGAGAGCACTCACTGCCATGTTCACTTAGGAGTCTGAACTTGAGGAAAGGCAGTCAATCTTTGTAAATGTCCCTCTTCCTCTCTCTTCAGAGGTGGCTCATTGGGGAGTGAAGGTTTCACTCCAGAGCTAAAGAAGAGCCGCAGGCAGCCAGAGCCTTCGTGTGTGCTGCTGTGATCTTTAGAGGACTGCCTGATTCAATCAAAGGCTCCCTGAGGTGAGGTTTAATGCCAGGAATCAAATTCAAGTAGATGGATGGAGACCTCTGAGAATATGGCTGTGTAGGGGAGGGAGGAAGAGACAGGGAGAAGGAATTCCAGCAGCCGCCAGCACCACTGACTGCTTGTTGGTTCTGGTGAATTCTTTATCACATTCTGTGAATGTGTGTGTGTGTGTGTGTGTGTGTGTGTGTGTGTGTTCAGGCACCTACTGTCTGTTCACTCCGTGGCATGCTTGGTGGGTTCTAATACTCTCCTTCCACTTTGTGGTGGGTCCTGGGGATTGAACTCAGATTATCCAGCTTGGCTGCAAGCACCCTTACTCACTGAGCCATCTTGTCAGCCCATGGTGAATTCTTGACCCATTATCCTGGCCATTACAGAGCCCCTGTTCGAAGGGGCTCCCAAAGGAAAGACAATACACTCAAGCATTCCTCCAGAGTTCCTGTGACTCTGTCTAACTGCATTGCAACTTCCAGAAACAGGTTAACTGAGAATGAGGAAAGTCATTCATTCTGTCAGAGGTGAGAAGAGAAGCTGGGGGAAGATGGTGGCTCTGAGAGGAGCTCTGCTGAGAGGAAATGAGGAACTACTGCTTGGATATCAGCTCAGGAACTTTCTGGTCCTTGATATACTGGGTCTCAGTGTCACCCAGTTGCGTGGTGGTGTATGAGGGTGGGGGTCCTGTGGGAGGGATGGGAGTGGTATCTATTGCCTCAGCCAATCAGATAGCAAGTAGAGCCTTTTCCAGAAGCCCCAGACAATTAGGTGGGGTCACTGGGCATCTCAGGCAGGGGGCAGAGCATCCAGCAAGGAACAGGTCCCTGTCAATCATAATGTACCACACAGACCAGGCTCCCCCAGGCCCCTAAGAACAGTAGAAAGCAGGGATCAGCTGTCTGGGCCTGCAGAGAAAGCATCTCACCTAAGGGGACAGGGGTCTAGCACATTAGACTCTTGCCTAAAGTACAACAAGGACATCCACAGCAGTGGTGGCTGTCCCTAGAGGGCTGGTCCCAGGTCAGGCTCTCCTGAGAAGGGTTCCTGTATGGCTGTATGGAGAGAAGTCTGCACCTCCAGGCTGTGTCGGAAAGGCACGTTCGCCCTCTGGTGGCCACTTAGAGGAAGCGTGCATCCTTCCGAGTACGGCAGCCCTGTGTCGGTGCTAAGTGGCAGATCCACAGCCCTTCCGGGATCGCCAAGGTTTAGGACACTAGAAACGCTGTAGCCCTAACCAGGACAGGCACCTACTGTGTGCGGAGTTTTCTCCCACCTCTGCCAGTTCGGTCCCTCTTTTCTGTTCATTTTAAAGTTCAGAACCGTTTGCCCCGCATTACCAGGACAGGAGCGGAGTCAGCGTCAGCCTCTTGTAGAGCCTGTGTGTCCAGGCTTAGGTCTGCAGGACCACACGGCCAGGGGAGGTTGCTTCCACTGTGAACTTTACTTCCTTTTAATTGTGTTCATGTGAGTCTCTTCATCCAAAATTTCTTCAGGGTCTCAGGCATCCATGAGTGGAGTTCGGGGGCCGTAGAAACTGAATGTAAAAGTCACGTCTCTCCCCGCTTTCTTGGCTGTGCCCGTCGGATGGACAGGAGTTGTGGGGACACCCAGAAGGCAGGAGCCTCCCACCGCATCCGCCTGGGCCATGGAAGGGGCCGGGTGGAATTGGTTAGAGGATGTTTGTCCCCAAAGTTTGTCCTGATAATGAGCTTGCATTTTGCATAAATCAGCTTTTGTTTAGATCTGGGGATGTCTTGGCTTTGACACCTAATCAGGACATCTCTCTCCAGGTTGGGACAACCTACTTCATTTTGTATCAAGGCCTCTCTCTCTCTCTCTCTCTCTCTCTCTCTCGTTGTTGTTGTTGTTGAAAGGGTTGTCAAGGTTATAGTGAATGTTCCTGTTCCCTGAAGTGTCACTTTGGTGCTGACCGCTCAGTGATGGAGCACTTGCCCTGATACCTCCAGGGACCTAAAGACAGGGGTCCGGAATTAGGACCACTCAACTACAGACAAGCAGAAGCTGCTTATGGGCTGAGTCCATGGCCAGGCTTGGGCTCATGACCTTTCAAAAGAAGTGGCTTAGTGACTAGGTTACAGGGGTCTCCCAGAAACTCTTAGCCTGGTCGAGGCAGACCCTGGCACATCTGGGTGGTGCCTTCTGCTGTTCTTAGTCCTCACTTCCGTCTACCACCCCCTCCAATCACCCTCCTCCTCCAGATACCCTCCCCCTCCAGTCACCTCCTCTTCCAGACACTCTCCCCCTCCAGAGCCCCCACCCCCACCCCTTTAGTCACAGATTCTTTCCCCTCTAATCCTTATTTCTTTATTTTTGAGACAGGGTCTCATTATGTAGCCCAGGCTGACCTCAAAATTGCAAGCCTCCTGCCTCAACCTCTCAGGTGCTGAGGACAGGTATGTGCCACCACAGCAGGGCCCTCCTTTCAGAATACCTGCAGCCCAACACTATTTTGGTGGTTCCAACTTTCAGACCCACCACAAACACCTGTGCAAACACAATCTTAGGTGGTCCAATGACATCACAGACCCCAGCACGAATTGCCTGCCCCGCTGCTTGTTGGAGTGAACACAGTGGTAGTGGATCAAAGCCTCAGCCATCACTTCGTTGTCAGCAGCCCCTTTCCCTCCATGGCTGTAGACTGAGCCCCATGACAGGACCACACAGTCCCCAATTAACTAATCTGTGCTTAATTATTAAGTGCAGAGATCACATGAGAAACAAGCTGATGCCCCTCCTCCCATCTGTTCCAGGAATCCAAAGCTTCCCCTGTGAGGCTACTGAACTCTTCTGCTACCAGCTATGGCCCAGCCCTGGAGGTGCAGGAAAGCCCACTAACTTCCACACCCTGTAGTGAATCCCAAACCCAGAAGACGAAGTCTTCAAGTATTGTCTAAGAGAGGGGAGAAGCTCATCCAGGGTCAAGTGGTCCCTGCAGGCTCCCCAGCTGGGAATTTAGCCACCAGGCAGCCTGGCAGAGACTATGGGGGTGGGGGAGAAGTCACTTTCCCCTTCTGCCTCAGGCCACCTCAGCAGCAGCCTGTCCAGAGGTCACATTCCTTCTGCTCACAAAAAGCTGCAGTTCTGGCTGGTGTGACATTGGCCCATATTCTGTAAATCTTAGCATTTTTTATTCAAGTTTTACCCTGCTAGCTCCCTTAGCTCCGTGTGCTGGCAGCCTGTGGCTTCTGGACAGAAAGCCACTGACTGACCTTTTCTCCTTTTGAGTGTTTGGAGTCTAACCCTGTGAAGTTCAGACTCACACAGCAACATCCTCAAAGACTGTTCCCCACCCCACCAAGGGCCTGGAAAAGTTCACTCACTCATGGAATGCAGGGGGCAAGCAGGAGGATGTGTCCCA
Source organism: Rhabdomys pumilio (assembly GCA_030674055.1). Taxonomy (NCBI): domain Eukaryota; kingdom Metazoa; phylum Chordata; class Mammalia; order Rodentia; family Muridae; genus Rhabdomys; species Rhabdomys pumilio. The sequence continues at coordinate 228,715,295 of JANHMN010000002.1, forward strand.
GGGCCTGCATGTGGCAGAGCAATGCTGGACCCCACCCAAACAGCCTCAGGAGACACAGAGTGCCTTGGACACACTGGCAGCCTAACCAAAGACCAGCTACACACATTTCCAGAGAGATCCTAAAGATCACTTCAGATGGCATGGAGCAGAGAATGGGGGTCTCTGTGTACTCACATACATGTACACATCCACATACTTGCACACACACATGCATGTACACACCCACCTGCACACACATACATGTACACACCCATCCATCTGTACATACACACATACACATGCATGTACACACCCACACACATGCATACACCCACCCGCATACAACATACCTGCACACACATGCATGAACACACACATGCACACACACATGCATGTACATACCCACCTGTACACACATGCATGCACACACCCACCCACCTGCATACACACATGAATGCACACACCCATGCATGTACATACCCACCCCCACCTGCACACACATGCATGCACACACATACCTGCACATGCACACACACCTGCAACACACCTGCACACACATTCTCTCTCTCTCTTTCTCTCTCTCTCTCTTTCTCTCTCTCTCTCTCTCTTTCTCTCTCTCTCTCTCTCTCTCTCTCTCTCTCTCTCTCTCTCTTTGTGAGAAGGCAAAGCCGCACTTCAGGATTTGCCTCCTCTGTTGTGGGGGAGAGGAAACAGGCAGAATTCACCCACAGCGCTCTGACTTTATCTGTCTTGCTTTGCCTCTGAATAAATCAATCAGGGCCAGACAGAGTGGCACACCAACACAAGGCAGTGATCTGTGAGCTGAAGACCGTGAGACAGGAGGATTACAAGTTTGAAGCTGGGAAGCAAAGGGAAGGAAGGAGGGGAGAAAGGGGAACCATGGGCACTAGGAATCCCCTGGAGCCCAGAGCAGAACTGAATTCTTTTATTTTTATTACATTTATTTATTGTATATGAGTGGGGGCTCACAGGGGTTACACAATGTGTGTGGAAGTCGGAGGACAGCCTGGGAGTTCTCTCCTCTCACCATGTAGGACCTGGGATCAAACTTGGATCATTGGGTTTGGCAGTTTACCACTGGGCCCCACATCTTTCTAGAGCTGTGCAGTGCTGGGTCTGTGGGAAGGAAGCCAAGGCTGCCCTTCCAGGAGCAGGACAGCACTGAGGTTGTTAGAGGGTCCACGTCCTCTACCCCAGCCTGGGGACAAGGGAACTGTTGACCGTCTAAACCAAGAACTGACTTCAGAGCCAGGCGTGGCATGTCCTCTTGATCTTAAAGGGCCTTTAATCCCAGCGCTTGGAGGCAGAAGCAGGCAGGTCTCTGAGTTCAAGACCAGTTTGGTTTATATAGCAAGTTTCAGGCCAGCCAGTCCTGATCAACCAATCAATCAATAATCAATAAACAAATAAATAAGTAAACAAGCAAATAAATAATTAGTGGTCTTCACAAGTGGCTTCCTTGTACCAGAGAGCAAGTCCAAGCTCCCATAAGGCCCTGCGTGGTGTAGGTTCTGCTTAACATCCTTTACCTCCTCTTCTTCTTCTTCTTCCTCCTCCTCGTCTTCCTCTTCTTCCTCCTCCTCCTTCTCCTCCTCCTCAAAACTGCACCTCAAACCTTCCCTTTGGAGTTCTGAGCTCCCTCTGTCACTAGCCTCAGGGCTCAGTACCTTGGTACTAAGTATACTTTGACATACCTTCAGCCAGGATTGCTGCCCTCAGGTCTCTGTCTCTCAGGGAAGCCCCCGTGGATGCTCTCTGAAATGTTATCCTTAAAGCCCGATTCTCTCTCTCCTGCTCTGCCCGCTCTCACTTGGGGCCACTGAGAATGATATTCACCCCTGGTCCATCTCCTGCACTAAACGTCAGCTCCATCTGGAGAACAGCATTGGTCAGCAACGTTCAGCATTGTGTGCTTGAGCCCAGAACAGGGAGAGGCATAGAAGACACTCAGTTAAAAGGAGAGAATGTACAAACTAGGGTAGCACCATGTTACACGATTGTGATGGTTTGTATATGCTCAGCCAAGGGAGTGGCACTATTAGGAGTTGGAGTGGGCGTGGCCCTGTTGGAGTGGGTGTGGCCTTGTTGGAGTGGGTGTGTCTCTGTGGGTATGGACTTTAAGACCCTCATCCTAACTGCCTGGAAGCCAGTCTTCTGCTAGCAGCCTTCAGATGAAGATGTAGAACTCTCAGCTCCTCCTGCATCATGCCTGCCTGGATGCTGTCATGCTCCCACCATGATGATAATGGACTGAACCTTTGAACCTGTAAACCAGCTCCAATTAAATGTTGTCTTTATAAGAGTTGCCTTGGTCACGGTGTCTGTTCACAGCAGTAAAACCCCAACTAAGACAACAATCAGAGCTGATCAAAGACTTGAACCACGGAGCTAGTTCCTAGGACTCAGTTTAGAAAAACGCCAAGTGCTTGCCTTCATGCTGGAGCCCTGGGTTCCATCCACAACCCTACAGGAAGCGGGCATGGTGGCAAATGACAATTTCTGAAGCTTCTCTGTGGCTAAGCAGGGGTGTGGGGTTGGGGCAGGGGCATGTCGGTAAGGAAGAGATATCTAGAAGCTGCCTGTCACAGCAGGGGGAAAAAACCTTGAATCAAGACTGATCCATACAGGCCCCAGGTCATTCCCACCCCTGGACAAAGTCCCACACCTGCCTGTGACTTTCTTCAGTCATCTTGCAGCGAGCCTTCTTCCAAAAGCCTTGGCTATGTGGGCTGGGGACACGAAGACCTGGCTACTGGTCAGTAGACAGGTAGGAATGTCTGTGACCTGGCCAGATAGGCCTGACACCAGATAAATGCAGCTGCCTGGCTGGTCGTGGGTTCATCTGCCCGATGGCCAGCATCTCTGACAGCCAAGAACACTGTCAGCATGGACTGTGGCAGTCTCAGTGGCCATCCATGGCCATGAAAGGCAACAAAGCCATCAAGAGGGTAGAAGAGCCGGGCCAGGGATCCAGGGAGCTGAGTGAGGGCTGCTCCTGCAGAGAGCAAGTCTGCTCTTGGAACGTCCTCACCCATCGCCCCCTGCCCTTTCCCAGCCACTCACCACACACACCATATCCCTTATGCCCTCAGTGAACCCGGAAACCAGAAACAGAAGTAACCGGTCCTCAACAGTGCCCCCTAGTGGTGCTGAGAACCAGTGCAGGCCTGGCTCCCTTCAAGCTAAGAGAAGTTTTCAATCTTCCTAACAGTGCGACCTTGTAACGCAGTTCCTTATACTGTGGTGAGTCCCCCAACCATAAAATGACTTTTGTTGCTACTTCAGAACTGTAATTTTTGCTGCTGTTATGAATCATAATATACATATCTGTGTTTTCTGGTGGTCTTGGGCAGCCCCTGTGAAAAGGTCATTGACCCCCACGAAGGGGTCACAAGCCACAGTTTGAGGAACACAGGGTTAGAACAACTCTGAAACTCTAGGACTGACTTCTGCTATGGAGGGCTCAGAGCTTCAGTTTACTTACTGAATCCGTGAGAGCAACAGAGAGGTATCTGAGTGCCTCAACCATCATAAAGTTTATGGCGTAATACTTGGGAGTTAGCACCATATTACAGTCCAGCTTTCCTTTTGGGTTTTGAGACCAGTTCTTTCTAAGTTGTCTAGACCAGCCTTGAACTCATGCAGTAGGCCTTAGACATACAATTCTCCTGCCTCAGAATCTCGAGGAACTTGACAGCCCGTTCCACCATGTTTGGCTGTGAAATAGCATCAGGTCCACGTATTGAATGCAGAGGGCCTTAATGGCTTCCGTATTCTCCTCAGGCCAATGGGAACCTGACCACAGACACGGCTCCTTCAACTTTTTCTAAGTCAGGAACTTTAGCGCATGCGCATCTACACACCCGTGCGAACACATCTTAGCGCATGCGCATCCACACACGTACAAGCTCTGGCATGCAATACTTGTGGTCCGACAATTGAAATTGCTCATATTCTGAGCATCTGGAAAAGTTTAAATCCATTGCATCGTATGCACTAGCGGTCACCCAGCCAGATGCGTAACTTCCTGTGGTATGGCGCATCCCTCCAGGCCGGCCACAGCCTTGCGACACCAGGCACAAACTGGCATCAGGATTTTCCACTAGACAGACCGATTCTCTGGCGGCCAGCTTGGAGATCTTCTTATTCTCAGAGCCTTGGGGACAGGTCTGTGGAGAACTGCCAAAGTGCCTTGGGAAACCCAAGATGTCTGGGTTAAAGGCAGAGGGAGTCCCTCCGCTCTGTCTCCCTCATCTTCATCTGTCTCCGAGGTGGTTTCTAAACCTCCGAGTAGAATGTGAGCCAGGATGCCCAACACACTTAGCCATAGAGTTAGGCACTAAAAAACAATGGGTCAATGGAAACTGGCTGGGCTAGCTCTGACTGGAAGCACAGGGGTCAGGAGTCAGCCTTCAGAGGTATGTCAGGTCTTGTGGGGGATGGGGGGTTGAAAGAAAGCACTGGGAAAATTGCAGGGACCTAACCTCTCACACCTGCAGGACTTAGTGCCTGGGACTGGGTGGGAGATCTGCTCGGCCACCTGGAGGGACAGGTAAGCAGTGAGAGGGGCCAGAACAGAACTGGAGCCCTGGGACTAAGCTCTTTAAAGTCCCTGATCCCCAGCAGCCACCATCCCTGTGCCAGTGTCTGCAGGAAAAGTGTAGTCTTTTGTCACCAAGCTCAGTAGCTGAAGAAAGATGGCAGGAGCCAAAAGGTGCACTCACCGCTGTCCCCGCCCGTCACTAAGTCAGCTGTAGGATGCTCAGGTGGACAAGCTGTATCCACCTCCCCCAAAAGGTTTCCTTGGCCCGTGTCAGCCAGAATCTATGAAAGGGAGAGCGTTCTGGAAGTCGTAACCCCGCCGAGCCCACACCCCGCCGAACCCACACCATCCAAATTCTCCAGTTGATACCTTGTAAAGTAGTCGGTGGAGAGTGGGTTGGTTGGTCACTCCTGACTTAACTCTCACTTTAGAAGTAGACGTGGTGCATGTAAGAAAAGGACATGCTGTCGGAGGGGCCAGCAAACCTAGATCGAAATGACCAGCTCTGTGGTCTAAGGCAAGTGCCTCCACCTGCCTGAGACCACATGGTTTCACTTATAAAATGGAGTGAAAACTGCCGGCCTGCAGGAGACAGCGGTGCTACTCCGTGGGAGAGCATAAGCAAGCATGCTCGATGCCCTAGGTTTGAGTCCCAGCACTGCAAAGTCAAAACAGACGAAGAGTCAAAACCCCACTGCCTACAGATAAGATCTGTAAGTTAAGCTCAGTGGCTGTGCCATAGGCAACCGATAAATGAAATAGCAGTGTGTCAGGACGTAAGGTAGCAGCAGTGTTTTCAAGCTGCGGGGCTGGGGAGATGAGCTGGCTCGGTGGTCAAAGTGCTTGCCGCAAAATTGGAATGGCATGAGTTCGTATCTCCAGGTGTGAGATCACCGGGTGTGGTGGCATGCACCTGTAATCCCAGAGCTGGGAGCCAGAGGTGGGAGAATCCTCAGAGCTTGCTGGACATTCAACCTACGTAACTGGAGGACTCCAGGGTCAGTGAGAGACACTGTCTCCAAAATAAAATAATAAATGTGTAGAAGAAGGCATGTCACTGACGTCTGACCTCCACGAGTGTGTATCAGAGGTGATCACATCCACGTGCCAAAAAAATGAATAGCCGAGAAGCTGTGAGCTCACCACAGTCGGAATTCTTATCAGATGGCCAACATGGATGAATGCTTGCCTGGATGAGTGTCTCCTTCCCTGGGGATCAGGCTGCTTGGGCAAGGCCACTCTGGAGTAAATATCAGGCCTGTGAGCTTTAAGCTGGCCAAACCAGGGGTAGGTACCTGCTGTTTTGACCTCTGGCCCTTCTTAGCACAACCTGCCATGCCCGTCTTGCCTTGAATGATGGAACACTCTGGAACTGCTGTGAGCTGGTGTTCAGAGCCATTGCCCTCTCTGGTCTTGCTGTGATCGTGACATGGCAGCTTCTCCACAGGCTGTCGTTCCTATGGGTTCATACTCTGTTCATCTCCTGACAGATCTCACAGAGTTTGTGTCAAGTTGACAAAACAAAACAAAACAAAACAAAACAAACCCAACAAGGATGAACGTGGTGGCCAGCTTCCATGATGGTCCTGCTCATCCTTCCTCCTTCCTGGTGTCTGCTCAGCACAAGGATGGCCAGCTGAGGGCACTGGACGGTGAAGTCACAGGCTCTCGATACGTCATCTTGCTCTCTCTGGTCATCTACTGGGAAGCTGTTTTTCACTGTCCTGTGGCAACTTCCAGTCAGCTGAGGATGTCATCTTAGAAAAGGACTCCAGGCAAGGTGACCCTTCCCACCACTGTGGCCCCAGGTGACAAGCTGGCCACTTCCTGAGACCTGGTTCCAGCTGCTTGGCTCATTGCTCTCAGCCTCCTGGTTCAGAGGAACAGTGGGGTTACTGGCCAGGGGTTTGTCTTTTCAAGTCACTGACCTTCCGGGGGCATTTGTTATGCAGCAGCAGCTGACTAATACAGGAAGTGATGGGGCAGTGCCCAGACAAGGAGAGACAGTGTGCCCAAGGAAGGGATTGCTCTGAGGGGAGAAAATGGAGAGAGGACATTGTGAGGTGGGGGCTTGGAACTTCTTGTTTCTGTGTGTGTGTGTGTGTGTGTGTGTGTGTGTGTGTGTGTGTGTGTGTTGGTGCATGTGTGTTTGAATGTGGAGGTCAAAGGTCAATGCTGGTGTTCTCTATTTCTTTCCACTTTTGTTTCTGAGACAAGATCTCTCACTGAATGTACAGCTCACTGACGGGCTAAACTGATTGGCCAGAAAAGCCCAGCCATCGCCCCGCACTGGGATGATGTAACTCTTTACGTGGGGGCTGCAGATTCGAACTCAGATCCTCACTCTTGTACAGCAAGCACTTCACTGGTCGAGCCGTCGTCTTCCTAGGGCTTGTTTGTTGGTTGGTTGAGACAAGATCTCATTATGTACCCTTAAATTTCCTGAAACTTGCTACATTGACCAGGCTGGCTTTGAACTCACAGACTTCCTCCTGGCTCTGCCTTTCAGATACTAAAATGAAACACATGAGACACCATTCCTGGTCTCCATTACTTTCTTTTTTGAGACAGGGTCTTCTCATGGTAGCCAAGGCTGTTCTGGAAATCATTGTCTAACCCAAGCTGGCCTCAAACTCACCATCCTCCTGCCTCAGCCTCCTGAGTGCTGGAATTACAGGCATGTACCACCATACATGACAAAATAATAATTGTATTCACAGTGGCCGGGGACGGCCTTGCTGAGAAGGCAGAGGACAACAGGTTAAAAGGTCGGAAGGAGATGGTGGAGAGATGCTGGACTGCCTTCCAGGCAGAGGGGTGAGCAGGTACAAAGGTCCTCAGGCAGGTGTCCACATGCAGCAAGGATCAGGGCGGAGGCCCAAGCGTCCAGAGTAGGTGAAGGGGGCAGGAGTAAGGGAGGAGGCCAGAGAGGACACGAGGGGCTGCACTCAGAGGCCCAGAAAACTGCAGAAGGGGTGATGATCACAGAGGACCAGGATCTAGCTCATTCAGCGATGGTCACAGACCTCACAAAGGAGGGTAGACACTATGCCCGTCCCCCTTTGAGAGATAAACTGAGGCCCACAGAGATACCATGAGTTGCTCAGGGACATGGAATCAGCATGTGGCAGGACCCACAATCTTCTGGCTGGAGTTTGGTGGCATGGGACTATTTCCTCTGGGGAATCAGAAACCCCATGAGGTCCTGGGTCTGGACAAGGACCTGAGGAATCTATCCTGAAGGTCAGGGCTTAGATGGAGCACTGAACATGGCTGATGTCCTTGGCTGCTATACAGAATAGGCTCAGGGTTCTGAGAGCAAAGGTCAACGAGAGATGCCTAGACCTCCAGCATCATAGGAATAGCCGAGACCCACTTGGCAGCCAAACGTAACAGCCTTGGTCTTAGCTGCCCACAGTCACACATGAGTCACCGCAGGCAGCCTGGTATGCTCTTCCTGGGACATGTTGTTCCTTGGGGACCACAGTCTATAGCCCCATCATGACTGTGGCCATCCAGACCCAGCGAGTGGAAAAATGCAGTGGGCTGAGGGAGGTCCTCCTGGCACAACTGTATGCTGCCCACAATCACTCCGAGCCTCCTGCCAACCTCATGGGATCTGAGATGGTGGGTTTTTTAAAAGCCAGCAAAGCATTCTGGGGCAACCCGAGGCCCTGGCAGGAGAGCTCTATACAGTCTGTCGTCAGGTTACAAAACCAGAGAGCATTGGGTGACATTGTTGAGTGTGGTCTTGGTGCCAGACATGATGCAGATGCTCCAGCTGTCACATCTGGTCTTCTCCGTGATGTCTCTGTGTCAGTCCACTCTCCTTGTTGGGGAAACAGAGGTATCATGAGTTACATAACATGAGTACCATTGGGAAGCAGATCCCAAATGTCTCTCTAGCCCTGTAGCCCAGGCTGGCCTTGAACTTATGAGCCTTCTGCCTCAGCTTCCCAAGTAGCTGGGATTACAGACCTGATGCTCCAGGCCCACCCACCAATGGCTTTCACAAGGAATGTCATGGCTCTGAGGTGCATTGAGGTATAGGTCTAGCCATCAGCTCGGAAAACAATGGCTTCTCTGGGTTTCATTACTGAGCATGGTGAGGGGTCACTTGTGGTAGAATGAGTGAGCCCCAGACAGCCGCACTATTGGAAATCTCACCTCAACATGGATGCTGACTTTCCCACAGCTGCAGAGATGGAACCCCAGGTCCCCAACACTTGCACTCAGTTAACCGGCCATGCTCCATATGATCTGCACCTCCCAAGGCTGCGAGGACGTGAGGCCTCATGCGGCTTGGACAGAAACATCTCCAGCTGGAGGACAGGGGTGGGAGGGAGCAGCCGGAATCTCAGGTGGAGGTCTAATGTCCCTCTCCTGTGAGGGACAGACAACCAGGCAGGTTGTAAGGATCTCTTCTGGGAAGTCCATGCCCCTGATGAAGATGGTGGTGGCTGTCACGCTCAGAATCAATCGGCTGCCCACAACTTCATAGCTGAACGCACACACGAGGGCAAGTTGTCGGGTCCTTCTCAGAAAACAGCCTCTGCTTTATTCACTCCGGGTCGTATGTTGCGAAACATAGGGAACAGCAGCCTTCTTTGCCCCTAGTGGGCAGTGAGGTGTGAATGGAAGTCACCAGAGGGTGCCCTGATAAAGCCTTCTATGGAGTGTCCCTGTCACTGGAAGCTCAGACCTGGTGTTCCTTCTTCCTGCCTGGAGTGCCAAGATGATGGCTGGAGCTGCAGCATTCATCTCGGGCAATGATGCCACTGAGTATGGAGGGTCTGTATGTAGAGAATGAGTGCGGGGGATGAGTGACATCACAGTGGGAGACAGAGAGTGGCATCACAGCGGGAGATAATGACATCACAGTGGGAGAAGATGGCATCACAGTGGGAGACAGAGAGTGGCATCACAGTGGAAGATGATGATATCACATTGGGGATGATGACATCACAGTGGGAGATGATGACACCACAATGGGGGATGATGACATCATATTCAGAGATAAAAACATCCCATTCAGAGATGAGTGCCATCACATTGAGAAGTGGGTGACATAACATTGGGACATTGATGATATCACATCAAGACATTAATGACATCACACTGGGAGATAGAGTGACATCACTTTGGGAGAAGATGACATCACATTGGGAGATGATGACATCACATTGAGAGAAGATGACATCACATTGGGAGAAGATGACAACACATTAGGAGAAGATGACATCACATTAGGAGAAGATGACATCACATTAGGAGAAGATGACATCACATTGGGGGATGATGACATCACATTGGGAGATTAATGACATCACGTTCAGAGATGAGTGACATCACATTGGGACATTGATGATGTCACATCAGGGCATTAATGACATCACATTGGGACATTAAAGACATCACAGTCCTGCTGTGTCAGAACTGAACTGCCTTCTAAGGAGAGGAAATTAGCTCTCCCCTTTTTTAGCCTGTATTTGGGTAGTCTGCTAAAATCAAACTCCGCCGTGTGGAGCTCCATGTCTAGAGGAAATAAGGAAGATCCCTGAGGCCGCCAAGCCCACCCCTGAGGAACCAAACCCTGCTGAAGGCCACAGGAAGGAGCTAGGTTCCCCTCTGTCACTCCAGGAGGAGACACTGCCCTGGGATCCCCATGGAGACTGAAGCATGGCTGGGCCACTCTTAGACCTTCCTCTTGTGAACATAAAGAGAAACAAAATGAATGGCTCACAGCTACTGTGCTGGCTGGGGAATTTGTTGCTCAGGTTTGGCTAGCTGACACAGAAAGGCGAGATTGGCCTGTGTCAGGAGGAAACATGGTTCTGGGCCTCCATCCCATGATGACCTCACAGACAGAATGCCTACTGGGGAGTGTTTAGAATGTAAAGAGCAGACACACAGTAGGTGCTCAAGAAATACACACAGTAGGCATAAAGGAAATGTATTCTCCCAGATTACAATCAATCGTGAGTGCTTAGAGCAGGGCAGGGACCTTCTCATGGGGCCTAGGCTTTGTCCTTAGAACTCCAGGAGCCTCAGCTGGCATTTCAGGGTAAGGCCAGATATGCTGGGAATAGCCTGCCCATGGTGCCAGGGACAGATTCAGGGACACCTAGATAACCCTTCACCTCCCAGTGATCTTGTCTAGAAACTGTAAAACTCCCCCTGTGGAGGTGGTTGTGACCTTTAAATGAGACGAGACTTGATGACACCTCCAACAAGGGGAAGCAGGATGCGTGCCCACGCATGATTGACACCTGTGATTGGTATGTCACCAGTGACTTCTGTGTGATCTGCATGTGTGATCTCTGCACTGTACCTGTATTACTGTGAAATCCCGGAGGCAGTTCTGGGTACCCCAGGGCACAGGGGAGGTGTCTGCTCTGTGGACTGTTTCTCTTTAGCTGTATCATGGAAAAGAATAAACCACCCAAAGCTGAATGCCCTTCTCAAGTCAGCTGTGGCTGCCAGATGGCATGGTGCTCCTGTCAGAGACGGTCTCAGGGATGGCCTCTGCCCATTCCCACACAGTCCTGAAACAAGACACCTCTTGAACTGATTAAGTTGTGGCCAGAGCATCATGACATCACTTGGGGTTTTGGTGTCCGTCTCACCGCTGCAGGGGGATGGGTTCTGGTTTTGGAAGTGAGCAGGGGCTGGTAGCATGCCTGTGGGCTGGAGTCAGCATGTTGCAATCAGGCTCAGTCAACTCATGCCACTGGTATTCGGGGTCCTGACGTAGATACTAACCCGTCTCGTATGTCCGGTGTCCCATGCCAGTCACTGGGACTCATGCTCCTTCTTGATATTGGCCATTGTTGATATAACATTTTAGTGTCATTCCAAGTGTCCAGGGCAGTGGATCTTAGCTGGGGGACAATTGGTCAGTTGGACACAATATGGGGGTGGGGTGGGGCATGTGAATCCTATTACTCTTGCCTGCCAGGCAGAGGCCAAGGATTTAACTAAGTAGCTTACATGTCTAAGACAAGGGTCACTCCGTGTACCGTGTGCATGGAGGACCCCTTGCTCATGGTTTGCCCCATGCTGGTCCTATTGTGCCAGGAAGAGGAGGGTGGGATGAGATGCTAAGGTCCCCTTGAGGTGCCCTGGCAGGTGCCGAGGTCCCTTGCAGACTCACATTCTCATGGAGGTGACAGCTTTAAAAAAGCTTTTTATTACTCTTTGTGAATTTCACATTATGCATCTCAATCCCACCTACCCCCCGACCCCTTTCTACCCACCCTATTTCATTGCAACCTCCCCCACAAAAGAAAACAAAAATCTCATCCTGGAACCTGTGGTGTGTCACCGTGTGTCCCACAGTGTAACCTCGCGTCTACACGTCATTACTTGCAAATATTCCTGGCAGTGAGTCATTGGTCCGGCTTCTGCTACTTTATCAGTACCGGATCCTCACCGGGACTCCCCTCGGAGATCCCGGTGTTGCCCCGAGCCATGGAGACCCTGCAGCTTCAGATCTGCAGGACCGGCCCATTCACGAGCCCCAGTAGTTCACCCATGGGGTAGAGGTGGGGGTAGGCCAACTCACAGACCTGGATCTGGATCTGAGAAGTATCTGAGCTACTCAGCCAGCCAGCTCTCCCACACTCATACCACCAGGGTGAGCTCTCCTACACTGCTCCAGGTAGCTCATCCAGTGCCTCAGCTGGCAAGGGCCAGAACCAGCTCTCTCACTCTTCTGCCCTTGGGGCTTGCTCACTGCAACAGAGCCAGCTCTTCTGTGCTGCCCAGGCGAGGGGCAGGGCCTGCTCTCCTGAGCACTGCGGCAGGCGAGGGGCAGGGCCAGCTCTCCTGCTCTCATGACCCCGGGACCAGATCTCCCACCTGCCACAGGTGGGGGGGGGTGAACATCTCTCCCTTGCCCACACTACCACAGGGCAGATAAGTGGCAGGGTCTTCCTCCCATGCTCACACTCAGGGGCCTAGCTTATTCACAACTCCCACAACCAGAGACTACAGATTTTAAGAAGTAGAGGAGGCAAGAGATATAGTGTATTAGTTAGAATGGGGAAGTGGGATTCCATGGGACCGGGGTTATAGATGCCTGTGAGCTGCCTTGTGAGTGCTTGGAATTGAACCCCAGGTCCATTACAAGAACAGCTAGTGCTCTTAACCCCTGAGCCACCTCTCCAGTCCCTCAAGACAGTTTAGGTTGCCATGCTGTATGGGTGAGCGTGTCCCTGACATCAACCAGGTTGAGCTGAGACACTGTGAGGCCTCTTCATTCTACCCAGGATGTCAGTAGCATTGAGGCAGGGAGACAGAGGTTCAAAGGAAACTACTTGGTGGGGGGAGGGGAAGCAGATGGAGAAGGAAGAGGCCTATGGCACAGAGGGCTAGCTTGATCCTTGGACAACCTTAGACCTCTGCTTCTGTTAACTCAGGAAGCTCATTGAGGTTCGGATGGAAGAGGCTCATGCCTGGAGAGACTTGAACAGAGTCCCTCTGCTGTTGTGTGAGGGCCATTGGGACCATGAGGGCTCAATGCGGGGAGGGCTTAGTGTGGGAGAGTGCTGATCTTGAGATGGCAAATGAGAGGGGAGCAGAGTTCAGATCTGAGGTACGTTGAGAAACTGGGTCTAGGGGATTTGCTGATGGAGATGTGGTGAGGGGAAGAGAGAGGGGAAGGGGGAGGAAAAGGGAGAGGGAGGAAGGAAGGAAGGGAGGGAGGGAGGGAGGGAGGGAGAGAGAGGGAGAGAGAGAGAAAAAACAGGTTTAAAAGGAGCAGCAGGAAGGGGGTGGCTCATTCAGGGCCTCTGGTTCCTGTGAGGAGTCACCATGGAAGTCAGGAGAGGGTGTTGATGGCTGACATGTCATGGACCTCGACACTTATTCAGAGGTTTGGAGCTGATATAAAAGCAGCTGTCACCCTAGAGTAACTGTCACTTTCAGATTCCAGCTGTCACTGTTTTCAAACTGGCCGAATAACACGTATGCATGTGATTTCAATATGAAGAGTGGCCAGGCTTCCAGAATCTTCCTCACAGATGTGCTTCCTGTGCTGGAGGAGAGGGGCATCTTACTCCGATAGATAGCTCCTCCCCCCCCCCCCCCCCACTGCTCAGAGATTCTCAACCTTCTCTTTTCTTTGAACTTGGATTCTATAAATGAGGTCTGCTGGGACAAGGGGGCGTGCACATGAATGGGAGAAAAAGGGGTTCCACACTTGGCTCCACGATCCCTCACCACCCCATGCTTGGGAGTGTGGACTTCAGAATCTTGAGTGAGTCAGGGCGTCGGGACAAGTTCAAGGTGAGCGTGGAGGATGGGTGGGTGCTCTGAGCCGCTGCAGCCTCCACTGACGCTCAGCGGATTCTAGAAAGCAGGGAACAAACTCAGTGTGACTCCCTGTCATCCACTAGGTGCAGAATATAAGGACTCCATGGGAGAGACAGCAGGGGACTCCAGGAGGGGCCCCCTTTCCACGGCAGCATTCTCGTGGACTGGAAGAGCAGCTGGGGTCATTTGTCTGTGTTCCTGCTGCCGGGGAAGAGCCACACATATAGTACCGCTAAGCCATTCCACGGATGGGTTAGATGCTTTCAACTTGATGCTTAGCACCGGGAGCCAGCGGCATGTGAGCAAACAGTAAATAAATCAGTGCCGGCAAGTTTTGAGATTTTAAGTTTTCATTACCTCACAACATCTGAACAGCTGGTAGGAAAGCAGGGTGCCAAGCTGGGAGAGACCGGAAGAGAACAGAACTCCCAGGCCAGTGCTCTCTGCACCATAGATTTTGTCCCACATTACCCAGGGGGCCCTGCGCGCTCCTCTTCACATTGGTTGGAAAGTGATGGTGCTGTCCTGTGCAAACTAGAAACCCCAAGAGCCAGAGGGGGCCCCAGAGCAGGGCCTGAGGGTGTGGGTGGTGGCAGGCAGGCCTGCAAAGTGCCCCAGGGAAGGAGCCTCATTTGTTTGCACCCGTTCAGTTAATCTCACTGCTGGCTGCACCGGCAGTTATGAACCATATCCCAGCATTTTCTTTGGCTCACAGCCTCCTCTTGAAGGTGCCGTTCAGCAGGGCGGCAGGGGCTCCCCGCTGGTTCCCTGGGGTCCTGGTAGAGAAGTGCCACGTGAAGAAAGGTCATTTTTCTAACTTTTAAAAACAACCCAGCCCATTCCCTCTCTAATGTATTCTTTATTTTTAAATGAAATTTAGAAAGCACCAGTCTTTCCCCTGGCCTTGCCGTTTCCTGTGGGCCTAGCTAATGACCCTGGCACCTTGCCTCCAGGTGGTTCTGGGCGGTTCAGCACCTCCCCCAGGTCCCCCCACCACCCTCAGTTTTCCTCTTCTAAAGGCTTGTCACCTTCCGCTGTTGGGAGCTGATGAGTAGGCGCCCACAAGGGCCTTTTTCAGTCCCGACAGCTCCCTATATCACCGTCCCTCAGTGATTAGCAGAAGAGGGTATGAGAGGAACCCAGGGTAGGAGGAACAGCCTGTCACGTTCTTGGGTTCCAGTGAAGAGGGGAGGAAGCTCATGAGCCTCCTGCCAGGCCATATCCAGACTTCCTTTAGTGTGGACATTGTCACACTGGCAAAGGGAGGTTGGGCCTTTTCATAATGAGCTTGAACCTCAGCTCCATTATTGACCTCCCTGAGCCTCAGTTTTCCTTCCTGTAAATGGGGTCCACAGGAGACTGTGAATGCAAACACACACAAATAAATGATGTAAAAATAAGAGCATTAAGTCCCGAACCAGAATATGCACAACTCAGAGCCCTGGAACCTGGAGGCCCTCTGATGGCCACAGGGACCTCTCACATGATGCAAGCCCCTGCTCATAAGGACAAGGCAAGTCCTGCCTCTGAGTATGACCAACCATGCCAGCACTGGGTGTCAACAGAGGCAGCTCCACAGTGGAGAAGCAGAGAAGGCATATGTGGGTGAGACCAGCGATGTACTAATGTCAGAACCGTGGACACCACTTTGTGATGGGCCTTAATGAGCAGGGGTCCCAGGTGTGGTGAGATGGGACAGGCGCTCTGTTGAGTCATCTGGGCCCTGTCCCCAAGGATTCCTGAGCTCAGCAGCTCCTGAGTCTCTCACCCCTAGGCTGTGCCTCAGCCCCCCATCAGTATCCCGACTCAGGCTGTGAGGTCACAGGAATGTTGCTCCAGAGGTCTGTGGTGTGCTCAGGGCAGCCACAAATGAGGGGGCTATTTTTAACTAGGAGAGAGAGGAGTAGGGGTTTAGCCTGGTGGCCCAAAAAAGCTGGAAAAACTGTGGCATCATCTTAAGGTTGCCTGTGGGGCAGGACTCTCCCCATCACGGTACCCTTCCTGGCCTTATAAGGTTTACATGATGCAGGCAAAAAAGTTCCAGGGGACTGGGGTGATAGCTCATTGGGAAAGGGTGTTGCCATGCAAGCTTGGGGTCCTGAGTTCAAATCCCCAGCTGGATGTGTCTGGAACTCCAGTACTGTGAGGGGTAGAGACGGAAGGATGGCTGGAGCTTATTGAATCTCCGGGTTCAGGAGACAATCCTGTCTCAAGGGAATAAGAATTCCCTGATAGACAAGACAGAGCAAGATATCCTATATCCTCCTGTGGCCTCCACATGCATGTACACGTGAATACATTTATACCCCCCCCCGTCTCTCTCTCTGTCTCTCTCTGTCTCTCTCTGTCTCTCTCTCTGTCTCTTTCTGTCTCAGTCTCTCTATCTTTCTTCTCTGTCTGTCTCTGTCTGTCTCTCTCTTTTTCTCTCTCCCCCCATCTCCCTCTCCTTCTCTTCCCCCCTCTCTCCCCCTGTATCTGTCTCTACCTCTCAGAATGGTCTGCAGCATCTATTCCAGTGGTCAGACCTTGGTCATGTTGACACATCCAGAGACAAGTGAGGCCTCTGTCACATGCTACTGTGCCGCATACTTGGGGTAATTCTGCCACTGAAAAGGGTGGGGGGTGCTGTGTGGAGAGGAAAGCAGCCACCTCCTCTGCCCAGGCAGGCAGAGGGGAGGAAATGGAGGACCCCGCCACAGACACAGGGCCGCTAAGGAAGAGTGAACAGTCCATCTGGCATAAAAAATGGTGATAAGGTTAGACATCTGAAGGACAGAGGTGAAGGGGTCTCAGATAAAGAATGAACAGGTCAAACTGAGAAAGAACAGTCGAAACAGAGATCATAAGTCCAGGAGTTTCAATCTTAGGATGATGAGAATTTCCAGGGTAAGAATCAAGGGACTCAACCAAAGAAATGCATGTCCACAGATGCACACACGTGCGCACATGTTCACATATGTACATGGATACAAACACATGTATACATGTACACATATGCATACATGTTCACACATGCACAT
>JANHMN010000002.1:228732182-228790892 GCA_030674055.1 Rhabdomys pumilio
TGAGGACACTGCAGACAGTAAACCATTGTTGACACCTGGGCTGACAGTGTCCTCCAGGTCCTCAGAACACATCAAAGAGATCAAGACTATGGGGTCTTTTCCACACTGTTCTTTGGTCTGCAATCTTTCTGTCTCCTGGCACCTGGAGTTCTGGCTGACACCCCTGCCTGGGGTCCCAGTGGGGCTCCCTCAGCATGTCTGTGGTCCTCTCTGTGAGTCATGCTGGGCCGCCTTCTCTATCTGGGGAACCCAAGATCCATCCCCTAATTTGCTCCAGCTGTGTCTCTGTAAGGCTGAGGTCATCCAATCTGGCATAGAAGGAAGGCCCGGCTTGTTGTGTCTTTGTTTCATTCAAATGGCTGGGACGGTGACTCACTGGGCTTCTCTCTTTAAACCAGGCCACCGTCCGGGAGTCGTGGTTTTGATTATAGACCCTGACCTCAAAAATACGCTCACATCACTTCTGAAACATCCTCCAGCACCGCAGAACTCTGATGGGGAAAGGATGGGGAAAGGATGGTTGAGGGGATGGTACCCACGGCAGGGGGTGTGCTCCACCACTACCTGAGATGGAGTCTTCCTGTGCTTGTCAGAGACTTTGGCCTGAATAAGAGTGGGGACATTATCTTTGTTATGTGGCCTAGGCCGGTCATGATGATGGTGATGATGGTGGTGGTGCTGCTGATGGTGATGATGGTGATGGTGGTGATGATGATGATGGTGCTGCTGATGGTTATGGTGATGATGGTGGTGATGATGATGACAATGACAGCCATCATTACCGTCACGATTATCAGCATTGTCCACCACACCTAGCTCTCACTCTGGACCATGCATTTTCTAATGGAGCTGCACTAAGTGGGCTCATCTTACCATGTAAGGGCTCCTGGACTGACTCACCACTGGAGTTGGAGGTGTGAATGGTCTGAGGGAGCCATGTTCAACCCCGAGGCAGAAGGTGTGAATCCACGAAGGGCAGGGACGGAGAGTGGAGGTTGTAAACAGGTGTGTGAACGGGACAAGTGGTCAGCGGCTCAAGGGGAAGGGTGGTGGGTAGCTGGCTACAGAGGGGAGGGCAGCATCAAGGTGTGGTTTGCAGAGTGTCATTGTCTGTGCCCCGGCTACAGCTTGGCTGTGACTGTGACTGGGTAAATGGATAGAGCAGGGATCAGCAATGTCCCAACCCCACAGGCTACAGGAGACAGCAAGGCACGGCAGACAGAACATCCCATCTCGAGGTGGACATAAAGAACAAAGGAGCTTCCATTCAGCTAATGAGGGCTTGGGGTCATAGGACCTTCATCGGGGGTCGGAGCACCTGTGCTCAGGGAAGGAGTCAGTGCCCTATTTGGCCGAAGGTCACCTTGAGGGGGTGAGATGACAAAGGTGGCTTTGGTGGTGGTGCTTGTAGGGAGTGCCACCTGCTGTCTGGTGTCTGAGCGGTGGCTTCTCCAGCCAGGCTGGAGGACTCAGCTGCCACGGCTCAGGGGCAAAGCCTACCAGGGGATGGTATGTCATAGCACTGGTGACTTGTGGCCCTCTGTGTGGCATCTGGGTGTTGACAAATTACCTATGGTTGGCCAAAGTACAAGTTCAGGACCTCTCCATTTGAAAACAGAAAATCCAGCGTGTCCCCAGACCAGAACTATTTTGCAATGCATCCTTGTGGAAGATTCCACAGCACAGAACTTTGGCAGACGTACAAAAAAGGCTCCGTGCAAATGCCCTTCAGGCTGGTGTGTAAGTGTGCAAGAAGTTTCGGGCTCAGATGGAAGCCCCATTCCCAAGAGATCTCATTATGAATACGCAAATATCCCAGAGTCCCAGCAGGCGGCAAAGACGAGGGAGATTCCTCGTGTGTTCGTTTCAGTGTTGGTCATCACGAGGGCCCACTCACCAGGGGCCTAAGATTCTCCCTGCTGGAGGACAGGAGCCCAAGAGCAGAGTGTCCCCAAACCATCTCCTGTCACAAGAGAATGTCACTTCCTTTAGCTGTCCCCCACTCTGTCATTACTTAGAGATGGCACCCAAGGCAAGCACTCAACCACTTAAGCTAAGAAGCTTCCTTTCCTTCTTTAGTTTGAGACACGGTGCCCAGCTGGCCATGAACATCTTCATCTTTCTGCCCTAGGTCCCCAGGGAGCGTGGGGAGCAGGGGGGTCCTCATCCAACCCACTCCACACACCGCTGTGCACTCCCCTTCTGAATGGGGCTTCCAGAGAACAGCAATGTGTCATTCACTCAGCCACTCGTTCAACCGTTCATCCATCTCACTCTTTCATTCCCCTCCACTCATTCATTCTTTACTCACTCATTCATTCATCTTCACTCATTCACTCATTCATCTGCAGTCATGTATTCACCTTTACTCACTCATACATTCACTGTTTATCCATCCATGCATTTGTCATCAGTCATACACCTTCACTTGTTTATCTTCCTTCCTTCACTCATTCATTCATATTCATTCATTCATTCACTAATTCATTCATATTCATTCACTAATTCATTCACTCACTCATTCATTCATGTTCACTCATTCATGTTCACTCATTCATTCACTCATTCATTCATATTCATTCACTCATTCATTCATTCATTTATTCATGTTCACTCATTCATTCACTCATTCATTCATTCACTCATTCATTCATTCACTCATTCATTCATTCACTCATTCATTCATTCACTAATTCATTCATATTCATTCACTAATTCATTCATTCACTCATTCATTCACTTATTCATTCACTCATTCATTCATCCTCACTCACTCATACATTTATCTCTATTCATCCATTTGTGCATTTATCTTCATTCCTTCCTTCACCCATTTGCTTATCTCATCCATTCATTCATTCATTCATCTTCACTCAGTCATTCATCCAGCACAGGCTGGTGGAACTTCTATCATTTCCATGTATAATGTGAGGCTCTGTGGAGAGATGAGGCTGGTGACACACTGCAGATGGACTGCGGGGGAAGGTATAGAGGAGCTGGAGCAGTGGGGTGGCTTCTAATTGGGGGGTCATAGTCCTGCTTTCTGAAGAGGTGACAGGCAGGATGCATCCTGAGGGCTGGATAGAAGTAGCCATGGTAACAGCCTGTCCAGTGCACTTTCCATTTCTGCAGGCCAGTGCCTGGAATAGGGCTCACCTTTGATCTCAATGCCATTTTGGCACTAACTGTCCTGGAAGTTGGGGTGGCTCTGGGGACAGAACACAAAGCCCTGGGATGCAGAGAAGGCCGGGTCAGGAGAAAGGTTGTCCTGCAGCTGGGACCTGAGGAGGGACAGGGCAGTTCTGGGAAGCATCTGTGTACATCTCTGCTTGTGTTCCAGATGACTCCTCTAGGGGGCAGCGGAACTCCACCAGAGGCCTTCCTCCAGCGTCCCAGAGGCCAGCTGTCACTTCTCATCTTGGAATAGAGCCTCCAAGTTCAAGTTTGGCATGAACGGTACTGTCAGCACATGCTGGGTAGCTAGGCCCCAAAGCTGCGCCTCTCATACCGGTGTGTGTGCACACCAGTGTCTCCCTGGGAGACGGGTTTGCTGTCCCTGTGGATCACAAGGCATGGCAGTTAAATCCACTTGGGGGCATGGGTGTCCCCACAGACACAGAGGCTCTTTCCCCATCTTGGGGCTGGGAAGGGAGTCTGTTTCCAAGGTCACTCTTGTGTTCTTTCAGAGTCAAGTGCTGAGACCGTCTGTCCCCACCCACTCCCACAAACAAATTCCCTTGACCCATTTATTTCCTCTGCTCCATTCCCCAGGATTGTGTGTGTGTGTGTGTGTGTGTGTGTCTGTCTGTGTGTGTGTGTGTATGTGTGTGTGTGGTGCAGGCATAAAGCATAGGACCTAGCACATGCTAAGCAAATACTCTACCACTGAGCTAACAAACATAGTCCTCTTACCAGCTTTTTATTTTGACATAGGGTCTTACTAGGTCTCTTGTGATGGTCTTGATATCACTCTGTTGCTCAGGTTGGCTTTGAACTTCTAATCCTCCTGCCTCCACCTCTGAGGAGATGGGACGACAGGCCTATGCCTCCACACAGTGTCTTCCTCCTAGCTCTATGTGGTTATAGAGAATGCCCCTGGTTGTGTTTCATGAAGACCTTAAGGATATCTGGGACCCCGGGGCCACACCCCCTAATGCCTCTATATTCCCCAGAATGGTCAGGGTGAGGAGGTCACATAGCAAATTTGGTGACACCTCTCAGCAAATTAGCTGTGTGGTCATGGGGTGTGTGCCCTGAGCCACCTGCTTACCTGGAGAGTGAGAAAGGCATCCACTTCAGGCTGTCCATAGCCTCAGTGTCGATCCTAGACTAGGCAGACTCTGGTGCAGCTGTACCCTCCCTGACCACTCTCCCCTGTGGCTCCTTCCTCCACGGCACCTGCTGCTCATCTCCGTACCTCCTGGACCTCCTGGGCACAAAGACTATCCCACAGCTGTATCCAAACACCTGCTCTGGGCACATGGCTATAATTAGTATCTGTGGCATGCATAAATAGATGCCACTGGACTTGTGGCATCTTCTGACACACAAGAGACATCCAGACCCTTGCCCCTGAACTCATGAGCTGATGAACACTGCAGATGTCTACGCTCTCAGAATAAGAGTGATCATAGCTATGAATGCAAGAGGCAAGGTTACAGCAGGTGCATTCAGGGGTGGGTCTACAGCTGGTATATTTAGTGGGTGGGGCTACAGCAGGTGCATTCAGGAGGTGTGGCTACAACAGGTGTATTCAAGTTACTGGTGAGCCTGACTGTCCCTCTCTTACAAACTGTGGGTCAGCTTCAGACTGGCCAATGGGGACTGTGGCTCACATCATGCTGGTCCTCTGTGATGGCCATCTGCTTTGACATTACAAAGCTTGGAGTCTCCAACATTAGTTCTAAATCATAGTTTACTCCAAAGGGTCACAGAGATCAAGCACTCTGGGCGAAGCTGTCTCTGCTACCCCTGGGCGACAGTCAGCGTGTTCCTCAGCATCTGTTATTTTTTAGCTAATCCTATAAAGTAATGAGTTTCATTGTGACATTTTTCACCCACGCTCTTACTTGTTACATTTTACTCTTACCCCCTCCCCCCCTTCACTATCCTCTTCATCTCTCCCTGCCCCTCCTCTGTGGACGCCAACATGAGCCCATTCCAAAGACAATTGAGGCACAAATTTGCTTCTTTCAACAACCATGTGCGTGTTCGGTGAGACACCCAACCCAATCAAATATTAATTGTGCAACAAGTGGAACGACTTGGGGCTGCAGTTGTGGCTTAGCTGGTCAGTGCTCGCCTCGCATGCATGAAGCCCCCCTCCCCCACCCCCAGGAGTTTGATCCTTAGACTGAATAAACAGTTGTGGTGTTGCATGTCTGTAATCCCAGATCTGAAAGCACAAGTATCAGGAGTTCAAAGTCATCCTTAGCTACATAGTGAGTTTGAGGCTGGCCTGGGCGATGAGCCGATGATAGCCCCAAAAGAGAGGAATAGAGGGAGTAAGAGGAGGGGTGTTGGAGCATGTGGGTGTGGCAGTAGGTGGCGCTTTACACAAAGGCAACACGGCCTTGTGCAAAGGGTTACAAACACACTGCTTTTGAAGGCTGCAGGAGCTGCTTGCTTGTCCTCTGAGAAGCTGAGAGGGTGGGGAAGGGGGGAGCCCCTGGGAGAGTGCAGGAGGTAAGTTCATCAGGCAGACTGCTTCCAGTCCATTCCTTATAGAGTGCAAACGCAAGGTGGTGATCGGGAGAGGGTAGAGGAAGAGTAAGGTTGTGAAGGGGAAGGGGAGGGCAGGGGAGGGGAGGGTACGGGAGGAGAGGGGAGGGGAGGGGAGGGTACGGGAGGAGAGGGGAGGGGAGGGGAGGGAAGGGGAGGGGAGGGGAGGGGAGGGCCTCCAGGAGACTCCAGAGCAGATGTCCAGCAGGAGAATCTGTAGTTTTGCAGCACAGGACAGGCATTTTGTGGCTTGATGCTTCTCTGTAGCTTCCAGGGGTGTGGGCAGAAAGGACAGCACACTGGGAGATTTAAGCAGCCAGGATCACGTGACAGCCCTGAAACCCCAGTTCCTGCTGGGAAAAGCAGAAGTTCAGGGACACACCGAGGTAGGACAGGAACGGTGGAGGGTCAGAGTGTCACAGGTCCCTGGGGTGTGCGGATTTGGATGCTAGAGAGAACACTACAGAGTTGAGGCTCCAAATGGCGGTCTGAGTGACGTCATTGCTTGCATTTAGGATGTCACCTGGGACCTTGTTGGAAATAAAAAGTCCTCTGGGCTCTTCAGACCTCCTTCTGACGTCAGAAGATCTAGCAGCATCTTATGAAGGCTCCAAGGTAACTGGTGTGCACTGAACTGAGAGACACCCCCCCCCCCCAAGTACTGTCTTAGGAGCACAGAGATTCTGAATAAGAGGGAGCTGAGAAACAGAGTCAGGGTGTGGGAGGGACCCCTCTGATGATGGAACCACCAAGCAAGAGCAGACCTGGAAAAAAATACTCAGGTAGCAATCACAACCCGCAGGCCAGAAAGGAATGGAAGACAACCACCCCCTCCCCCAGAGCCCCAGGAGCCCCGCACCACTTCTGAGTTGGCAGGACCTCCCCAAAGATGTCCTCATAGTTCCCCAAACCCATGGATCTTCCACAGCAAGAGATGGTGAGTGTGATCTTCGATCACAGGTGATTTGGGGAGGGTACTTGGGCTGCCCAGGTGTGCCCTGTGTAGCCCAGGCTGCCCTGTGTGAACATGAGACTATCAGCTAAAGGAAGCTCTTGGAGACTAGCTGTTGAGGCCCGTTGCTGGCTTGGAATATGGAGTAACCGGGGAGCCCTGTTCCACAGGCTGCCGTCTTACTTCCTAAGAGGTAGTAAGTGGGTCCTCGCTGAAGCCTCAGGGAGAACCCCCAGCCTGCTGAGCATCTCCATGAACCCCACTTCGGACTTCTGGTCCCCGGAACTGCGAATGTAAATTTTTGACACTTTAAGTACTACATTTTCTAAGACCCTCTCCAAGAGTCGGATGAGGGTTGGGGCGGGCGGGGAGGGCTCGGGAGCTGCTGGGTCTCAGTTAGAGGAGAGTATGGGGTCTTCTTACCATGGGGTGTAGGAGAAGGCAAAAGTAGCATTTTAGGGAGGAAAAGGTGCAGACAGTAGGGCCTCAGGGACTCACGAGAGAGGAGGAGGGAGGACTTTTGAAGGATAAAAAGCAAAGGAATGGGTGAGACGGACCGTGAGTCTTGGAGATGGGAGGCTATGGTGTCCAGGATCTTAGTTTGAGCTCTTAAAGGACATCCCAACTTAGTCTCGGCAGGGTGCGCCTCAGGAAGGGGCAGGGTTATGCAGAAGACCCTTTGGTCCTCAGAGGCCATGGGGACCATTGGCAGTATGTGAAAGGTAACTGGTAACTGAGGGGGAGGGGAGTGTCTGGGAGCCCCGAGGTTTGAGGGCCAGGCTGCAGTGTTGTCGTGCGGCCTGTAGTGGGCGCTGTGGAGTCCCCGCAGCGGCCGCATCTCTCACCTTATCCATCGCACCCCCTGGGGAAGTTCCAGTTTCACATTTGTCTAGTAAACAGCAGTTGGCTGCCCGCCCTTCCTTTACCTGTCCCCTAGGAGCCATTGAGCTACAGCAGAGAGTGCTTTACAGGCAGGAGGGCCGCAGGTGACTGCAGGCTGCCGGGAGCAGATGATGGCCTGGCAGCTTGGAGACCCGAGGGAGTCATGTCGTTATTGCTTTCTGCAGTGAAGGGAGCTGGCTCTTGCCAGAAAACAACCTCTGTGTAACCAGAAATGAACACACCAAGCCCCATGGGGCAGAGGGAAGGCCTCTCTTGAGATCATTGTTTGGTTTTGAAAAATGGGATAGATATTAGGAAGTGATTAATTTTTCTGTGGCTCTCTGCCTCTCGTGCATGTCAAAGCTGGTTATGATATCTGTCTATTTATCCCCTATTGCCTATGCACTGATGTCCTACTGTGTGCTGGACTTGGAGAGGCAGCCCTGAGCTCAGGCAAGCACTAAATGCCATCCTCTTCTGGGACCTACAAGATGGAACGGTCAATAAGCAAGCTGACAGCCAATACCAGGTTGCACGCATGCGCGCACGTACCACATAGCACAGCGGCTCAGCATGCTGCCTTGCTGCCTTGCTGCTAGGGAGGAAGAGCCAGGAGCGCTTTAAGAAGGGGGCAATTCCGGTACTGAGAAAGGAGAACCAGGACTGGGAGATGGTGTGGTCTGAGAACAAGGGAGGAAAGCTGTGTGAGTGGAGATTGGGAGGAGGGAAGATGGCTGAGCGTGTTGCCGGGGCTCCAGATCTAAATGCTAAGACCCATGAGGTGCTTTTGTCTATAGTCAGAAGGGGATACTGGGTGTCTTGAAACTTGGCCTGTGAGCAGGATGGGTGGGAAATGTTGGGGAAACTTGAGGAGCCACCCTGTCATCCAGGCAGATGAGGGAAGGTCTCCGGGCACTGAGGGAGAAGGCAACAAACACTTCAGAGACAGAGCCATGGAACTTGCTGATTTGTGGGAAATGGGGCTGCGGGGGCTCAGGGTGACTGCCATATTGTTCCTTAAGCAAAAGTTTGGATGGTGTTGCTGCAGGCTGGTGGCGAAGGGAGGGGTGGAGACCAGGAACCAGGGAATCTCAGGCATGTTAACTAGAAATGCCCTGTGGCTGGCACAGTGAAGTCATGCAGATGCATCCACATCTGGAATCTTTGAAAGGGGTCTGTACAGCCCTGTCCAAAGTGGTCCTGGGAAGCCTGGCCTTATGTGGCCTTGTGTCACTAGGAGCAAAGGTCCTGAAACACAATCTTGTGGGTCTACACTGCTCCTGTTGGGCACTTGAGGGAACTTGGCAAATTTGTCATAGAGGTTGTGGTTTACCGTCCCTCCTCAAAATCTGGCTAAGGATGAGATAGCATTGGTCCCTGCAGTACATTTGACTGTCATGGTGAACTGTGCAATTTCTGCATATAGAATCTGCAGGAAAAAAATAAATTCTTAAAGAAGCCGGGCTGGAGCAGTCTCCTTGGCTTTACTTCTAGGTTGGGCCATGTACACACAACCCCACTCCTGGGTGCTACCAGGAGGTGGGGCAGGTGGGCTCAGAGAGAGGGAAAGTTTTGCCCAAACTTTATGGTTGTACCACAAAATGTCATGAGGGTT
The DNA here is from genome assembly GCA_030674055.1 of Rhabdomys pumilio. NCBI lineage: Eukaryota > Metazoa > Chordata > Mammalia > Rodentia > Muridae > Rhabdomys > Rhabdomys pumilio. Next base: position 228,741,353 of record JANHMN010000002.1, read on the forward strand.
ACAGGCCAGTCCCCTCTGCTTCCGCATGGCCTTCACTTTCCATTATTAATGACTCTTGTGGTTCCGTCTTCTTGCTGTTTGAGATTCAACCTGGTTCTGTCCTTCCTTCTGGCTTATGACCCCCAAAGAGGCTGCACCTGTGCCTGTCCTCCTTTCTCCCCGAAGCCTTCTGAAGACTCCATTTGTTACCAACCCAGAGTCATGCTTCCTCTGCCCTAACGCTGCTGCTGCACGTGACCTCTGCAGACTGCTGTCACCACAGGGGGTTCCAGTGTGTGCTTACTTTATATCTGGGGAGTTTTAAAAAGTAGATAGACTCATTTCTGGCTCTTAGGATCTAGCTAAAAAAACAAACCAACCCAAACCTCTGTTATGTCTTTCCAGATCTCATGGTCAATGAGCTAGCTCCCTGCAGAAGCTCAAGGCTCAACCATGAAGCCCAGTGTCTGTTTAGTGATGCTACAGGGAATTGATAACAAACTGAAGCCAGTGTCTATCAGGGCCCTGATACTTGGAAGGTGGCAGCTATTGTTCTCGTTTTGCATCAGGGGAAACTGAGGAATGGGTCAAATGTATGTTTGCCAGGAAAGCTCGCACGGAAATGTAGAAGATATCTACTTTGAGTAGGTGTAGTCTTCCTGTCCTTGTTTGTTGATGCTGGCCTTTGGGAAAGACATGGAAGGGCTTCAGAAGTGGGGAAAGACAGGTTATAGCAAACACTGTAAGAGGTACAGCCCTCTTGGGGGGTGTGGTGGCAGAGTGGGGGTGGGGGTAGGGGGAGGTTCCTCCCCACCCCAGCCATGTGATGCATCTGGAGAGCATGTGTTATTGGCATCCACACCAGCTACTAGGAGCCATGTGCTCCCCAGGAAACTTCTGGAAACTGGACCCTCTAGGTTGTGGGACTCTTTGAGGGCTTCTGATCTAAGTCACTGGAGGGGCCTGAAACCTGTCAGGGTAGGTGTTTACAGCCATAAGGACTCATGCAACTCCCCATCAGGGCTTGGCACACCTTTCCACATGGTCCTGCTAGTTGCAGGCATCGAAAGGGTGAAGATGAGGTCTAGAACATTCCGAGGGCATCATGGTTGGGTAGAGAGTCCCTGAGGCACAGGCCCCAGGACTTCAGAGCACAGCTCTCAAGGGTGGATGACGTTTGAATAATATTAAGATTTTAAGAAACAGCAATTCCTTTCACCTTTCTTGGGTGCTTTAACTCTGAAAGGAGAAAAGCTGTTTTGAGGAGGAAGGCAGCTAGAAAGTCCTGGAACTTTCTGGAGTATATGTTTTTCAGTTTGATGCTGGCACCCCTCTCCTCCAGAAATTTTTGTCAGGTGACCAAACAGAAAGCCCCCATCCTTCATCCACCTGTTTCCAAACGACTTCAGGTACCCAGGGACTTCCTGGAAGTTGGCCCAAGGCTGACTCATAAATGTGTTCCTGCCTGTGATCCTAAAAAGAGGACCAGGGACAGATCACAGCTGAACCTGGGTGGGGGGATGGGGCAGACCTGAGTTGACCTTGTGACTCTGTCACTTGGGCAAGCCTTCTGAGCCAGTGCTCCTACCACACAGGGCCAGCAGATTCCTCCTGAGCTTATACCCCACCTCCCAGAGAAGCAGACACACCCAAGTTAAGGTTGCTCTCAACTGTTTATTACTAAGCTGTCATCATATAAGCCGTATAAAAATACTTTACATATAGCAAAAATAAACTGCATGAAACTGGAGATTAAAATCGTTTTGCATAGGAATGTGATATATCCCAACTCCTTAGACAGTGGAGATTTTCCCAAACCCAGGCCTTCAGGTCCCGCTGGGGCAACCTCCCAGAACCAGGGGATTGTGAGACTCCTGTGAGGGCTGAGAAATGACAAGGGGACAGGATCCTCTGATGTGTGGGACAGGACGCTTCCACACAACACTCTGGCCAATCAGAGTACTGGGGCTCCTCCTCACATAGCAACAGCACTCTCTGTACCCAGTCCATCTAAAGCCTGAGAGGGCAGGGCTGGGGCGTTTATTCCTATTACCCGCCCCCCCCCCAAGACATCATTAACCCTTTTGACTCCAGTTCCCAGGACTTTACTGTGATCTCAGAGGGGCAGGCTCAGGGAAGCACCACTCTTGGCCCATCATTTAGAGTTAGCTGTAAACAAACTGGATTAAGACAACAATGGCAGCTGTATGTCAAGGCACCAGTAAGCTGGTGAAGGTGATGGTGTCTTATTTAAGCCACTGGGTGGACTGCAGGGAAATCTCTCGCTCTGCAGCTGGCTGGTTTGGGTCCATGACGGTTGATGCCCAAGCTTGGGAGATGCCAGTGGTGAAGATGTGTCTGTCAGGTTCCTTTAGGCTTCCCTGCCAGCAAAGAGTTCAGGAATGCTCACTCTAGCCTGACCACCTCTGTGTCTTTTCTGAAGCACCCCCTACCTCCCCCCAACGAACGGTCTGTCGGTGCTGAGCCCCTGTGGTTCAAAGATAAACCAACTCTGCCTCCCTTAGGTTCTGAGTGCTGATTAAAACACATTGGCTTCCAGCCTCTCTGTGTGACGGTTCCACCACTGGCTGGCTGACTATGGCTTGTGGTGACAGATGACCAGGCTGCTACATATGAATAAGCTATCCCAGGGCTTGGGAGGAGGCCGCTCACTTTGTCCATGGCTACGATGTGCTGGGGAAAAGGTGGCTGCTCTCTGGGGGCTATGCATCGGTCGCCTGGGAGGACTCCACATGGTTGGCTCTGTCAATATCAGCCTGCCCGTAGGATCTTGTCCGTAGAAAGACAGAGTTGTGTGGCTTTAAATCAAAACCACTAAACCTTTCATGCACAATTCTCAGGGACAGCCTTGGCTTGAGGCTGGAGGAGTAGGCATCTTTCCCAAGCTAGAAAAAGATGTTTTCTCCTACAAAGTTCCTTCCCATCCCATCCAGAGGTCCTGACAGGACCTAAGGTGAGTCTTTGGATTTGTTTCCAGAATGAAAAAAAAAAATTAAGAACATATCATTTCTCTTACAGAAATGAAGATGCAGACGTTAAAAAAAAAAATCCTTAGAAAGACAGCTGACCATTTATAAATATGTTCTAACTCCAACAGGGGTGAGATATTTTAAGGGCAGATAAAAAAGCATCAAAATACAAATAAGAAAATAAAATTTAATACCATACTAATCTGGGTGGATATATAAACTCCCCAGCAGCGGCGTCTTTGTACAATCAGGAAGATCCGTGGACTTTGAAGAGAAAGTGCCACGTTTAGCAACATGGAACTGTCGGAGTGCCACCCTAACATCACCACGGATTTAGCAAGGACACACTTCCACTTCCACCCCTCTGACCCACGTGCGGTACACTCATCTTCTCTCATTCGCTAAGGTCAGACTGCGTCTTCCCATCCTGGAAATGGTTGATAAGCAATCACACCTGGCGACGCTTCCCCTGGACTCTTTGACCAAATCTTGATAGCTGTCTGTCACTCATACACTTTCTCTGGCCTGTCTGTCTGGTGTGTTCTTTCCTTGGCTATTTGGGATATTTGTTTATGAGGAAGTTTCTGAAACTATCCATCTAAGACAGTATAAGGGGAAGAACATTGTGTACGTGTACACACACACACACACACACACACACACACACACACACACGTATAAGAGTTTGAACTACCAGGAACCCCTTTGCTGACAAGAAGACTAAATGGGAAATGAGTTAGCCCTTTGTCGCCCTGTGGGCAGTGCAGCTGAGCTACCGACTACAATTACAGGAAGGCACTTGGGTAAAACTTTGAGATATCCGAGGAAGGGCCCGATTCCCTCATGTGCAAAAAGTGGCACTCAGCCAGGGCAAGTGCGAACTAATCACTCACCAAACCCTCATCACCGTTCCCCAGAGAAGCCGGCTTTGCTCCAGATAGAAGCTCCTGTCTATAAAGGGCCAGCAGAGAGTTTCTTGTTTAGCAGGAAGTACTTAGAATCACAGAGGCTTAGTGCTTAACTTCTTGCGAACATTCTGGGTTCAAGAGAGAATTCTGCTCAGGTCGACACATGGGGTCGGTGGAGGGAAAGCCCAGCGATGCTGCTTGGAGAGAGACAGACTAGGTACACAGAGCTACACCTGGTTTTCAAGCTGAATCCTGGGCATGGGGTCTCTGTCTGGAGAGCCAGCCATAGCTGGCCCAGCTCCAAAGATTTACTTTCAAATGGCCTTGACAAGAAAGCCAGGATGGAAGAAACCAACCATGGGGATTTAGCCACCGTGGCTGGCTTCTCAGGTTCCCTGTCTAACAGACAAAGCCGAGAAAGTCACTTTATAAAGATGCTCAACAGGAACATGTGGGATGAAGGCAGGGGGAGAAAATGGTCTTGCTCACAGGAGTGGGAGAGCTCTGTTGGAAGAAGAAACCCGCACCAGCAGGAAGACCACGGAGGACTCCCCGAAGCAGGCAGAGTGTGGAGAATCCCACAGGACACACAACCTGGCCAAGCAGGGCTTGATCACGGAAAGGCAGATGCTGGGGTGGATCCCCCTAGTTACAGCTCATGCCGCAGCGTCTGCAGTCCATGGAGGCTTTAAATGAATTCAGGTTAAAAAATAAAATAAACTGGGGTGAAACCAACACTTTCCTGCTTTGCGATTAGGGCAGAGGAAGATTTCAGTCCCCTTCTTCTATTTGGTGACGGTCATGACAAACACCAGTAGGTTTTTGACTGGGTTTGGTGGTTTTAGCTCCTTAGCAGTCAATGCAAAAGCCCAGAAGGTTCTCCTGACTTCTGGGTGGAGGAGGTGGAGAGGGGAACCTTCAAAAGCATTGTTCCCAACGGGCAGCCTGAGCTGGATCCCACCGGAGGTCTGGTGCAGGCAGTGGGGTTAGGGAGTAGCTGTCCAAGAGTGCTCAGCCTGCAGCCTCCTTGGTTGGCTCTTTGAAGCAAAGGAAAACACGACAAAGGCCCAGAAGCTAGCAAACACATACATGTGTTATAACTTAAGGCTGAGAAGGTGGAACAGGTGGTCTTGTCAGGGCAGGGCAGTTTGGTTTTGGAAAGAGAAACTTCAAAATGAAGCTTTGTTCTGGCCCAGCTAGTGCACTTTCAGCTTCTATGGAGACCTGGGATTCTTGAGCCCGGAAGCTGGGCTCTTGGGCCATGCTGTTTTTGATGCTCTGTCTAAAGACCCTTCCCAAGAGATAGGAGCCATGTCTGTGGAGCTATTACGGTTCCTCCAGTTCTCCCGCCAGCGCAGCCTGGGGTCTTAGGTTCAGCATTCTGGCGCATTGAGAATGAGGCTTTGGTCAGCAGGCAGTTGCTTTTTGTGTCCAGTCACCATGGACATCGGCTAAGATGCTCTTTGCGAGGCAGCAGGCTTCCAGGCTCCAACACCAACTGCCTGCACTGTGTGCACACTGCAGCGTTCCAGTCAGAGACGGCAGGAGGAGACAGAAGCGGTCAAAGTAGGAGGCATCGCGCGATAATGTTTGTTTCTAGGTCTGATTTCGAGGGGGAGGTCCTGCAAACTCCTTCCTAATGATCTCGTTAACTAGAAGAAGGGGAGAGAATTTTCAAAAAGACGTGAGATGACACCCAAACCTGGCATCCACTTCAGATGCTACTTTCCGCACCTTTCCTTATGAGGATCATTTAACCATTTTAACACACATGCAGTGTCTTTGCAGTGTCCTGTCGCTGCCCCACCCAAGCCCCCCAGCTGCTTGCTCATGAGGTAATGTGTTCAGCTGCCTCCCTTTCTGTCCTTTAGTGCTCAAGCCATTGTGGGTCTACCAAACTGCTTCTGTGATTACCGTGACCTCACAGCACCCAGCACGTGATCCCATCACATCCAATGAGAAAACAAAACCCCTTAAGCCCCCAAATTCAGGGCCCTTAAAAAACCAAAGGAGGGGTCTCAACAGTCCATAGCTAACTGGCTGCCCCCTTAAATAAAATTTCTATCTTTTTAAATCAGCACAACCAGGGATCCTCCAGTGCTCAGACTGTGCTTCAAGGCTTCTGGAGTGGAGGGGTCCTCACAGGGGTTTGGGAGCCGGTCTCCTTTTCTGGTCAATATGTGGTTCTAATAGGAACTGCAGGCATGGCACCAGCCCCTGGCATGGAGAAGCAATCTAGCCTGTGCCAAGTGGGCAGCTCCTCTAAGGTGTGAGCTACTGAAATGGGGAGGGGAGATCCTAGCAGAGGATCTGGCCAAAGGCTTCCCCCAGGCTTCCACAAATCAGCCATTGTCATCACCAAGTGCATACAGGAGGCTGCACAGCCTGTCCCCAGGGAAAGTGTACATCTTCGGTGCCATTTTGTCAACTGAGCCAAGCAAGGGTGGGAAGGAGATTCCTCCCCACAGCTGCCTCAGTTTCTCATCTGAGCTGTTTTCTGAACGTTCGAGATTGAAATGACATTGAGGGCAGAGAAGCCGCCAGAGACATTCCTCTATCAGGTCTGAGATGCTTTCTCCTGGGAGGCCCCTGCCCAATGATTCTATGACACCATGTCAGCAGGGATGTGGACAGATACAGTTTTAAAGGGCAGGCTAATCCAGGTTTGTCTCTGAGCAGAACTGGCCCTGTGTCTCCGCTGGTCTGTGACTCGGGCTCCGGTCTCTACAGTGAGACTCGCTTTTCTCTTTGACATTTAACTCATGTGCTGGAGTGAGGTAAAGGATGTGTCATGTCATGTAGTAGAGCCCAGAGGACAACCCACTGTCCTCTCCTCTCACCACATGGGACATCAAGCCTGAAAGCAAGCAGCTTTACCCACCGAGCCATTTCACTGGCTGTTTTTGCTTTTAATTTTTTTGGTGGGGATGGGGATGGGTTCTTGACATGTATTGTAAGCACTCATGATGTAGACTGTACCGGCTCAGAACTGATGGGCAATCCTCCTGCCTCTGTCTCGCAAGTGCTGGGATTATAGGCACACACCACTGAGTGGACTTGTAAGAGTTGCTGTGAGGACATTAACCATGGGGTGGGTAACAGCACTGAGCCTGGTCCCTGGCACTGGACAGCTGTTAGTAGTCAGAGTCAGGAGCGCACTGGCGTACCCTCAGCACTTTGCATGAGAAGGCTGGGCTAGCTCAGTGTTCCTCAAGTACAGCTGGAGTCAGGGTCAGAGTCAGAATACCACTTCTGATGTAACTTGATTGCCAGCCTGGCTTTATTGATATAACCGCTACATGCCTCAGTTTCCCAACCTATAAACTGGATCCAAAAATATCACTATTTCCTAGCACTGTGAGCGTGGAGACATCATCAAGTCAAACGGCCACAGTGCCCAGGATAGAACAGGTGTAGGCTTTCAGAACAGCTCGCCAGATGTGTCAGGCGTGTTCAAGAATGAACCCTGGAACCTTAGTGTAACAGACATTTCTGAGATGTTGAATAGCTCTGCTAACGGGCCTCAGGGGCGGGACTCATAGGTCAGCTGACTGGACCATGTGGGAGGATACTGTACTGCTGTGTCTCAGGGACCAGCTCATTTCATGGGGCCCCAAAGGCAGAATGCCAATCTCAGCTCTGCCCCTGCATCACTGCCAGAGCCCAGGGAGCTGGTGGCCCCACAGCCCAGGTCTGCTAAAACTAGCTGATAGGAATTGCATTTGGTACCATGGACCCTCACCAAGGGTCTGCTCCCTCAGAGGAACGCAGGACTGGAAGGCTGGACAATCTCTAGCAGGCAGAGAGAGGTGGCATTGCCTTCTCTTAATGTGAGGTGCTTCCTACCAGCGGGAAGCTCTACCTTCCAACCACATCTAGAATATTCAGCCAGTGATTCCCACTTCAGGCCCTTAACATTGAGGGCTGGTAGGAGAGGTGGTTATCAAGTTGAAGCACTTCCCGCAGCCTCCCTGGCTTTTCTTTCTAAAATCCTACCTGTATCCCTGACTTTAGGCGAGAAAGTTCTAGAACACATACCAACCAGATGATGGCAATTACATTGTTTTACGTTAGGCTGAAAACCTGGGTTCCAAGTTCTGAGGGGCTCTACTCAACCTCTCCACCCAGGTGTTCCCTCGTGGGCCACTAGGGCAGGGGACAGCCCTTTGAAGGTAGCCTGTGATGCCCACTAGGACTCTCTGTCCGTTATCTTTCTGTTGGGAAGGAAAGTCCCCAACTCAGGCCTCTCAGCACCACCTTCCTCTGTCTTCTGTCTACCTTCTTCACCCTCTCCTTCATCATGCTTAAATTCTCCTATTTCTAAAACCCCAGCTCTGTGCCAATTCCCTACCTGATTTCCAGAGTCCCTCTTAGGACCCCGGGGTCTGTCCCTTTGTGGCCTCACTCCCTATCACTGTCTGAGCACGCCCCCAGCTTCCATCTTTCCAATCCATGCCACCAGAAGCCTCTGGTCCCCCACCAGGCTGATGCCACCCTTGCCTCTTCTAAGCTTTATAGCTTCTGCCCGTGCCACCCACAGCCCAGACATAAGGTTCCTCACAGCTGGGCATGCTTGCTCTCTCTCTTGTGCCTTCCCTTCCTGGCAACTTGTTCTTGCTGTGCGTGCCTGGCCTTATCTTCTACCCGGGACATAGAAGTACCCATAATGGCCTGGGGCACACAGGGATAGACACTTCAGGTCCCATGTCAGAGTATGGCCCCCAAGGGTGGCTCAGAGGTCTGATCCCCATTTATTCATCTCATAAATCCTCCAAATATCTCCCCTCTCCTAGCTTCTTCTTCCCACCTTGGGCGCTGAGTCCTCATATGGCTCCACCCGCTATATTCCTAGTTCCAACACTACCTGTTCCTGCCCTCACCAGAAGTCAGCATGGAATCCATGTCTCACAGATTGGGCCATGTGTGTATAACTGTTGAGGGTGGGGCTATTACTGGCCTAGACATTTTATCCACAAAAGAATGATCATTCAGATTTTCTGATGATGGTGGGACTATTTTAATTCCCACCCCTGCCCTTTTAACACAATCACTCTGTGGACAGATGTTGTACAGGCTAGCAGTCTCTCACTGTAGCAGGCAGAGGTTTGAATCCAGAGCCCACTGTGGTAACTCATTCAATCTGAAGCCCTCATGGCCAAAAATAAATTGTTCTGTGAGATTCAGTATTCACCCCTTCTTGTGTCTGGAGCCCCAGAATCCTTGCTGTATTTTGTGCAGGAAAAGACCTGATATCTTCTGAGTTATAGTGGTCAGAGTCTGAAGGAGGTGGTCTGCCGGAAAGCACCACATTCTAAGAACAGGACAGGGTGAGGGACACCCCGCCATAGTGCCCCATTAGGGCAGGACTGAGGAGAACCATGTCTCTAACTTCAGTGTGACTTTAAGCCTGAGCCCTGAGGCTGCCACCAGGAAAGATGGACAGATTTTAAGTGCATCAAAATCACTGCATTTTTCAGTATCATTGACAGCCGTTCATATATAAAGAGACACTACCAACTCAAGAACGTGAATCAATAAAAATGGTCACAGACATTAAAAAGCCCATGCTAGGGGACAAACAGATACTTTTAGTAAAGGATTAGGTACTGTGTTCAGATTTGTGGGTGCTGGGTCCTCTCTCAACTATTGAGACAGCTATAGACAAATCAACATCGATGTATCTCAATAAAACAGGATTGGGGCCAGATCAAGCCTCACCGCCACAGTCTGTCAATGGCAGAGAGGTAAAAGGATTTTCTTTGCCTTCAATCTGGGGAAGCCAGAACCTCAACTTGTATCACGTAAGAATTATCCTGGGTTAGTTTAGAGGTAAGGTTCTAGAGCCGTGGGTCTCAACCTTCCTAATCCTGAGACCCTTTCCTCATGTTATGGTGACCCCCCCCCCCAGCCATAAAATTACCCTGTTGCTAGTTTAGAACTGTGATTTTATGACTGTTATAAATCATATGCAGATATGAAGACAAGCAGACATCTGACATGTGACTCCTGTGGGGTCAAGACCCACAGGTTGAGAGATGCTATTCTAGATGCTAGAACGGAGTTATCCGGGGATTTATCAGAACACCTTCTTGCTGGCCTCCTGTCTTTAACCAGGCTCTTAAACTTCAGTTTGTAGGTGGAAGGTCACTCCCATGCAAGGCAAGGGACTCTGATAGGTTCTGACTACAGCCCATCCCCTTAGCTGCTGACTCTGGCATGGCACTTACAGGAAGGAACAGAAAGACCCACTGTTTCTCTCCCAAACCTCATCTGTTTTCTACCATTGGGTTAAACTGTAGCCTGAGAGCCCCTCCTGCAGCCAGGATAGGAAGCCGGAGGCTGTATTCTGGGTCTGAAATCCCCCCTACCCCACGCAACTAGCTCCTCAGCTGTGCCCAGGTCAGAAAGACAGCCCATCTGCTGAAGCAGGGGAAGCTCCTGGGGTGTGGGGGAGTCTTCTCTAGAACCAAGGAAGAGTTCTGGACCTGAAGCACTGGCCTTCCTTGTCACTCAAAATCCAGATGTTGTCTGGGGACATAGTTATGGGACTTACTTTCTGCAGAAAAGTCCTTGTACCTTTTATTAGCCCCCTTTTCCTAGGCTCTGGATGCGTAAGACCCCAGAGAAGGTTTTAGAACACAGCCAGGCCATCCATACAAGCTCAGTGGAAAGAACAGAATCTCTGACAGGTCAAGGGCCAGATGAGTGCTGGGGTCAGAGGGAGGCTGGCGGTTGGATTGTCTGCCAAGTTCCCAGGCTCAAGAAGCACCTTACACCCTTGAGGGCCTCGTCGCTCTCAGCATAAACTATCTCCAGTTTTTATCAGCCTGATTCCTGGGCCATGGCAGATGCTCGTCTGGGGATGGCTGGTACAAAGAATGCTCTTGACCACAACCAAGTTTGAATCCCTGTTGTTGGATGGAGTGAGCACCCCATCTTCCCATAAAGGGTTCACAGTAGAGCTGGGATGCTCTATCCCTTGTCGTCAGGGACACAGAGGTCTGAGCTGCCAGCTCATCTCTGGGCTTTTACTCACTATTTTGGTTTTGTTGTTGTCTAGCTTTTTCAAGACAGTTTCTCTGTATAACCCTGGCTGTCCTGAAACTCACTCTGTAGACCAGGCTGGCCTCTGCATATCCAGTGCTAACATAAAAGGCATGGGCCACCACTGCCCAGCTTCTTCACTGTTTTTGACTGGGATCTTACTGTGACTCTGCCAAAGACATCCGGACCTTGCCTGATAGGTAAAGGGGTTGCTCTCACTGACAAAAAGAAATGGAAACTGGCCATGGCCCAGCACCCCGATACTGCCAACTTAACCACCAGCCCAGAGAGCTTACACTCCTTAACCCATGGGGACTATATTGTCAGAGAGCCTACCAAGCTTGCCCCAGCCAGTCTGATTCGGCCACCTGACCCTTCTGTGCAACCCCTGGGGCCAGAACCAGTGAAGTTGGATGGAGGTAGGGGGGAGCCAAGCAAGGGCATTGTGTACTCTGGGAAAGTTGCACTCTCGCTCCCAGTCACGGTTCAGGTCATTACACATAAGCAATAACTTAACGGCCAAACCCTTAAGCCATGGCTAACACAAAGCATTTCCTAGCTGGCTTCCTCGGGCTTCTACTTAATTCAGAGCCCACACTTCTGAAAGAAAGCTTGAGTGTACACAGCATTATCTTAGAACAACTGGCCCTGAAGGCCACACCTGTAGGGTATAGGGGTCCCCCAGGACAGCATGCAAACCCTTGCGTCCACCCCCCACCTCACAGACTGAGAATCTTGAAGCTGTCCCGCCCACGAGAGTAGGAGTGGGAATGGCAAGGACAGTTGGCCAATGAGAAAAGAGGGTCTTGGGGTTGGTGCATTCTCTGTGACTGAACAGTGAGCTCAGGGTGAGAAAACACAGCTGGAGACCCCAGGGAGAAGTAGAAGAATCATTACCTTTCACTTTGATTTCTCGGATCAAAGACCAGTCACTGGGTCTCATAATATGTTTTGTATCCAGCTAAGGTGTGTGTCTATCAACTCTGAAAGAGACGTGCAAAACCGTTTTTGAGAAGAAAAGGAAAAGTTACCTTTGAACTCTAACATGCTTCTAATTTGTTTCCAGCTACACAACCCAGGATAGAATCTCACCCTTGGACTGGAGTTTCAGGCTGGGTCTGTATTATCTCAACTTCCAGGCCTAGATGAACCCAGCCGCTGAGCTCAGAAGCACAGAGTCTAGGGACTTATTCAAAGAGGAGGTGGTGGTCTCTGAGGCAAAATACTTGAGCAAGATGAGGGGTCGGGCAAGCCTCTAAGCAATACTGAAGGCCTCTTGCCAGTCCCTAGGGCCTGTCACAGAGATGAAATAAAACTGGCTTCCTCTAGAGCCTGCACATAGGAATCCCAGGAGGGACCCATCTACTGTGACATCCATCTGCAAAGATTGCACCTCAGAGATCAAAACATACATTCCTGAAATGTCCCCCAAAGTTACTCTCTCCAAAGCCATTTACCCCTCAGAGCAATGAAGACCCCTGAAGAGGATGGGACCCATTTTTTTTGATCCAGCTGTTGTGTTCTCTCTCCCTCTCAAGTTTTCAGGGCCCCTGGCCTCCCTGTCCCCTGTGGAGGGTTCACATAGGTCTTAGGCCTCTTTGATGCAAAGACCTGTGGGTTCTCTGAGGTCCTTTGTTTCTGGGAGGTGGGGGGATCCCCTTCCCCTACTGAACTGGAATCCACTCTCAGAGAGGTGGGACTCCCTGGGGGCCTCATTCAGGGGGAGAAGGTTCCTTTCAGCATTTACAAGCTAGGTCTGACCTTCCAATGAAGGTGAGGTTAGTTCCCAGCGGACCTGGGACCATAGGACTTATTTATGTCCCTTTGCTCTCATGGTGCAGTAAGCGACATGGGGATCCTGCCTCTCCCATCTCTCTTGAGACACAGATGGCTGCTATCCAGTGTTTGAGGAGCATGAGGCCCCAAGGCTGGTATTGGCTGGCTTTTCTTGTCTGTTCTATGACAGCTCCCCCAGAATCCAAAGCAGGCATTATCAGGCCGTTCCTTTTGGTGTTAAAAACATAATCCTCCTGCCAATGGCCACGTTAGCGGGTTTTAAGCTCGGGCCAGCACCCCTGAACCGCAGACTTAGGATGTCTTCTGTGTGGATCAGACTTTACATGGCTTCAAAGCGGTCTCTGGAACCTTCTAGCTGCCTCTGTGGACTCAAAAGCTGGTACCTCTGCAAAATCCTGATCCCCCCACATGCCCAGTATACTCTGTCTCAGTTTCCTTTCTTTCTTTCTTTCTTTCTTTCTTTCTTTCTTTCTTTCTTTCTTTCTTTCTTTCTTTCTTTTTTTGATACAGGATCACATGTCTCCTATTCTGGCTTCTAGTAAGTAGCTAAGAATGACCTTGAACTTCTGATCTGCCTACAGTGAGATTATAGGCATGTACCAGCATGCCGGGCTTCATGTGGTGCCAAACCCAGGGCTTTGCTGGGCAGGCATGTTATTGACTGATCTATGTCACCACCCTCATTCTCACTGTGGCAAATGCAGATGACCACCCTTGGGCTTTGATGACCCTTTCCTGCAGCCTATATTCCACTTGCCACAAATGTTCCTAGGTCTGCCCTGGAACAGACTAACTGCCATTACCTGGCCTAGGCGTCCAGATCAGGTCCCCGCCTGTCAGCAGGAGGACACCTTCTCCCCCACCACTTGCTGTTCTCTTGAAAAACAGGTCAGAAATGCCACATGGCTAAGGGTTTCCAGTGTGTCCCCATAACACCAAGCTAAGCAACCCAGAGGCAAAAGAGCTGTTACATACATGAATTCAAGACCAAGCCACTTAGTGCTGTCATCGGGAAGTCTTGCTTGCCTGCCCTGCCTTCATGGACTCAAAAACTGGTTCCAAAGAAGGAAAGCGTGTACCTCAAAAAGGCAGTGCCCCTCACTGAGGTTTGTGTGAGCTGAGGTGAGGCTTCCTGTTAGTGATAAGATTTCTCAGCTGCTCTTGGTGAAAGCCAGAGGTGTGAAGCCAGAGGCAGGGCCTTTCTCGGTCTGAGATGTCTACAGCTCAAGTTGAGTCTTTGACGCCAACCACCCATCCCTCTGTGCTGGTGAAGTGCAGGCAGCCCCAGCTGCAGCCTCTCACCACGTTTGGTGGAACCCCTGTTTTCCGGCCAAACTATTGAGACCAAGAAAGGAAGGCGTGTCCCTGCAAAGCTATGACATGGCCCAACCCCTGCAGCTCCCACCAACCTTTCTTTAGTATCTACACACCAGCTCTGGTTCCAAGGAGCCTCCTTTGGGGTTTGAACCAGAGGCTGAAACCCCTTTATCCCATACTCCTAAACTGGGGAGCCTTCCAGCCAGGAGTCAGCCTCAGAGACTCCCATTTAGGGTTCCCCTAACTTGAAAGACCTTCAGGATGCCCCAGGTAAGGATGCTGTGGCTACCTTTTGGAAGTTTCTGAATTGAGAGCACCATGGTCTCTCAGGAAGCCTAAGTTTCCCCAACTGTACAACAGCAATATGGACAGCTCTGTGGCATGAGCTTTGCCTAGCAATGCCACCTACGGTCTTCTCATGAAGAGGAGAAGGGGGTCTGGGACCGTCTGAAAACTAAGACTACCATTCTATCTCCCTGCATGTTCCAACAGAAGGTAGGCTCCACAGACCCCTGCGAGGGTTCTGGCTAGTTCCTGGGAATACAGAGATGGACATCAAGAGACATTATGTAAGAGCTCCATGCTATTCTGGCTGCCTCCTCGAAGCCATTGGTCTTAGAATTCCTGCCCAATTTGGGGGCCTCCTACAAGACTACAGCTGGAAGCCTAAACTGGACATTCCACTTCTACCCACAAGCACTGTGGATCAGGCAGTAAAGAACTAATTTGCTTATGCTACAGTGATTACTATGAACTTACAAAGAGCCAAGGACCCATCATCTGGGCAGCCTCCTGACTCCTGGGGCCACAGACACACATGTATAGAAGTCCCAGCATGTGTGAGAAACTGCTGTGTAGAGTTGTGGAGCCAAAGGGGAACAGAAGCAGGTTTGAGAGAGCATGCTCAGTCTGATGGCTCTAATGTCCCAGTGAGTCAGGTAGAGAGCCTGTTCCCAAGACATTCATATGTCTGCACATTGACTTGAAGCCTAGAAAGAAGCACCAGGAAGTACAACCTCTCTGACAAGTCAAGACCCGGGCTGAGTTCACCCCTCGGCTGGGTTCTAACCCCCAGCTCAGCAGAATGTCTCCTGTCAATCAAGTGACCACACAGAAGCTCCCGCAGCAAGTGCAGCATCCGGCTCCTGAACGGGGCAGTGTGTCAGCTCTTCCTCCCGTCCGCCAGCTCCACACTGTGGGCCACCCCAGGCTCTTCAAGAAGACAGACTATGAAGCAAGAACTGCCATATCTTCACTGCCTTGACATCAAGGGCTGATGCAAGATGCTGGGTGCTGTGGGTCCCGAGTTCAGGAAACAGCCATCCAAACCCACAGGGCGGCTGCGACCGCAAACAAGATGGAGACATAGCTAACTGGGAAGCCATGATTCTCGCTGGGGTAGAAAGGTTTAGTCAAGGTCTGCGTCTTGACTTCTGAGATTACATGTGCGCATGGGGTGGGACTGAGGCTGAGGAGAGCAGCTCAGGCCTCCCTCTGGAGAGGCAGGTAGGAACAGGGGCAGCAAGGAAGCCCCTCCCCTTCCCAAGGCCTGTCCTCACTTCTCAGATCACACATGGTCCCACCTCTGTGGATGAGATCCCCAACTCCTGATCCAGCCTCAAGAGACCTTACTGTCACATGCCAAGTGACCGAGTAGTTTCTGACCCTCCTATAAATTCACCTTCTAGATACTCCGATGTCCTACCACAAGTGCCACCACTTGCTCCGAGTCCCCTACACGCACATAGTCTTAGTTACTACTTCCAATGCCACGGTACGCCCACTTCCTCTGCATAGACTCCTGGGCTAGGCTATGCTTCCTGCCACCACATCTGCTCTGTATTCTGGGCATTTAAAGTCTTCTCTCTTTACCACAGGCTACTCCAGGCACAGGTGCCTCTCTCCTACACTCCAGATCCATTACCTGCCTGGGAAGAAACCCCACAGGATTCACACAAAGCCTAGACCCTCTCTGAAGCCTCCTCCAGCCATTGACCCAGTCCTGGTACTTATGCCTCAGAGGCTGCGTGTCTTTGATTCAGGCACAGCCTTCGCTTCTGTTTGTCCACCCAGTCCGACCCTCCTCCTGAGAACTTGCTACAAACTCTCCCTGATCCCAGATTTGTATTGGGAGCTGTTAAGCCTTGTATGTTGGAACTTGAAGATGGGACCCTCCAGTCTGGGGCTGAAGTTGAGGGACTGAGACCCTTCCTAGCACATGGAATGCTAGGTTCTTATGCCAAGCCTCACAAAATACAAAATGAAGCAGGCATGAAGGAGCGGTGCCTTCCCAAAAGACCCCGGGGGTGGTCTGTATGTCTCACTCACAAATGCAGCAAGAAGGCTTATCTGTAAACCTAACAGAGCCTCAGCACAGAGCCTGTTCACATTACCCTGGTCTTGGGCGTTCAGCCCCCAGAACTGTGAGGGGATAGATGCCGGGGAGCTCTTGTTACACAGCCTGAGTGACTGCTACAGTGTTAAGAAGCTTGTTTTACCAAAGAAATTCCTGAGCTACGCTCACTGGCAGGCTTCAAGGTTAAGGGACTGCCTGCCCAGGACCTCAGGGCTAGCCTATGGTGGGCTTTACCCAAAGAGCATATGCTGCTGTCAGCTCTGCCTTGCTTGTGTGCATCCTGGCCCATCTTTCTCTGCCCCTGCATCCTCATCAGCCTCTCTCCAGCTAGCAGCCTTACTCAGCAGCTGTCCATCCTACACAGGGAAGGCAGATGTCAGCTGCCCAGTATGGGGCCACATGCAGAGGGAAGGGACTCAGGACAAGCATCATAGGGAGACCCTGTTCATAACCAGTCTTCTGGGCTCCAAATCGGCCACGTCCTTTCATGGGACTGTTCTGGGTCACCTCTGTAAAGGCGCAACAGGCATTCCTAACTTGTGGCTTTGGAGGGCATTGGTGGTGGCTAAGACCCAGCCAATACGATGTCACAGGTATTGAGGCAAAAAAAAAAAGCCTATTTTCATAGTCTCAAGCCTCAGTTTCTTCATCTGTAATATGGAAACCACTACAGAAGATGGCCAACTCTCAGCCTACACCCATCCTACATTCACATGGCCCTCTCCCTGCTTCTAAAGGCCTTCCCCTTGGGAGTATCTGTATCTTCAGAGTGGGAGGGTCCAAAGTACATATCCTGTCCCCCACAGGCCTTCCCTGCCCCCACAGAGTGCCAGCTGCCTCAGGCTGACCACGTGTGGAATAAAATTCTGAGTCACCCAGTGCTGCAAAACACAGGCCTCGGGAAGCTAGCCCCAGCAGCAGCCAGCACCCAGACAACTTACTTGCAAGGCCTTGGGGCTTCTGAGAAAAATGCCTTGTTCCAAACTGTCCCCAGCTCTCGGGATGAGTAAACATAGCAGCTCTGAGCCTCTGACTTCAAGTGAGAAGCAGAGGTGCAAGCCAGGCAAGGGCTGCTGGGTGGGGGTGGGCAGAGCAGCTTGCACCAAGCCCCAAGGTGGTGAAGGAACCACCTGCCTTCGGCAGCACCCCAGAGAGAGATGTTCAGTCTGTAAGATGCAAGCGACACAGGACAGTGTCGTGGGGCCTGATCCCAGCATCCTGTCTCTGACCAGTGCCGATCTGGTACCTCCAATAGGAAATGTTTTCAATTATCTACAGCTCAGTCAAGGGGCCTAAGGAAGACGAGCAGGACTATGTCAGGCATGCATAGGAGATGCTACCCTGGAGATGAGTGACCAGCCAGTCAAGTTCACCTTTGGTATCTAGAGAACTGTGGCACACAGGCCTCATCCTTGGACATTGGTCATCCCATCTGAGACATATTAGCAGGAACCATTATGCACAAACACCTGGCTTTGGATGCCT
This sequence comes from Rhabdomys pumilio, assembly GCA_030674055.1. NCBI lineage: Eukaryota > Metazoa > Chordata > Mammalia > Rodentia > Muridae > Rhabdomys > Rhabdomys pumilio. The sequence goes on from JANHMN010000002.1 coordinate 228,759,229, forward strand.
CAAAGCAAGACCCTGGGTACATGGCTAGTAACACAGCCTTCCTAAAGAGTTCATGATCTAAGGTTGACCTACTCGGTGTAGTTCTGGGGCCCCAAGAGCTGCCTTACTGGAGGGACACAGAAGATACAAGAGGTCTAACAAGTTGCCACAGCTCCCATGATGCTCTATGTTTCACAGCCCTTAAACAGTTCCTGTCAGCAGATACAAGCATAGAATGGCTAGACAGAAATCGATCTAACAGCCAAGGCCCAGGGAGAGCCCTGCCTTGGTGTGAGGAAGCCACTGATAGCCCCTGTGGGCCACAGGTCCACAGGGAAGATTGCATATCTCAGCAGATGGGACTATGAGCGATTAACTCAGAAAACCATGGCTCTGTATGCCAACCCCTAGTAGAGCTGTGCAGGATGACGTGAGGGCTCCTGTGCCTGGAAGGTGACACAGTGGAGTCTCTCAGTGATGTGAGAAGAGAAAGACCAACTCCTTCACTGGCTCTTAAACTTGAACTCAGGGCTGCTGTTATGCTGTAAAAGCTCAGCCTGAGACCCAACAGAGTTGACCCTCAGGATACAGTGGGATCCTGCATGTCTTTCCAGCTCTGGGTGACAGCGTGGAGGAGATTAACCAGAGGCAAATTAAGTGCAGACTTTTCAGAAATGAATTCAGTTAACGAGAACTCAAAAACTGTTCACCAAAAGACACCATTTACCACACACCCATGGAAAGGTGTGAGGCTGGAGAGATGGCTTCTTGGTTAAGAGTGTATACTGCTCTTCCAGAAGGCTAGAGTTTGGTTCCTGGTACCCACTTTGGGCAGCTTCATAATCTCCTATAACTCCATCGCCAGAGACTCTGGTGCCCTCTTCTGGCCTCTGTGGGTACCTGCACTCATGTGCATATACACGCACACACAAACAGTGGTAAGACACAGAAAGGGGTATCAGTGGCCACAGTGACAGGGGAGAGCAGGGAATGACTTGTGTCAGTGATGTAACCACATCAGCATGCACACCCCACAGACTAAACAACTCCACAGGCAGGTCTCACCTGAGAAAGAATTCTGGGTACATATGGCAGGAGGCAAAGGCAATTCCAGACAGTGCTATCTCTAACAGCAAGGAGAAGCATCTGGAAACAGCAGCAAGATGGGGAAGTGAGTAAGGGGTGTGGTGGAATACTACACAGTTGACAAAAGGAAAAGCTGCAGCAACACGTATGCCAAAGTCACCTAAGGCTGAAAGCAAAAGCGAATCCCAGGAAACTGCATAGAGAAGCTGCTTTCCAGGAGGGTTCTCCTGGAAAAGTGTGTATGTGTGTATATGCACATAAGTGCAGGTACCCATGTGTTTAAGAGAACACTCTGAGTTCAGGCACCATGCTTGCTAGAGGCCTGGTAGCTGCCACTCGAGTGAGGCAGCCTCGATCCCATCATGGCTGAATCTGAGCCAGCTGCTCACTGACCATACCACACGCACACCCTCCTGTGAGGGGCAAAGCCCAAACCATGGAATACCATGGCCTCTTACAGAACATGAGATGTCACAGAGTGGGGGCTGGAAAGTGACAGGACACCAAGCTGGCCAGACTTAGTTCTCTCCTTGGACCCAGGATGACATATGCATCACACACACCATACTGTAGCTAACACGTAATCGATAAAGTATATATCCTTGAGTATTTATATATTCTCAATGTTTTATCTATAACGAGCATTTATGGAGCAATTGAAATTTATGTGAGCAGTTCATTTTACACCACTAAACATTTCTCACACTTGAGAATGACAAGGGCAAATGGTAAAAGGTTTGGTTTTTGTTTGTTTGTTTGTTTGTTTGTTTGTTTGTTTGTTTTTAAGAGTTCTTATTTTTTGGAGACTAGGTCAGGTAGCCCCAGCAAGCCTTGGGCTCCCTATATAATCCAGTGATGATGCTGAACTCATAATCCTCCTGCCTCTACCTCACCAGGGCTGAGATTGCAGGAACCCAGGGTCTCCAACACTCTGTCAACTGAGCCATGTCCCCAGGCTCTTTTAGAGAGATATGACTGAGCCAGTTACAGCCAGCCAGCTTTCTTTAAACCATTAGAGGGGTTCAGAGGTCAGAGTGACTCTGGTTTAAATTTATACTCAAGGAGTATCAATAGGGTCATATGTAATTATGTAATTTTGGTTCTTATAATATTTGTATTGTTGATATAGCTGGGAAAACGTGCAAGACTCAGGCTGCACATAGGACTCTTTTCTGCCAGAAGCCTCCGGCACATTGCTAGGCACAGGAAGAGAGGGTAGGAAGTCCTTATTTAGCTCCAACTGATGACAGGGACAAAAAGACCTGCTCAAATCGGCCATTCAGACCTTAAAACATCAGTTATGGTAAGGCCATGAGTTCATAATGGCTCCACATAAGTCACGCACAAACAGCCCTAACTGATCACCAAGGAAGCATGTTAATAAACTGACCTATGATTTTTAAAATGGTAAATAATGGGGAAGAATTGGGGCATTCATCTGGCTTCCCCGTCTATCTGAATTCTCCCATTGTGGGTGCAGGGAAGTTTCCCTTTATAGATATTTTCCAGCTCACAGGAGAGGCAGGAATGGATGGGAAGAGAGGTCACCCAGTGCAGTTAACCAGGGAATTTGTAGAGCGAGGCATTCCCTAGCAAGTGCTTCCAACCTCCGAGGATAGACTAGAGGCACCTGAAGCCACACCCCTCGAGGTGAGGATGCACCACCTCCTGTGAGCTAGTCTTTCAAACATGTGGTGACTGTCACACCTCTCCAATGGCACGCTGACATGCAGGACATTAGAGGCAGAGGACCAGGCTGAACCTCTCCCCGCAGGAACAAAAAAAGGTGAAAGGAACTGGGCCAGGAGAAATTCCACAGGACAAAACATAGAGTTCCTGTTTCTTGCAGTAAAAATGGTTAAATACATGCCGTGGTAAGCTCATCCTTATGAGACATTTGGGGGGCTGTTTAGTATAGAGAAGCAACAATCCAGAGTGGGGTAAGACAAACTTAGAACCAAGGCAGCCGCTCGCTCCCAGGCTGATTCTAACGCAAACACAGAATGAAATCATAAAAGTAAACCAGGCTGGGAGATGGCTTGGCGGTAAGTGACCACTGCATAAGCAGAGGGACCCAGAACTCAGGTAAAAAGTCAGGACCTGCGGGACCTGCCAGGCTGTTCACCAATAATCCCAGTCCTGGGAAGATAGGTGGATCCCTGGGGTTCGTTGGCCAATCGCATCAGCATGCTCCAGGCTCAGTGAGAGTCACTGCCTCAAAAACATAAGGTGACAAGTGAGAAAGAAGACTCAGTGTTGACCCTCTGACCTCCACAGACACAAGTGTGCCTGTACACACACATGCACGCACATATGCACACACTTGCACACATGTGTACGCACATACACACACACACACACACACACACACACACACACGGGAGGGGAGAGAGAGAGAGAGAGAGAGAGAGAGAGAGAGAGGCTTTTAAAAGTCTTACCCACTTAAAGGTTCCCCAGGCATGAGGAAGAGACAGGTTGTGTATGTCAATGCCTTAGTAGTCACAAGGACCAATTTTGCTTCTGAAGTGAATCTCATATTAAACACCTATGTATCTCCATGGGAATGGGACCAAGGCTAGCCAAGCAAAGAAAGACCAATAGATGGTCTGATGCTAAGTAGCCCAGACCCCAGTCTGCCACCATGATGCAGGTGGTGGGGCTGTAGCTGCAGGAGACGCTGCTGTCCTCAGGCGGCCACTATGCCTGAAGCCTCCTGCCTAGACGCTGATTCCTGGTGGCTGCTAAGTTGGAATGCAGGCCCCCAAGTATCCAGATCCTTTGCTTTTCTAAGGGACCCCAGCAATCTATTTTACCTGCTTCTTTAGCGCTGGCATCTATCTAAATATTTTATTTTTAAAAACACTTGTGTGGGGGGTCAAGCAAAATCTTCAAGCTAATTGCACCCAGGGAACACCAGCGGGCTATCCCTTTCCACGGTGAGGGCTGACTCCAACCCAATCCACGTGTTAGGAAGACATGGAGGGAACTATTTAGTCAGTTTGGGGTCACTTCATTTTTAGGTGCCTAATAAAGCTGAGAATTCAAAAGACCCCATCAACTCCTAGACGTCTGTAAGCGCTAGCTGCCGCAGGAGGGCGCTGGCCTCCGCAGTGGGCACCGGCCTCTGCAGTAGGCGTCAGCCGCTGGACATTTCACAGGGCCCACCACCATTAGTTTATGAAACAGAATGCCCATTTGTCCGGACTTTTGGAAAAACAGCAAGCAGGGAGTGTCCCAGCCTCTCTGGGACAGCAGAATTATAATGCCACAGATGAAACCTATTTGTTAGTTCACAGCAGGCAATTTAGTGCAAAGTGCCTGCATCCAACAGTCCTGCCATAGACCCGAGCTGGATGCCCCACACTGGCTGCAATGTGACCTAGGGGCTCTCCACTCTGCTCGCCTGCCCAGAGATCTAGTTTCAGAGCAGTATAGAGGACAAAACAGACATTGGCCCAAGCGGGCAGGCTTTGTGGCTAAGGACCAGAACAGACATCCCTCTTACCCAACCCCAAGTGTCTTCCCCTCTACCCACAGACAGAACAGACAGATGAATGGGCAAAGCAGGCCTGGATCTTCCTTTATAAATGGTCTCAAGGTGACTGGATCCCCAGATCAATAAAAAATTAAAGAGGTGTCAAAAACACCGTGGGAAGGAGCCAAGTTGATGGTTTAATCATTCCCCAAGACCCAGGCCCTTCTCCAGGTGCTAAAACCAAGTCAAACACATCCAGGGTAAGAACCAAATCCAACAGGATGGTAGAGAATAAAGCCCAAAGGCAAAACCCAAACAGCAGCTCTGTGGGATGGAGGGGAAAAAGCTATAAACTCTTTACAGCAGAGGCATGGGGTGGGAGCGCCCTGGGAAAACTGAACTCCACTGGCTAGGTATCCACAATGTATTTACTAATGGGGATAAAAGACCAGAGGAAGCATAGAAGGAAGATTTGGCTAACTGCTGGCCAGTCGGTTCCTAGCCTTCAGCCTCCAACTTGCTTTTGGGTGGATTTGCTTTTCTGTAAAACAGTAGGCTAGAGCCGGTATTGAAGGGAAACAGATAGTTATTTATATATTACATATGCACACAAGATTGCTTTAGGTGTGGCCCGGGAGACGGAGGCCCATTAGGGTCCACAGCGCTAAATGTGGCGGTACCCCAGTTTCTCCTGGAGTTGTCGTGGCATCCATCCCAACAAGGGTGAGGTGCCTAGTGGGTCCTGCACATAGGTGCTCACTAAGGCAGAGGGGCATCTGGAGTATTCAGAAAGGCCCCTGTGACATTTGCCAAATGCTGAGCTAGCCATTCCTCCTGCTAAACCGACCCATTTTGCCCACTGTGGTTTCGAGAAAGCAGCCGGGAGGAGGCGGCTGATCAGCAGAGCCACGTGGTTCATAATGAAAGACTCTGGTGTGCACGGGGCAACGGCCATTCTGGTTCTCCACGCTGGGTGCTCATGGAGGACTTGTTACTCTGGCATAAAGGCTGAGAGGGCAGCCATTCTGGGACAGCCTTTCTGTGTCTTGGTGTCTCTTGACCTCCAAAGCCAAGGGCCCATGCTCTGAAAATAGTTGCTGCAGAATCCCAGAGACAGGTAGAGCTCGCCTGAGGTTAGCAGCAGCGGCTGGAAGGCAGCTGCATCATGTGAGCCAGCAGCAGGGAGCACAGCAGCAGGGAGCACACCAAGAACAGACTGGAAGGTCTAAGAGGCACAGTGAACAGGAGGGGTAGGGTGGAGGTGCACTGAGGGACATAGCTGAGCCACTGCAGGGAAAGGAGACATTCAGATCCACCTTAGCTCAGGTAAGCAATCTGCAAACAGTAGTCCTTGCCAGTTCTGTGGGCTTATCTGTGCACAGGTGGGGGTTTTCTGAACCTGGGAACTTTGTAAGAAGCCTTTTCTGAATTGACAAGAGGAAACCTGGCAGGATGAGGGAGATTCAGGTTGAGTCAACCTCAGGGCTCTTTTTCAAAGCTCAGCTTCTCTTGATGATATTGGCATGGCCCAGAAGATATTGGGATAAAGACCATGCTGCCACTGCTGCTGCTGCTGCTGCTGCTGCTGCTGCTGCTGCTGCTGCTGCTGCTGCTGCTGCTGCTATTGGGGGTGTGGCAGAAGGATCTGACCAATGTGACTAACTTTTACCATGCTTGTGGATCCCTGTCAAGGACCTTATAGGGGGCTGGGGGGGGGAATGGCTCAGTGGGTAATGAATACACTGTCAGTGCAAGCATGAAGACCTGAATTCAGATCCCCAGACCCCCTGTAAACTGGATACAATACTGTGTACCTCTGATCCCAGCACTCTGACAGCAAGGTGAACGGCAGAGACAGAAGAACTCCCAGGAGCTTGTAGGCAGGTAGCCCAGACTACACAGCTGAGAACAACAGACCCTGTCTCTGATAAGGTAGAAGGTGAGGATGGGCACCCAAGGATGACCTCTGACCTTCACACAGTACACATGTAAGCACACACACACAGACACACACACACACAGACACACACATACAGAGAGAGAGAGAGAGAGAGAGAGAGAGAGAGAGAGAGAGACTTATATGGGAGGGGTACACACTCCCATTTTTCTTTTTACAATCACCTTGAGACTTAGAGGCCATTTTCACCACAGCGGGGGTACTGAGGCCAGACACCCAGGAAGGAAACCCAACCAGAACCTCTAGACCCAGCAGGACCCAAACTGAGATCAGATTCATGAACCAGAACTGGCCCTGCTTGGCATGGCATAAATGTGTAAGGCACCTTGTCCTCCATGTGCATGGCAGAAAGTGATCTTGAAGTGTCTGTGCACAGGGAATGTATGCTGCTCCTTCTGTGGAAGGTAAGGAACTGGATCAGCGTCTGTTGGTGACCACACAGGTCCCCAGGGAAAAGGTTCCCATGGTGAATGACACTGTCCCGGAGGCACTGGCATTAATTCTTTACAAGGAAAGGGGTGAAGAAAAAAACCTTTACATATTGCAGGTCCCCATACCCAGCAGAGGGCTGTGGTACATAAACACATTTATGATGCCCGTGTCCCGTGGCTCAGTGACTAAGACAACTACGTAGAAGTGGAAAGAGGACTAGGAATATGGCTCAGTGGTAGAGCTCTCGTCTAACACGCACGAGGCTCTGAGTTCAAACCCAGTCCCATACACAAAGCATTCTGTGAAGACTCAGGCTGTAATTTTGGGGTGACCCACTTGTACACCGTTGATTTGGGGGTTGGCGATAATACCATCCGATATTTAAATAGAGTGGAAACTACTCAGTTTTCATCCAGCCAATGTCTCCCATTCATGCATTTCCTATGAAGAACAAGAGCTGAAGTGGTTTTCAAACTGGTGTTTCCCATACCAGGAGACTCTTGTTCATATGTGTGCACAGCGTAGGCTGTCCCCACAGGTTACCTCCAGGTTCCAGCTAGCACCAGACCACATACTCTCTCCCCAGGAGGGACAAAGACATCAAGGGTGCCTGTTGAGTTGGGCCCCAGCTCCTTCTGCCCCCACAGTCTCCTTCCTGTGGCTAAGACCCAAGGGCATGCCCATGTCCCCAGGGTCTGCGGTGGACTTGGTGGTGAGCTGACCTAATGACCTCCAAACCACAGTTCATCTGCGGCATCAACATGGCTCCCAGGAAGAGTGAGAGTAACTAGTAACAGTGACTTCTGAGTCCCCCTTGGCTTCGCTCCCAATGGCCTACTATGCACGGAGCCCACAGCCACCCCGTGTTTGCACTCAGGAAGTGGTGGAAGTGACCTACACTCTTGTCCTACTTTGTACTCTTAGATGCATCTCGAACAACCCAACTCGGGGAAAGGAGCCGATCTCAGCTCGGTTCCATCTCCATCCGCAGGGGATTTGCCTTTAACAAAGCTGGCTGTGTCCTGAATGCTTCGTGTTATCAACAGGCAAATCTGGAAAGTCACTTAATTTACAAACTAGACCACCGACAGAAAAAAAAATCAGTATAGGAAAAACTATACAAAACAATTTCTTTCCAGAATTTTCCATTTACTATTTTGGCTGAACAGGAGTGCCTGAAACTGAAGGATGAGAACCCACGGCTAAGGGACATGGCCATAAACCTCTGGTTGTCCTGGAGACATACATGAGCTTGGCTCACTCCTCCCAACTCTTGCCTCCCTAGTAACTGTTTCACAAAGGTAGCTAGAGCCATCTCCTAAAAAAAAAAAAAAAAAACAAAAAAAAAACCCTAGATCACTGCTGCAGACAATCCCCAGCCAGCACCACCTGCTGCTCTGGCCTCAAGGTCACTATCATCTTCTGTTCCCACTCCCCAAACTGCTCTTCCTTCAGACCCTCCTGGGGCTGTGGCCACCCCCCTCATGGCTGCCCTCCAGTTCTTAACCTGTGTGACTTTCCCCATTAGTTATGATTCTTTCCCTTAGACACTGGCATCTATACTTACAGCTATCCTTATAACACAGGGATGCACCACATATAAAAATGTCCCACATGCAAGGCTTTGTGCCCCCGCCCCACCCACCCACCCAAAGCTCAGAGCAGTGCCTGGTTCAGGAAGCAGCCAGCAGAAACTTAGGGGGTTGGGCATGAATGGTGGGAGAGGTCAGGGGTCAAAGATAAAGGGGAAGGAAGGGAGAGGACAGAGGGAGTTGAAGAGTTAGGGAGTTAGAGAGGCTGCCTGCACAGCCTGAAATGTCCCGTACAATATAAAGCTTCAGGAAGGGAGATGAATTCCAGAAGAGTTTACAGTCAAGAGAGTGCAGGGCATTGCTTACAGACCACATGTCAAGGATGGATGAGGGTGACCCGCTGTACCTGGAATGTCACATTTCCCATTTCAAGGAAACTATTTTTTTTATTATTAATCATTCCATTAGTTTACTCAAGGAAACTTTTGTAAGCACCTTTAACCATCAGAATGGGAAAGCAGATGAACTCTCAGCCCAAGAAAGAACAGGCCCAGAAAGGCAAGAGCATGCAGGAATGCCACCCAGAAGAGGGGCACGAGGTAGGGCACCTGGTCATAGGCCAAGCTTGGAAGCGCGGGGCTGTGGAGTTCCTGGACCCAAGGGAGAAGCAGAGCAAACTTCTGCGGCCAATGCTTGCACCTATGCAGAAACCAGGCCTCGTGTCCACTGTACCCCTGATCACACACTGCTGGTATGTGGCCCGTGTTCTGGGCAGCCAGTTCTGGCCTCAGGGAGAGAGAACCCTTTGAATGACAACTAGAAGGAAAAGAGTCACACCCAGTCACCTTCAGGTAGACAGAAGCTTGTCTTGAGTCCACCTGTCTACAGACCCTGTACCACAGAGGGATGTGTGGGACTGTTCCTTGGGTGCAGAACCAGGCCTCTCAGGAGGACCCAGAGCCTTGGCAATCAAAAGCCAAACTGTGCCCACATCTCACCTCAGAGTACACTCAACAGAAACCTTGGGAACAGGGTGTGCCAAACACCAAACATAAACTGACCAGGGACACCTTGCTGCCTTGGGGACACATGGCTCAGGCCCGGGCGTGAGGAGGGGAAGCGTAAATGGAGACACCTGAACATAGCATTTGAAGGACCAGTGCTGGGCATCAGGCCAGACCTGCTATGGGCCACATCTCCAGGGCTGTGAGGTGGTAGAGGATGGAAGACTACAGGAATGGCTCCCCTCAGAACCTCTAACATATTCTGCTGTCTAGGAAGCGCCAGGGCGCCTCCTGGTCTTACAGATTTTTTATGTCAACCGGGACAGTCAACATTCTGAGATGTCCTGAAAGAACCCAACCTTTTCACCCTTTATAACCACAGACTGTTCCTAGAGGATTCTCACCAGTTACGGGTGGAGTTGAGGTGAGGGGGGACAAACACTGTGGAGAAGGTACTGAAGAAAAGAATTCTGTCGTGGAAGCCATCAAATCCCTGGATGTCTGGGAGCTGAATCATGTTGGGGGATGGGGGGCTCACCCCAACACACCTGTGAACCTGCCTGTGTCTAGAAAACCACCTCTGGAGGCCTCACAGGGCCCCCAAGTCCAGCTGCTTTCTCTGCAACAGGAGCTCTCCCATCTATAGGTCTGTGGATGTAGCAGACACAGGTGACTGCCTCTGACCCACCAAGGTATATACCTGCAGTTCCATAACTGAAGTGACCAGCATTCATCTTTAACACAAGATGTCGGTCAAGCTGGGAGTGGGAGGGGTTGGCACATCTCTGCTCCCAGAGACCACACCAACACCTCCCAGAGGCTGCTGGGAAGCACCTGCTCTGTTCAGACACTAATCCCCTTGCCTCCAATGGGGTCAGCTCCCCACCTCCACATGGAATGGAGTGAGGCTGGTTACACCTGGGTTTCCGGTAGCTGCAACCGGAGTTGGAGCTGAGGGCAGGCGTTTCCTTCTCAACTCTGAACCCTTCATCCCAGACTCCTCATCATCTAGTGCTTCAAAGGGAAGAGAAGTCTCCTCTACCTGTCCCACCCTCGATGCCTTCCAGGCACCCCTTCCTCTGAGAGCCCAACAACCCCTGTCACAGCTGCTCTGATGGCTATGCCTCTGCCAGGCTATGCACTCACAAGCGGGGGACCCCTCCATACAAAGCCTTTTTCCATCTTCTTCCTGGCCCTGCCTCCCCATCAGCTGAGCTCAACGCAGCGGAAGCCTGTTGCTACCCTCTATCAATGGTCTCTGTGTCCTGGCAGCTCGTGGCAGAGCTGCCCACAGCCCCCATTCATGCTCCTGATAGAGCCCCTTTCAAGGGTTGTGTTCTCTCCTCAGTCTCTGCCCCTCCCGCCCCGCCGTCCTCCTCTCCCCCGGTGCATAGAAGAGGGCCATAAAGTGGGATTTTCCTCTATGGGAAAGAAAGGCGGCTCCTCTCCCTTCCTTTCTGTTTTCCTGCTGTCCATCTAAATGTGGCCTCGGAAGGAGAACATGGAAGTGGTGAAACAGACCCAGTTCATGACCTCAGGGGACACCTCGGTGGCCAGAACTCCCTTCACCGGCCTTTCCTACCAAGTGGCGGGAGGGGACACCTATGACTGCCAGCACCTACCCCCACGCTCCTGCAGGGAGACGGTGCGTGTGTGACACTAAAGGTTACCTTCTTCTTGGCCCTCAAGTTAAAATGGAGACACTGATACATAGGAGGTGGCGGGGTACACCGGGGACTTCCAGGATGGGGATACTAACCAAGCACAGCTTCTTACCGTCATCCAGGTAGGTCTGGTCCAGGTTCTGCTCCTGTTTGACTGTCACTCCCGTGGGCAGAGCATCCTTCTGGTCACTGACTGGGGGTCCGTTTTTGGCAGCTCTTTGGCTCGGGGCAGTCTGTTGCTGGATGACCGTGGGGTAGGAGCTGGGGCTCAGCCTTTGACCTTGGTTGACAGGAGGCGGCCCAGGCCTGGCAGAGCTGGGGCCAAAGTTTTCACAGTACATGATATGTTGGAACTCCTGGTGACCCCCACCACGAAGCTGCTGGTTGGTGGGTGAGTAGTGGATCACAGGTGAGGCCTGCTGGCTGCCCGAGGATGTGTGTGGCAGGGTGGAGCCCTGCCCCTGCCCCTGAGAACCAGCATGCACCAGCACAGAGCGGTGGGCATCAGCCAGACCCAAGGGTGCTGCCAGGAGGGAGGGCTGTTGGTAACCCAGCAGGCCTGGGCTCAGGCTCTTGCTCCTCTGGTAGAGAGCGGCTGCAGGGCTCTGCTGCTGGTAGCGAGCATCGGGGGATGAGAGCCCCGAGCGGAACTGTTGGCAGGGGGCCATGGTAGCCACAAGACAGGAGGGGGACTCGGCCAGCATTGGGTGCTGTGGGTAATAAGGCTGGCTCCCCAGACCTCCATGGGCGGGGCTGCAGATCAAAGATGGTTCATACTCATCACTGGGCTCTGTCTTGATGGCAGGGACTGCGGGAGAGAAAAGCACAGGGCTGAGGTGATCATGGCCACCTGCGAGTATGTGCTGAGGGGAAGGAAAAGTAAACAGGGCTTTGGGAAGCCTCGTGGGTGGAAGCATGGCTGGTTTGTTATCCTTGGACTACAAGATCCTTCTGGAATTGTCTGCAGGTGAACTCTGACCTTGGAATGCCCCTGAACTACAAGCTTTCCCAGCTGTGGACAGGTGAAGGTGAGGTTTGACCATACTTGAATCTGTGCAGCCTTGTTTCTCAGGGTAGAAACTGAGAAGAGAAAGCTTATGGGGACCCCCACCTCCTCTGGACCCCATTGTCTCCCTGCTACATTCCATCCCACTAGACAATCTGACAGGATCTGGGATAACTTAGAAACAAATCTCTAGGCATGTCTGGGAAGGACTTTCTATTTGGGGTGAATGTGAATGAAGACCCCCAGCCCCCTGAACAAAGGCAGCAATATCCCATGGGGTCCTCGACTGAAGGGAAAGGAGAAAATGAACTAGGCAGAAGCATTCGTCTTTCTGCTTCCTGACTGATGTGACGTGACGTGACCAGCTGTCTCACACTCCTGTGCCTTTCCCACCATAAAAGGCTATATCCCCTCAGAGAGTCAGAGTGAACCTTTTACCTGTCCCTTAAGTTGCTTTTGTCAGGTGCCGGACATAGCATCGAGAAAAGCGGCTACCAACCTGCCCCAAATCCATGCTTAAACAACACAGGGTCCAAGAGGGAGGGACAACTACATAAACAGATGACAGGCTTGTCCCCAAATATTAGTGGGGCTGCCTCCTGAGGGTCAGAGTCAGAAAAGGCAAACAGAAGCATAATTCTGATCCAAGGTCCCCGAGATCACCTCTGAAAATGCCTTTCAAGGGCCAGCATCTCTGTTCTGGACTGCTAGAGACCTGAGGATTGGGCCTTGCTGGGCTCCTGTTCCACCAGCCAAGCATTGAGGCTCAGCTCAGGGAGGCCTTGCTACTGCATGTAAGGGGAGAACACACCAGAAAGCAGCCTCCTTGCTAAAGGGACTGCTATACATGCAGGCTTGTGCAAGGCTCTCCTAGGGCCCAGGAACCCCACTTGTGCTCCTGACAGGAAGTCACTGACATCCGCCCTCAATGGCATCTTCACAGGAATTGCCCAAGCCTGCTATGCCACCAAGGCCAGACATGTGGCCCAGTGGGAGAACAGTGATACACTGGAGATTTCAGGGCTGGGATTACAGGATTATAGGCCAGCAAGTCTTCCCTAACCTGTTGGGTGGCAGCAGGGAGGAGGAGAGGCTTTCCCAAGGGTGAATATTTTCACCCTTTCCCAATTTATCCTGCGTCCACTATAGTCACCAAACCCATGAGTCACCTTAGAGTTTTCTCTGGAAGCACTGCGTGAAGTTAGCTCCACTTTCTCTGGCCTACAGAAGTTCACAAATGAGACCTGGTCTGGCTGTGCCCCAAATAACTCCACCCCAACCATGTGAGGCCAGTCAATGACCCTGAGAGTTCCAGAGCCCATCTACCTTGCCCTGAATGCCACCAAACCCATGACAAAGGGGAGCAGCAAGAGCCATCTGCTTAGCTGTCTGTAAATGCCCTTACCCACCACCCAGGAAAACATGGATGGCAGCTGGGCTGCCATCAGTCCAACACAAGAGAAAACAGGCTCGGAGGGAGGGAGTCTCTGCCCAGGTAACTGAGCTGGGAACAGAGCATGGGTGCAGGATGTCAGGCGAGTGTCTCACCTGGGTGGTAGGTAAAGTGCTGGGGCTGACTCCGTTTCCTCTTTCCATTGATGACGTAGAAGTTGACTTTCACGGGCACGCGGATGTGCTTGTTCCGATACTCAGGGATCTCAACAAAAAGCATGTTCTAGAGGGAAGCAGTCGTCATGAACCGATCACAGGCAGCGTTGCCTGGATTCCCACCCAGATCCCAAGCATGGACCCGCCCACCCTGCGGCAGGCAGGCTGGCTTTGTGTTCCACAGTTATGGAGACATTTGATTGAAGGGAATTTAATGTTTCATCCTGGCAAGGAAAGTTGATCTAAAAAAGTTGTGTAGAGATGTCACCGTCACACACAGGGCCTGGGCAGCTCTGTGGGTGCTCAGCAGACTAAGTTCAGTCTGTACTTGCTGAGAAACTCTGAGTTCAGTGTGTGGAGGAGAGAGTGAGGGATGGAGATGGGGGAGCGGGGAAGGGTAGGAACGGGCAGGAGGGGGAGAAAAAGGGAAGGAGAGAAGAATGGAGGGAGAACAGGGGACAGAGACCTCAGTAGGACACTGAGGTCTCAGGTGGCTTACAGGCTGGCTTTTGTCTTTATCCACCGTAGCTTCCATCTCCCAAATCTGCTGCCCATCTGGTGAGGAGAAAAACAGCAGCCTTTGTAGGAACAGTAGAAGCCAACGATGAATTCCACCAACCCACAGTTCTTCATCATGTTACTTTAGCAATGCACGGAAGTGTGCAGGTGTGCAGGGGTGTGTGTGTGCAGGGGTGTGTGTGTGTGTGTAGGGGTGTGTGTTTATGTGTATATATATGTGTGTATATATGTGTTTATATATGTGTGTGTGTGCCCATGTGTGTATATATGTGTGTGTATATGTGTGTGCATGTGTGGGGGGAAGAGAGAGAGAGGGAGGGAAAAGGAGAGAAAGTGTGCATGTGTAAGAGAGTTGTGTGTGTATATGTGTGTATGTGTGTTTATGTGTATGTATATGTGTGTGTGTTTGTGTGTATATGTGTGTATGTGCGTATATGTGTGTGAATGTGACAGAGAGAATGTGTGTGTGAGAGAGTTGTGTGTGTGTGACAGAGAGAGCTGCGTCTGCATATTCCAAAGCTCTTTTGTTAGAGAGACTCGTGTTCCAGGAGAGAACTTAGAAGTAGAAGAGTAAGTCAGAGCAACCACAGACTCCGCCATCACAATCTAGTCCAATCCAAATGCCTGTTTCTCTTTCTTAAATAAAGTCACTGTTCTCTGTGGCCCTGGACTCCACTGGCCTTTGTGGTACCTTTTCTCTCTTTCCAAAGGCCCTCAATCCCAAGGCAGTCTCAGGAGCTGCATTGTGGTCCCAGCTTCCCCGGTGTTCCCATCATCTGAGAGCACAGTGGTTTAGCCATCCCTCTCTAAGTCAGGACAGAACAGGTGGCCTGAGGGTGCCTGACTCATGGGTCACCAGGAGGTGAGAAAACCCCCAGCCCACTTGCACCTTCACTAGGCTCCCAGGAGAGTCATGAGAACAGATGACATGGCTCTGCTTAGGAGTGGCTTCTTCTCAGGGGCAGAGGGCTATTGATTCCCTGAGTCTGAGGCCAGCAAACTGGGCCAAACAAAACTCTTTATTTTCAAATTATAGATTTCTCTCCTGACCACCTACACTGACCGCTAGGCCGTTTTCACTCAAACAAAACATTTCCGTGAGGGCTTCCAGGGTGTTTGTGGAGCGTGAATGTTGAAGGATATTAAATGGTTTTATGAGAGAGGGAACATTCTCAAAGCTAGTAAATGCTCGGAAAGTGCTGAGTCAACGTCCAGCGGGTTCCTCGACGTGGTAGAGACTTCACCCTGCTCTCTACAGTGAGTTGTGACACAGAACACACCCAGACATCTGGCCTCAGAAGCCCCTCTTTCTGGAGCAAAGCTATTACTGTCTGCTGTGATCGCTTAGGTCTTCCAGCTCTGAGGATTGGCCAAACAATGTGGGCTGTGAGTAGCATTTGAACTCAGTGGCCTAGGAAACCCCCCCATCCCTGTAATTGCTACAGAACAGGTGGACTGGGGGTCCTCACAGTGAGGGATGAGCCAGAGTACTTGGTATCAGCCAAGGCTCTACTCTTGGCCTTCAGTGAGGTGCAATTCTGAACCTGAACTCAAGCATCTAAAAGGTCAGGTATGGCCACATTTGTGCCTGAAGCCCAGTGCTGTCGCAAGTGACTACAGGAGGCTCTCTGGGGCTTACTAGTGCCAGCCTAGCTCTAGGCTCAGTGAGAGACCCCAGCTCAAAATTATATGGTGGCATGTTCTCTGTCTGCTCTCAGGCACACATAGACATACACCCACACATACACCATGCCCCCAAAGAAGAGTGGAGAAGGATAGAGGGCACCCAATGACAACCTCTGACCTCCACATGCGGATACATGTGATCACAAACACACATACAAAGATAATAGGGAGAGTCGTTCTTCCTGGTCTTAGATCCCTGTGGAAGGGACCAAGTGACAATCTTGGCTGCCTAACAACTACGTGGTAATAATGAGATATACAAACATCTCATCAGCTGTAATGGCTGCTGAGGGACCAGGAGAAGCACTCCAGGGGCAGGAGAAACAATGGCCAAACAGACACCAAAAGCACCTAGCCAATGCCATCAAAACCCAGCTCTGTAATATGCAAAGGCCAAGACAGAACTAGTCAGGGTACTCCTCCTTCTCATGTGAGACAGGACCAAGGTCACTGACAGAGACGCAGGCTACATAGCCTGGCTCTGTGCGTTCCAAACTTGCTCACCAACTGCATCGTGAATGCTGAGCCAGAAGCCCACGCCCCAGGAAGCTGTAAGGGTTTTCCTCCTGCTCAGCCTCTCAGTGCCTGAGGTTAACTCCACATGAGGCTCACTGCTTGGAAAAACACTTTGGGAGGCTGAGACAGGGGCCAGCCTCGGCTACAGAGTAACTCTCAAGAAACAGACAAAAAAGACAGAGATGGGAGAAAGGAGGGGGTACAGTTGGGTGGGTTTCCAAATCTCATTCTTGGGAGGGTCAGACAGAATTCCTTGAAAAACTGTCAAGAAATTGAACTGGCACTGCAGGCTTCCAGACCATCTTCCATCCTTGATATGCGGCAGAGAAATACTGACGTGCGGAACGGCAGCGTCCGTGAACGGGTATCGCCGTGGGTTATGACAGATATGGACTCTGGGTGTATGGATCCAGGAGAGAAGGGCGTGGCCACCCACTGAGAAACTGCCAACAGGAGCTCGATTGAATACAGCCTACAAGCAAATCGTCTCAGCACCAAAGGCTCAAAGGAAGTTTGTGTAACGACACAAGCTATTAGCTACAGTCAGCCCAACCCAATAGCAAGAGAGAAGCTTCCAGCAGACCAGCAGAGGAAGGTTGCCACTCTGAGAGGCTGAGAAAGGACATCTCTAGGCAGGGCCTTGCGGTCACTCCCACTGTAATGCTAGATTCATTGGCCACTCTCAAAGCCTTCTTGCCTCCTGCACTCCTTGACACTGCCACAGCCCTCAAGGTCCCATATATTCCAGCGACTGTCCTGGCTGCTCAAGGTACTTAAAATTTTTAACTAACTCTTAATACCTGCCCTGGTTCCAAAGTCTCTTGTCCCTCAGATTCCAACCTGCACCTCCATAGGCTGCCCGCAAGGTACGGCTGGCCTTTAGCTCACTAAGAGTCCCAGTCAGAGAGGGCAGCACTGGCTAGTGTCACAGGGCTCCCAAGGAATTAGCCAGACTAGAGCTGGCAGGATCAGGAAGCCTGGGCTGGGCACACCCATGTGTCATTCCACCTCCCAGAGCTTAGGTATCAGCTCCTGTTCTTAAGACTTGGGTATCCTGAGGATGCTGCTATGCTAGGCAGGACCCTCTGGAGCTGACAGGTGAGGGCTGTGGGAAGAACATGGGTGTCGGAGGAATGCCTGCCCACTCCAGTGCACTGGAGGTCTGTGTCACACTGCCTAGAATGCTTTTTGGAAATGCCCTGTAACAGTGCCAACTCTCTGTCCCCTGTGGCGCTCAGCCATTTTATCCCAAATTTTGCAACAAATAGACCTGGCCTGAAATCCTTGCTTGCCCCAGTTAGCTGTTTGGCCTTGGATAAGACATTGTATCTCTCTGTCTTCAGTTTAAAAGATGAGGGTATTAGAGCATTCACATCTCCTAGTGAATGTATAGATCATTGCATAAGAGCCTGGTAGATGCGCAGTCGGGGCTGTTACAGGTTATTTGAACATGAGTTCAGATTTCAACATGAGTTAAATGTGAAAATGCATATATTTTAAAGTCAGAACCTAACAGGGATTCTCTGTTTGCAATTATGAACATCTACCTGCAGGGCATGCCTGGAATCTACAAAGAAATGGTGTTGAGGTGGGGTCTCTTGGAAGAGATGGCAACACGGCTCCCTGCTGCGTTGCTTTGAAAAATGGGTCTTTTTAGAGGACTGGAGAGACAGCTCAGTGGTTGGAAGCACTCACTGCTCTTGCAGAGGACCCAGGTTCCATTCCCAGCACTCACAGTGCAGCTCACAACTGCCTGTGACTCCAGCTCCAGGGGACCTAACACCCTCTTCTGGCCTCTGTGGGTACTGCACCCACAAGGTGAACATACACATACATAGCTAAAACAAAATAAATCTGTTAATGTATTGAAAGTATTTTAATGGGTCTTTTCAAGCTGGGTGTCACAGCACACACCAGTAATCTCGGACCTTGGGAAGGTAATGTGGGAGGATTTAGAGGGAAGAGAGGAAAGAAAGGGAGAGAGGGGAGTGAGGAGGAGGAGGGAAAGGAGAGAAAGGGATGCATGCTGGGAAATGCAGCCAGCAATGACCAAAGCCGACTAAAGCCAGGGTCTCCCTTCTGCCTTTTGACCTTGAATTCCTGACTCACATGTCTCCTCCAACATGCTCCGGTTGCAGGCATATCCCAGCACACACACAATTTACACCGTACTGGAGATGAAACCCATGGGTTAGCTCAGGCTAGATGAGATTTCTACCAACTGAGCTACATTTCCAGTGCCTTCCAGGGGTTACGCAGACTGGAACAACACCTGGCCTCTCTCCAGAGCTCATGCTAGAAACTCAAAGGTCTTTTCTCTCCTGGAATGGGGACCTTGCCTCTGCCACCGTCCCTTCTGGTACTCATAGCCACTTTCTTCTGGCCCCTGCAGCCACCCAGCCTTCTCCAACCTTCATGCCACAGAGGTTGTAGCTTCTTTCATGGAATATAAGTGGGGGAAGGAGCGGGAAATGTGGGGCAAGAGAGAAACATACAAAAGTCATGTGACTTAGACCCCAGGGGACTCCCCAGTCTTAGCCCAGCATCTCCTACTCCCCAGTCCCCAACTCTACTGCAGTCTCGAGCTCAGACATGCTGGCCCCCGTGGAACAGACCTGAGAGAAGAGAACACAGTGTGTGGCTGCCATCCTGAGATAAAATAAAGGGATTTCGTCTTTGGAGCAGATATTTGGGGAAACTCCCTTGTCCAAAGGGAACAGGGCTTGGCGGCCAGCACAGAGAAAGCCTTTCCAACCTTAGTCAGAAGGGAAAGAAAGGAGCCAGAAGTTTTGAACAAAGAGGCTGGGGACAGAGGAACCTTAGCCAGGCTGCAGGGAAAGGTGGGAATGAAGGCTCAGCTCAGCAGATAGCACAGGCTTTGGTTATCCTCATTAGCCAATCTCACTGGAGTGCACAGAGGAAGGCAGGGAGGGATGGAAGGAGGAGAGGGTCGGTGGAGGCAGGAAGGGCTGGTTGGGGGATAGAGAGAGAAGTCAAGGATGGGATGGATGCATAGATGCATGGATAGATAGAAGCATAATGGACGATGCACGGATGGACAGAATGGACAAATGGATGGATGCATAGACAAATGCATGGATGGATGGATGGATGGATGGATGGATGGATGGATGGACAGATAAACAAGATGGGCAGGACTAGGGATAGTGCTTGGTTCTTAGAGTGATTGCCTCTCCTGCACAGGTCCAGGGTACTGATACCTAGTACTTCATAAACTGGGTACTCAGGAGGTAGAAGCAAGAGGAACAGATGTTTATCATTACTTTCAGCTACACAGTGAGTTCAAGGCCATATGAGACCCTGTCTCAAACAAACAGACAAACAAACAAAACAGATGGACAGAAGGAGAGAGAAATGGGGAAAAGAGAAGGGAACAGACTAGAGGAAAGGAGGAAGGGAGGGAGGGAAGAAGGAAAGGATAGACAAACACACAGACTTGTGACTCCATGTCTGCTGGCAGCTCAGAAGGGTTAGGGAGGGGATCACAGGAAGCTGCAGGCTTGGGGAAGGGGACTGAGCCCCAGCTGTCTGCCTGGAAGAGGGGGTGGTGTCATCACTCTCAGGAGGAGCCAGACAGCTTTCAGGAGAAGGAAAGCAGATGCAGCGCTTGGGCCCTGAGCTGCTGCTGGGTTGAAGCTTGTGAGGAGGAAAACCCAAGTGTCAGTTCACTTAGGAAACCAGGCCTGAGGCAGCCTAGCCTGGTCCTACCCTCGACCACCAGGTAAATGGAGGGTGCTGAAATCACTGTGGCCTGCATTTATGATGGTTAGCTGGCATCAAGTAGATCCTTCCTAGAGCATGGCACAGTTAGGAAGATCAGGGATGACCCTTAGCTTAGGGTCTCATGGGGATGTTGCCCGGACAGACTTAACAGATCTGCATAGGAAGCCACTGGATTCTTACACCAAGCCTCTCTCCTGGCCCCACTGGCTTGGCGGGGCTCATCCCAGGTCAGTATGGCAGTACTGCGTCCATTTCCCAGAATCCACTTGCCCCTCTTCCTGCCCATGCTTGGGTATCATCTGAGCAATGTTAACACAGTAACGACATCACACTCTCCACTGAAAACCTCCATCAACTTCCCAGGGCCTCAGGGACAAACACAAACTCCACTCTGAGCTTACAGATTCCAGAAGAGATGTCTCTCTCCAATGCCGCTCATCCTGTTGCCCACGGTGCCCATCCATCCCCATCACCGCCGGGCTCCTGTAATGATCCTCCTGCCTGAGATACTCTTCCTTACAGGGTCTGTGCATCTTTTGTTCCCTCCTGTATGACTCTTCTCGAAGTCATCTCTTCTGGAAAGTTCCCGATCTCTCACTTCCCAGAGTTGCCAGATTTCACCAACGAAAGCAGGGGCTGTCCAGTCATACTCAGACTTCAGGCACCAAGTCCTACTTTCTACAAGCATGCAAGCTTCTCTCTTCTCTGCTGCCTGGGATGCAGGCACGAGAGCAGCTCATGGCTTGTCTGAGGGTCACAGGTCCTGCACAAGCAGCCTCACTGCAGACTCAGGCCCTGCCTGAAAGTATTCCACCCCCAGGGCAGAAACTTTATCTATCGCCCTGCCCTTGACACACAGTAGGTGCACAATAAATGCACAGAGGTAGCTGTGGAAGCCCTGGAGGCCGAGTGGGTGTCAGTCCACCATGCACAGAGGTTCTTTGAGTTCTGCCCCCGCTCCCACCCCTTCTGCAGCCTCTGTTCTCAGAGCTGAGCATCATCAACAGACAACTGCAGCCTGCAGACACCAGGAGCCCTGGGAAGCAGGAAACTGGGGTTTGGGGCCCTGCCCTCCACTGCTAAGTTCTGTCACCTCAAGGAAGTCTGTGGACCGCTGTGTGACTCAGCACCACCATCCGTGGAGGGGGAAGGGAGGGAGCTGCCATCATTCCAGTTCTGCTGGGCCAGGACACCACCGGAAGTCTGAAGGCTCTCCATGGGAAAGAGGTCCGCTGTGCCAAGAAGGACACCTCATAGCCAAGAAAGCAACGGGCCCTGCCTTGTAGACTCCATGTGGAGAGGTTAGAACTTCAAAGCACCTACTGTGTGCCTATACATGCAACCTTGATCTCCTGTTTATATTAAAACACCATTGCCCTCACTTTAGAGTTGGGGAAACTGAGTCTACAGGTATACAGCAGAGGACAAATTAGGGATTTTGATGGACACTCCAAAGCCACTGACCTGCAGGGCAGCATGGCAGCCGGCTCACTAGGGCTGTTGGTACCAGATCTTTTTTTCTTTCTTTTTTATTATGTGTTTTCCATTTTTGAGGGTTTTAGACAGGGTATTGTTAGGAGCACAAGGGGGCCTAGAGCTTGCTTTGTAGCTAAGGGTGGCCTTGAACTTCTGATCTTGCCACCTCCACCTTCTAAGGGCTGGCATTACAGGCATGCAATACAATGCCCAGGTTAGTGACTAGCCTGTGCTGGGGATGGAACCCAGGGCTTCATGCTTGCTAGGCAAGCGCTCTACCAACTGAGTCACATCCCAGTTCTCTCTTCCTAAGGGCTGAGAGGCATGTGCCACCATGCCTGGCTCTGCCAATTCCTAAGGGTACAAACACCCGACTCCAGATAACCAGGAAACTCCTTTCCAGAATTCCACACTGAATGAGGATGAGCCAGGAAGATGCACTTTCTCTGAGAAAGTCCCCGGGAGTACGGTGTAAGTGGGAGAAGGGACAGCATGAGAACCTCAGGAGACTGACCTGTGCAAGGAGGCTCAGGCATACCCACAGCTATCTGAAAATAATGTGTTTTCTGTCTCCAGTGAGGCTTCAGAATGGCTGTCTGGCCTCTGTCTTTGGAGGCGGTTGAGAGAGGGGATGGCACTGGCCTCCAGTGAGTCACCCAGGGCAAAGGTCCCCTGAATCTTAGTCATGCCATCCTGCCTGGAATTCAGAGAAGCCCACCCCCACCTCCAGGCCCCAGGAAGCCACACCCCAGATGACAGAGAAACAGGTGCAGGAGCGGGTGTTGAAAAGGTACCTCAGATTCTCTCATCACGATCACTCATGGAAGAATACATGCTGAACAAAAATGTTTCAAACTGTATTTTAAGCGCATACATGATTCTATTTATTAAACAAAGCCCAAAACGATATAGCCTTTGGGAACCTGGGAATAATAAAGTGAGTCACGGCTGGCCTCGGTGACTCAGTGGGAAAAAGGGAATTCCACCGCCCACGCCTCCTCTTGAAAAAAAAAAAAAATCAATTTGCTTTCCCGACAGGTGATGGGAGCCTCTGCCATCAGACTGAGCCAAGAAAACCATCCAACAAAACAAGAAACCCGCTTCAAAAAATTTTTAGTTGTAAAGTTGAGTAATTTGATGTGGGCC
This sequence comes from Rhabdomys pumilio, assembly GCA_030674055.1. Lineage (NCBI taxonomy): Eukaryota > Metazoa > Chordata > Mammalia > Rodentia > Muridae > Rhabdomys > Rhabdomys pumilio. The sequence continues at coordinate 228,782,059 of JANHMN010000002.1, forward strand.
TACGTCCAGCCTACGCCCCCGCGGGACACAGAGAACCCGGGAGTGGCTTGGCCAGGGCCAGGGGCCTGAATTAAGAAGGACTTACCAGCTGAAGAATTCCAAAACCCTGTGTCACATGGAGGAACCTTCCAAAACACTGGATCACGCCAGCCTCGAGAGTCGCCCGCAGCCATGGTAACCCTGTCTCCTCAACCACACGGCTTGTGTTTTTGTGTCCTTAGATTTTTTCCTGTTTTGCAATGTTTTGCTGGGACCCCCGACTCTGCTCGAGGCCAGGGGCCAGGGGCCAGGGTTCCTAGCGAGGGCAGGAACAGCCTGGCCTCCCCGCCTGACCTCCCCTGGAAGGCTACGCATCTTTTATTTCACCGAACACACAGGAACAGAACCACCCTCTGGACTTCTCTGGACTTCTCTTTGACATGGCAAGAGAAACCATTCCAGAGCTCAGAAAAAATGGCGTCCTGGGGTTCCAGATCACTCCCCAGTTGGGGCTAACCCAGGGTATCTGGTTTGATATCTATGAACCTCAGTCAACTTGTCTGTAAAATGGGGATAATGCAGTCGCTTCTCGTGGCGGGAGGGACAATGAAAGCGGACACACCACTTTTAGCATGGCGCATGCACACTTAGTACACACACAGACAATCTTATAATTGCGAGTGCAGCAGCAAACAGCATATCCCTGTTCCTAAGGAACTGACAGTCTAGTATGGGAACCAGAGGACCAAAGAGAGAGCAGATACACAGGTGAGACACTGAGTGCCACCTGGAGAATAAAGCGTGTCAAAGGGACAGGAGGAGATGCTATTGGGCTGGGGTTTGAGCCATGAGCATTTGAACACGAACACCTCCCAGGGAGAGTAGCTTCCGTGTAAGAGGAGACACAGTATTCGAGGGAACAGAGGCAGAATGTTACAGAGCCAGCAGCACAAGCGAAGATCCTGAGGCAGGAAGGAGCACGGAGCATCTGAAGACAGAGCCAGGAGGGTTTCTCTGCAGCCGGGAAAGCCAGGGGGAGAGACGGTCAGCTGAGATCAGAGAGATGGGCAAAGGCCGAGTCTCACAGGTCCCTGCAGGTCCTACAAAGAATTAAAAATAGGACCGAAACTCACAATAATCCTTATTATGAATGCCGCTATAAATAGAACCGCACTTTCCAAAACACGGGGCTCTCCTAACTCAAGCGCCCTGCAGCCCCCCGCCTTGCTGTTTTTCCACCTCCTCAGCTGGTCCTCCTGATGGAGGGGAAAGTGCCAAGCCTGTTTTAGTGGACAGCTATAAAAAGCACGCTGAGGCTCCCGGTGCCGATGACCAAACTCTGGGGCTAAGATTAGCCTGAAGCTGTCACCTTTCCTAATGGGAGCAGCAGCTGGGATTCCCCTGCCTTGGAAAACTTTGGCCACCCCACCCTACATGCAGCGCCTACTGGCCAAGTGTCCATGGAGATGGACACAGGACCGGTTTTGGAAAAACCAACTTTAGCTACATGGATCTCCCCTGCGGGAGGTAAACCCTCAGGGTCAAAAGAGCAGACTCTGAGCCTTGCAAACATCAAGGTTCCCCATCAGGGCTGAAAGGAGACATATGCCCATCTCAGGGAAGCCCACTTCTTGGGGGGATACTTGGGATGCCTCAGAAGCCTCCCTGGTCCCTGAGATCCTGGAGTTGATGTGAAAGACTGTCCCTGATGAAACAGATACTGTAACCAACGATTCAGCAGAACTCAGGGTTCTCCACCACTTGAACCTGTTTCAAGTCTACGCTTTGGGGAAGGGGAAGGAAGGATCTTAGAACAAACCAACCCTGGTGGGAGCTTTCATAGAGCCTGGAGCCAAACTGCCCAGACTTGAGTCTTATCCCTACCATGTACCAGCTGTGTGGCCTTCATTATGTTGTCTAACCCCTCTGTGCTTAGAGTCTCAGCTCTAGAACTTAGGGGAAAGTGGCTCATTTGGAGTCCGATCAGACTGTAACCTAAGCAAATGCTTAAAACAAAGCAGAGTAGCTACTGCGTTTGGCCATTTCCTGGCTTTCTGGGTGAATTTTCTTTGTTCTTCCATTGAGGAGTGCAATGGTAATGAAAGGAAAGAAAGGGTTTATTCAGCTTCTGAGTGTGGGTCAGAGTCCCTCATTCCATGAAGGTTACAGTGTCAGGAGCTTGAGGCAGCTGGTCATCCTAACATCCGTAATCAAGAACAGAGATAAACGAGTGTGCTCACACTGCCTGTTTGCTTCTTATATGCAGGTAGCTTTTTTTTTTTTCACTCCTGTGCTTAGGGAATGGTGCCACCCATGATGGGCAGTATCTTCCCACATCAAGGCAATTCTCTGCAGGCGTATCTGTCAACCTGATCTAGATAATTCCTCATTAAAACTCCCTTCCCAGGTGATTACAGGTTGTGACAAATTGACATTAAAAACTAACCATCATATAATCTGTCCTTAGAGCCTGGGCTCGGGACCATGCGGCTGACAGCCCCACCCCCATCGCCTACGCTTGTCCAATCCAAACCCACACACAGACATGTGCCTCACACAAGGCATGTGGCCAGAGCTCTGAGGAGGCTGGCGGGGGGGGGGGGGCACAGAGACAAACCCAAGTGTTCAATAACCACAAGCTGTGATCTCAGGGCACATGACTCCCATACACCTCCAACTCCAGGGGCAGGACTAGGGTTCCAGTTCACAGAGAGAGGCAAAACCACAGGCTGAGGTTACATGCTGTCTACAGGTGAGGGCCCTGACCTTGACCGTCAGCTTGAGGATGCTGGGTTAGATGGGCAATGTGCCATTATGTTTATCCCACTGGCTCACTTGAGTTTGCAAGGCCAAATGCTTTCATGGGGAGGCCATGGTACAGATGGTTCTGGAAACCAAGAGGGGCTGCACAGCAGCTAATGGCACTCCCTCATTCAGCAAGCAGCTCATCAATGCTACTGACCAAGACACCCAGAGCTGGCTGGCAGCCTCCAGCAGGAGGGCCTCAGTAGGCTCCACCCTCCCATCCTTTCTTAGATGGTCCTTCTTGTCAACACCCTGTCACCTTGGCCATGAGTAACAAATGTGTTTATCTTATTAATCTGATGCTTTAAAGTTATGTTTGTCTTGTCATGCCCGAGGACAGTGTCCTATCCTGGAGATGCAGCCAACCTGGAGAAGCCACTGTATCCTGCATATCTACAGTCTGTGTCAATTGCATGCACAGGCATCTGCCAAGGCCTATTTCCTTACCATGCTGTGATGGTTAATATTGTCAACTTGACGAGATCTAGAATCCACTAAGAGGTGAGTCTCTGGGTGTGCCTGTGAGGAGTGATCTAGACGAGGTTGGTTGAGGTAGGAAGACTCACCCTAACTGCCTGTTTTCCGGACCTCTTGATTGCAGATGCAGCCTTGTGACAGGCTGGACCCTTGAATTGGGAGCCACAGCAAGCTCTTACTTGGTTGTTTCTGTTTTCATCATGGCAGTGGGAAATGGAACTAACATGCATGCCCAGACCAAATAGAACAGTGTCTCTAGCTGGGTGACACAGTCTCAACAGAAAGGAGCCAGCCTAACAATGCTCAGTGATGCTCCACGGTGGGATGCGCCACGTCTGCTCACAGCCAGGTTCCATGGGAACCACGAAGCATCCACACAAATTTTCGTGCAGTGAGAAAGCACAACTGACCACACAGACACAAAAAACGTTTCCTTGTAAGCAGAGAGAGATTCATCCTGCAGAGTCCTGAGGGTAGTGGCTCAGCCCCTGCCTCCTACCTGCTCCCTGAATAGCACAAAGCACTCCAGGCCGGAGAGTCAGGGATGCTGGGAACAGGCTCAGCTCACAGAAGGCTCAGCACTCTTAAACAGCAATGGTGTCAACTGTGTCCAGGAAAGGACAAGACCATTAGCCCCTCCCACATGGGGACAGGCTATGTTGTCAATTTTACCTCCTGTGCCCACTGTCCCTCAACCCCACCAGGGACACAGATCCCTCAGGTCCCCACAGCCACAGCTCAGACCTCAGGCTTCTCACAGAATTTGCTCTGCTGTCTCCCTGCTGCTGTGACACTCATGGGGCTTTCTGGCACCTGCTTGCTGCTCTTCCTGTCGCCCCTGGAGGCTATACTGTGGGTCATCTAGCCACAAGACTCTAATAGAGACCTTTGCACTTAACCAGATTCTCTCTGCTGTCCACTCCTAGATACCTTACCTTTGGAAGATGAGACCCTGGCTTATCTAAAGAGGTCCACAGTTCATCAGACCCAACACTCACATTTCCAAAAGGGGACTCACATGCCAGCTGGGCTTCTTTCTACTGCTTCTCCTATGCAGCAAACCTCAGTGACCTCGACACTCAAGTGCATGCCTCAGAGCTGCAAAGCACTCAGTTTACCCTCTTAATAATAGGAAAAGGTATCTTAAAAAATGTGTTTTCCTATGTGAAGAAAAACAAATTATCGAGACAAAGGCAAGGTTGATGAATGAGGACAAGCTCAGTCTCCATGGAAACATCCAAGGACCAATTCGAGTACGTCACTCACATCAGCGGTGACCTGCGTGGCTGTGGGTCACTGAGGGGTGAGCCAGAAGAACGGGAAGTTACCCAATAGGCTGGAGTGTGGTGCAGTGCTCACTTCTGTCTGGCTCAGAGAATGGAGAGAAAGCGAGAAAGTCACTGACTGACCTGTAGTCTTCTCCATGAACACAACCTTGGACTCAGCTGTGAAGTTCTGGCCCGTGAGGATCATCTGCTGGCCGCCGTAGACCAGGCAGCTGTCCATGTCTTGTCTCTCCACCATCGGCAGCTCGTGGGCAGAGCGCTGAGCTGAAGGCAAGAGGAAGAGAAACAGCATGAGCCGGGGAAATCCAGAGTTGCAGCAGAGAGGTGGGAATGGAGACCCAAGTGGGCATCTCCAAACATCACACCCTTGGAAGAGCCATAAGCCACGAAAGCCAATTTGCAGGAGTCCAGAAGGGGCAGAAACAGGACAGATGGGTCTTCATTCTCCCTTGTGCAGAGATGGGCTCCGTTGTCCCCCTCATCAATGTCTCCACTGCTCAAATGGCTTCTTCTTACATTGAACCCAGACTCATAGCCCCATGTGAGTTTAGGGTACATCCACTAGAAGTGGGTGATTCTGACCACACGCCGTACACTTCAGGATCTGCCCCCATGGCTTCATTTTCCAGAGGTCCCCCTCCATCACTATATTCCTGCCAATTTCTAGAACTTCTAGAATATTCTATCTCTTTCTTCCTGTCTTTCTCTCTAAGATAGATAGATAGGTAAATAGATAGACAGACAACCAGTCAGATAGATGATAGACAGACAGATAATGGATAGATAGTATGTGCACCCATTATGTATCTGTCTGAGGGTGGAACCTAGGTCCTCAGGCATGCTGGGTAAGCACTGTACCCCTAAACACCAGGCCTTGCTACCTCTTAGGCAAACTACCACCTTTGAACTTCTGTGCTCTCCTAGGCACTGCCCTCCACCGTATGAGTGACCCCTCCCTCACCACCTCAGGTCCTATTTAACCTGGCCTCCTTTGGGAGGCTCCCTGGGCCACACTTCCACTTCCTTGCTCCCACCCCACTTTCTCCCGTGCCCCCTCCTGCTTAGCCTTTCTCTGGAGAAAGGCTCACTTTCAGACAAGCTTTGCAAGCTGTCCTCAGCTTCAGGAGAGGTCCTAGAGGCGGCTGAGTGTGGGAAGACAGGTCTCTCTTATCTCTGCTGTCTTTATTCACAGTGAAGGAAAGCTGGGTGGGACGGGCCTGCACAATACGTTCAAGTTCTTATATCAGCCTTCAGAGATGAACAGCAGAGATATGGACAGGTCCCCGCTGGTTGAAATGGGAACCCTCTGAAGCAGGCCCAGCACCCAGAGCCACCCCTCAGTCCTACATGGAAGTCAGGCTGCAGGAGACAATGAATAGAGAAGCAGGTGGGTCAGCAGCCACAGAGGAACGCTAGCTGCAGCCAGGCCCCGCCCACTCCCTTAGGCCCCTCCCTCCGTCCTCAGCCCTGCCTTCCTGGTGAGTCAGCTTGAGCTCCTGGCTCTTCTCCTAAAGCTGAGTGCTGGGCAGAAGGCCAGGTCTTTCCATGCCAGGGCCCCTGGACCTCCCTATCCGGGAGCTGGGAGCCAGCCGGGAGCCTAAGCAGCGGCCGCGTGAGGCCCAAACTTAACCCTTTCCTTCCACGTCGGGCACACGTCACTCTTCCTCTGTCCCCAGAGCTAGGGGAGAGGCTGAGTACTGGTCAGCAGGGACTCCCCAGGCTTCCACCCACTTCCCAGTGGCTTGCCCAGCCCCATGGTCCTGATGCTGTCTGCTCAGGGCAACACCACATCCCACCAGCTGTGGGCTCCAGGATGTGCAGAGGGGCCAGGGATAAAACTGCTAATTCCTCCCACATGTTATTAAGCCTGTCTTTCAGCGTGGGAGCCCCTTGGCTTTCTAATTGAACCACGGCTAAGGCAGGTTTACTAGCAGTGAGAACAGCAGCTACAGAGCCGGCTTTTCAGAATTGCCTTTGATGGAGCCGGGGTGGAGGGCTAGGGGCTGCTGGCGCTGGAGATGCCAGCAAGAGCCACCCCTCCCATTTTACAGGTGGAAAACCTGAGTCATGGCTACTGGGGAGACCAGCCCAGGGCTTGCAGCCAGCCAGGGGGTGGGGGTGGGGCAGCAGGGCGGGGCCAGGCCAGGCTCTCTGAGGGGCGGGAGCCTGCTGTGTGAATCATGATGCACAGCACAAATGATGACTGCACAAATGCTCGGGCCTGGGGTAGCAACCTGGGTACAACTGCCATGCTACCTTTTACCCCAAAGGAGATGGTGTTTTTAATAAAAGTGTAGGAGAGCAAGCCAGCTTCCTAGAAGCCTCTGTGTCACACGCGAGGTGTGGCCAAGCCCTCTGAATGGGATCTCTTGAGAAAGGCGAGCGTCTGACTCCTCCCCGATCCCAGCCTGACACCCCATTGGACTTCTAAAATATAGACTCCATGTCTCCTGCCTCAGGGCTGAACCCTTCTTCATTGTGGGGTCATGTCACATGCTACTTTAGTATTCGACAGTACCCCGAATCTCTCTTTCCACTGGATGCCAGTAATGTTCTGCCTACCAGCTGTGATATCCCAAAATGTGTGCAGACATGGCCGGTGTCTCCTGGAGAAGGATGGACACAGGTCACTCCTAGCTAAGAGTAACAGAGATTCTGACTTAAAGAAGCTGAAGGCAGAACCCAGCTGCGATTATTTCTTAAACAATCCTAAGGGTCCCAGATGGCCACGGTCAGCACAATGTTCAGCATCTGTGGGGCATAGGAGTCCTGCATCTGAGAGTCTCTTCTGTGCCGTGGTAACAGTGCCTGCTTCCCAGGTAAGCTTCATACAGATCATATGTACCAGTAGACATGGTTAGAACATAGCTGGCAAGCTATCTCATCTCAATCAAAATGTCCAGGGTGGACACATGAGTGTACAAAGGGGATATGCCCATTTGGAATATTATTCAGCAGGAAAAAGGAGCAAAGTGTGGATGCCTTGACAATCTCCTTCTACATAAAAGGAATCAGGCACAAAAAGACAAATTTAGTGTGATCGGAAACATGCAGCCTGTGGTGGTGCTTGACAACCTCTCAGTGAGCTGTGGTGTGCACTACTGTCCATTACACAGCACAGTGGGTCCCCATAGGGGGTTGGCAACAATGTCCAATGCATGCTCCATGCAGGAACATTCAGGGCTGAGCTCAGCACAGGCTCAGGGTGTAGCTTCCTACCACCACTTTGGCCTGGTCTACCTATGGTCTCTGATGCTGTCAGTGACTCCCGAGCCCTAAGGCAGGTTTCCTGACTCGGAAAGGGGCGTCTCAGAATCTGCAGCGGATCAGGTTGAGGGGGTGCTTAGTAAAAGTCCAGAGAAGCCCAGCCACTTCCTGGGGCCCCTGTATCTGTGTTCCTTAGGCAGAGGCCAGAGGTTTACATTCTACCCTCCCTCCCATGTGGCTTATCACACAAGGTTCAGGGCTCAGTTCCACATGGCAGAGGCCACCTGAGGACAGGGAACACCTCCCAGACGGTACCCCAGTCCTTGGAGAACCCCTTAGTGAAGCAAATCGGTCCAATTAGCCTCTGAGAGAGGAACTGGAGACCCTCCTGGGACCCACAGTTCTGCCTGATGCAACTTCCACCAGCTACTACTGCTAATTGGAGCAGCATGCAGGACCTCAGAGGGCTCTCAGGAAGTCCCTGGCTCTCTTGGACTTTCTCCCTCAGCTCCCATCAGCCCCCAAAGCTCCTGTCAGCTACTTAGAGATTCCAGGCTGTCCAAACCTTCCAATCTACAGTTCTCTAAGCAAACCCTGCCTGGGTTCAAGTCCATCCTTGTGAGCTGGCTCCAGCTTGGGGACTTACCAGACCCAGGCTCCTGCTTAAGCTTCCAGGTGGCCCCAAGCCTCTGGATGCTGCTCCTGCCCAGTTTCTGGCACCTCATAAATTGTCTCAGGGTCCCATATTTTTACAAGCTCTGAATCCACCGGGAATGGTGGCTCACTTTTCCCAGTGCCAGTGCTGACCTGCAGCCAAGCAGCGAGCACCTCAGAGACTTTGAGGGAAAACTCACAGGTCCTTTCCCACGCCTACAGGGGTGAGTGGCCAACACCATACTCTGCCTGGGAGCCTCTGGAGGGGCACAGGAGAGGCTGACCAGGAGGTGTCTCTGCAGAGCCAGAGTTCTGTGGGTGTGGGAAAATTACTACCATGGAGGGTGGGCACCTTGGAACCTGGCAGGTCATAAATGTGTGTGTGTGTGTGTGTGTGTGTGTGTGTGTGTGTGTGTGTGTGTGTGT